>OV277716.1:6407500-7637920 GCA_922987775.1 Agonopterix subpropinquella
AGAATTAAGTACCAGCTTACTGCAGCCAAACATTATCTAGATTCATGTTTTATTTTTATTTTGATCTGTAGGTACTGTTAACATTAAAATTAATTACTATGTGTGTTGTGAAATAATAAATTGGTTGAGATACTACGTTTCATGAACTACTATCCGGAATTTGTAGAGTGAATCGAAAAATATATCTGAGGATAATGATAATGTTAACTGTACAATCATTTGTTAGCACGTTACTCTGACATTGACTGTACCACACTATCCTCATCTCGTTTACGACCTACGGAACCGTCGAGCCTCCATTAGACCCTTCAGCGTCGGAACCCTAAAAAGTCACACCTACTAATAACATTACAACAAATTAGATAACCAATTCACACAACATATTTACCCGAGACCAATTTTATATGAAAACTTTGTCAGAACAACAAATCTTAGCGAGTTTTGTTGGGGCCAAACTGTTAGTTAGTTTATCTCTTGGGCGACAAATTCGCTCCTCTGGGATTATAACTATGTCGGGTTAGACCTAATCAGAAATTCTGCTTAGTTAATACTTTGTTGTCTTTCTCCTTTTTATTATTGATAGCATGGATAGAATGAATGTGAGATGCGTCAAAAAATTATAAGAGAAACCTATATAGCACATTAAAAAGAAAGAATATTTTGGGTATACAGACTGAAATTGATATTATTTGCATCCTTTTAAAATAAGAGTCTACCCATCAAACTGAACAACTTTTACTATAGGAACAAACCGATCGGAGCAACTAAAAAATCAGCTGTTTCATACTAAACTACAGTGACTCGACTTAAATGTATGCAACAGCAGATTTTTTAGTTGCTCCGATGTGTTTGCTCCCATAGTAAAAGTTGTTCAGTTTGATGGATAGACTCTTAGTTTAAAAGGATGCTAATGATATCAATTTCACCCTGTAGATATCTACTCAATATTTTATTTTGCCAACCGTTAGCGCGCTCCATACAAACGAAGTTCAAACGAACGACATAAATTTAAAGAAACTTTTACCATTACTGGTATCATCACAATAATGTTAATATAAGACGATGTATACTGAAATGTAGATAAATAAAAACAAATTATAATTTATTTATTAAAATAAAAAAATACAGGGTGTAACAAAACACCCTAGTAATACTTAAGCCGCTTCCGACCATCAAAATGAACAACTTTCACTATGGAGCCAACACCAAGAAAAAATGTGCTGTCCCATTTTGAGTCGAGCCAGTACCTAATGGTACCTAATAATTTCGACGACCCGGTTGGTGTAATGGTTGCCACGCCGGACTGCCAAACCAGGGTCCTGGGTTCGAATCCCGGTTCGGTCATGGATGTTTATATGTTTGTGCCGTTGTTGTATGGTTTCCATAATAAACAGCCTATAAATAGTGCTTTCTTGGGATCATTACAATGTATGTGCCTGTGAGCGTTATTTATTTATTATTTTATAATGCAATTTTGTATGGGGCAGCTGATTTTTTGAAGCTGAAGCACCCCATTAAGGCCACTCCTCCCTAGTGCAAGGCTCGCTTTATTACAAACAAACTTTTGCAATTAGCCATCCCGCTTCGGTCAGAATTTTCCGTTTTTTTAAAACCTGTATGATTTTTGAATTTTCAAAAATTAAGAAAACCAAATCATTCCGTATTGTTTTGTGAAGAATATTGAAAATTTTCATATTCTTCTGATCAACAATGTAAGAGTAAAACGGTTACAACTGGAAAAAAGGGGTGACTTTGGATTCGTTTTTCTTCAGTTTTCAGAGAAAAACACACCACTTCTCACATCCTGTAGATTGTTCAGTTTTGTTTTCTGCTTAAAAAGAGCCATAGTTAAGGTATAAAATAGTTACAAAGTTACTTAAAACCGGGCGGACGCCCCTTATGTATTACTAAGGTGTTTTTACATACTGTATATTATATACAGGAATTATATATTTTGGATCAAATAATAACTAATTTAAAGTCTATTTTTTAACCAGATCTGCAAACTAAAATCTGTGCCTGTGCTTTTATCAGATTCTTGTTAAAATGTACAGTTTCAAAGTAACAGTGGCTCGCAGATTTCCATGCAAATTTTAAATTAATCCTAGCATTAAAACTGAATATTTTAGCGGATATTTTACAAACCACAGGCGCAGAGATTAGCATTTATATCGTATTAAAAAATAACATTGACTTAAATTGGTTGAAAATAGGATATAAATTAATTTGTATGCAGGAATAACCTCTTCAGTTTCATGAGTTTTAGGTTGTTTATAAATACCTAACATAATATGCATAATATCAAAATTTTACAAACAGTGCCTAAATTCTGTCCAGAGTGGGACAGCAAGCAAGGGTTACTTTCAACGGCCAGTGGGGACAACATACATACATACATACATATACTCACGCCTGTGTCCCATTGGGGTAGGCAGAGACAATAGATCGCCATCGGCTACGATCCTGACACACCTCTTTCGCCTCTTCCACACTCATAAGTCGTTTCATACACGCTCGTCGGTTTCGGGTACATTTGATCTGACCCTTCTTAAGTACGCTACCAATTTGGTCCGCATACGTACGTCTAGGGCGACCCCTTTCGACTGTCCCATTCACACTTGCTTTATATATTTCATTCGTCATTCTGCTATCACTCATTCTTTCCACATGACCAAACCATCTCAGCATTCCCTTTTCAATCCTTGTTACTATATCCTCTTTCAATCCACATCTTTCTCTTATTACACTGTTTCGTATTCTGTCATTTAGAGTCACACCACACATACTGCGTAAAGAACGCATTTCGACAGCATTTATTCTGGATTCATTCCTCTTCTGCCATACCCAACATTCGCTGCCATACATCAAAGTTGGAGCTAGCACACCGTCATGAACTGCCAAACGTGCCTTTTTGGACACGTTATGACTTTTCATGAATGTATGCATCGCTCCATTAATGGGGACAATATACAGATTAATCTGTGGCACAATACAAATCACGAAATTAATAAAATATCTGCTGTTTCATACAAAACTGCAGTTCCTACTTGTCCCGTAGCTACATTTGAGTCGAGTAGGTTCGACTCAAATGTATGGGACAACAGATTTTTTATTTTTATTGTTACACCCCGGTTTTGTTTGTTACACCCTGTACCGAGTTCAAGTCAGATCCATGCTGAGATCATGCACCAACATTTAAAAAATCATAAAGAAAACAATTCATACAACTAACGCCATCTATTAACATTTCCCCGAAACTTTCCTTAAACTTGTCCTCCCTTAGCATACAAGGCTTTGTTTGCACTACGTAAACCCCGTCGCTAGAAGCAAGCATTGGAAAGCGTCTACAGTGTAACAACATCGTAACTCTGAAATCTAATTGAACCCCGTAACACCGTTAACACGGCTTTTGTTTAATTTGCGAGTTAACTGATATACGTCTAGTTAGCAATGTTAATTAAAGGAAACTGCGTTGAAAAACATTGATTTTAAAAGGTTGGCATTTCTGGGGGCGCTCGTTGGTGTAATGTATGGGAAGCTTCGGTAATGAAAGCGATCACTTAAGGGTCACTGTTTTAGAGGTCGAGGTCTTAGTGGTTTTAGAGGTCAACTCGAGCATTTGAGTGTTTCGGGACACGTTCAAAAATTGGTCCCGGTTAGTGCCGTTAGATGGTGGTGTGTAGATGGTGTGCTTTTAAATAGTCAAAGTGAAAGGAGCTTGAAGCCCACCTATTAATGTCAAATCTGTTTTTTTAAGAATCACTCAGAAAGTAGGAAGTGTAAAAGAGGCTGATTAGCATTCCGAATTTTATAAAATAAAATAAAGTAAATAAATAAAAAAATGACAACTGCAAAAATGAAGTGTTTACGTTTTGTTCAGTTATTGTTTCTAGATGGTTGTCACTTTTGTCTGTCATTTTTTAACATCAAATAGAACCTTAGACCTTAAGAAATCATCATCCCAAACAATTAATGTACTATATTAATCACCGTTACATTTTTCACGATGACTCGTTTACAAAAAATCAAATCCACGTGAGACTTAACATTAACAGTCCTATTCCAACCAACCTAAAAAAAGTAATTAATGTCCCCACTTCCGCCCACTGGGTCGCTTTTAACAAAAGAACGGACAAAATAATCGTATAACAATGGCCGTCCAATTTTCCCGCGCAAAACTGAGAAACGCAAGCGTGGTTACATGTCATAATGCGATAACGCAATCGCTTACATCGGCACGCTAGCTACCGAAATTAGTGAATCAAAACTGTAGAGGCATATTTACATAAGTTAAGTTGCTAGTTTGTAAGGCAAGTCGCAAGTAGCGTACAAAGTAGTAGGAAGTACTTTTCTCCCACTACTTTATTTCGTTTATTCATCACTCACGGCCAACCAAATTCGGGATAGTGGCTGGAATCATGATAATTCACAGTATTAATAATGCGCCATGGATATATCGAATAGCTGTGCATGGCAAAAAATACATTTGGGAAAATGGGGGCTTATACTTTTTCAAGAAGAGCGTCAAAATCACGCATAACCTGGTAACACCACCGTACTAAAATAGTTAGTTCCACCTGTCAACGTCAAACTCGTTTTTTTTCCAAGTTTTAACTAAATTTTGCATAACCGTAAGCATAATTATTATGCTCTCGTCTATAATATTCTCCGAGATGGTATGGAGGTTTCGTTACGTTTTATTATCGAAGCTCTCCTATTTTTTAATAAGTCAATTAGTTACTAGTAACTAAACGATGTGTAAATCCGCCTTCACAATGTCAACGGTAACCCGAATGTGTCAAAAATGTCGCCCCCAAATATCACAACATTATGCTAATACCTACTAAGTGATTTTGCACCCAATTCTATGTTACTTTACTAATGGCTGGTTAAGTCTAGGCTTTTATTTAGTTTTTAGGTTAGTCTATCTAATTATTATAATGAATTAGGGATTTAAAATTTAGAGGGTGTGCCTGCGAAAAGACACACGCACACAATACAACTATAGTAAGCATTGTTGTATTCCTCTCTCACTTACTCACTCTCACTCACTCGCACAAACTCAGCATACATGTGATAGAATCTTCTGGCACAGCCCGGACACTGCATACAAAAATTTGAAATTGACAAGATGACGCCAGCACATGCGAAACCAAAGAAATTGAACCTTAAGTCTTCTTCGTAGGTAACGAGTAGTGCGCGGTAACCAGAGAGCGATAGAGGGGGTGAGGTAAAAAGTTGGTGGGAGGAAGGGAGTATCCGTACTGTATCTAGTAATAGATACTCTTCCTTATACTGTGCTTCTGGTCAGTGCAAGCGCATTTGTATGAAGTTTCCAGGGTGTGCCTGAAGTTTTAAAAATGCTTTTAAAAGGATAGAGAAATGTGAATATTTAGAATAATGCAGTTTTTAGAATATCTCTGACTAACCCCTTTAGGGAATATAGTCGTGAGCATAATGATATGGTAGTTGCGGAAAAGGTTCTGATGACCTCAATAAAAAATGCTGTTGTGAATTTGTTCAAAATTTATAAAATTGTGTGAAATGTTCAATTTATTTTCTGTCGCAATATTAAAATGGACATTTCGTTTTCAAATTGGAATAAAAACAAAAATATGTCTCTTTGATCTGATGTTATCAAAAGTTTTATGCTTTCAGACTTTTTAATGCATCGTATAAATTATTTAGTACCAGCTTTAACAGGGGTTGATAGCCTGGGGTAATTACTGCCAAAGGGGTAATAAGTCAATCCGATAGGGGTAAATATAACAACGGTTATATTAATTTTTTTTTTTTTAAAATAACTAGAAACGCCCTTTCGTTTTCACCTTGGATTTTAAAATGTTCTGAAAAAAAGTCGCCAAAAACGTAGAGTTATTTGGTGAAGAATTTTTTTTTTCAAAATATAATATTTATTTCAGCCATTTCTATCAGTTTTTCGCAGGGTAATAAAAATACGATAAGGTTTAGAACCACTTCTTCTTCTTCTTATCGTGTGGGCAGAGCCCTGGTGTCAGAGTTTTTTCAGACCGCCTTACGGCCTCTGATATGGTTTTTATGTAACGACTACTACCACGACAGATAGTAGCCGGGACCAACGGCTTAACGTGCCATCCGAAGCACGGAATCATTTTTCTTTTCAGACAATCAGGTGATTCAGCCTGCAATGTCCTAACCAACTGGGGAAAAACGCACAAAGTGACATATCACTAGGTGTCCCCCATGGGAATCGAACCCACGACCTCCGTGTCGAGAGCCAAAGCTCTTAACCTTAGACCACGGGGGCAGTTAATGGAGGTAGAACCACTGATCTTAACGACTGATTTAAAACTTTTAAGCTTACTCCTTTATGGCTGTAAGTCCTATTGCTTTTCTTAATAACAAACCTTGTAAAATAAAAGAAAATATTTTCTACGTTTGCGTGTAACAGTCGATTTATTAGAGCGCCGAAACATTTTTAATTTCGACTCTCACGTCAAAACGGCTCGAGTTAATTCATTTATTTGAGACCTATGGCTGTTATTATTCAAATACAAGTATTATTTTAGGGATATAAGGTTCCTTTTGGAGTGTTTTTGTAAAGCCTACCTTATAATACCTCGGAGGACTTCCTGGCTTAAGAGGGCTATTCGAGTCCAGTGGCGCCCTCGTCACAATAATAAAGATTTCTCAATAAAGAAAGCCTAAATTAAAAAAAAACCGGTCAAGTGCGAGTCGAGATACTCGCGCACCGAGGGTTCCGTACCACACCACCACAGAACACAATATTATTAACTTAGAAATTTTGTCCGGGTCCTTTAGCGCAAGACCGACTCACACTTTGCCGGTTTTTAGTATTTGTTGTTATTCTGTAGAGTTTGCATTTCATTTCATTTCATTTTCATTTATTCATAAACAATAATAATTATCGTGTGCGAATATTACAGGCATAAAAAAGATAATAAGGACGCTACATTTCACAAGATAGATTATACAGCATGACTTGACTTGCTCTATAATTACACTAAGTTTGACGCTTGTATGTATTACCGTTTTTACATTTTTATTATTTGTTAACAAATCCGCCTTAAACACGCATAATCTGTGAAAATTTCAACTATCTACCTATCACGGTTCAAAAGTTACAGCCCTAAATAAGTAGGACAGATGGACGGACGGACGGACGGACATACAGACAGATAGACAGACAGACAGACAGACAGACAGACGGACGGACGGACGGACGGACGGACGGACAACGTAGGCTTAGTAATAGGGTCCCGTTTTCACCCTTTGGGTACGGAACCCTTAAAAGTGCCCACTTGACAAACTACAAAAGCCTTCAAGCTATTTTCATATAATACTTTTATAGGTTTTTTAAAGGTCTAAACATACAAATTTTAAAAAAAGAAAAAAGCGGCCGCTTTTGTTTTTATTCGAAATTGTCTAAAAGTGGAATGTTTAGAATCTATAAAAGTATTGTATAACAATAGCTTCAAGGCTTTTGTAATTTGTCAAGTGGGCACTTTTTTAATTTAGGCTTTCTTTATTGAGAAATCTTTATTATTGTGACGAGGGCGCCACTGGACTCCGATAGCCCTCTTAAAAACCCAGTGTGAATCATGTGAATGGTTCAATATGAGTACCCTGAGGTCATATTGTGTAACTACCCGATTGGATCGGTATAAAATTGGCATGCCGCCGTTTTGCCGGCACAGTTTTTTGACAGTTCTTGATGATTCTGGTTCCGAATTTTATTTTTTTACCAATTTCAGAAAAAAAAGTGTTTTATTCTAGACAATAGATAATAATATTAATAATATGCTGATCGGAGAAACATAATAATTATTACCCTAAAATTGAAGAGTGTGGTTATAAATAAGAACTCTCTTAAAATAACATAACGCATTATAAGTTTACACTATGTTTATTCAAATTCTATGCTTCAATTTAGAGGCATGTATTGTACCCACTGTCCATTACAAATTGCGACGGGCTCACTCCCCGTCACACTGGACAGAGTTTCGGTGCTAGTGAAATGTGGATGTTCTGAGGTTTCAGAATATCTCTGACTACCCCCTCGGGGAATATAGTCGTGAGCATATGCTATGCTATGCTACTATGTATATTCAAGAGCATCGTACTAGTATTTAGTTGTGTTTTCGGTAGGGCATCGTACTAGTATTTAGTTGTGTTTTCGGTAGGTTTTGTAGAGTCAAGGTTAAGGTACGATAGGGCAGACATAACCTCAGGGTTAAAAACTCCAATAAAAAAACTAAAAAGAATTAAAAAATATACATAATATATACTTAAGCTAACACAAATCTGCGAATAGCCTTTGTGAGCCTTTCTACAATTACATGCTTAAAAATTTTGTCTGTTGTTATAGCGGAGCTTCTGACGACCTCGAAAGGTATGAATGGTCGTGAGTTTATGTATGTAATACTTAAGCTCTGTTCCAGTTACTCATTCTAGGGAAAATATGTTCAGGTTTAGCGTGAGTTGGTAACACCTTGTAAACTATTAGCATTATTTCAGCGGCATCAATAAATATTGTGATACAAAAGGGTCAAGCAATTTCCCCGAAACTCCAAGGGTCTGAATAAATCAGGAATTATGTTAACATGTATCTTAGAGGGTCCTGTGTAAGCTGATTAATTCATTGCGCAAAGTCAACCCTCACACCACGGCGGTCTTTTGCAAATAAAGTGTGTTTTGTAGGTAAGTACATCGTTATCTCATCTAAGAGATTTTTGGACATGAAAAGTACATAGTAGTAGTTTGAAAAAACACCAGTAGTGTTCCGTTTTGAAAATTTTGGTACGGAACACTAAAAATGACGTCAGAAAGCTATCTATTATTTGGTTTACACCATTTTGATTAATTTGATTTATTGATTGACCAAAATAAATCGTGTTAACGGGTTCTTACGCGTTTTCGGTTAGTTGGTTTAACATTTTGACACATACAGGGTCCTTCTTAATATGCTGACACTTTTTTAAGGCGATATGACCAGACCGTCAAACTGAACAACTTCCTCTATGGTACCAACATCGAAATCGCGAAAAAAAAAAACAGTTGTCCCATACGTTTGGCTCCGAGTAGGTTTGCAGTTTTGTATGGAAGTGATGATTTTTTTTTCGCGATTTCGATGTTGGTCCCATAGGGGAAGTTGTTCAGTTTGACGGTCTGATCATCCCCTTAAAAAAGTGTCAGCATATTAAGAAGGACCCTATAAATAAAAAAAATTGCTATTAGCCTATTTAAAAGGGTGGATGGAGGGATGTGGCCTTTCGCCCAGAAAACAGTCATGGCAAAAACCCATTCTTTTAGTTGCTTCGTACGATTAATGTTAAATCTTAAATTGTTGCAGGTAATGTGGAAATATTGGTGACATCAACTTTATTTTGTAAGTAGAACTAATTTAGCGTCTGCAAGGTATAAGCTTTCTCCTGGAGATAATCGTATTAAAATATTATACACATATTTTTCATAGTTTGTAACCCTTCCTGATGTGCAATATTCTTCTTCTGTGGAGTTGCTGGTATTTCATAGAGTTTGACTTACTATTGTGGTAAAGTGATTTTCCAACCTGCATTAGAAGCTTGCTGTTTGTCCAGGGTGCGCTGGACGTATCGGGGAGGCTATCTTCATGGACATCTGAAATCTGAAATATCTTGTGGCGAGACTATCTTGTGGCGAGACTATCTTGTGACGAGACTATCTCGTGGCGAAACTATCTCGTGGCGTGACTATCTCGTGACGAGACTATCTTGTGGCTAGACTATCTTGTGACGAGACTATCTCGTGGCGAAACTATCTCGTGGCGTGACTATCTTGTGACGAGACTATCTTGTGGCTAGACTATCTTGTGGCGAGACTATCTTGTGGCGAGACTATCTTGTGGCGAGACTATCTTGTGGCGAGACTATCTTGTGGCGAGACTATCTTGTGACGAGACTATCTCGTGGCGAAACTATCTCGTGGCGTGACTATCTTGTGACGTGACTATCTTGTGGCTAGACTATCTTATGGCAAGACTAGCTGTGTGGTTCCGGATTAGAATGGACCATCCCATATCTCCCCATGAATATCGTACAAGGTTTTATAAGCAGTGTATTTGTGGGCTAAAAGCTAGCCCCCATACCAACACATCATTCCGTCTTGAATGATACCTTCAACTTGCTAAGAGTGAGCTTTGTTACACCTTCTCTGCAAGGCAATTAGTAGTAGTATCAATATTTCTGACCACCTCGAAAGGAATGATTGTCGTGTGTATGTATGTAACTCAGAGAAAGGATCTCTTTATTCTAAAGCATAGAGTCCGTATCAATTTACGATTGTAGTTAGTCTCTTTTGTCTTATGGCGTACCTTTAATAGTAGAAGGAGACGAAAGTATTAGATGTTTTTATAGGCGGCTGTCCACTTTATTTGTGCTAGTGTGTGTGAAAAGTGACCGTAAACATTAGGGCTGTTGTCACTTTGGTCTACTTTGTCTCTTTTGTCCATACTACTTGACACCACACACTCAAACACAAACGTCAAAAAAAGTAGACATTCTTGCAATGGTATTACTCCCTCTAATCTCTTTGGTATGTAAAAACTTATTGGTCCGTAGCATGATTCGAAATCATTTCAAAATAGACATGACTGAAAGTAAGAGAGCGCCACTGGCTCGCTATTGGCTGTGTGCACGACACTAGCGGCATCTAGCGCAATACGGCCCTGTGGATTATTTGTACATAAAATGTTAGGATAAAGTTTGTTATTTTTATTTAAAATAAAGTCAAACTAAATAAATGAACAATATTGACGATATTAAAAATGTTATAATACCTATGGAGGTGCTACTTGGGAATGTTCCTCCATTGAAAAGGGAAGTACTTCCGCCAGGCTAGGTGTGATGCCTGGGGACCGGCCGTGGTCCAACAGTTCTTAGTTGGACCTTGTATATATATCGAATCTCTGTGATTATTTCTCTTGCGCGATTTATGTCTTGCATTCGATTGTGAACCTTATGTGTTGTAGGTTACGAGTTACGTATTTAGAATGAACGTTGTCTTTGTATGGAGCATATTTCTGAGAGCGACGGTATCGCCATCTGTTGGCATCTTTGCTATAACTTGTGGGTGCTGACCATCTGTAGTAGTTCCCCACAGGACTCCCCCCTCAGACCGGAGGTCGTTGAGTAGTTCGAAGTGTGCAGTCTGTATCCATGTAGTGTAGGTGCAGGGCTCCAGTCAAGTGAGTCTGACGAGCGATGTGCTGCGGTGTGTGTGCATCTGTCAGGGAGACCAGTCCTGATGTGATGCGGGCGAGTGACAGGCGTGGAGAAGGCGAGCAGAACTGCCACGTGGACGTGAGCTCAGACACGTGGGCTGCGGAGATCCTTCTATGCAGACGCTGACTGTCGTTGAGGTAGCTGCAGGCCCAGGAAGCGGTGTGAAGACAGCTGCGATGGACCTGGTGCGGCTTCAGGTTGATGGTGTGACTGCTGCTTGTTTGACCTGGTCGAGGGGGTGAAGGGTTGGTTGAAGCTGGTTGCTGCTCTGTGCTGCTGGTGCTGCTCTGCGGTGTTCAGGTTCCGATGTTCTTTGTCGAGGGTCACCAATATGGAGGTGCTACTTGGGAATGTTCCTCCATTGAAAAGGGAAGTACTTCCGCCAGGCTAGGTGTGATGCCTGGGGACCGGCCGTGGTCCAACAGTTCTTAGTTGGACCTTGTATATATATCGAATCTCTGTGATTATTTCTCTTGCGCGATTTATGTCTTGCATTCGATTGTGAACCTTATGTGTAGTAGGTTACGAGTTACGTATTTAGAATGAACGTTGTCTTTGTATGGAGCATATTTCTGAGAGCGACGGTATCGCCATCTGTTGGCATCTTTGCTATAACTTGTGGGTGTAGTAGTTCCCCACATACCTAACTAGCTGGGATTCCCATTATTTTTTACTAAATTCTCATACAAACTTCCACCACCGTTTTCACACCTTTGGGGGTTGAATTGCGAAAAATCTTTTTTTTGTGAACACCTAGATGGCAATAAAAACATCCCTGCCAAATATTAAGTACTAGCGGCCCGTCCCGGCTTCGCACGGGTGGACGTCTAATCTTTTCTAGCAATAAATATAGCCTATGTTACTCAGGGTGAATGCAGCTTTCTAATGGTGAAAGAATTTTTTAAATCGGCCCAGTACTTTTTGAGCCTATTCATTACAAACATACAAACATACAAAAATAGGTACAAATCTTTCCTCTTTATAATATTAGTATAGATTAGTATTTGCTGGTTTGGATATTTGAGTATTGAGTGAGTGCGCGGATTTGCATAGATTCAAGTAAATCTGACACAGCTTAGCCGTGAGTAGTACAAATTTCTGCCACAGCGTGCGCTGCGATCGACTTAACAGTTCCCAACACCCACTTCGCACATAGCCAATAGAGAGGATGAACTTTCAATGTAGAATACAATACCTAATAACAAATACATTCGCACAATATTTGTACAGAAAACACAGTCGGCACACGATTACGTAACACCTCAATTCCGAATTCAAATCCATTTGTTTCCCTCCACTCTCGAGTACTATCGACAAACTCCGCGCCCGAACCATTTATTTACATTTCCAACAAGCCCGTGACGTCACAGAAACAAAACACAATCAGCGAAGATTCGCTGACAGAGCCCAGTCATTACAGAAATTGTCGCTGGCTACACTTCATGTTTACTAATAAGCCTGCATCAAGTCAGAGCCTAGTAATGTGCTTGTTATTGTTGTAATCAGAGGCTGTAGTTGGGTACATTTAGATAAACGGAGTCTTGTATTCATTGAAGTTCAAGAATTGGAACCAAGCTTTTAGCTTCTATTTAAAAATTTAATTAAAATTATAAGAGTTTAGTTTGGAAAATTAGCTCTATGGCTAGCTAAGATATTTTTCTATGTAGATGCGTTGCCCGCGTTCCAAAATGGCAACAAAAAGGCAAGGTAATTGCCCGGCTTTCACATAGTCACGCGCCGTCTAGTGTACGGACTACACGTCACTTTATCACGCCATTTTAAAGTGCAGGGATGTTAGCGTATGACGCGTCTATTTGTAAAACGTCATTGATGGCTAGATAATAATCGGTTAAAAAAAATCTACCAATTCAACGGAATTTACGAATCATAAAAAAACTCTAATGATTCGGAATTCGGAAGCCTCCAAACTGCAGTGATCAGTATTCTGTAGGTACTTATTTAATCATTTCACTACATAGTATAAAACAAAGTCGCTTCCCCGCTGTCTGTCTGTCTTTCTGTCCCTATTGTATGCTTAGATCTTTAAAACCACGCAACAGATTTTGATGCGTTTTTTTAATAGAGTGATTCAAGAGGAAGGTTTATATGTATATAATACATCACTACATATCAGCATTACACCCGTGCGAAGCCGGGGCGGGTCGCTAGTATACTTATAAATCATTGGTGACGGAATTGTAATGATTTTCACAAAAAAATCAAATAGCAATGTAATTATAAACGACATGAAAATTGTGCTATATCATAAAAACTCTCTGCCTCTCAAAAATAACATTCTCGTTTTTTCCCCGTACATTATAGTTGACCTTATTTATTATTTAAAACCTGATCCCTTTGTCACCTCGTAAAACACTTACAGGTATAGATCCTAAGCTGGTATCGCACGGCCTTATTTTTTTAAACCAATCTTTTTAAGCCCAAATGTGACAAAAAACATTTTTTTATTAAAAATTTCCGTGATGGTATATGTACAAGGTACCTTGATTAATTTTTGAAAGTAGGTCAGGTCACGTTCGAAAGATTTTGGCTGCACCACTTTTCTAATTGTATCAAATCGATTGCTGCATCAGTACCGAAAGAGAAACGAATGTTTGAAGCCGAAACAGCGTTGTAACTCGATATTATGTTTTACGTTGACATGCAAGGCTGTTTCGGAGTGTTTTAGTAAAAGTCCAGGCAAGGGTAACATCGCGTGATTTGACCCAAAGCCATAACACGTTATATGGAAAAGGTACTTATGAGGAATAGACTGCTAGTCAAACTACCTGAACTAATTTAGATTTTCTGAATGATGAAGTTTTGATGAAGAGTTGTTCCTTTAGTTCGTTTCCAAGTAAATAGCCATATTGAAAAATACAGTTCATAATAAATAAATAAAAAGGAATGGCGCTTTTTTAATTTATCTTTTTTTTATTTATCTGCTAAAAAGACTTAAATGAAACTTAAGTAAGTTAATGTCATTATTAAATAGGTATAATAAAAACAAAAATACAAATTAAATGGAGACATCATTTACATCAAAATTTTTATAAGTACTTACCAATAAGAAAAAAAAACTTTTTTTTATTATTTGCAAAATAAAGAATTAATGAAATTTAGCATAGACTAGCATATGCTCACGACTGTATTTCCCCGAGGGGGTAGTCAGAGATATTCTGAAACCTCAGAACATCCACGTTACACTAGTACCGTAACTCCGAAAATGACATTTAATTGTTATTTAATATCATCATTCTCTTGCCCATTTCCCATTATTTGGGGTCGGCGCAATATGTTATTTAATATAACAAAAACAAAAATACAACTTAAATAAAGATAGCAAAGGTGAAATATCAACTTTTATACTTTATAGACGAAAAATAACTTTATTCTCATCACTGAAGCAAATAAAACATAAACTATCTTTTAGTTTGAGTATTCTTAAAAACTTCATAAAACTTTCATACTGCTTGATATGACTTGCGATATTTTAAAGTTTATCCGCACAATACTCACGATAACTTGCTTTATCTGTATAGATAATATTATTATTATCTTCTATCTATACATCATAATAAACAGTTCCGCGACGAATGTTCATGCAGACAACGCATGGCCTAAGGGTCCAGACACATTTATCGACAGCGAACGACGGCAGGGCCATACAAAAAGAACGTTTAGTACTGTCTTATGGCACGCCATCCGCATGCTTCGCCGTCGACGCGGCGCCGAACACGTTCCCATACTTATCGTGTTTTTTTTGTATGGACCCGCCGTCGTTCGCCGTCACCTCGGTCAACGTGTCTCAACCTTATCTACCCTAAATCACTGAAGATACATGAAAGGAATAAATATAATAATAATACTTATTCTACAGGGAATGTTCGGGTGCATTTAGAAATGAATTTTCGAAAATCAAACCCTAAAACACAGTATAAGAAAGAGTATATCTATTACCCTAAAGTTTGTATGGTTTGCCAGAAAGAGATCCTTCCTCTGAGGGTTTGCCATACATCGTATTCTGTATCCGAAATCCACGTGACCCGTGCACTGAAAATGGGACGTATCTTTGATCTAAGCTTAAAGACGGAATAAACGTGGTCTTGATAGCACGCCATCTAGAGAATTTAACCTACACTAATATGCCAGCGTGCTTCCCAAAAACAGGTGTAGACAGACACGTGTTTTACTTCATTTTGTGACGTATAGTTGTAGTAGTCTATTTAATTTGATATTTGTAACAAAAGTTTGATTAATTAATTAGGTACATTTTTAATTTAAGTTACCTAACTTTTGCTAAAAGTTAGCCTTACCACCATGCAACCAATTAAAGTCCTTATCTGTAGCAACGTAATACAGGGTGTTACAAAAATACAAATAAACATTTAAGGGGGTGATTTAGTTTAGACCATCAAACTGTACAACTTTCAGTACGGAACCAATATCGAAATCGCTAAAAAGAAATCTGATGTTCCATCATCATCATATCAGCCGATAAACGTCCACTGCTGGACATAGGCCTCCCTCAAAATGGGAAGATTTCAAATAATCGCTATGATGCGATGCATTTGCGATGTTCCATACCAAACTACAGATCTACTCGAGCTAAATGTATGGGATAAAAGATTTTTTTTTCCCGATTTCGATGTCACGATGTCCATAGTGAAAGTTGTTCAGTTCGATGCTCTCAACAACCCTACCATAAAAGTTTGAAATGTTTTTTTTACTTTTGTAACACCCTGTATACATTGGTTTAGGTTCGTCTATTTAGCCAGAATGTTTTTGTATGTTTTTGTTTGTTACACCAGGTAATGTTTTTGTTTTTGTATATGTAAAAACGCCAATTAAAAAAGCATAATTGGTGTTTTTACAGTAGGGTCTTCAACTCTGTCGTAATTATCACTGATATTACTAATAGCCATGCTTTTAGATTCAGATTCCTATCGCGTCGAGCACTGTCTTCTTTTATTTTTAAATGTCTAAATGTTTTGTTAATTCATCCAAATGTTTTGTTAAATTTAACCGAACGTTTGTTAAATTAACCACATTTTAGTGACTTCCGAACTAATTATACCTAACAAAATATTGGTTAAATTTAACAAAGGTAACCCTACACTCTGATCCGTACATGACCACAGGTGTTATTATGTTGGCAATATCTACTATTATTTGTACAAAGTCCGCAATAATAGATCTCTGGTGATTTTGCAAAAGCTGCTTTTAATGTCGAAAATCTGTCAATTTCTTGTGGAAGCCTTCCTTCAGGACAGGAGATGCCCAGGCCGATTTTGAGGAGCTTAAATAGACTCAGAACTCAGGTCGGCCGTAGTAAAGACAACCTGTTCAAGTGGGGTTACATAGACGGGTTGGTCCTTAGGTGTGAATGCGGTATTCCTCTTCAGACTTATGGCTCATCTTGTTTTAGTATAAGAGATAAGTGTTCTTTTGCAACCATCAGCAGCAACGCTGATTCAGTGTTTATGGGGTGTAGAGCATCTCTGTGATGGGGATGGACCAGGTCTGCCTGCATAACTCCAGTCGGTTTAGGAGTTACTGATGATTAAAGGTCTGTAAAAAATTAACGATCAGCTGCAAGGCTGATCGCATGCTATTGTTGTAGTATGCACTGTAGCTATGTGAACAGTACAAAATCTGTCAAGTTTTGTCAGTCGTATTAAGAGATACAGCCAGTCAAAGTTTCGACCTTTGAACGGCTGTCTCTCCTAAACCGACTGATGAACTATGTCAGTTTTTGTACTGTCACATAGCTACAGTGCATAATACAACAATATCATACGATCAGTCGTACAGCGAATCGTAAATTTTTTACAGACCTTTAATCATCAGTAACTCCTAAACCGACTGGAGTTATGCAGTCAGACCTGGTCAATCCCCATCACAGAGAAGCTTTACCCCCCATAAACACTGATTCAGCCTTGCTGCTGATGGTTGCAAAAAGTACACTTATCTCTCGGAATATATCCTTGCGTCCTTTCTGCCGTGGTGGCCTGCCGTAATGCTATCCGTGTGGCGAAATACTAGGCTGGAAAGATTTAGAATGACATGCCATCGACTTGAAAGAAGAAGAATGTCGACATGGTATGGAGATTGCTGACAATGCGCAGCGGCTTTGCGGGGCATTGTACGTAACACAGGACATTACAAAAGGGGTTAGAAGTGCAAAGCAGGCTTGGAACGCGTGCCACATGGTAAGGCTGCGTTTCCACCAGAGATGTGCGAGGTAGCAAGGCGGTGAGCGAGGAAAAAATCGTTCAATGAGAGTGCTTCAATTTCCGAATGACGTGTCGAGCGAGCGCGCTATTGGCGGATTGTTTCCTCGCTCACCGACTCGCTACCTTGCACATCTCTGAAGTGCGATTTTTGAAAATCATACGAGTGACTTGGCAGTAGAAAATGTCAAAATTACTATGGAGATTATGCATCTTTCTACTGCGAAGTCGCTCGTATGATTTTCAAAAATACCACTTCTGGTGGAAAAGCACCCTTATGCAATGATTTGCATAACACCGTGCCGCGAGCGACGTTGTGCGAGCGAGAGGGTATAAGTAGTTGTAGCAGCGTGAGTAGGAAGACAAGTGGCGACAGTCGTCTCCGAAGCAAAAGGGCTACTTTGCATTTCTAACCTCTTTTATAATGTTCTGTGGTACGTAACATAAATACAAGTTAGAGTTAGTTATGCGAATATAGGTAGAATGTTTCACGAAATACGTTATTGAAATAAATGATAGTAATTTGTGGTGTTTAGTCGAATTGCATGTTCGGTAGTAATATTGCGTTTTCTAGCCTCATACAAGACTAGGGTTATTTGGTATAAGGTCGTACTGAAATAGTGCACTGAATTTTAATGGGATAATCGATAAGCAGACCACCAAACTAAACAATCCGGAAAAAATTCTGCAGTTTCTTCTGAGGCTGTATCTTTGAAAACCGCAAAGACTAGACTCACATTTATAAAAGGTGTCCAGAACATAGAAAACCAAAATTGTTTTTTAGGTAGGTTATATCATTCTGAACATTTTCACATGGCAATTGCAAAAATAAATATGTACTTAGTTCCATATAAAACAGTTCCATTTAAAACTGCAGTACCCACATAAAACTGCAGTACCTACTTGAATTATAGCAGATTTTTTGCGATTTCGATGTTTGCTCCATTGTGAAAGTTGTTCAGTTTTTATTTAGGGTCTTTCTTGATATTATACTGATCGTTTTTTTAAGGGAACCATGCAGACCATCAAACTGAACAACTTTCTCTATAAGGCTAGCATCGAAAGTACGAAAAAAAAATCCCATATATTTAAGTCGAGTAGGTTTGCAGTTTTATATGGGAGAAGCGTTTTTTTTTTCGCAATTTCAATATTAGTCCTATAGAGGATGTTGTTCAATTTGATGGTAAAATCATCCCCTTAAAAAACCATCAACATACTAAGAAAGGCCCTGTATAATCAACTTCATCAATTGCAAACGACTATTATCTATTGCTTTCTACCTCTCTGCTCCAACGATAGCTCTGAACTCCAAACAACAATGACCCTTAAGAACGTGATGTCTCATAGAAAACGCAGCTATATCTCAATGTATCCATGTGGATACGTCAGGTATCAGTCACCGACAGGATAAATATCTCTAGTGTCAGTGTGCGCGCGCTACGTGCCTGCCTAGCCGGCTGCAGATGTAGGGTCACGTCCACAGAGGTGCAGTTTTGAAAATATAACGTAATTTTTTTTTACATAATGGATTGGTAAGTTCGATTTTTTTTTCGCCCAGAGAATAAGAGATTTTTCTTAAATTACTTTCTGTATAAAATACCGATCATTATTAGGTAGTGTGTCATTCATCATTAACACAGTATTTTGAAAATAGACAGAGATTGTTACGTTGATTTTTGTTTGGAAAGATTTGATAAAGGAATAAAAAAAAATCGAGTTTGAGTTTGGTTAGTTCTCTGTAAATGTAGCCGCAAAGTCCAGGCATCAGAGATTTTGATGATAACTAAAGGCGTTATTTTGAAACCTTAAGTACAATATGAATGTAATAAAGAATTGAATTGAATTCACCTCTAACGAAACCTGGACGTGTCGATGCCAGAGATTGAAATACCGATATTTTTCGGAACAGGTATCATTGTTCTTAGTGTGATACCGGTTCCAGACGGGTACTGGTACTAATTGGTACCAGTACCTCACGTAGTACTTTTTAAATTTCATAACATTATCGGTATTATACCGATCAGTATTACACCGTACAACGTACAGTAACAGAACAGTACCTATCGGTATTACACCGGTACCAAAATAATATTTACTTTAGAGTGAGAAAACAGATGTAGTACCTACTTGACTGGGGTACCGGTACTTGTAAGGTGGAGTACCGGTATCCATCTGGAACCGGTACCTAGGTACTGAAAAGGCAAGACCCGCTTAGTACTAGTACAGAATCTGTACTTTTGGTACCGGGTTTAAGCCCTAGTTGATGATCTAAGTCTGAGACTACACGAATAAGTCTGAAAGCCATATCTTATCTTATCTTATCTTGTTGTGGGGGCTGGCAAGCCAGCAACACTTCGACCCAGTGGGATCTTTTGTGAAAGCCATAATTTTGGATAATATTTATTTCAGTAAACTTTTGTTTTTCAATCAGATATCATTGAAAACGATAGCCAAAAAGCTCTATAATAAAATTAACTACCACACTAAAAATTTTATACAATACAAACGAAATAAAATATATTATATTTCCCATAAAACTGTCGGCTTGCAATGCTCAGTAACCGCGGCTTAATAAATACGCATACGGCAATTCCTACTGCGCATGTCAGAGCCTCACTCATTCCGGACTATTTGTTTTGTCGTTACACTATCAAAAAGCTTCGGTTTGCTAGCAAAGTAGCATCTTCTCTGCTAATTGGGGTACTTCTGAACGCATCCTTTGCCGTCTGGAGTGTTCTTAAAAAAAAAACTAGTGCGTTCGCGCTCGCGATTGGCTGGAATCAATCATCGAAGTGTCAAGAGTTGGCGCCAATAGTTGACGTTTGACCGCGTGTTCGAAGTTCGAATTTTTAAGGGCTGTGCGTGTGGCCAGTGACTTTTTTCGGTGTTAAGTAGTGAAAAAGTGATATTTGGATAGTGGTTTCACTGATAACTGCAATACGGCATAAAGCCGCAAAGGCTGCTGTGTTTAAAATCGAACATTCTCTACATTAAATAAAGCCTAATTTAGTTTGAAATTGTTCTAGTCATTTAAATTTAGAACTTTTGACTTTAGAAGTGTGTTAAGGACTCGTTACAAACACTAGATTTGAAAAGGTTGTTTACAGTACCAACATGAATATCACGTCGACGACAGACGGTAAGTATTTATGTTGAAATTTTAAACATCTGCAATGAAAAAGTGCCTAATTGCCTTGCATTCCCAGATGCGCACCGCTGCGGTATTCGTCGAATTCACGATTTTGAACTTTAAACCGTGCGCTTTGAGAGCAGAATTGATTAACTGGGAGTGTTGTCTCTACAAATTTTGTTTCGACTGTTTGTATTATGATTTAAGGTCGAGTTTTGGTTGTCGCTATATTTTGCGGGCCTATATGTTTTTGTATGTTGATGTATGATATTATATAGGTTAGAAGTAGACCTTAAGCGCATGTTGGCGTGTCCCAAAAAGTTTTTATGTGGAACCATAATCTGGTACTTTCTTGTTTAGTTCTAAATTAGTTTTGTCAGGCAATGACGACCTCTCATTTACTTAGGTGAGCCTTCTGGTATTCTTGTATATTTTTCTTTATTGAACAACATTATTTTAATACTAGCTTTAACCCGCGACTTTGTCCGCACAAATTATATACTAGATTTTAAGTCAGATCATAAGCTATTAAACAAAAAAAGTTTCATCAAAATCGGTTCAGCAGTTTTTGCGTGATGCTCGAACAAACACATAAAGCATAAAAATTCTGTTTTTTAAATTTACAGTTTTATAATAGCACGAGCATTTACCCGCGACTTCGTCCGCATAAATTATATACCAGATTTGAAGTCAGATCATAAGCTATCAAACAAAAAAGTTTCATTAAAATCGGTTCAGTAGTTTTTGCGTGATGCTCGAACAAACAAACACAGAAACAAACAAACAGACAGACAAAAAAGCCAAAAATTGGTGATTTGGAATCAGGGACATCTAAAAACCATATCTTAATCTTTTTTTGTAAATATCTTCAATGTACAGACATGTACATTGAAGATATTTACTTCTGTTAAAGTTTTATAATAGTTTAGATAGATAGATATCATATCCTTTGATAAGTTACATGTCAAGATAGACAGTCGTAGCTACAAAGCGTAAAAAAAAACAGGCACGTGACTGACAAACCCTGTCAGTATGCATGCACACAGAGATAAGTTCTCGATAAGCCTCAAGCACACCAACCTGAGAAAGTTGGTTCGTTTTGTTTTAGTAGGTAAGAAGCGTGAGGCTCTATCTTGACATAATTATAATTAATCAAAGATTTCACTGATTTGATTTGATTTTTTTTTTATTTTTTTTTTGTTTTTTTTTATTTTTTTTATATCGCGTAGTGCGAGAAAAGGATAGCTATAAAAGATTGTGACAATGAAACCAATTTTGTATCGAAAGTATTTTTTTACTCAAATTGTGAACACCATGTACCATGGATATACAGCAATACTTTTTTATCTAGATCCTTCTGCTCTCAGCTTCCTCTACTAAGCTCGCTAATCAGATCAAGTGACGGAGATAAGTGGTGTGTTTCAATCAACTGGGCTTACGACATACATACAGGGTGTTCACCTATGTACGTACATTCTTATAAGGTAGACTTTCCATTTATGTATCGTAATTATTGTCTTGCCATTTTAGTCCTTCTACCACACATTAATAATATGCTTACTATCCTCTCGTAAGGCACTGACTGACTGTCAAAATTGAATAGATCGATAACAATTTTGACAAACCACATGAATGAATATCCCCACAGAACGAAAGCGACCCTGTCGGTGCACTCACACATAGCACTCGTTAGAGGACGTACGAACACACATACCGAATGTAGACCGCGTCGGTCATGCGTCAGGCGCGAAATCAATCGACTAATAGAAGAAAACCATTTTTGGCGCGCAGCCGTAGAGTATCGTGATTGGTTCACGCAATATTAATAAACTGCGCAGGTACATCCGTATTTCGTAAGCATTATAAACTTGGTACTACCACATCATACATGTAAGCTGTCATTTCATATAGATGGGATGTGCGATACTGAGTGCGAGCGAGACAGGAATATGCGTCTACATTTTACGCCACGCTTCTTACCAAGCGGGGGTGAGGTTAAAATGTGTGGGGGGAAGGGACAGGAGATCGTAGCGGCAGGCAATCGAGTGCGGTGTGCGGGGGCCGGGAGGAGTGCGTCCCGGCGCCCTCTGTCTGCACGCGTACCATCATAGCGAATTCAATTAGGGTACGCCCGTCTCCCGCCGACGCCGTCCCCCGTACCCGCAATTTTCTTGTTTTTTACTCTATGGTACTAGATACTCTTTATACTATAGTATGTACATTTTAGCACAGCCCGGACACTGCATACTTTGACAAGATGACGTCAGCACATACAAAACCAACAAAATTGAACCTTAAGTCTTCTTCCTAGAACCAGAGCGCGGTAACCAGAGGGCGATAGAGGGGGTGAGGTAAAAAGTTGGTGGGAGGAAGGGAGTGTCCGTACTGTATCTAGTAATAGATACTCTTTCTTATACTGTAGTTATACTATGTGCATGTATATGTATAACTACTACACTACGCATATTTTTAAACCACACTCGCCCATCACTAACTCAAAGAGAGGTATGACACCATTATTTTACAGCAATTAAGTACTCCAAACAAATGCAAACTCTACTCCTTTACACAGAGAGTCTATTTTCCTAAACTACGTGTAACTTTTAGTAGACTGCGTCTCGTAGCACCAGCGTAGCGGAACGTAGCAGCAATGCGGAGCTACGGCGTAGTCTTAGAGAATGCGTAGCGATGGAAAATAGTACTGTACGATCTTTGTAAGAAAATAATTATCTTTGAATATGAAGTTAATAATACAGGGTGTTAATAAAATACTTACTTTATGGGGTGGTTCATAACAGTAACAATACAATTTGTTAAGGTAATAAATAATATACCAAATTGAAGCTAATACAACGGGTTAGTCTATTATCTTACCTAGGGGTATATTGTATACTGAAAACAACAAAACATTCCGATGCCAGCGGCCGATGCGACTAAAGCGCGCGTCTGACGCGAGGTTCTGTCAAATATGACAGAACCTCGCGTCAGACGCGCGCGGCCGACGACAGACCTCACTTCCGAGGTCAGCGACTGACGCGTGCCTATTGTGCAGAGTGTTATCAATTTAGGGTATTTTCCCCGAAATTTAGGGTATGTTCTTATGTATTGGTGTTTTGTTTAAAAACACAAATAAAAAAAACAATACATATTTTAATAAATAATATTTGATTGATTGATAGATTGATAGGTTTAGAGAAATATATGAATGCATTTTTTTTACAGGATTTTTGATAAAATACATTTTCAAGAGTTATTATAATTAGACAGGGATGCGTTGCGTCCCCTTGGCTATTTAACTTATATATGGATCGCTGTCTAGCTAATAATTATGTAGGCAAGAGGGATTTTCCGAAAAAAGATAAATTAGTTTCAAATGGATCGATAGATGGTGTTATCGCCACGTGGATGAGCGACCTTGCAGAGAATAAAATACAAATAAAAAATAGTGAAAATTAAGCAAATTTTCGGTAAAAACATCGTAATATGTCTGGCGAACATTCTTGTTCTGCGTGACGTCAGCGCATAGCCGCGCGCGGCCGCGGCCGATGCGATAGACATCGGCCGCGCGCGTCTGACGCGCGCGTCAGTCGCTGGCATCGGAAGCGGCGCCATACGTTTTCATAGTAACTAGTATGGCCGCATCGGCCGTCGGCCGCGAGCCGCGCGCGTCAGACGCGTCGGCCGCTAGCATCGGAAGTCCACCTTTAATCAAGCTACCACAATACTCAAAAGTTTATGCATTAGACTCTAAACTCTATATTCACTTGAATAAGGATAAAAACACAATATTTATGTTTAGAACAACTGTGCCCGAAGCCAGGGTGCTGAATATTTGATCACAGCTTGTTCCGGACACAGCCTGTATGTGGAATAATCGTTTCAGAAACATACACGACTGTTATTCCTTTGGGGAGTGTTCGGACACTTTTCTACAACTGCAAACTAGCCTTTAGCAATTATTTCACCGTTTTTCTTATCGTGTGGGCAGCAAGCCCTGGTGTCAGAGTTTATTCAGACCGCCTTACGACCTATCACGTGGTTTATATGTAACGACAGCTACCATCAGAGATATAGTAGCCGGGCCCAACGGCTTAATGTGCCATCCGAAGCAAGGAATCATCTTTCTTTTCAGACAATCAGGTGCAATTCGGCCTGCAATGTTCTAACCAACTGGGGAAAAAACGCACCAAATGACATCACTTGGTGTCCCCCGTGGGAATCGAACCCACGACGTCTGTGTCAAGAGCACCATGCTTATACTGGATGATTTTTTTTTACCGTTCCGACACTTTCAGGGGTGGCTCAGCCCATCAAACTAAACAACTTTTACTATGGGAGCAAACCTGAAATAGGAAAAAAAAAATCAAATGTCTCATACATTTGAGTCAAGTAGGCATTGCAGTTTAGTATGGAACAGCAGATTTTTTTTTTTGCGATTTCAGGTTTGCTCTCATAATAAAAGTTGTTCAGTTTGATGGTCTGAACCACCCCTGAAAGATTTGGAACGGTAAAAAAAATCATCCAGTATTGCTATTTCACCGTGTGGTTTCGGCTTAGAATTGACCACCCCAATTCTTACTGTAGTCGTGGGTGTAATACGATACGAGGTTAGTGAGAAATAAGGGTTACTTATGCAGAGTTTTTGTAGGCGAAAGTGCCCTCTGTACTCGGTAGCTGAAGTAGTGTCTATTTTCGTCTAAGCTATGGTTTTAAGAATCAAATAAATAATTGAAGACTTACCAACAGATTTCAACACCCACGAGTTATAGCAAAGAAGCTAACAGATGGCGCTACGGTCGCACTCGCAAATGTGCACGTAAGACAACTTGCGACGTCACATTGGTAACCCGTTAGCCACTACACATAAGGTTCACAATCATATACAAGACATGAATGGCGCAAGAGAAATAATCACAGAGATTCAATATGCTCCAACTAAGAACTGTTGGACCACGGCCGGTCCCCAGGCATCACACATAGCCTGGTGGAAGATCTTCCCTTTTCTATGGAGGAACATTCCCAGTAGCATCTCCATAGACTCTTTCCCCAAAGTAGATAATTCGTCCATTACCTAATTATCTCCTAAGGTGTCATACTGTCTATTTTCCCGGATAAAGTGTCCGGTGGCGGACAAATTGTCCGTCTGCTCAGCACCTAATGGTACTTCCTAAGCCGGAAACCACAGAGTTATTCAACAGTTTATTTCGAAAAAACAAACTTATTTTGACCTACAAACAAACTCATAAACATAAATAGCTACACGTTTTGTAGTAGCGCTCTTACGACCACTATACAACCTTTGTTTCGGAAAAGCTCTATAAAAACTTTATGAGGCATTTTACCAGCAGAAAATTTTCAACCTTACATTCATTACCTTAGAGTTCAAAATGTGATATGAAGAGCGAGAATTTGACTGCAGTTCGTCCTATATACGAAGTCCTGTAAATCAAGCAATTGACGTGCTTATGTCGAAGGAATACAAGTTCTATGAGGGGGTTTTTTACTTTGCTGTGATACGCGATCGTTTCTGATCAAATTAATTTTATTGCCAATTCTATTTATTCGAAAATAGATGATACATAAACTTACGAACGTAATTCTTTTTCGAGGTGCTCAGAATTTTAGCTGTTTTAACATAACTAAGAAAAGTGGCAACCCTATTTTTTAGGATCGTATGAAAACATGATAGGTAGGTACTATAAAATTTCGCCTCCGGTCCATATTGACTGAAATTCAAATAGCCTAGTCCAAATTGAACAAATTGTTGAAATTTCTTAGACCAAGAATGACTGAAATCCAAAATGCCCGTGCCCTATGACTTCCCACTGGGAATTCACAGGGCACGCATACAAATACATTATGTAATATTGAAATGACTAGCTGATGTCAATTACTTTTTAATAATTGCCAGGGATAAAAAAAGTTGTAACGCGGTCTTAGACTATACAGGGTTTAAGGGACAACCCTCCGCAAACTAAAACGGTGAACTCAGACCATCAAACTGAACAACTTTCACTATCGATATGTAGAACTATATACTATTACCTATTCTGTGCTATCGAGCCTACCTCAGGAACCACGAAAAAAAAAACAGCGGTCTCATACATTTGAGTCGAGTAGATTCAGCAGCTTTGTAAAAACTCTGTCACCAGGGCTCTGCCCACACGATAAAAAGAAGAAGCAAATTTGTATGATACAGCAGATTTTTCAACTACTGGCCCCCAAGAGCATCGAAGCGACTTGTTGCGTAAGTTGTGCTAATCGATTTTCGATGTTATATCAACGCAAACAAAGTCGATAACCATTTGGCAGTACTTCGCTAGGTGTGCGCCGACTCTTAAACTTTATTAGTAATCTTCAGTATTCCAGTGGAAGGGTGGCCTACAATTCGAATTGGTGGACTACATCTTTAGCCAGAGCAATTTACTATTATAGTTTTCTTTAAATTCGCAGTACGAGCACGTGAGAGAAAGTTTCACCTTAATGCATTAATGAATTCAAATCCGTCCTCATTATGAGGTAAATGTACTGGTTGTTGACACTTCCAGTTACGCGTGGAAATAACTGTTACCTAACAGTTACCTTATGGTATACAAACAACAACAGAAAAAACAATAAATTATTGTTTAGGGAGTTTTAGTATGATGAGAAAGGTCTAACAATGAAGAAATCGACATACAAAATACAAAAAACGGACATGTCACTTTTTGTATTATTATTAACGTAAAATAATTATAAATCTTATATATACTATTATAAAACTGTAACAGAAGTGTGTAGGTGTCACTGACTCTAAATCAACCTTTAAAGAAGAATTTTAGTCCGTCTGTTTGTACATTCAAGCATCACACAAAAACTACTAAATCGATTTTGATGAATCTTTTTTTGTTCGATAGCTTATGATTTGACTTACAATCTGGTATATAATTTGTGCGGACGAAGTCGCGGGTAATCTCTACATACCAAAATACAGAAAAAGCAGTAAAAAACATGAATAAGAAAGCACAGAAGGCGGTTTTATAAATAAAATCAAATTATCATCATATCAGCCCACGCTTGTCCACTACTGAACATAAACCTCTCCCAAGATGAAATCGAATGAGTTCGTCATAATACAATTAAACTAAAAAGTAACATCAACTTTTTACTTCAATATTTACCTTAGCAAAAAAGAACTTACAACTCTTACAAGTCGCGTCGTCGTTTTTCTCCAAGATGTCCAACACGGGCCCCGCTACCCTACTTCATAAAATATTCAGAGCTGGAAGATTGTCAACTTTGCAATTAGGTGGAATATTTTAATACGATCTGAGAGTTCCTTCGAAGTTAGCTTACCATTGATCTTATAAAACATTAGATTCAGCATAACGTTTGTAAAGTCAGACCAGAAAAATCACAACTCTACGATCTACGATCGATCACAACCTTTAATGATAATATTTCAATTACAAAAAAATTTTCTATGATTATCCGAAACATGGATGTTTTATTTCGGTTTTTTGATGAATTCGAAAAAAGGATAAAAAAAACAATTTTGTCCAAGATTGACAAAATTTTGTAATCTTTTATAGACCTCAAGTTTCTAAGAGAGCAACGATGCGATAGCAACAAAGGTAGCTTTACTTACGTTGTACAAGGCAAGTAAAAGTTACACTTTTTAAAGCTTACTGCCAGTCATTTTACACGTGCGGTCTGTGGGTTGGCTACACGCGGAGGACATACAACGCTCTGCGCGTGCAGTGTAACAACGCGTTCAGGGTGCTGATGGGGCTGCCAAGGTTTTGTAGTGCTTCTTATATGTTTGCGGAGGCGCACACTGATGGGTTCCACGCAATAATGCGAAAGCGGTGTGCGTCTCTCCTGGGCCGTATGCGCTGCAGCCCTAACACCATCCTGCGCACGTTGGGAGACAGATGGGACTCCCCAATGCTGCAACGTTGGGTACGCTTGCATGCCATCTTGTAGCTGCCCACATCTTTGTCGGATAGATTATTATAACTAACATAGTTTGTAAGATCATTGTTACTAACACTAGAATGGATCTGAGTTATCTGAGAAATAAATGATTTAATTTAATTTAATTTACTTATCACACTAAGCGAATTTGAGTAAATAAAACACAATATCTCTCCGTCAACGCCTATGTTGACGGAGAGATATTGTATTTTATTTACTCGTATCAATCGTGTGGTACAGACTTAGAATTTACCATCGCATGTTACACAAAAGGCTAGCCACTTATCACCATACATACCTACGTTATTTCACTGTGAAGCCTTCAATTATACTAAAAGTGAGCCTGGGCTTCAATTCAATTCAATATTTCGTATTATCATAATATCGTATGCCATTTTCGCATTGGCATTGGTTTTGGTCTTTTGTATTATGACTTGATTGGGCTTCAACTGCTCGCTTCAAAAGATAGTTGGTAGTTGTAGCAAAGTTTAGTATAACGGTCGTCATAGACACGCGCTATAATATGTTGCTAATATTCTTCTTACGCAAGCAAAATTACATAAGCATGTCTCTTTCCTGCATGTGAATGAGAGGAAGCGATTAGCAACTTGCGTGCGTTAGAAGAGTACAGCAATATAATATAGCGGCCGTTTGTGATGAGCTTAATGTTTACGACTATATTCTCCGAAGGATAATAGTCAGAGATATTCTAAACATCAAATATTCAGAGTATTAAAATTTCACTATTATTGCTCCAAATCTGTCTAGTCAGTGTGTGACAACCTGGTGACAACTCGTGAGCCCGCCGCCATCTATCAATGAACAGGATACATGTCAATGTATTTAATCCATAAAGATATTATACCTACCTTACGGAATAGAGTAAGTGACATGAGTTGTAAAATGTAACCGTTTTTGGACGTTTTTTGGAGTCCTCGGCAGGGTAAAAATTCGATTTCTGTGTATAATTCTCAATCTAACGTGAAATGGTGAATAATTTAATGAAACAGTGTTAGTATATTTCACAAAATTATCTACGATTTCACTTTAGGTTCACGCTTATTCACAGAAACCGAATTTTTACCAGGACTCCAAATCCCCAAAAACGGTTCTATTGCCTCGCGTCACGTATCTCTTTCTATTATACAGGCATGCCGCTAGGTACATTTCGCTCTCTCAGCTGTCACTGTCTCTCTTACGTAGTATAATACCTTTATGATTTAATCCAATATATTTTAGGAATATCTACAGTTTTCGAAGATCAATGGTTCGTACCTTGATACGACTTCCCAGCAGATCGGGTCTACTTTAGCCATAGATTAATTGATAATAAGAAAGTTTGGCGCAAGTTTAATGCCTATTTCTGGAAGGAGCTTTTAATTGATACGGACGGCTTATAAGTTTTTATACTTAAGAGTTACTTCAAATAAAAAGGCGATTGAATTTATCTTTGGTTCAAAGGAAAAAAATTAAAAAGAAAAGAAGAATTAAGGAGAAAATTTTTACATAGCAGAAAGCTGCTATGTAAAAATTTTAGGTCTACGCATAAACTACTTATACGACTTAAAATTCATGTTGATGTAAATTAAACTCCATCAATTCCGACCATCATCATCAGCCTATAAACGTCCCACTGCAGGGCCTGTGCCTGCCCTCTGGGAGGTTGTGTGGGCATTAGTCCACCACGCGTGCCCAATCCGGATTGGTAGACTTCACATACACATAAGAATTTCTTCTTCACTTATGCAGGTTTCCTCACGATGTTTTCCTTCACCGTATTGAAAGCAGACAAACAAAAATAGACGAAAGTCTAAGGGTTCCTTGATATAGACTACAGAACTCTAAAAAGTGGTAAGGTACTGATAAATATTCTCAATTCGGGGAGATGGAATGAAACACGTCTTGCTGGTTAACTTTCTAATCGCAGACAAAAGAATACAAAAGTACCTACATGCTAAATAATAATAAACTTAGTTCTACCCTTAACCGCTATATACATTACACCTCACCACTTAATTGGGCCTACCTCTTACAATATACAAACCATATTCTACTTATATTACTTATACCAAAGAGTACTACTCTATTATACTGACACAATACTAATAACTTAATCTATCTCGAAACCGTATCTCGATACGCCTTTACGAACTCGCTGAGGGCGATTCATCAGCGGCTGTGGGCTCGGTGGAGGTGGTGTCGGATGTGGCGACTCAACCACTACTACATCATTTTGCTCATCCTTAAGGTCTGTCTCATTAATCGGTAACCTGACATCCGATACCACCCTTTGCTCTGGGATCACATTCTCTCTCTCCTCCGACCCGGTCAAAACCTCGTTACCGGTGTGCCCGGGACTATTAGGAGTATGTGCTAACACTGACCTACGTCTCAATTGATCAATGTGTTTTGTAATAGGTCGACCGTCTCCATTATCTATTATATGACTACGCGAACTATCCCTATTTCTTATCGTCCCCTTTACCCACTTGTCTGGACCGGAATAAGTTCTCGACCACACTGTCTCCCCCTCCTGAAACTCTCGCTGTACCCCGCCTGCGTACTTTACTTGTCTATCTTGTGCCCCCCGCACGCGCTCCTCTATCGTCCTATCGTTGCGTAACAGGTCTAACCGTGATCGTAGCGTACGCCTCTGTAGCAACATTGCTGGGCTTTCCCCCGTGGTACTTTGTTCGGTATTTCTATACGCAAGTAAATATGTCTGAAGCGCTGCATCTATATCTACGCGATCTCTTACCGCCTTTTTTATCGCCCGTTTACATAATTTGACGGCATTTTCGGCAGCCCCGTTGGACGCCGGGTGATATGTTGGTGAAAACATTTGGTGTATGCCGTTTTTCTGTAAGAATTCTTTAAATTCCGTACTTGTAAACGGGGGTCCCTGGTCTGATACTAACTCGACTGGTAAACCAAACCTCGCAAATATAGATCTGAGTACCTTGATAACACTAGATGCATTTGTACGTGACATCTCCTGCACCTCTAACCACTTCGTGCTGGCATCGATTAAAACTAGAAAGGTTTTTCCTTGATTAAGACTCAAAAAATACACATGGACCCGAGACCAAGGACGTGAAATATATGGCCAATGTTTAGGCGGTGCTTTTATTGGTGCTGGTGCTTCCGCCGCACAAGTTTGGCACTGCCGACACATTAGTTCCACATCAGCGTCGATGTTTGGCCAATAAACATAGCTACGAGCTATTGATTTTGTTTTCACTATACCCATATGACCACTGTGAAGTTGTTTTAATATTTGTCTCTGAAGCAGGGCTGGTATCACCAACCTGTAACCCACAGGCGTGCATTACCACCAGGCACAAGTAGGCAATCAGAGCTGAAAAAGAGCCTATACGGTGTTTTCAGCATAATTGTGCCCACGACTATACCCCGACTGCTATCAAACATATTTTTAATACTATACCTACCATATTTACAATCCACTTTTCGCTGAGAGTGCCTGAATTCTGTCCAGCACCAGCACCAGAGTGGCAAGTAGGTAGATAGTGAGCCTGTTGGTCACCAACTTGCCACTGGTTTGTATACTGTTTCACGTTTAATTTCTTACCTATTTCTTGATAACACAGCTCTCTTTATTGACGATCAATCTTCGCTAGTTGATGAATATTATTAACGACCACAAGTCAAATGAAAACTTCGCGAAAAGATTTGAACTGCACATAACCCCGAAAATGACCCACTGACCCATAATTTATCTAAACACATTTGATCTTTCACTACAAACCTTACTTTATTTATAATTTGTCAATATTAACAAAATACACAGCTAGAAACAAAATATTCAGCTAATTTCTACCCAAACACATAAAAAACAACTGAAAACATTTGAACACGCTCGGAATTCAACAAACTGTCAAAGTCAAACAAAACAAAATCGGCCAACAAAGGGCTGCGTTCCGAACCTACGCCCCAGGTGCACCCCGAGTGCAACTTTTCACACTAAACGCCGTTCAAGAGTGCTATTTTTGAAATTCACACATCTTGATTCGTGTACGAATAATGCATAAATTCCATAGAGTTTGGCATCACTCTCGTATACGAATTAGGATGTGTGACTTTAAAAAATCGCACTCCAGAGCCTCGGTGAAAACGTTCTTACCATAGAGCGAGTTGAAAAAACAACCGCACCCAAAGGTCGTGAACGCAGCCAGAACAACGTCAAGAGCGCGCATGCAACCAAATAGCGAAGATACAATCTATCAATGAGATGCCAAGCACTTCGTTGTTTTCACGCGAGGTTGGTTAATACATTACGCATGCTTATATTGTGACAATAAATAGCGAAGGTCAAGCGTCACGTATTATCGCGTGGTTAATGCGTACTTTGCATTTTTGTCGTATAGTTTTTAACAAGTGTAAATGTATAGGTAGCCATAGATCGTTTGTATTGGGTGAGCTTGTGCCGTTTGAAAACTGCCTATTGCGCGCTGCGTGCGTGCGTTCGGGGCCCGCCCGAACTTCGGGCAGTTCTTGCGCGCCATATTTGAATGTGGAATTAATCTTTTGGATGCTTTCTTTGTTTGTGTTTATAGAGTATGACTGTAAATTGTTAGATGATTAATAATTAATGAGGAGACAAGTAGGCACTGCCTAATTGCCTATATACACTGCACGCGCATGCTGTAACCCCACATGATACACCCATTTTCTAGGTATAGTTCATTACGTCTATAGTAATATGACTTTAATTGATCATCTGACATACATTCCGATGTCCAACCCGACTGCAGATACAATACTACCTTACTTAGCACGGCATCCTTGGATGTAGCAATTTTTACTTCTCTGTTCGTGATAGGTAAGAAATCTTCTACAAAATGTATATAACTAACTTCTCCCGCCCCCTCTGATGTCCTTCCCGCCTGTGGAAGTCTTGACAGCGCGTCGGCGCAGTTGTTCTTAGACGTTACATACTCTATGTCATAATTGTACCCTGATAGCAACACAGCCCACCGCTGGACTTTGGATGCCGCCATCACAGGTATACCTGCTTTGCTACCGAATATATGTGTTAAAGGCTTGTGATCTGTACGTAACAAAAATTTCCTACCGTATAGGTACTGATGATACTTTCTTACACCGTATACTATAGCTAACGCTTCCTTATCTATCTGTGAGTATGCTCTCTCCGCTGAGGAAAGTGTGCGCGAGGCATAAGCCACGGGCCGGTCGCCCGCCGGCGTGAGGTGCGACAACACGGCGCCTATGCCCACACTGCTCGCGTCCACCGTCAACACCAGCGGCCGCTCTGGCGAATAGTGTGCCAGCACAGTACTGCCGGACAGCAACTCCTTAATTTTTGTGAACGCCGCCTCACACTCGACACTCCATACAAATTTTATTCCTGTTTTCAGCAACTCATACAATGGAGCAAGGATAGTACTAGTGTTTTTTACAAACTTCGAGTAGTACATCACCATTCCTATAAAAGATCTTAGTTCTGACACATTTGTAGGAGCCGGAGCCTCGGATATGGCTTTAATTTTGTCCGGGCACGTGTGTACGCCTCGCTTACTGATAACGTGCCCCAAATAGTTTACTGATTCTGCAAAAAACTTACACTTTTCTTTCTGCACTCTGAGACCAACCGATTGTAATCGTTCAAAAACTTTATTTAAATTTGCTAAATGCTCCTTATCGTCCTTTCCCGTTATTATTACGTCATCAATGAACACTCCTACTTGCGGCATATCCACGAAAAGTTGTTCTAAATGTTTTTGAAAAATTCCCGGACTGGACGACAATCCGAAAACTAAGCGGTTGTACATAAATAACCCCTTATGCGTATTGATCACTGTATACTTCCTAGTGTCATCTAATTCAAACTGTGAATACGCCTGCGACAGATCAATTTTACTAAACCGTTCGCCCCCGTTTAGTCGTACCAACAAGTCCTCGACCTTAGGTAAAGGATAACGATCGCACACACACACACACACTAACACTTTGTTTAACGTTATTTTGTAGTCAGCACATATCCTAATGTTACCGTCTTTTTTTACTACTGGCACGATGGGTGTGGCCCAGTCAGAGCGGTCGACCGGAGTGAGGACGCCATCCCGCACGAGCTGGTCCAGCGCGCGCTCCACAGGCTCCCGCAGCGCGTACGCCAGCGGGCGCGCGCGCATGAACACAGGCCGCGCTCCCTCGCGCAGGTGGATGCGCACCGTGCCGCCGGTGAACCGCCCCAGGCCGTCCGCGAACACATCACAGTATCTGGAACTGAATTCCGATAGGTTAAACAATTGTTTACATTCCAGACTATTCATGTCACTACTCTCGTAAGTAGGTATTTCTATCTTTAAACCCGCTATCCACTGTCTCCCTAGCAAAACAGTTTTACCGTTGTCGATAATGTACAAATCTAAATATTGTTTACGTTTCTTATATTTGACTAACGGTCTAATCACTCCCACCGGCCGCACCAGTTCGCCGGTATAATATCTTAACATCAATTTACATGGTTTAATTGGCAAATTTTTGAAAAATTTCTCATACATCTCCTGACTGACACATGAAATAGCACTGCCAGCAAAGAGAATATAATGACTGCCAGTGTCACATTCCATAACCAATTGTTTTCCTTGCACATCTAAGGTTATTAATATCGGTTTACACTGTGATATGGACAACTGATTAATGTTCACAATTACCTCGTCACTATCTGCGTCGTCCAACTCACTACAGTCACTGCCGCTGTCGCCTCCTGGCCCTCCTGTCATCACCGTCACGCTGTGATGCTCCGCCATGTACGGACACATCCGACGTAGGTGGCCTTGTCGATTGCAAACGCGGCAGACGTAACGTGCATATTTACACGTCGCACTATCATGCCCGCCGCCGCCGCATGCACTGCATAGTTGCTGCCGGTACCCTTGTTGCTGCGCCGGCGCGCGACTCGTTCGCGGGCCGGCGTCGGCGTTCGCCTGCGCACTGGCTCCTTGCCCGCCCCGCGCGCCCCTCCCGCTGTTACTAACTGCCGGCCGGCTTCCGTTTTTTCCACTGTGTTGCCACATACGCGTGGCAGACTGCTTTTTGGAAGAATGCACATCAAACTTGGCGACCGACACTATTGCCCGATCGTTCACAACTGCTGCATCCTTCTCTGCGGCCTCCATACCGCTAGCTAAACGATAGGCCTTCGTAAAGTCTAACGTGTCCTCGCTAAATAACCGTTGCCTTATGACGTCACTCGTGATGCCACACACTAGTTGGTCCCGTAGACTTTCTTCTAACCAGGTACCGAACTCACACGAACTTGAAGAAAATATATAAATAAATAAAAAATAAAAAATATATATAAATATATAAATATATTTTCATAGAATATATTTAGGTGAGGAGTATAAAAAACACAACATTCAACATTATTTAAAAGAATAACAGAATGTTTGGTTGTAGTTATGTTTCTGACCACCCCCAAAAGGGATTAAGGTCATTAGTTTATGGATTTGTGTATAAAAACAAATTGTTTATTGAGCAGAAAAATCCACTGAAAATGATAATTAAGCCCTGAACCAACCTGAACCCCAAGTTAATGTACAGGATGTAAGGCACAGCTGTCCGCAAACTGAAACTATGAACTCGGACCATCAAACTGAACAACATTCACTAAGGAGCCTACCTCAGGAAACGCGAAAAAAATCAGATGTTTCATACAAAACTGCTGTTCCAACCCGACTCAAGTGTATGCTGTTTTTTTCGCGCTTCCTGAGGTAGACTCCATAGTGAAAGTTGTTGAGTGTGATGGCCTGAATTCACCGTTTCAACCTGCGCTGCGGAGGACTGTCCCTTACACCCTGTACAGGGTGTAACAAAACACCTAGTAATACTTAAGGGGGTGCTTCAGACCATCAAACTGAACAACTTTCACTATGGAGCCAACATCGAGAAAAAATAAAAAAAATCATCTATCCCATACATTTTAGTCGAGTCGGTACTGCAGTTTTGTATGGGATAGCAGATTTTTTTTTCTCGATGTTGGCCCCATAGCGAATGTTGTTCAGTTTGATGGTCTGAAGCACCCCCTTAAGTATTACTAGGGTGTTTTGTTACACCCTGTATATTGTATTAAAAAATACTGATAGGTATACCCTGAGTGTTTGATTACGCGCGGGGATGTTTGTTGTATGTGCGGTTAACACCTTTTCCTTACCCTCTTTGATCTGACAGGAAGCCGACCTCTAACCACTAACTTGCCTCCATCATCCCGCATGGGTAGTGGAATGGTCCACTCCCTCTCAATCATTATTCGTGGCAGACGGCCGACCCTACAGGCTACAACATACATAGGAATAAGAGTAAAGGCAGGCCTCCGCCCAGTGTTGCCACTTTAGCCACTTCTTAGCTAGATAAAGCAACATTTTTGAACTTGTCAGCTACTAAAAAAATATTCGGTGGCTAAATGTTTCAGCCAGTTATTCTAGCCACTTTTTTTGTTTATTTATTAATTAATTAATACCAATTTATTAAGCTAAAGTTAATCATTTTAAAGGGTTCTTAGAGCGTTTTTTACTGTTTTTTAGTTCCGATTACCTAAACGTAGACGTCAAAAGGCTATTTTCTACGACGAGAATTGTAAAACATCAACATAGTAAAAGAATGGGTTACAATAACTCACTCAAAATTCAATATTTCTATTCAAAAAATTATAAAAGAGCATAATTTTATAGAATAAATGATTGAAAATCAGCATTATTGATCCAATTAAACTGCGTCTTAGCATATTTATGTATTTTTTTTAACTTTTCTTTGTTCAGCCACTTTTAGCCACTGTAGCGACAGTGAAATTTCCAGTATCTAGCCACTTTTTGGGTACGGTTTAGCTACTTGGTCCGGAGGTTAGGTGGCAACACTGCCTCCGCCAGTACATACACTTTGGCACATCATAAGCGATGCGATTGCTTGATTTCTGCCACTCGCTCCAGACGGCAACATCGCATACGTCGCTCGCTGTACGAAGTAATAACGACGCTGTGGCAAGCTTCACTAGGTACATTTTTGCGCGTACCGTCTAGCAGTTAGTAAGTAGTTACAGCTTGAGAATAATTATATCGTTTTCTAAGGGAGTGATCATCTGTTACGAAGTCTAGTAATCTGTGGTATAGGGTAATTACCTTCCCCGTCGAAAATAACCTATCTGTATTAACTAGCTAATCTATGAGCCCAGAAATTTGAAGATAATTAGGTTCTGATAGCTTCTGAGTAATTATTAAATGCCGGTGCTAGACGGTTAATGCTAATAAACCAGAGAGAGATTATAGCCGGGAATGTTTGCGTTTGGGGCGGAATTTACACTGGCGTTTGATTCGTATGAGAGTAGCTTAATTACAAGTTTACTATTGTATTGTTAAATTGAATGAAAAAAATATGACACTGAAAAAAAAAGGTTTTGTTTTTCTGCTAGCTGTATAACCAGATGTTAATCATTGTGTAATATTAGATTGCTAGTCAAAATAGTTTGGGTATATTTCACAAAACCTTTCATTTTCAGTGTATTATACAGGGTGTACAATAAAATGGGACAGCTACTCAAAAGGGTGCTTCAGACCATCAAACTGAACAACTTTCTGTATGGGACCAATATCGAAATCGCGAAAAAAAATCCGCTCTCCCATACAAAACTGCAAACATAACTGGACTGAAATGTATGGGACAGCAGATTTTTTTTTCGCGATTTCGATATTGGTCCCATAGAGAAAGTTGTTCAGTTTGATGGTACCCCTTTAAGTAGCTGTCCCATTTTATTGTACACCCTGTATAATATAATAGTAAATATTATAGTTATCTGTGTTTACGTCATTGAACGCACATACAATTATTCGTTTTCATTAAGAGGACCGTAAAAACTAAATGTAAGAAATAAGCCCTAATCTTTTCTTTTTTTTTTTTTTTTTTTTTTTTATGTGTGATAGGTAAGCATTTGACCCCAATCTCACCTGATGTTGAGAAAAAAAAAAAAAAAAATCAATAAAAAATCAATCAAAAAAAAATCAAAAAAAAAAAAAAATCTGAAATCAAATCATTCTTAAAATTCAATCAGTAGTGGTTCCATATAATAAAAGTTGAAACGTTAATAATTTGATTTTTTTTAAACTACGACTGTACCCATCAAACTGGACATCTTTTACTATGGAAACAGAAGATTTTTTTTATCTATTTAAGTATGGCTCTATAGTGAAAGTTCAGTTTGATGGGTTGAATCTTAGTATAAAAGATCAATTTCACCCTATAGTTTTTACGAAATGTGTGCACCAACAAACGACCAAAATCCAATATCAGGTACCTGATATTGGATTTTGGTATATACCAAAAAGAGAACGATTCGTCAAAGATTTTTTTTGGTATATACGACTAGAATTAAACATTTTAACGGGTTCTAAGCTGTATTCTTAGATTCCGCCCAAAGATTTTTTTTGGTCTATACGACTCTGGTACTTTATTTTCGCAAATGTAGATTGACGTATTTAAGAGATGTTATGCCACTGAAAGCAGACTGAAAGTGATACTAAAAGAAGATAGTCATTGAACTCTGTCTAGCAAGCAGAGAAGCAAAGACTCCTCTGTCGGTTCTAACCCAGCTAAAAAGTTTTTCTTCAAAGATATGGACTCAAAAAGAACCTCCCTATTGTGTGGTAAAACTAAAAGTCAACGAGCAAGTAAATAGGACAATGTAAGAGCAAATAGTAACTCCAAGACCAAGGCTCCAAACTTCTAAGCACAGTGTAAGTTCAAGAAACAACTTTATATCGGCGCTCGATCGTTCAAGAACTTGTACGACGCTGTAACAAGGTTATTTGTTACGGGAAATAGTAGGAAAGTAAGGTAAGGTAGTCAAGATCTGAAGTAAAATGATTCATCATCATTATTTCTGTCGAAACAAGTTCAAAGCTACTTTCCTAAGATTATTCATGATGGGAAATGTTAGAAGAATACAGTACAACTACATACATAAACTCACGACTATATTCTCTTTTAGGGTAGTCAGAAAATGTGTTGCGACGAGCAGATGTATTTGAAAGCGTGCAGTTATAGCAAGGCTCATTTTGTGATAGGTATTAAATGTATTTAAGGTTTCGGGATAATAAGTTTAATTACAAAAAAAATTAAAACCGACTTCAGAAGTAAAAAAGTTAAAAAGAATATTTCTGCCTATGACTTTTACGTTCGAATCTATAAGAACATTTATTTGTTTTATCGAAGTCGGTGTCAAGCCAAAAAATTACTGCAAGCCCAGTCGCGAATCGTACCGGCTTGACAGCTTTGTCGGTTTTTATTTTTTTTGTAAAAAATTTTTATTTCATAATTTTCAGTGATTAAAATATGTTTGACTCAGATATCAGTTATACACGCAAGGGGTACATTGATACGAAGCAATTATTTCAATCGCCGATGATTTTCCGTCAACTTTTGAGGAGTTCTATTGTATATAGCTCCGAAGCGCGTCACCAGATCTACACAACATTAAAATGGACCACCTCGAGAGTATACCCTTTTAAACAAAAAAAGAATTTTTTAAATTGGTTCACAACTGACGAAAATATCGTTGAACATACATAAAAAAAATACATACAGCCGAACATAGAATAGAACCTCCTCCTTTTTTTGAAGTCGGTTAAAAAGTAAGCTATTTTAATTAATAACAAAATTTTAAGGGTGTATTCAGAAAATGAAACTAAACAACTTTTCCTAATACATGGGTAGAAAAAGGAAATAGATTCTGGATTGCCTATACAGGGTGTAAGGAAATGTATCGTTAACCTTTAAACCACATACTCTACCCATCAAACAGAACAACTTTTACTATGGGTGCAAACCTGTCAGAACGAAAAAAAATTATCTGTTCCAATAAACTGCAATATCTACTCGACTCAAACGTATGTAGCAGCAGATTTTTTTTTGTTCTGACTGTTTTGCTCAACTTATAGTACTCTGTGGTAATTATTTATCTTGGCTGGCAGTCCGCCCGTCGGCCGTGCACTGCTTACGATACGTACGATAATTAACTTTGTTAATCATCAATACCAATTATAAACATTGATAATGCAATCTGTTATCAATTATCATTAACAAGTGCCTTGGTTCAGTTTCACCAACTTATTTAATACGAGCTTCTACTACAAGCTATCAAACAAAAAAAGTATGATCAAAATCGGTTCAGTAGTTTTTGCGTGAACAAACAACAAACAAACAAACACCCAAACAAACAAACAGACAGACAAAAAAATAAAAAAATTGGTGATTTGGAATCAGGGACAGGTAAAAACCATGTCGTAATATTTTTTTTGTAAATATCTTCTATGTACAGACACATTTCTGTTACAGTTTTATAATAGTTAAGATAACCCTATATTCTCTGATTAAGGTAGTCAGAGATATTCTAAAAACTCAGAACATCCACGCAAAAAAACAAAAGATTTTTATCAAATTTAATCCAACATCCCATAAAAGGCGACACATCATACAAGCCATAAACGGACCCCAACACGTCATCGTCCTGACGCAATCAAAAACGCTATAGTATCTACCCGGGCCCTAGATTTGATAGCGCGATAGATGACTGATCCCTGGAAAGGTCGGAAGGGTAGGCAATAAAACAAAAACTGTAGAGTGTGTGAAATAGTGGGGGTTCCGGACGTGTTTCGTTTTATTTTAGTAAGGTGTCGTTAAATTTCATCGTGAGGAAACCTGCATGCTTCAATTTCGAGGCATGTATTGTAGGTACCTACTGTCCATTATAAGTGGCGACGCGCTCACTCCCCGTCACACTGGACAGAGTTTCGGTACTACTAGTGAAACGTGGATGTTCTGAGGTTTCAGAATATCTCTGACTACATAATATTATAGTCGTGAGCATATGCTTGTTAAATTTCAGGAAGAGATGTTTTTGGAGATTTTTGAGGAGTGACATTATATATAACGAGCTTTTACCCGCGACTTCGTCCGCATAAATTATACCAGATTTTAAGTCAGATGATAAGCTATCAAACAAAAAAACAAACAAACAAACAAACAGACAGACAAAAAATTTAAAAATTAGTGATATGGAATCGGGGACACCTAAAAATATTTTTAATTATATTTATTAATATTTTTAATTATATTAATATATATACTTATTTTATCTTTATATTTTAGCCTTAAGTTGTACATAATTAATGTTGTAAATATTCTAACTTATTAAATAAATAATTGACCACACCTAAAAACCATATCGTAACTTTTTTTTTGTTAATATCTTCAATGTACAGAGACACACTCTTGTTACAGTTTTATAATAGTTTAGATATCTATTACCACGGTTTATGTATCTATGCCTATGAAGCAGTGTAATTCCATTATGGCAAACTAGGTCTTTTTATATGCACGTCATTTTAGAATGTTGCCTTTTTCTTGTCAAGACTTTTTCTGAGTAGGTCATTTTCTAGGTACGTCATTACGCGAAACAACTAATTTAGTAACAACTGAAATTCAACTTTAGACTGCTGTTCATACCACTAAAATTGGTATAGCAAAATAAAATAAAATAACACCGCACACCGCACAGCGTAGCTCTCCTGGAAAAGGGCTTAGCGAGGTTTTTTACATACAATGCAAGCTAGAGATATGTGTATGTAGGTGGAATGAATGAAACGGTCTCTGGTATCTATTGATTTGTTCGCACAACCGTCGCGGTACCCATGGATGCAAGCTGCCCAATATATCGTTATGGATATCATATGCGGAGCCTAGGTCAAACAGTGAGTGGACATCTTTTCTTTGAAATTAAAGAGAAAAACACTTTGTGAAACATATATTATTTTTATCTACAGAGTTTAACAAAACCCCCTAGTAATACTTAAAGGTGCTTCAGACCATCAAACTGTACAACTTTCAATATAGAGCCAACTTTGAAATACCGAAAAAAATCAGCTGTCCTATACATTTGATTCGAGTTGTTACAACAGTTTTTTATGTAACTGCAGATGTTTTTATTTTTTGCGATTTCGATGTTTGCTCCATAGTGAATGTTGTTCAGTTTGGTGGTCTGAAGCACCCCTTTCAGTATTACTAGGGTTTTTTGTTACACCCTGTAATAACAGAACTATTTTAACCAGAGTAACCCTAAAACGAAATGTAATTGCTCACGATAGAAAAAAAAGAAATCTACGGGACCCGCGGCTCCTCGCGACACTCAATAAGTGAATTGAGTGAGTGACCCATTTCTTGTTACAGATTTTAACGAGATTTTTTTCTTTTTGGCTTAATACTATTATACTTTTGCTCGTATTATTTTAGTATTAGAAGTCGAATTAAAGAATAATAGAAATGAAGATAGGTTGATTTTATGGCTACGTGAAATATTTTTGCAAGCATAATCACGACTGCATTCCCCGAGGGGTTAGACAGAGATTTCTAAATGCCAAGTAAAGAGCACTGACTTCTATAGTACACAGACTATAGTATAGTAGTATAGTACCGGTAGCTTAATTAATTGGACAAAAGCTCAGTCATGGATTGTCGGGCTGCGGGTTCAATTCCCGTTCGATACTACAATTTTCAGAGCTGATTTGGCTACCTCACAAGGAGCTCGGGCACGCAGGTCTGTAGGTAGCCAAAATATTTTGTATTTGATGTGGTCCAAATACTTTGTTGTCCAAGATATTTATTTATTAACATTCTATTTTTATTCTTATTGCAGGTAAGTGCCACCGAATTTCAGAATCTACGTTCTTGTAAGTATTTTGTGTATAATTTGATAACGCGAGAGTGAATTGGGCAGCAAGATTTTTATAAAAAATACTTTTTAATAAAAATCAGTTTATCGTTAAAAGCATCCAATTATTTCAATCACAAGTTCAATCAACTCATATTCAATGAAGCAATAATCAATAAAGCTGACCAAGCTTGAGTTCTCACTTAAAAACGGAACCCATGCGATGTGAGTCGGAGGTACCTATGAAGGAACTACTTGGGAGGATCCTCCATTGAGAAGGGAAGATCTTCCGCCAGGCTAGGTACGAGTATGAAGCCTATAGGGCCCGGCGGTGGTCCAACAGTTCTTAATTGAACCTTGCATTTATATCGAATCTCTGTGATTATTTCTCTTGCGCGATATGTGTCTTGTATACGATTGTGAACCTTATGTGTAGCAGCTGACGGGTTACCAGTGTGACGTCGTTAGTTGTCCTACGTGCACATACGCGACAGGTAGCGGCGCGACAAACACGTGTCGACTCTACGACGAAAAAATGTTTCGAAAACAAATCAGAGTCGACACGGGTTAAAATTTTTGGTAACGACTTCCAAAAATGGCTATAAATGAATATTATTATAAGAGAATAATTATTATTATCTTGAATTTGTCTTTGTGTTAGTAATTAAAAGCGAAAGACGGACTCGAAAAACTAGTCCTTGAAATTCTGTTATGAAAGATGGTGATAACGATTATGGAATAAGCTGACATAATCATCATCATCAGCCTATAAACGTCCCACTGCAGGGCACAGGCCTACCCTCAGGGAGGGTGTATGGACATTAGTCCACCACGCGTACCCAATGCGGATTGGCAGTCTTCACATACACATCAGAATTTCTTCTTCAGTGTATGCAGGTTTCCTCAAGATGTTTTCCTTAACCGTTTGAGAGCAGTCGGTATTACATACATAAGCTGACATAATGGTCAAGTAAAATTTTCAACTAAGGACGGAACCCTAAAACAATTTGAAAATACTTAAAAGCGAAAAACAGGAAACATTTATATGAAATGAATGCTCATCGAACAGCTTCCGTTCAATTAATCAAAATGAAGTATCGTTCGTTTTCGATACAATAACTGATATTATCTCTCTATATTGTACAATTGTCGATGTATTTTAGTTTGACTGTTTATCTACTTTATTTGTAATATCATACGGTTTTTGGCTAGTTTTTTTTACTTATGCACTTATACATAATACCGACTGCTCTTAAAAGCTTTTTTAATAACATGTCTTATTTCAATTTAAAGATTGAAAAAGTCGGGCGGCGAGCGGGATTCGAACCCACGACCTGCCTATCCGGGGCATGCTCCTCTCCAACAGAGCCGTCGGTGCCCCGCAGGCCACGACTAAATTTTCAATCTATATTATCGTCTTTAAGGGACGTCAAAAAAGAATTCCAATTTCGATTTTTTTTTTCGATTTTGATTTTCGATTCCGATTTTTTTTTTGGGAAATTTCTCGTGTTTTCAACATGTCATACATGTAAAATTAATAAATTCGATGTCTTATTTCATATTGCAAGACATAGATGCCTATGTCCAGCATTGGACGTCCATCGGCTGAGATGATGGCAAGATATTAAAGTTCTGAAACATTATAAAACGTTTTGTCAACACAAAGTTACTCAAGTAGACAAAAATAACAATGAAGATTAAAAACATTGTCAAACAACTTTAAGAGCTTTCTTAAAAAAATTGGCCGGAGATTGCATGAAAATAACACCTGGGTCCCAAATATATGCCTCTTAACTCTCTTTTATAAAAAAGGTACGACGTAAAAATGTGAGCGTCGTCAATCTCGTCTCTGTGGGTGCTCGGGGACTCCAATACCCAAAGAGAGTAAATAGTGGGTGCGAAACACCCATGACTACAAACATTCAAAACTGACTTTTGGGTGATGCCTCTACTCCCAGAGCGAGAGTGCGCTATCGATCCAACAAATTATATTGTCTTTCTTTTGTACTAGTGAAACGTGGATGTTCTGAGGTTTCAGAATATCTCTGACTACCCCCTCGGGGAATATAGTCGTGAGCATATGCTATGCTTCTTTTCTACTATCTTTTAATCAAAATTCAACCTTCTTCTGTCCTACTGTCTGTCTATTCGTTTATAATTTGACTTGAGAACACAGACCAGCGAACAAAATTAAGGACGTTTGGCATCCCCAACGCGGCGCACAGTTGCTTTGTGTACTGGCCGGATTTTGATGCATGCATTAGGTAGGTGTGTAGGATATTTATTTATAGGTGGGTAAGTGGGCATGAACACCCACCGGGTTTTCTAAAAGATAGTGCCCCTGGTTGGGTTCGAGCACAAACAATAAAGCCACCCGGATGTAGAGTAGCTGGACACCTGCCTCCGTTCTGAGCTTTTTTGAACTACTACTGCACTACTGATGATGCCACCATCATCATCCATCCATTGCTGGACACAGGCCTCCCCAAAGAATCGCCACAACCCCCGGTCATGCGCTGTCCTCATCCAACGGGTTCCGGATTCATCGTCGGTCCACCATGTGGCGGAATACAAGGGGACTACCCACGCTGCGCTTTCCGGTACGCAGTCGCCACTCGAGAACTCTTCGGCGCCATCGACCATCGGCTTATGACTAATGCCTATAAAAGTGGAATGAAAATGTTTCAAGACAATGTTATTGAATGAATAAATTAGAGCTCACTAAAAATAGATAATTTTATTGGTGTAATTTGTAAAATCTATGTACTTATTACATTTACTTTGTAGCTTTCTAAATACAATTCGAATACAGTTGGATCTGCTCAACTTAAAAAAAATATCGGCCATTCGAATTTAGCATAAGCATAATCACGACTATATTCCCCGAGGGGGGTAGTCAGAGATATTCTGAAACTACAAAACATCCACGTTTCACTATAGTAGTACCGAAACTCTGTCCAGTGTGACGGGGAGTGAGCCCGTCGCCACTTGTAATGGATAGTAGGAATTCATTTGAATTTACATACGGCTTTTCTATAAAATCCTGTATAAAACCGGGATACTATAACTAGTATCCACTATGAGTTGTGATATTTTATCGGCAACCAATTTATGTAGAGCGAGAGTTTAATTATACTTCATTTATCAAAAGCTTTACAGTTTAATTAATAAATAAAACACACGCACGTATAATTGATTGAGGAGACCAAAAAATCACCTTTCCATTGCTGTAAAGAAACGGGGGCTTCCCGGAGACCTCAAACCACACTGGTTGACGAATGTCCAAAGAGACATGAAAACGTCAGGACTCCACGAATAAGATGTCTACCAATTCTACCAAAGGCCTGAATAGCATCGCATGATTAGGAAAGTTGACCCCGGGTAAAGACAAGGCAGAAGAAGACTAAACTTGATTAAACGTAATAGTCGATAGCATGTTCGAGTCTCAGCCTACCTTATCTCATACGAGCAATTAACCGCTTCTTCATCCACATAAATTCTATACCAGATTAAGCTATCAAACCAAAAAGTTTCATCAAAATCGTTTTAGTAGCTTTCGCGTGATGCTCGATCAAACAAACAAACAAACAAAAAGACACACAAAAAATCCAAAAAAAATTGATTTGGAATCAGGGACACCTACTCGTAAAACCCATATCGTTATCTTTTTTTGTAAATATCTTCAATGTCGCCCTAGACGTACGTATGCGGACCAAATTGGCAGCGTACTTAAGAAGGGTCAGATCAAATGTACCCGAAACCGACGAGCGAGTATGAAACGACTTATGAGTGTGGAAGAGGCGAAAGAGGTGTGTCAGGATCGTAGCCGATGGCGATCTATTGTCTCTGCCGACCCCAATGGGACACAGGCGTGAGTATATGTATGTATGTATGTATCTTCAATGTACAGACAGACACACTTCTGTTACAGTTTTGTTTAGAATGCCATAAGAGTTCAAATTGAATATCATAATGTTTCTGTATATCATCATCATCAGCCTCTATGGTCTATGTGTCCCACTCTGTGGTCCCACTGCAGTGTGATGGCAAGGAATATTACACAAAGCGGATTTGTGAACGTCACAAACCATAAACTTATTGGTATAATAAGTTTATGTCACAAACTCATAAAAATTACTCAGTCAGCGTTAGATTTCCACGCGATACTAATACCGTACTATGTAACTCTAATATCAAGATATTCTAGTACGATCTTCTCGTACTGAGTACCACGAGTTTTCCCATACATATTGAATGCGTCAAATTGGTCGGTAAATAAGAAATCTTTTTTTTTTATGGAAAACAGAAGCGCTGTTACATAGCTATATTACTATTGAATTCTTTCTTACTCTAGAGACATACCTACATAAACTACAAATACCTAATGTACCAAATTATAGCCTACATTCACGACAACTTACTAGCCAGTGGCCTAACTACAAGCTGGCAGAACTGGCAAAATGCCAGGGGCCTCAAAACACCGGAAAATCTTACCTTTAGAATGACAAAGATGAGCTGTTTACACGTATTTAGGTAGTCTTTTTTTAGGGTTCCGTACCCAAAGGGTGAAAATGGGACTCTATTATTAAGCCTACGTTGTCCATCCGTCCGTCCGTCCTACCTATTTAGGGCTGTAATTTTTGAACCGTAATAGACAGATAGTTAAAATTTTCTCAGATTATACATCATTACGGCGGATTTGTTAACAAATAATAAAAATGTAAAAATGTTAAAAATTACCCAGAAACAACCAGGTTCTCAACCAGAAACTTGTTTTATCAACGTTTTTTCTTCACGCTCTATGGTAAAAACGGTAATACATACAAGCGTCAAACTTAGTGTGATTATAGAGCAAACTCTACAAAATAATAACAAATACTAAAAACCGGCCAAGTGTGAGTCGGTCTCGCACTAAAGGTCCCGGACAAAAAAGTTCTTTTACTAAGTTAATAATGTTGTGTTCTCTGGTGGTGTGGTACGGAACCATTAGACGGCCCGGTAGCACAGTCGGTAGTGAATCTGCCTGCCGTGCCGAGGGTCGCGGGTTCGAATCCCGTAAGGGGCAAATATTTGTATGATGAATATGAATATTTGTACCCGAGTCATGGATGTTTGTATTTATATATGTATTCTATATCGTTGTCTAGTCATCATAATACAAGTCCAGGCTAGATTCTGGTACTTTAAATGTGACTAGTTAATTTGTGTGACATTGTCCAAGATATTTATTTATTTATTTATTTATTATTTATCGGTGCGCGAGTAGCCCGACTCGCATTTGACCGGTTTTTTTTACTTTGATCGGTACTCTGTGCTTCTATTGAGGGAGGCCCTGTTTAAACATTTTACCAAGTAGCGGATTTGAAAATAGGACCCCATAATTTTGTGTCTGTACCGACACCTGTGTAAGTACCTACTTTTGCAAACTTAAGTTATAAAGCTACATTCACACCCACAATCAGCCAGTAATCTGTAAGGTATCTCAATTCTTCTCCATTAGGGGAGGTGTTACTCGCTATCCGGCGGTGATAAATCAGGATATCGACAAAATATCGACTGCAAGACGCTCGTCTACGTGCGCCTCGTCTCCGTGGGGCATGCTAATGAGAGGTGCTTTAGGGTGGGAGTAGACGGTTCTACTGTGCGATTTTTTAATCGCTGATCGTCTTTGTAGCTTCTGCATTTTTCGCAACTAGAATCCCCTGTAGACCACAGGCTTTACTTAAAATTGTTTTTGTTTTTAGTTTGTTGTTTTACAATAATAAAATAAAAGTTTATCTTAGACATTGTCACAAATGTCTCATTTCCGATCAGTTATATAGATAGTTTTAGCAAAATCTCTGGCCATTTGACTGGAATTATGATCGTGTGTATTACGTTATTATTAGTGATTACAGCTCATGAACAAGATATAAAAAAGATATTACTCAAGAGTAAGTAAACCCAAGGGACTGCTAGTAATGCAGTGTTTACAGGTTATGTGATCATTTACAACTTTTGTATTCTTCTAGTTATCGTGTGGGGAGCAAGCCCTGTTGTCAGTTTTTTCAAATCACTTTACGGCCTCTGACATGGTTTTTTATGTAACGACTTCTACCATCAGATATAAGTAGTAGCCGGGCCCAACGGCTTAACGTGCCATTCAAAGCAAGAATCATCTTTCTTTTCAGACAATCAGGTGATTTAACCTGCAATGTCCTTACATTGCAGGTTAAATCACCTGATTGTCTGAAAAGAAAGATTCCCAAGGGGGACACCTAGTCACTTTATGAATTTTTTACCAGTTGGTAAGGACCAACTGGTAAAAAATTCATAAAGTGACTAGGTGTCCCCCTTGGGAATCGAACCTGTCAAGAGCCCAATGCTCTTAGCCAATAGACCCTTGGAGTCAGTTACACTTTTATATTTATTTCTTATTACAAAAAATATGTGACTTTTCTAGTTTGTTCGATAACTAAACTGGACAATCGTCAGATTCGTAGTTTGTAATGTCAATCGTCAGAAAACATCGTAGTTTTGCTATCAAATTTTACAATAATCGCATTCCAATCGCTCGTCTAACAACGCCCTTACCTCTTATATCGATCACGCTCCACTATGGACAGGTAATAAATCGTCGAGTACGGAGTTAAAAAAAAAGTTGGAAACTCAACCCGATGGAGAAAAATAAACGAATGAAATCGGAAAGTCAACTACAGCTGTTACACTAATCGATTCTTTTTAATCGAGATAGGATCGATTATGTTCAATCTAGATAGGTTCGTTTGAATGAGTGAATCACGTGCCAATGCAATTGATGTTTTTTTAATTAACAGTTATTACAAGGCAATGTTTGTTCCGGGAACGTTATTGTAAACTTTATGGAATGTTTATGAATTAATAACGTTTTTTATTTTTATTTGCTTTTTGTAACAAAAGGATGTTATCAACTTATCAGTTAACTACCCATTGAAGAACATCATTTACGGCCCGCTAGCTCATTCGGTAGTGAACCTGCCTGATGTGCCGAGGGTCGCGGGTTCGAATCCCGTAAGGGGCAAATATTTGTATGATGATTATGAATATTTGTTCTCGAGTCATGGCGAAAAAAAATCCGCTCTTTCATACAAAACTGCAGTACCGTATCGACTCAAATGTATGGGACGGCACATTTTTTTTATTTTTTCTCAACGTTGGCTCCATAGTGAAAGTTGTTCAGATTGATGGTCTGAAGCACCCGCTTAAGTATTACTAGGGTGTTTTGTTACACCCTGTATACAGGGTCCTTCTTAATATGCTGACACTTTTTTAAGGGGATGTTCAGACCATCAAACTGAACAACTTTCTCTATGGGACCAACATCGAAATCGCGAAAAAAAATCTGCTGTCCCATATATTTGGCTCGAGTAGGTTTGCAGTTTTGTATGGAAGAGCTGATTTTTTTTCGCGATTTCGATGTTGGTCCCATAGAGAAAGTTGTTCAGTTTGATGATCTGAACATTCCCTTAAAAAAGTGTCAGCATATTAAGTTGGACCCTATATGTATATGTATTCTAGATATCGTTGTCTAGTCATCATAATACAAGTCCAGGCTAGATTCTGGTACTTTAAATGTGACTAGATAATTAGTGTGACAATGTCCAAGATATTTATTTATTGATTTTACAGAATTACTTTTTTTTAGTCAATTACATAAATAATCTTATGAAGTTCTGAATCTCCGTGAGGCTCCGGGAATCATCTTTATTTTCAGACAATCAGGTGATTTAGCCTGCAATGTCCTAACCAACTGGGGAAAGACGCACAAAGTGACATCACTAGGTGTCCCCTGTGGGAATCCAACCCACGACCTCCGTGTCGAGAGCCCAATGCTCTTAACCATTAGACCATGGAGGTTGTCCACGTGGATGCTCATGATGTGTAAATAATTAATATCAAAAGTACTGAAAGATCAATTCAAAAGCATACCTTGTCTCATTTTGATTACTTACCTTGAAAATAATTAATTTTCTTCGCATTTATAAATTTTCTCTGAAGTAAAGTGTTCGAGTTCAATTGACGTAAAGTAAATTCTTTAACAAGAAACAATAGTCAATAGTTGACAAAAGCACGCTGAGGCTCTTAGAAATATACGTAATCGAAATCGAGAGAAAACCTTAATAAATATTCACCATTTTTGTAGACAAGCCCCTACTATTTGTTTGCTTGCCCAATGAGGTTTGAGAATTCATCACAGTCCATACGCAAAGCTTTTTCTAACGCAGGATTTTCCCCCCTCCAGAATTCCTCTCGGAAATTCAAATCTATACGAAATCCTAATTTCGTTCGGAATATTTCCGCATGTATATTATTGCCAGACCAAGAAAGAGATGGCGCGATGACCTGGATGCCCACGAAGCGAAATGGCAACTGATGGCAAAAGATAGGGAAGGCTGGAAAAACTTGGGGGAGACCTTTGCCCAACAATGGGACGAAATAGGTTTAAAAAAAATTTATTGCGGGCCTAACATAGGAACGAGACGTGCTTATGTAATTTTGCGTGCGTTAGAGGAATACAACCTTGACTTTAAGAAACCGTGCTATATTTATCGCTGCCGTGTATTTGTGACTTTAATAAGTAAGAAAGGGTTGACAAGACTTGTCAGTTGCACTGAAAAGAATACGTCACGTACTAGGTCACGTAGTATGGCAGAGCGTGATATACCGCTATCGCGCCTTCGCTTTCTTTTGTATTTACGCGCAAACCAACGAGATAAAAGGCGTGATATAGCCTTCACGTGTATCATTTGCGACCTTTGAATAAATCTATTGTAGTTGTCACCCCTAACCTAATTATCATTTGGCCCATGGATTTTATGATGGTTGCCCAAACTCATTTAAAATTCATTCGCAGATCAAAAAACTTAATAAAAACCAATAGTAAGGGTGTTTCTTTTCTCTCAACAGCCAGGTACGGTTATTTATTGAAAGTCATGAATACAAAGCAGAGTCGACTTGTACTTTTTACTTTACCTTTTTCCCTGTTTTATTGTTTGTTTGTTTATCTTAAAACAGATGTATTTTGTTTATTGGCTGTCTTTGGGTGGTGGTTTTTGTAAGAATTCGTTTTTTCGCTTATTGAGTGCCAAGTTGTAAATAGTCCGATAATATGTACAGGGTATAACAAAACAGCCTAGTTATATCAAAAAGTGTGGTTTAGACCATTTAACTGAACAGCTTTCACTATGGAGCCAACATCGATAAAAAATTAAAAATCGGGTGTTTCAGTAAGAACTTACCTACTCGACTAAAATGTGGTAGAGCAGAATTTAAAAAAATCGATATGTAGAGATAGTCGAAATTTTTTAGAGTATTAATTTACCCATCAAACTGAACAATTATTACTATGGGAGCAAACCTGTCCACAATAAAAAACTGCTGTCTCATATATTTTGAGTCGAGTAGCGTAGGCGCTGCAGTTTAGTATGGAACAGTAGGCCTCTTATGCCACCCCCGAGAAAAAGATAAAAATCGAGATGTGCCTCCATCTTTATTATTTTACGTAGGCCAGAAAGAGCGCGCATGACGTTTTTCTCGTTTAAACGCTTTGTCGTGGGTGGCATGCTAGCCGTCCAGGTGATTTTTAATGCGCTGACAGGTTTGTAACAGTTGTTCAGTTTGATGGGTAGAGTGGTTTAAAGGTTAATGATACTTTTCCTTACACCCTGTATAGTGAACATTGTTCAGTTTGATGGTACCTGAGGTCAAAACCATTTATTTATTTATATTATACATTTATTAATTCTTTTTAATCGAAAATGCGGCACACGCAAGCACGTTTCTAACAGCTGGGCAATCGCGTTTCTCATAGAAAATATTCGCCTGAACCTATGGACCCTTAACTTAACCTTCACTACGGTAACCCTTTGCCCTAAAATGCAAGTAAAAGAATGATCATGATTATAATTACCTATTGCAAAAATCAACAACCTCATTCTTCCAAGTCGGTTAAAACCGCTTTAACAAAGTACTCGAAGGCTGTGTGAAATGTTTGCCGGTAAAATCGAGATACCTCCCCAATCCCCAGTTGTAGTAAACCCACCAATATTTCTCCAATACGAAAGTAATACTATCAAACCCTACCTGCGAAAAAACTGGTTAAGTTGATCTTTGTTCTTTTTAAGGGGGTTCTGTGTACCACTAGTTGATGCTGAAGTTTAGGTACCAGTTGTTTTTTGTACACACACGTTTCATGAAATTCATAGGCCTAGGATAACCTTTAGGCCATGGGTGACAGCTACAATAGCTCTATCCAGGTTAGTTTCCGAGCCCTATCAATCAGATAAGCAAAGATTTTTGCAGATAAGAATAAGCTCGTTTTAGATGCCTTTGCATTGTCAAATCTAATTCTTAGAGTAACCAATAGGAGCGCTGTATCAATCCAGTACAAAAATGGGCATCAAACTACTGTAACATAGGTCCTACCATAGTCTAAAAAAACAAGTTCTTCTATTCCCAGAGTGACACAATCCTACGTCACAAAAAAATGGCCGCTAAACATGATAAAAGGGTATGATGACGTAGGCTTGTGTCAGTCACGTAGTCAGTCACGTGATCGGAAGAGAATACCAGGCGCAGTATATTATTGTACCATGGGTTGCCATGGGTCCTACCTAATACATCAGCGTCACCTCATGGTAGGCCTACTTTGCTCCATTGAAAGATGTTTCAGGTATTAAATGGGAAAAAAGCGATGGGTTTTATAACGACTGCCTTCGTATTCCTATTTAGATTTTATTATTTATGGATATTGTATTTTATTATTTATAGGCAATTATCATTTTTCAACTTAAAATATGACATATCATCTTGTATCTACCTTGCCAAATAGTGAGCCTTCCTTCAAATTGATTGTTTCTTAATTTTTAGCTGTAGAAAAGCTTCTGGTGTGCGATTTTTTAATCTCATTTGCTGAGTTCAGCAGTGGAAAATGTCAAAATTACTGTGGAGATACGCATCTTTCTACTGCTTATTATTTGACTATCAAAAATCGCACTCCTGAAGAATGAGTTTTGTAAGTCAAATCAGCAGTAGAAAGATGCATATCTCTACAGTAATTTTGACATTTTCAACTGCTGAACTCAGCGAATGAGATTCAAAAATCGCACTCCAGATCGCTCTTAAAAGATACCGGAGCGTTTAAATAAAAAATAATGAACCTAATTCGTGGATGTTAATTATCCGTGGCTTAAGACCCGTGGCACAATCACGTAGTACTACCAATAGCGTCATGGGGAACTGACATTCCCTTCAGCATTCTTCAGCAGCAACATGACATTCTTAAATTCGTACTTATAGCCAAAAAGTATCAGTTTTAACCAATCAACCTCTAACCCGCGGAACCCTAACAAAGATATCGGTGCGTAAAACCTTCGTTCCAACACCTCGACCTATTGCCAACTGATTTATTTTCCTACCGCTCTTATTGGTTCCTATAAACAGGCGAGGGATGCGTTCTTACGGAGCGTAGCTTGATTAGAGCTAGGTCAGGGTAGGATTTAAAGTAAAAAAAAAACAGGTAGTGAATAGAAGGTACGTGATTATCATGATTGTAAACTATCTGAAAAACTTACCAGCTGAAGTTATTATTTAACAGCATGATTAAGAGCTATAGGAGATCGACTCCTGACTATGCCCCAATATGATGGGATGCGAACTGAGAATGTGCCAAAATACATTTTCAACAGCTCTAATTTAAAAACTATTAGTTTTCTGTGACTTCGTCTGCGTGGAAATTTGATGCCTGTTTTTTCTCAGGGTTCAAGCTATCTCTATACCAAAATCGGTACAGCAATTTAGCAGTGTAAACTTAACAGACAAACAGACACTTTCACGTTTATCATATTAATGTAGTGTTGGTACGTATTAAACCCGAGACAGCTCATTGTTTAATGGGCTAAACCTGAACTGTATAGGTAATTCTGAAAACTTCCAGAAAAAAATATCTATCCAAGCCTTAGACAATTTATATAGGGACTCACCTTGCGGTAGCATTTCCCCTCTGCCACGGTATAAGAACAATTGATCTTGTGCATTTACACCCAATTTTATACGTTATCACTAAACAAGACAGCCTATAAATAGCGAAACAATAATTTTGAACTTAGAACGTTTGGGGTTCACACGAGACTACTTTTCATGATTTTTAACATTCAAAATTAGAATCTAAATCTCATCCAAAGTTGCGGATTTCATGTTACCTCGCCCCCCGCAAAAAGTGGCAGAAATGTTTCTTAGTAGAATGACACGCGTAACTCGTCCCTATATAAATTGTCTAAGATCCAAGCTGTGTAGGGTGGTCTGAAAACTTATCAAGCCTGTAATTTGACATCCACAGCAATTTTTATTCAACCGGTTCTGACGCGTAGTATACTTTAAAACGAAGACAACAGCATAGTTCAAACATACGCATCTCACAACAGCCAGTTACCCGTGCAAAGTAAATCTTGGAGTTGGTTCAGTAAAACACCTTGGGAAGGAAATTGTCTCGATTCTGCCAGGGTCGCTTTAAAGTTGTTATTGCTTACTATAATCTTCGCTTTTTCTTTGAAAAGAGTTCGCAATTACGTAGGCGTTGTTAGTGAATGTTTGCTCAAGTAAAATTAGTTCGTAGAATTTGCGGTGTTATGGAAAAATGGGAATTCTTGTTACAAGAGGTAGCCTTTTGGCCTCGTGGATAGTTGTTCACATTTTTATTTTGGATCAAGATAATAATGTACCTTTTTAGGGTACCATATTCAAACAAAGAACCAATAGGCGCTGTCCTATTGCCATCGCTCGCGCGATCATGCGTTCGTCCGACGAAAATCATTGTTGCCACTGTGCTTTTAAACATACTTATATCTGCGGAATATCCTATAGAAGGTATCACGAGATGCGATCGAATTGTTCTATTTTTATTCAGATATAAGTATGTTTAAACGCACAGTGGCACAATGATTTTCATCGGACGAACGCATGATCGCGCGAGCGATGGCAATAGGACAGCGCCTTATACTTTCATCCGTTCTGTCCGTCTGTATGCCCCGCCTCTATATTACTCTCTCATTTTTGAACGTAGCATAGCATATTCTCATATCATATGCTCACGACTATATTCCCCGAGGGGGTAGTCAGAGATATTCTGAAGCTTCAGAACATCCACGTTTCACTAGTAGTACCGAAACTCTGTCCAGTGTGACGGGGAGTGAGCCCGTCGCCACTTGTAATGGACAGTACCTAGGTACGATACATGCCTCGAACTTGAAGCATGCAGGTTTCCTCACGATGTTTTCCTTCACCGAAAAACCAATGGTGTTACAAATCGTACATAAATTCCGAAAAAGTCATTGGTAAGAGTCGGCCTGGACGGGGATCGAACCATCGCCTCCTGCACGGCAGGCAAGGTTACTCGCCACTGGACCACCACGGCTTCTGGTTTTTTGAACGTTTTGGCATAATATAAGAGTGTGCAGTGATAAAATTCTAATGTTAATGTACATTGAAGATATTTGTATAAAAATGTATTGAGGGCGTTAAGAATACGCAATGGAATGCATTGAGCCAAATATTTGACGGTTGCATGCATCACTTAAAAACTACTGATCCTATTTAGATGGGGTTTTCACAGAAGCATAGAACTTAGTTTGAATTAACATTAAAGCTTTGTTTTTCGTAACTGTACCACCGAATAAAAAGTTATTAGTAATTAAAGTCAGTGGTCTGCGCGTAAGGAGTAATTCCAACTGTCTACCCGAACACCCTGTATATTCTAGACTAGCACATTGATTTATCCACTTACTTATTTCTTTGAGTCACCCTAGATACGACACAATACAGCTTTTACCCTAACGACATACGAGGACAAGCCGCTCCAATTTTTTAGAGAGTTTCGTCAAACATTGTGCTGAAAATATACTTTAGTTCGTAAAAAGCTAAATAATGACACTAGATTTGTGTAAGACTATTCTCATCAAAGAAGATAGGCAGATTTGGACCCAGCTATTTTTTACGAAAACTAAAAGCCATTCAGGAAGGCGGTCATAATGATTATAAACAGAAAAAATTAAGGCATTTTTTTAAAAACTTCCACATCTCCAGAAGTCCGGATTCAAAAGTAGAAATTACTAGAAAAACAGACAAATCATCCAAAAAGCAGTAGCCAAACGCTACCACGTCAGCTATTTTCATCTAATATTATCACTGAGGTATTTTTTGGTCGTTACGGAATGTATTTGTATTTGACTGATAGTTCGTGATTTCGTTTTCTTCCATTGTCATAATATTATCGTGAATTTTCATTAAAATAAACATAATGAATCCGTAAAAGATTGAATGAACTATCTAATAAGATAGATTATGACTTTCACACACGTGCTACAAAAGGTATCATAAGGAGAATACCTTTCCCCCAACTTTTACAGGTTACAACCAATTTACTTTTTAGTTAGTTTTGTTTAACTCTACACATATTACAAAGTGTCATTCATGTACGGGACCTCTAAGTTTGGGTCACAAATTACAGGGCCGACCGCCAAAATTTTTTCATGTATAATGTAGCCAAGACTCACAACCCTTAAAAAGTTACGAGATCTCATTTGAGTAAGTGTTTAGCTCGGTCTAATAAAGCTATCTTTGCGGCTTGGCCGACATCGTCATCCCGTGTAGAGCCAATGCTCATCTTGTTCCTTGTTTTGTCATTTTGATTGACTCTACATGGGATGACGATGTCGGCCAAGCCCCATCGTTATTAGACCGAGCTGAATGAGATCTCATTGTAATTTTTAAGTTAAGATGATATAGGTGGTGAAAATGATAACATTAACATCCTTTTAAACCTAGTTTTTTTTAAACTGAGAGTCTACCTATCAAACTGAACAACTCCACTATGGGAGTAAACCGATCGGAGCAAAAAAATCTGCTGTTGCATACAGTCGAATCGAGTAGGCACTGCAGTTTAGTATGGAACAGCTGTTTTTTTTTTTTGCTCCGATCGGTTTGCTCCCATAGTAAAAGGTGTTCTGTTTTCAATATCACCCTGTTGACCTTTTCGTTACGGTTCACTTTTCTGACCAGCGACGTTCGTCCGCGCGCAAATAGAAAGACAGCTAAGGCGCGACAGTGCAATTATCACGCTGCCATTCTACGGTCTCTGGTACCCGTACGTTTTGGTATGATTTTAAAGATGTTTCACGTAAAAATTACTCCAAACCAAGCCCAGTCTCGAACCGTAACTTGACAGCGACTCCGATAAAACAAATTAATGTTCTTGTATTGTAGATGAGAAAGTAAAACATCGGTTGTAACATTACTCGTATTTTCAACTTTTCTGGTTTTGAAGTCGGTTTTAATGTTTCATTAATTTTTATACATTTACTGAGAACTATTTAATATCAAATAAACGTGACTTTCTTGAGGCAATGTAGAGGAAGTAGGTAACAGTAACGAGTATTTTTGTAAAAGGAGGCAAGACTAGCGACTTTTGTAAAGAATTGTCATGGCAGTCGCATCCCGAACACGATTACAATAAAATTTCCCGGGTACTAGTTTGCTGTGAAGAAAACCATTGTAACTGGCTGAATCGAGAATACAGAACGTGTATTTTGACCTTACATTATTAGGATCTTGAATTCGCAGTATTGTTGCTATGTATGAGAGTCCTTATTTCCAGTAGCCAGTGATTACAATACCAACCTATCACTAACAGTATGGACCGTTTATACGATGACAATTTCTAGGTGCCAATTCTGCGGCGCCTAAAATTAGCACCGTGTAAACACTTTAAGGCACGCCGTAAAATTGTCGTGCCAAAAGTGTTTATACGGTGCTAATTTTAGGCGCCGCAGAATTGGCGGCGCAAAATTGTCATCGTATAAACGGTCCAGTAACCTCTGTGACCTAATTCTGTCCAGTGTGATAAGTGATAACTAGTGAGCTCGTAAAGTTTTCAAAGGAGTCAATTTATTGTAGGCCCACAAACGGTTACGTTTATTGATGGTATTAGACTCTAAAAACATAATTTAATTTAATTGGACGAAAGGTTTGGTAAAAATGCAAACGGAATTATGAAATAAATATTTAAAATGCACCGTTTTGACTTTTTTTGCTAAGATTACTTTTTCCTATTAAAACGGCTCATGTAAAGCAATGCGTGTATAATACGAAAATAAAAACAAAAACCAACATACTATCAAATATCTTACCAAGACAAGATGTGCGCCAACTGCGATTACGCGACACTCCGTTTAGATGAGGTATAGCTAATATTACCACTATGATCTAGAGATTATGAGAAACAAATCGACATGAGTTCCATAACTATACGCCAACTATACGCTTTAACATTCTTATGTCAGCCTATTTCCCATACTAAGATTGAGGATCTTCTTTGAAGCATACGTTTTTTAAGAGGAACTATTGTGGTGACCGCGTATCTGAGCGGAAGATCGTGTTTTGGCCTCCACAAGGTGACAAAAAGGTGGTGGGAACCAGTTTAATGAGGGCAGCGTAGAACCGGCCGTTGTGACATTTTTCAGTTGAGATTATGTGATAAATGCAGGTTTCCTCATAATATTTTCCTTTCTGAAAATTTACCGGGATGTCTGCACTTATCCAAGTGAAAAAATGAAATTACTTTCAAAATGTCATATACTTGCCACGTTTCAATTCATAGCAAAACGTGTTCGTCACGAATGTCAGGACAAAAAACGTTTGTTCGTCGAGTGACATTATATTGAATTTAGGATCCTCGCCCTACGGAGCGGCACGCTGTATAATCGGTTGGGATGTCATATATCCGTATTATTCCGTATACGTTTCCAAACCAGGATATCCGAAAAATTACTACCTGATTGGTATGATTTACAATTACCGACCGTACGTCAAGGTCTTTAAGGCGGGCGCCCGCGCCTCGACCCCACCTCGACTCCTGTATGTGATACGCTTAATGCATTACAACTATAAGATAATAATATTTTTTCCGATATCAGTCAGATCGCTTTTGCCTCTCACTGTTACTCGGTTACATCTTTTTGCCTAACCGTAGGTACCTACCTGGCTATAAAACAACGCCGTTTACACAATTATAAAACTCGGGCTTAAACGATTGACCAGTACGGCTAGCATGCCATGCAAGACAAAGCGACAGAACGGGAAAACTGTCATGGGGGCTCGCTTTCGCAACCGCCAAGTAACAAAGACAGAGGTACATAAAAATTTTTGTTTTTTTCTCGGGGGTATCAGGGCTAGGCCCGCCCTCAAATCTGGAAAAGGTTTTCTTATAAGATGCAATACCTTTTATTGCTGCATTTTTTCGCAATTTGACAGAACAGAATCATCCATCAATGCTACGCGGACGAAAATGTGAGAAAAAGCTAGTTTTGCAACAATATTTTAAATGATATTTGATGACTGAAAGCTCACTCCGTCACTAAAACCTTCCCATTTCTTTGGCAACAGATATACAGGAAGATTTTTTTATCACCATCCAAATTTTAAAAAAATGTTTGTTTATGAAAAAAAATCGATACGTGTTTTTTCTTTTAGTATCGCTCAGTACTAAAATATTGAGATATGACTACGCAAAAATGTCTTAAGAAAAACAATTCGACTGGACACAGTACGCACCTAACTGTGCCACAGATTACTTATTAATAGTTACTACCACTCGACTCGATTTCGCGCGCTTTTTCGAATGTAGAACTTTGCTTTTCAAGAACGAAAACTAACGAACGAATCTCTGTGGTCAGTAATTTTCTTTGGGTCAGAGCCTTTTAATTTTTAGAAAAAGTTTATTATGTGTCATTGTGTCATTCAAAGAGTACTTTATTATAACCGTGTCATTGAACAAAAATAAACAAAATAAGGGACTAGTATAACATTTAAACAATGTTTTGAAAGTGTTGTGTGTTCCTGTTAAGTTTGCAATGCGTGGGACTCTGAAGCTAGGGCTCCGCCCCCCGGTCCTGCCGCACTACCCGGTCGGTACGAATACGAAACTCGATGACCAAGCTTTATGGAAAATTCTGTAGGATAAAATTTTTAAATGTGCAATTTTGACCTGCCCTTTTTTTTAATGAAATGGGTTCTATAAGTGATACCAAACATGTAGAAAAAATTTGGATGGTGATAAAAAAATCTTCCTGTATAAACAAATGCGTAATCCAAATCCGTACCCAAATCCCTGTTCTAATATCCGTCACATCCCATTCCTAACAATCAGACGTACGTCTTTCTTTATTTGTTTATGTACGGATGTACCTTTGATGTTATGCAGATGTTTATTTAATTATAACGAGGCCTACTTGTGTTTTATGACTTGATGTTTCGCTTTATGATTAATTCAAAGGATTTACGCGAGTCGCGGTGGTCTAGTTGCGAGTAACCATTTCTCAAATGTATGAGACAGATGATTTTTTTCCGCGATTTCGATGTTGGCCCCATAGTGAAAGTTGTTCAGTTGGATGGTCTTAAACCACCCCATTAAATGTTTATTTGTATTCTTAGACCATAATATTTGTATTTTTGTAACACCTTGTAAAATACTTAGGTAATTAAGTTAGTTCTACAAAAACCAGAAGCCGTGGTGGTCCAGTGGCGAGTAACCTTGCCTGCCGTGCAGGAGGCGATGGTTCGATCCCCGTCCAGGCCGACTCGTACCAATGAGTTTTTCTGAATTTATGTACGATTTGTAACACTACTGGCTTTTCGGTGAAGGAAAACATCGTGAGGAAACCTGCATGGTTCAATTTCGAGGCATGTATTGTTGTACCCACTGTCCATTACAAGTGGCGATGGGCTCACTCCCCGTCACACTGGGCAGAGTTTCGGTACTACTTAGTGAAACGTGGATGTTCTGAGGGTTTCAGAATATCTCTGACTACCCCCTCGGGGATTATAGTCGTGAGCATATGTATGTATTTATGTATGTACAATATATGTTCTCATCTTTTAAATCAGCAAATGGACCAGAATAAGATAAAGTTAGTGTCAGTTTTTCATTCCATCTGTTTTGCTTTTCTCCTTTGAAGTCTGAGTTAGGCAGATAGCAGCTCAGAGACAAGTTTCTTTCCCAAGATATTGATACTTTTTCAGTTCAAGTTTACTTTTAATCTAATTAGAGCATAGTCTTTAAATGAAATTAGGCCTTTATTTTATTCAGATAGCTATGTGATCCGTAAAGAATTAGCAATAAATTATAAAAAGTTACCACCAATTTTTTACTGACTTCAAAAAAGATTCTTTGTAAGTATACCAGGGTCTTTTTTAATATCCTGACGGATTTTAAAAGGACTACCTATCAAACCAAAATCCAACTCAAACCTAAAATCGTTTATTCAATACAGGAGCTTGAAGCCCACACTAACGTCACATCTTTTTTTGAAGCTATACCACCGCGTCTCGGAACGTGTTGTCCCTGTAGAGAAGATGCAGCCAGAAACCATTAAATTGAACAACCTTTTTTGGTACTAACAACGAAATCGCGGAATTTGATGATCACCTTAAAAAGCGTCAGCCCTGTATGTTCGTGATTCACTCGAAAACTACTACACCGATTTTGTTGACTTTATTGGCACTAGCGGCCTATAGTTACCTCTATACAGGGTGTAACAAAACACCCTAGTAATACTTAAGGGGGTGCTTCAGACCATCAATCTGAACAGCTTTCACTATGGAGCCAACGTCGAGAAAAAATAAAAAAAATCTGCCGTCCCATACATTTGAGTAGAGGCGGCGGTAGAGTTGAGGCGGTACTGCAGTTTTGTATGAAAGAACGGTTTTTTTTTTCGCGATTTTGATGTTGGCTCCATAGTGAAAGTTGTTCAGTTTGATGGTCTGAAGCACCCCCTTAAGTATTACTAGGGTGTTTTGTTACACCCTGTATTAGTACCTACTAGTTACCTCTAAACAAACATACTAATGAAGCATGTTAAGGTTTATACATTATAGTACTCTGTGGTTATACTGTTATTTAATTCTTACAAAACCCCAAAATTCTCTCAAAAACACGCGATTATCCTACTTTGGGCAGTAGAGTGTAATGTTATTTATTTATTTCCAACTCTTCTGAAGTGCCCCTTTCACACGACGAGCGCTTTTAATTCGAAAACCCCGTAAATGGTGCTCGTGTGAAAACTTTTCAGTCAAGTGCTTGTTTTTGCCCTTTTTATGGCGTCGCAGTCAAACGTGGGTTTTGGATTCTATTCCCGACAGTTATTTGGTTTTTGTGAAGTGAAAACATCTTTAGCGGCGTTGAGCACTTTTTGGGATGGGTAAAAAATGATAAACTCGCGTCAGGACCGTGACGTCACGTGACCTGGAGTGCGATTTTTGAAACTCATTCGCTGAGCTCAGCAGTTGAAAATGTCAATATTACTACGGAAATATGCATCTTTCTACTGCTGATTTGACTTTCAAAAATCATACTTCAGGAGTGCGATTTTTGAAAGTCAAATCAGCCGTAGAAAGATGCGCATCTCCATAGTGACATTTTCAAATGCTGAACTCACCGAATGAGATTCAAATATCGCACTCCTGATCGAAAATTGGTCAGACAAATCGAAAATGTATGGGCCCCCGCTCTTGCTACCGCGCGGCGAAAATGTATGCCTGTTCCTGTTTTCAGCGTCACATCACTGTCAAAAACATCGACGAGCTCACAAATGTAACATCCTTCTTGCATCCTACAGATCATCGAAATTTTTATATGAGTTTGACACATGATATAACCATAGCGAATACCGAATTGTCAGCTCGCCGATGTGTCACGACGAATTTAAGATATTTCCGTTTTGTTTAACGATAAAAACCTGACAACCTCGTTTTTGACGGAAATGAAGATAAATGAATAAAAAAAATTAAACAATTTGTCAACAAATCGGCACAAAAGATCATTTTTCATATAAAAACACAAAAATAAACTTCTTAACTAATAAGCATTCTTATCTGTTTCCTTTTATTCGAAAGAGAAAAGACCGTAAGAAAATAAGAAATACAAACAAAATTAAATTGTCACCCAAAGTTTTGTAACTTTATACAAATTCGTCCGAAAATGAGAAGGAAATAAAAAGTAAAAAAAACAACATGGAGGTAATCAGATTAGCCGTAATTACGGGGTTTTGAAACGAGCCAGGGGGATACGGGCGGGGATGGAATTTACATATTTTAATAACAATTATTGACTTGACTGCGAAAATCTACAATTCGTACGTTTTTATTTCATATGCCTTATTATGGAAAAGTCGTTTTAGGCGTTGCGCTGCTCGTTTTAGTGCAGCAGCTACTTAGCAAAAATTTTTGCGTTTACATCTACCACATATTATGGTGTTTTAGGTATCTCTATGACTCTAAATCATCGATGCTTGAATTGGTCTATCTGTTTGTTTGATCGAACACGCACGCTTAATCAACTGGACCCGATTTGTTTATGAAACTTAAGCGTATGATTAGAATTTAAAACGTACGCACCCCTATTTCGGAATTATCAAAAAAAATTTAAGGGTATGTTCAGATAATGAAACTAAACAAATTTTACTAAGGAACATGGGTCAAAAAACGAGATATTTTTTGGTCCTTCCAAATAGTGTGGATCAGCCGATCGATTTAATAAGGTGTCTAATTTTTTTTCTTGTTTTGCAACGCATGTTCCTCAGGGAAAGTTTTTTAGTTTAATTATCTTAACGATAATTATGATATATTTTAAAAACTAGGGGTGTATATTTTATCTCGTTAAAAGAACGGGAGCCGATGCGGACGAAGTCGCGGGCAACAGTTAGTACCTACCTAGTTTTATAGTAACGCGCAATGAGTAATAATAGAGTGTACCCAAAAATACAAAAAAAATGTAACGATAATTTCTAAGTTCTTAAAAAAATCCAGACTCAATAAATAATTTCATAACACTAAAATAAATTGAAGAAAAAAACTTTCGTAAGAATTTGGAAGGGCAAAATAAAAACAAAGATTAAATATTAATAAAGTATTAGGTTTAGCAGATAGAAAAGTTTTAGCAGGCTAGACTGACTGGCATTAGTTAATAGAAATATACGTCTAAAGTACTTATATTATTTACTTATCGTATATCTACAGTTACAGTTAGGGTAAACAGTTGGGGTGATTGTACCCATGATACTGAACAACTTTCCCTAAGAAACCTAGAGGAAATTCACACAAAACAACGGCTTTCATACAGTTCGATCAGCTGATTGCATTTAGTACGGAAAGTGCAAAATTTTATTGAGAATTTCCTATAGGTTTCTTTGGGAAAGTTGTTCAGTATCATGATACTGAACCCATGGGTTTAATCACCTTTAACCTAATACCCTGTATACTATCTACACTTCTACACAAATATTATAATGTGCTAAAAAAATGTTTTTGTTCTATAAGGGGTAATCTCTGGAAGTATAGGCCAAAAAAAATCTTTGCTATACTATTCCTGAGTAACATGGGCTATATTTTAATTTAATAAATATAAATTTTCAGTTAGTAATTTCAATATTTGTAAATAAAGTCATACAAAAAGGCACCGGTTGGCTGCTTTATTGACGTGCGCTGACCTTATGGTTGAATGTAAGTGAAAATATGTAGGTAATACAAAAACCAATAGATCTAAATAAAAGTCAGCGACACGATATATCAAGCATTTCAGTTTTTCTGTGTTCCACGCGAACGAAGTCGCGAGCAAAAGCTAGGTCAGGCCCAGGCTCAAAAAGTGAAAATGCCGTCACAAATACATGGTCCTTCTTAATATGCTGACACTTTTTTGAGGGGCTGATCAGACCATCAAACTGAACATCTTTCGAAATATTATCACTGAGGTATTTTTTGGTCGTTACGGAACGTATTTATTTGTCTTGGTTGAACTGATAGTATGTGTGATTTTCGTTTTCTTCCATTATCGTAATATTGTACGGTTATCGTGAATTTTCAATAAAATAAACACAATGAATGCGTAGAAGATTGTGTGGACTATCTAATAAGAAAGATTTTGAGTTTCACATAGTTGATACAAAGGATATCATAAGGAGAAATACCTTTCCCCCAACTTCTACAGGTTACAACCAATTTACTTTTTTGTTAGTTTTCTTTCACTGTACACATATTACTAAGTTTCATGCATGTATGGGACCTCTAAGTCTGGGTCTCAAATTACATGGCCTTCCGCCAGACTTCTTTATTAATTAAAATAAGTTATACGAATACTTAGCCTGTAATCTTAAACTACAGGAAAAAACCTCCACTAACTACAAATAGTTCTATTCAAAACTTTGACCGAAAGCCTTTGTAAATCTGAATAAAGCAATAGAACCAAAACAGATCCTAAATAAAAAGTCAAGTTTGCCAAAGGATCAGTATCAAAGGATAAATCTACTATCTATTCCACGTAAGAAGCCATCTGAAAAGGCTCTAAATCTTAATGTGGTAGGTACGAGATTGGCTCGATCCACGGGCCTTTGTATATCGATTGAACTTCAACTTCTAACTTTGAACCGATACTCGTAAATTTACAACTTCTATCCCGTTCTTAGAAACAAGTTTAGATATCTGCTTTATAGAGGGGGTTCTGAACAAGGTAACGTTGCATATTATTCCCGCAATGGATTTCGACTCAACGACGAAGTGGGGTGGACACTTGACCAGGTGGAATGATGGCAGATGGACGAGGGCAGTGACAGAGTGGCGACTGTGGAGAAAGACCTGTGGCAGAACAGCCAGATGGTTGAATGACATTGTTATTTCAAATTAGTTGGCGAAACTAAACCAGGGTTACTTTGTTAATGATAAATTGATAACATATTGCATTATTAATGTTTATACTTGGTATTGATGATTAATAAAATTATTATTATCGCACGTAAGGCTGCAGGGGGCCCGGGCGGACATTGACCTGTAATCATGTGATCGGGCGGCGGGTTATTATCACGCAAATTGTAACAGTGCGTTTGATAAGTTACGCCAACTAATTAGATTAACCTTATATAGAGTATCCAGTAAACAGTGGACGAGACTAACGTGGGACCGTTCAGGTTGGCGTGGGAATGAAGAGGTCTATACCCAGCAGTGGGGTTTACCGGGCTGATGATGATTGCGGGTTCGAAGTAGCTAAAAAGCGCTTCTAATCTTAAAATTGTGGCTTCATCGTGTTGTCAATAATTTTGTCCGTCTCCAGTATAAACAGCAAATGTGCTTGACGTTGTTCGGTAGTCAATATTTTTGGGCGACCTCAAAGATTATTTTTCCAAAAAACACACACTTGGGCCAACACCAAATGGTGGAGTCTCATGGTAGTCCGGAAAGCAGGTAGGTACCTAAATCACGAAATAAGAAATTAGTTGTTCCATATAAACGATGTCAGTGGCTGCTCGACCCAATTGTATGGAAGAGGAGTTTTTTTTGCTATTCAATATTGGCCCCAATGTGGAAAATTTTCTGTTTGATGGTCTGAAGCAACCCGTAAAGTATAATTATAATTATAATGCATTTTAGGTTACAACCCGTATTCCACAGAATTTATTATAAGTGACTAGTTTCTCTACGTGAAGAAAGCCACTTTTTTCACCTTTTAAAATGTATACTTAATAATATTAATCAATATTAATCTCTATATCAAATAAAAATGACTTACGTAACAACAGATAGAATAAATACACATTTATCAAATACTTGGAAATCGTTTGAAAACGAGTGTTCATTAATATTTGATACGCCGATCATTGTGGACGGCTGACCTAGGTCGTGGTGACGTCATCGACCAACGATACTCAACTATAAGTAGGTACATATTTACTTTATAAATAGGCATAGTGAGTAGCGACACAAAAGTTGGTATCGAAATTAATACATTTATAGCGTTAAAACCCGCGAATTATATACCAGATTTTAAGTCAGATCATAAGCTATCAAACAAAAAAATTTTCATCAAAATCGGTTCAGCAGTTTTTGCGTGATGCTCGAACAAATACACAAAGCAAAAAAAATATTTTTTTTATTTACAGTTTTATAATCGTACGAGCTTTTACCCGCGATTTCGTCCGCATAAATTATATACCAGATTTTAAGTCAGATGATAAGCTATCAAATAAAAAAAGTTTCATCAAAATCGGTTCAGTAGTTTTTGCGTTATACTCGAACAAACAAACACCCAAACAAAAAAACAAACAAATAAACAAACAAACAAACAGACAGACAAAAAATCCAAAAATTTGTGATTTGGAATCAGGGACAGGTAAAAACCATGCCGTAATTACTTTTTTGTAAATATCTTCAATGTACAGACACACTTCTATTACAGTTTTATAATAGTTTAGATAGATTTATTTTGAAGCGTCGTCGGTGGCGCGCTGCCGCGGGTAACGTAAACCCAAAACGTAAACGTAAACGTATTGCATCGACTGGAGTGCGATTTTTGAAAGTCATACGTTGATATCAGCAGTATAAAAGTATGAAGTTTGTGTATTCTCGCTAATGATTTCGATTTCAAAAATAACACTTCAGATATAGACAGACAAAATGTTATTTTTGAAATCGAAATCATTAGCGAGAATACACAAACTTCATACTTTTCTACTGCTGATTAGAACGTATGACTTTCAAAAATCCAGATCTCAAACGGTTATGGAAAACATTATAAAAAATTACAACACTTATTTGGTACGAGCTTTTGTCCGCCACTGGTTCCAGTTAAAATAGCAAGATATGGTTATGGTGGTATGGTTGGTAGTTGGTTTATAAACCAGTTTTTAAGTCTTACCATACGATAGTACACAATCATCAATTCATCAAAATCGGTTGAACAACCAATCAAAAAATCCAAAAATTGGTGCTTACGTTTCGGAGTCAGGGACACCTAAATATAAATATCTTCAATGTGGACACACTTCTGTTATAGTTTAATAATAGTATTTAAAACTACTACGACGCGTAGTAGGTTGAGCTACGGATATGACTACGACGTAGAACCGATATTAGAAAAAGGCCATGGGAACAATAATTTCAATGTTCTTCTGTACCTTTGTTTCTGACAGATATTTAACGACTCTATAAACAATACATTAAGGTTTAATATTTAAGTCACAATGTACTCAAGTCCAGTCAAAGCAATAAAAACGGTACTTGCCAGTTGTAAGTGCTATCCAACGGGAACTATTCGCATTAGCGACATCTCTTCATCCTTGGTTGGAGACAAATCTGTGAAGTTCTCAGTCCCACCCTCTTTGTGCTGGTTTTTAATGTAGGGTTGGCAGTGACCGGATTTTTTTCATTAGTCCGGCATTTTAAGAAACAGAAATAAAAGTTTGCATTTTTAATGGTACTTAACTTTTTTTTTATTTGTGCTAAAATAATCTATGAAATGACTTAATATTTTTCAAATTAAGTGGAATGATTGTAAATGATATACATACACAAAAAACTCTTTTAAACTCAAATATCAAGTGGGATGACAGAAATTTTGTTTTTACACTGATGTTAGATTTGTGGTACAAAAGTCTTTTATATTTATTATTTTAAGTATTAAACCTTATTTTAATAGAGCCGTCGATAGTTAAGTAGATCAAGAGCGGCTGTTTTAGTCTAGCCTAGATGAGTCTCGTACCGATTTGAGGAATACGATTAAGGAATTTTCCTTTACTGAATAGGCGGTTGTTTTACTCGCATCGTAAGGATTCCTACATATTTCAATTCCGAAACATGTCGTATATTTTCTACCCATTAAAAGGGTGACTAGCTTACTACCTGTCACACTGGACAGAGACACTGCAAGTAAAATGTACATACTATTTTGAATATACTTTATGAGGAATACTAAGCATAAGCAAAGGCATTTCGACTATATTCCCCGAGGGGGTAGTCAGAGATATTCTGAAACCACAAAACATCCACGTTTCACTATTAGTACCGAAATTCTGTCCAGTGTGTGAGGAATACTAATGACTGAGAATTAATATTGACGGTTTTTTAATGAGACCATCAAACTTTATCTTTGGGAAGTCAGCTGCCCCATACATTTGGGTCGAGTACGTTTGCAGTTTTGTAAGTTGATAGTGTGGTCATCTCCTTAAAAAGCCGTCTTGATATTTTCAAGGACCCATATATTCGTGACCATGTTTATGCTTATGCAAAATTCCAAATATCTTACAACGTCCGGCTATCCGGCTTTTTCTCCAAACTGCCAACCCTAAACATTTCAACTGTATAAATAGTGGATTCTGTATGGATATAAAGCTAAGACGTTTTAGTTTAGGTCACGTAGAACGAATGAGTGAGATTTAGTACGGATATTTACGCAAGCTGCGGCGTATTTGAATATATCGAGTTATACAAAAGTTGCGGAATATTTTACTGGTAGTTTTTTGGTGGCTTACGCAATCTTTTTGTGTTAGTACGGTAATTTTTTTTTTGTATTGTTTTAAAAGATGAATGTTTGGTTGACCTCGAAAGGTATTGAAATAAAATGAAATGCCTAAATTTTTAATGACACAACTAAAGAACCAACATAAAATTATGTACGTACATGGTTTTTTCACCATGTGTACCTACAGAACCTTAAGTCGGACTTTCGATGTTTGATACAGGTATCGATAAGAATAGGGTTTATGATATATCGAACATCGTAAGTAAACCCACAGAATCGATAAAATGATATAATTATGTTTAATGTTTTTTTTTAAAAAAGCATTCTACTTGTATTCTTAATACCTACCCCAACGTTTTAAAGACATTTTTAGATAACTATAATAGACATTTCATAATTTATTAACTTATTGACTTATTTAGTTCGATATTGTTTCGTTATCGATATCGAACTAAATAAGTCTCTATTTTAAACTTTAGAAAGATGAGCTAAAAAGTGTCATATGAAAATAGTACAGCTATTTTGTACTTTTGCAGGTAGTTCAATGGTAGATTTTTACTGATACTGAACTAACTGGCACCTTCAAAAATATGAAATTCTAAATTTAGAACGCGAAGTTCTATTTTCAAATTGTGGCCTGTAATTGGCCGGGTAGAATGATCGCGATTGGCAGACTCCCAGACGAGTTGTGTCACGAGGGCAAAGGTCAACATTCGAATATGGAGCGTCAAGTACCCTCGATGTTGGATTAAGTCCAAAATTGTAAGTAATAGTCGAGCTTGATACCTTTAAAATAGAATTGACTTTAGATTGCCCAGACTTTATGGTTGTTTGGGTTGGTTGGACGAAAAAATTCTTATCTCGATCGTTTGGAAAAAGCTTTCGGAGTCGCTTCTCAAAATACGATGTCATATAAATGGACATTTCATGGAGATTTATACTTACAAATTGTAATACAACAGACTTTTCGTTGAAGGAAAAATACGATAAAACCGGCCAAGTGCGAGTCAGACTCGCGCACCCAGGGTTCCGTACTACAAGAATTACAAAAAAAGACTCCGTGATCCTTAGCGCGAACCCAACACACACTTTGATGATTCTTATTATTTGCTGTTTTACTAGTAATACTGCTCTATAATCACACCAAGTTTGACGCTTGTAGGTATTGTCGTTTTTATGGTAGAGCAAGAACAAAAAACCTGAAAATAATTAGGTTTCTTGTATGGGGTTTCTGTTATTATGTGAAAATTACAATTCGCTACCTATTATACGGTTCAATTGATACAGCTCTTAGATATAGCCCTTTAGTAGGCGTAGTAAAGACACTTCGGACACTTAACTGTTATTTCAGACAAATGGGAAAAATTGACAAGAAGAGGTAAGCATGTGCGATACTGAGTAAGTGCGAGCGAGACAGGAATACGCCTTTTCTACCAAGCGCGGAAGAGGGTAAAATTGGTGGGGGGCAGTGTCTTACTGTAGGTAGTACTAGATAGGTACTCTCTCTTACACCATGGTAATAGAGTTGGGTGCAGTACCCTAAAAAAGAGGAATTATTAGGAGGAGGAGATATTTTGAAGAACGTATAAGATTCTGATTTAAAGCCTTTGTATTTAAAGTCTTTGATTAAATAGAAATAGCAGAAGATCTGGACTGGCCTCTTACGCATAGACCACATAAATTGAGCCCCCGTCGCCTTATTGACTTATTCTCAGTCGCAGAAACGCTTATTAGGGTAATCCTCCATTAAATCTCATGCTAGCAGTTAATAGGTCAACAAGACAAAAAGTGACAGCAAGAGATTTAATGTCGTATTCGCATGAGAAGCGTGTATGGCGGAATAAAGGTACCCCAATGCCTTCCTGTGCATTTACTCTTTGTACAAATTATTCAAAAAGAAAAAACAAATCACACGGCATTACTATTATTACGTAAATAAATGAAAAAAACAGATCCATTGTTCGATTACGTAATGCAAGAACGTCACCTATCTTCCGCTATTTTAATTTAATCAAAGGTTTAAGTATATCATGGTGTGTATTTGTTCCGAGAGAAATCGGATGGGTGTTAAGTTTCACACATTGGCGACCAGTACAGTTGAGTGGTTGAGATAACAGAGATCTATTTTTAGCATCCTTTTGTCCAGTTTATAACAGGCAGTAATAGACTGCTGAATTAGTAGTGGGATGGTTGGCGTTGAATGGTTAGACATCTTTGAGAAGTCCAAGTTGGAAACCTAAATGGTTTTAGGCCCACAAACGGTAACGTTTATTGATTGGTAAATTACACTCAAAAAAACATAATTTAATTTACTATAGTAATCGGACGAAAGATTAGGTAAAACTGCAAACGGAATCTATACCTATAATAAAATCGTAAACGCAAAAAAGTCTGTACATTGAATATATTTGGAAAAAAACCAACCAGAGCGACTTAAAATCAGTAACTGAACATGTTAGAAAGGTTTTTAACTTTTTTGTTTGTTTGTTTGTTTGTTTGTTTGTTTGTTTGTTTGTTTGAACGCACATCACGCAAAAACCACTGAACGGATTTTGACGAAACTTTGTATAGAGATAGTTTATATCCCGGAATAACATAATACATAAAAAACATCTCGAAAAATGACCGAGAAATAGTAAACCAGCAACAAAAACCTCTGATACAGTATTGGGTACATTGCAAAGTCAGTATGCCTCAGAGATCCACTATAACCAGCAATGTTGAGCTTTGTCGCTTTATATTTTTCATAGCTGATAGAGCTCAACATATTTTTGACAATTTGGGCTTTCAAAAAAAACTTATATTAAAACCTTTACGCTTCCTATGTCTATGGTCGAAACCTTAGAATAATGGCTGGTTTACACCGTGTAAGCTAGCGTATGAGTAAGCCTTCCGAGTAGCTGTACTGCAGTAACTCGCACTGTTGGACTGGACGTAACTTACGAGCATAGATATAGTAACTAGATTTAACATAACGTGGCCGCACATGAAACAACAATAGCGTGACTTTTGCATACTAAAAGACGATTTGTTTGGCAAGATGTCATCCAAATTCCATAGGTTTGACAGTGGTTTGACATCTTGCCAAACAAAAAAACCGGCCACGGTGACTGAAACAAAAAATAATATATCTGTCTTTTTTGTTTACATAAGTATTCATAATTGGTTATCGCTCTCTCATTTCTTGGGTACATCTTTCAGCGTAAGCGAAAAGTTTTTAATCTAAGCTTACGAGTAATTTGTACGTGCGAGTTGTTCAGTAGCTCGCATCCGAGTTACTTCAAAATTTTTTGAGAGCTGCTCGCCTGGCAGCAACTCGCACATGACCGCAGCTCGGTCGCCGCTCGCATCGTTTGGATGCGTTCGGCAGTAGCTCGCACGTGTTTTTTTTTGTGTGCTACGCCAACGTACGAAATCGAGTTCGAAATGGCTGCGGATAGATGGTCTTCTGACAATAAGTTTTTTACTCGATATCGCGACTCGACTCGGACTGAGCAGTAGCTAGGTGTCGTGTAGACAGCTAAGGCGAGCCGAGCTACTGGCGTACGAGTAGACAAACCGAGTAGCTGTTTACTAGCCAGGCAGCAGCTTGCACTGTGTAAACGAGTCTTAACTTCTAAATTCTCTTTGGCAATGTTGACAACTACGTTGACATGTTTTTATTGGTGGAAATAAAATAAAAAATTACAATAAATAATCACATGTTTAGATGTTTGGTTTAATAACTGAAGGTATGAACCTGAACCTGAAGGTATAACCATGAAGAATAACTAAAAGGTACCGACCGGTACCTATGTAAAAATTATAAACCTACCTACTAAGTATCAAACATATTTTTTTTCAAAATTTTCTGAAAAGGGTTGCGACGGAAAGGCTTTCGTGATTGCACAAATTATTACCATACAATGCTTCTAGCGGAAATCAGACGACAAAGCAAGATCGCCCTCGCTGTAGCATCTTCAGGGATCGCTGCCACATTGCTTCCTGGCGGTAAAACGGCTCATACCACCCTCAAGATTTTCCTATAGATTTAGACAGCACGGAAACGCCTGTAGGTGTGTCGTGTGTTACGTAACAGTAACAAAGCCCGATATTTGGGATGAGTATGCTATGGCGTACAAGAAAGCTGTAGAAACTGTAAACAGATTGCTCCTGTACATACGGAGGGATAATCGTGCGATGGGCGGTAAGTATCGCGGAGGGCACTGTAGTAGATGAGGTGAACGCCTGCCTCAAGCGCTGTGTGCTATAGCCGGGAGTACAGAAATTGCGCCTCACGCAAAATATGCGGATCCGTCTTGGTGGCAAATCTCACGCTCAAGAGTTTGCCGACGTGCTGCTCAAGATCGAGGGACCAAACACCAACGGACCAGTACAACTAACTATATACACTATTTGTTAATTCTGTAAAATCTAAAAATAATTATAAAAGTTCTTCTTACGTTCCTCAATTATTCGTTTGATAACATGAAATATCATTGATAAATATTACATAGGCCACAAAAAGAAACTCATAAACAAGTCCCAAGTCCACGCGTACGAAGTCGCGGGCAACAGCTAGTTATGAAATAACTATAAAATAAAAATGCACCATTTTTACTTTTTTTGCTAATTTCCTATTAAAACGGCACATGTAAAGCAATGCCTGTCTAGGAACAAATAAAAATAAAAAACCAACATCTCTTACCAAGACAAGATGTGCGCTAACTGCGATTACGGGACACTCCGTTTAGATGAGTTATAGCAAATATTACCACTATAATCTAGGATTATGAGAAACAAATCGACATGAGTTCCATGACAATACGCCAACTACTTATACGCCTACATTTTTATGTTAGCCTATTTTGTGCGAGGGTAGCGAGGGGGCGACCTGCGTACGCGCCCCGTGGCCTCTCTCGAGGGTTAATCACTGATCGCAACCCCTCCGCAGAGTGCGCACGCGTCTTATTTATGCTCGACTTTTAATATTTTTGTATGAAACATGGTAAAATAAAAAAATACGGGTCTTTTTATTTTGGATGAGCTTCATATAAGCAAAATTTGCGCACTGTCTCCGAGGTAACCCTGTATAGTATCAATGGGTAAAGTCACTCCAAGTATGCAACTGTTTTCCCTAACACTCTGTATAACAAATGTAGTTTGTATGTACTAAGACGAGAACTCTCCTTAAATCAAAGTTATTCGATCTACATCTCGTCGGTACGGTACTAGTAACTTTATGAACATGAACATGTTGAAACTTGTTGATGGGAACAAGTCTGAGCAACTCTGTAGCTCCGCACTAATTGCTTGTAAGCTATTGTAGAGGATCTTAGAATTCAATTCTTGTCTAATTCAAGGCAAATGTGCTTAAAGGTCTATGTTGGGATTTGTATCTAGTTGCCTACTACGTAATACAATCTATTTAATACATTTTTACAGCGGACGTTGACTACAGCGACCACATAGGATTACATACATACAATATCGAATTGATAACATCCTTTATTGAAGTCGGTTAAAAATAGTCAAGTACGTCGGATATAATCTGTGCGCTAAAAACTTAGTACACTCTCTTGTCTTTAGCCTGATAGAAAAGAAAACTGGTACCTACGATACAATCAGATATAAGTTCGCATGTATACCTCATCATCATCTCAGCCGATGGACGTCCACTGCTGGACATAGGCCTCACCCAAGGATCGCCATAACGATCGGTCCTGCGCTGCCCTCATCCAACGGGTTCCCGCCGCCTTCACCAGGTCGTCGGTCCACCGTGTGAGGGGCCTACCCACGCTGCGCTTTCCAGTACGCAGTCGCCACTCGATAACTTTTCGGCCCCATCGGCCATAGGTTCTGCGAGCAATGTGCCCCGCCCACTGCCACTTAAATTTAGCAATTCTTTGGGCTTTATCAGTTACTCTGGTTCTTCTGCGGATCTCTTCATAATTCGAAACTCCGAGCATAGCTCTCCATGGCCCTTTGGGTGAATTTCAGCCTTTTTCTGAGGCCTTGAGTGAACGACCACGTCTCTGTTCCATATATCATCACTCACACACACTGATCGAAGACTTTCGTTTTAAGACACTGCGTTATACATACAAACAAAATTATACAAGGTCGGTACAATTGTTCCTCCACTGTGCCCTCTGTTAATCATAAGGACATGTGGATAAACGCCCACCCCACCGTATCAGGTTCATCGCCATAAGCCAGAGTTGTTCCCTCTGGACTCATCCAAAGAGACCAGAAGCACAGTATAAGAAAGAGTATCTAGTTCTACATGCCAAGCACTTTTCTGAATCTTTTATAATGCGCACAACCAAGGAGTGGAATGCCCTACCTGCGTCAGTATTTCCGAGCGCTTACAACCCGATAGGCTTCTTCTGGATAAGCTCGCTACGTCTTGGGTTCGACCCCATCTTTGTCCTATGGACTGGATAGAGGTCAAGAGCAACCCCATCAGCAATAAAAAAAGCAGAAGCAAGCGGGCACACCTGCAGGTTACCTGACCTAGCACCCCATATCTAGCATCTCATGAAATTGGAACGCAGGATGCCTTTGAGTGGAGACAGAAATTGATTTTGCTATTTAAAAAGAAAGCAATTCCACACGAACAAAGTAAGTAATTTCATAGTCAAATGTCAAACGCTATGTTTGCTAGCTACAGACTTGCTACAGATATATGGAGGCATGTGGTGTCCTTGCACGCTAAATCGCCGACACTCCAGCACGTATTGAAGGGTGCTCCGGCTAATGCTCTGAATCACGCCGCTCTCCGAGGGGTTGTGACGTTCGACTGTTGCATTTTAGTTCATGCAGTCGTTTATTGTATTTAGTGTACTGAATTGACAACATTTCATTTTTTTAACCACATGTTTTTAATCAAAAATATAAAAATAGGTTAAAAAATAAGAGATACGTATTTTTCCGATTTGATTTTTGACCGATATTTCTATTTTTGAATGGCTATAATACCTACTACCTTGGCCTCAATAAAATTAAAAATAAAAACTGTCAAATACAATAGAAAAGCCAAGCAGGCAAAGGAATAATATCTCATTCAACCAATATTTTATTTTTTTGTATTTTTGAAATAACTCGAGAAAAATGGTTAGAAAAATCTGATAATTTTGATATAAGCTTTGAAACACATAATCTCCAAATGGTTTCCTAAATTTGGTACCTTTATTAAAATGAAATGTTGTCAATTGGACTAATTTGAGAGTTGGTTATAAAATACACTCGACAACTATGAAAACGGGTCACCAACATACCTTAATATCTCGGAAACTAAGAACTGATAGCTTATTCAAATAAAAAGTATTTCATAGATTATTTAATACTTCTCATATTTGTTATCTGAATTAAAATAAATATTATTATTAAATTAATTGATAACATTTTAGTTTTCATTTGTTTGACTTAAGGCTGGGTATTAGTAGAACAAGCCTCTCTTTCTAACAAGCAAACTTTCGCAATTAGCCATCCCGCTTCAATTGAAAGCAAGATCGCAAAAAAACGCATTTTTCATCAATATCTTTTCTCTTGGGTGTTTGGGGAAAAATCCATCGGTTAGAAGCCCTGCTATAATTATTTACCTTTCAAATGATGGTATATTCAGAAGAAATGGTGTAGTGTGATTCTTGTAAAACTGGTTATAAATCTGAAATCGAGCTTACTTTGCTCCTCTTTTCTATCGAGAAAATTTAATAGAATCGTGTTTTCAACGGTTAGATGCCCTGCAGAAAGAACGTATCTACACTGTTATGTGAAATATTAAATGTAATAATTTGGTTCTCAAAAATCGGTTCGAAAACAGACAAAATAGGTATGACCCCCTCTAATACATTAATATACAAATGCGTCAATTATATCGCAGACCAAAAATTGAAAATAACCATTTTTTTTTTCACAGATATAACATTCCTCTATGTGCATGTATGTGAGTGATAAAATTACCACATTAATAATAAATGTTGAATACAAAAAAATAAATTTTCAAAAAATCTTGTTTTTAGGTTTCAGCCTGTTTTATTGGCATTATATAGCCACCAGAAATTTTATTAATTTAAGTAGTAGTATTAAATTTTCTATAAAATACTTTTTATTTGAATAAGCTATCATTCTTAGTTTCCGAGATATTAAGGTTTATGTTGTTCCTGACTCATGGTGGCCCGTTTTCATAGTTTTGAGTCTATTTTATTTAGAAGTCTTGTTGTTTTAGCACAATGCTGTTTCAGTTTGGATACTTCATTTCTGAACGTGGATGTCGAAAGAAAAAAACCATTTCAGCCTACACCATTCCACTGCTGGGCAAAGGCCTCCCCTTTAATCCCCCAATCATCCTTGTACTGAGCAAACTCTGGCCACTATTTTTCTCCCCGACGTAGAAGAAAAGCGGCAACTTCGTTTAGCGTAGCGTGACGAAAGTTGACGCTTTCCGCCCGGTGGGGTAAAAATATATATTTTTTTGTATCAATCTTGTAGTACTTTGTTATAATGGAATTCCAGCCCCCATTCATGGATAGTGAAACTAAGCTCTTCCAAAAAAGAAAATTACATTGCAGAAAAGTTACAGATGCAGTTAGTATGGAATGGATTTCTTTCTCTGTACCTTTATGCGTTAGTAATTATAGTAGGTACTCTGTGCTTTTTTGTGAGATAAAGGAAAACGAAATGAAATCGTTTATTTGTCGGAATCTGGTCAACTATACTCAAAATAATGTTGGGTTGGGGACTTATTATTCTACCTTGACCTTTCTCATAACTCATCATCATAAGCTAGTCACCTACCTACTTCTTCTTCTTATCGTGTGGGCAAAGCCCTGGTGTCCGTTTTTTCAGACCACCTTACGGCCTCTGACATGGTTTTTATGTAACGAATACTACCATCAGAGATAGTAGCGGACCAACGGCTTAACGTGCCATCCGAAGCACGGCACCTAGTAACATATAACGATTGAGTGAAGATTCTTAAGGTGGTTTTTCCATTTACTTTCTTCATTTTACACATCTGATTATCATCAGTTTTCTATCCTTTCACACCGTCATGTTGGGGGATAGTGGGGAAATTACGTAGTATTAAACTTAGCCAATCACCTGTAAAATAACAGTAAAATGTTACGTTGCTTCAAACACTAGTGGATGTACCTCATTATAAACTTGTAATTGTAGACTAGTTTTAATTGATGTTAGTTTGCGGAACTGCGGTCTTCGAAGTGAGGCGTTGAGGTTTTGTGATCCGAATGGAAGTGTTGAAGTTTTAGGAAAAAAAATCCAGGTGTGAGTCAGACTCACGCATGAAGGGTTCTGCACATTGATTTGCTATACCTACATACATACGGCAGTTATGTTGTTGTTGATGATGATGACAATTATATTCAAATATAAGTCAATTAAAAAAACATAAGTCAATTGAAAAAGCCGTGGTGGTCCAGTGGCGAGTAACCTTGCCTGCCGTGCAGGAGGCGATGGTTCGATCCCCGTCCAGGCCGACTCGTACCAATGAGTTTTTCTGAATTTATGTACGATTTGTAACACCACTGGTTTTTCGGTGAAGGAAAACATCGTGAGGAAACCTGCATGCTTCAATTTCGAGGCATGTATTGTAACTACTGTCCATTACAAGTGGCGACGGGCTCACTCCCCGTCACACTGGACAGAGTTTTCGGTACTACTAGTGAAACGTGGATGTTCTGATGTTTCAGAATATCTCTGACTACCCCCTCGGGGAATATAGTCGTGAGCATATGCTTATGCTTATAAGTCAATTATATTCAAAAATAAACACTAAGTCTATGGCACCACATCCTGCGTAGGTACTTACTTATAATTTTATTAATCCTACTTACAATATTTTGATTCATAAGGAAGTAATTTGGAACAATCAAGCGGTGGTTGAACTGCGATACTTCCACAAGATAACGCTAATAAATCACGGTCCATAAATAAATTTGATTGGTGGGTATAAAAACTGGCCCGTCGGGCTGCGGCTCTAACTTATTTTCCCTGAGGAACCCTTAATGTTATGAAAAAGGCTATTATACGATCAAATATTGTAGCCTATATACATAATTTATTTATAATCCTGTATGGTGGAGTATGGCTCCCAACATTGAATCGTGAGAGGAAAGATTTCCCTTCTGAGGAAAAATATTAGTTGATGATGATGAAAAGATAATTCAAAGATCCTACTGCAAGTTTTTTGCACCCATGTGGAAAGGATGAGTGGCAGCAGATGTACGAAAGAGATATATGTTGGTAATGTGAGTGGAAGTGTCGGCAGAGGGCGCTCTCGTAGGACGTATGCTGATCAAATCAGTTGCGTCCTACAAAAAGGGGAGGTGCGGAGTACTCGAAACCGACGGGCATGTATGAAAAGATGTATGGAGGTGCATGAGGCAAAAGAGGTATGTAAGGATCGTAGTAAAAATGGCGCGCCCTGGTCTCTGCTTACCCCACTGGGAAAGAAGCGTGACGTTATAGATAGATAGAGTATATAGTTTTTTTATGTTTAGTTTAGGCAATGATATTTATCCCAGCAGAAAGGTCATGGTTTAAGAGTCCTCAAAAAAATAGGTCTGCCACCCTAAAGCCTGTCGCAACTCCTTGGCAGCCGGATCCAAAAATTGTGTTCCTGTTGATCTATTCACTATCATTTCTTTAGGCAATAAATTGTACAACAAACTGAAGCAAGACTTATCAGCCATAAGCATAAGCATATGCTCACGACTATATTACCCGATGGGGTAGTCAGAGATATTCTGAAACCTCAGAACATCCACGCTAGCCATACCACACAATAATTATCATTGCGTGAAGATGCAGATGGTCTGGTCGCAACGTAGGGTTGCCACAAAATTGTCAGCTTACGAATGGGTAAGGTTTACTCAATAACTATTGGACTGTGGACGGACTCAAATGCAGTGACACCTCTATTTTTTTGAGTCAGTTGTTAAAAATAACGTTGAAGTGACGTTTGTAAACTCTAGTTTTCCCCAGTACCCTTCTAAAACCGTGAAAATTGACATAACTTAGCCTATTTATCGACACCAACACTACACTCTCAAGCGACGCGACGACGGCACGAAACTGTGCGTGACGCGACCTTTTTTGTTTTTTTCGAGTCCTCAGAAAAAACGTAACATTACACAATTTATCGCAACCGTATTAACGAAGTATTAAGAGCTATTATTGTATACAATCAAACCTAAACCGCAATGCGACGAATATGACAGACCTTTAATGGGCAAGTTTAACGTAAAAATTAAGGTAAAACCCCGTATTTAACATTGTTGATATGACGCGGGTTATTACAAAATTTTATTACTTTCTTCGTGAGACGGCATTTATTTGTATAATTTCATAAACGACCTTATTGTGTTGTTTGTTTGTATTATTTGTCCTCTGTCCTTTGTAAATATTAATAGGAACCTAATGTGTTTGGATTTTGTGTAAGTTCGAATCAGGCATGAAAATTTAACATCAAATTAACGGTTAACCATGTAATTTAATTCACGATATATGATATATTATGTATATACGAGTATCGTATATACGAGTACGCATCAAGCATGTAAGTTATTATAACATGGCCTAATTTTGTTAATGAAGTATATTTTTAATAATGAAACTTCGGAGTTTCCCTGCGAGATCGAATCAGAAATGAAGAGATCCGCAGGAGAACCAGAGTAACTGACATAGCCCAAAGAATTGCTTAACTTAAGTGGCAGTGGGCGGGGCACATTGCTCGCAGAACCGATGGCCGGTGGGGCCGAAAAGTTCTCGAGTGGCGACCGCGTACCGGAAAGCGCAGCGTGGGTTTGCCCCTCACACGGTGGACCGACGACCTGGTGAAGGCGGCGGGAAAACGTTGGATGAGGGCAGCGCAGGACCGGTCGTTATGGCGATCCTTGGGGGAGGCCTATGTCCAGCAGTGGACGTCCATCGGCTGAGATGATGATGACACTAGCGACCCGCCCCGGCTTCGCACGTTTAGCACTAATATCTACCGTCGGACGATAAATTATAAATACACAGACCTTCCTCTTGAATCAGTCTATTTATCAGTGAAAACCGTATCAAAAACCCTACAGTAGTTACTGAGATTAGCTTATACAGACAGACAAGCTCACAAGACGAGAGAAACGCAGTGGGAGAGTTTAAAATATACGACTGCCAATATTTGTACTAATTACAGAGCACAAAATACACAATTTTCAGAATTCACTCATGAAAAAAGAAAACTGTGGCTAGCTTCTTACCTTAAAATATCTTAGGTACCTACCTGTTGTCGAAAATTATCATTTTCATTAGATAATCGTTCTTGTTTGGTTCCATAAAAACGCTTTAAAACTAGAGTTACGGTGCAAACAATCTTTCACTCGATTTCCAAATTGGAATATGAAATCGAATAATGAAACGCTCGATTCATAAACAAAGTTTGGACGTAAAACAATCGATTTCTACCAATTTGGAAGTCGATGCATTTTTAAACAGTCTACGTCGAATTCGGCCGATTCTGTAACTTTGTTAACTTGATATTTAAGTCAGATGTCATGAATTTTATTGAGTGTTGCTTTGATTTAATACTTAGTTTATTTGATTCCGTCTTTATTTGATTGAGATAAAAGTTTTAGTTTTCTTTTTTAATTAGACTCGCAAGTTTTACTGAGGTACTTATACAAGGGGGTGTCGCAATAAAAAAATCTGATGTTTTTTACCTGACTGCGTGACGCAAAGGAAGGGTAGTGAGTTTATTTACATTTGGGTCCTTAATTTGACATTTTGGGTCCAGTCACCATTGAAGTTTTTTATGGACAGACTTTTTTTCGTTATTTCAATACTAGTCCAAAAACTAAAAGTCGTTCGGTTTGATGAACAATTTTCATTCAAAAAATTTTTTATGAGAAAGATGGTGTCAACAAATCAACAATACTCATTTTTCAGAATAAAATTTTTTGAACACTCACCTTATCTTTCTCGTTTTGTAAAACAACAAAAATTACACGTTTATAATGAAATAATAAAATTAAACGAACGTATTAAATATCAAATAAGTCACTAAAGAGTTGAATTTTCTTTGTAAAATATACTGAGTCATAAAATAAAAGTTCATCTTTACGACTCAGAGATATTGGATAATATTTTGTAAGTGAATGCAATCGTTTACGGTCGACGATATAAAATGCTTGATAGACGAAGCGTTTCGTTATTGCAAAATCAAATGGTTCGTTTCTAGGGCGGTGTTTAAAAACGGGCCAAGTTTGTGTCGGACAAAACCAAAACTCAAAATCGTTTATTCAAGATAGTGTAATGTCATACTTACTAACTTTTTTTGAACTAAGGTACCATAAAAAAAAGATATACCTACTGGGTGTACAGTTAAATACGTAATATACATGTTAAATACGTAATATAACGAACATGAGGCTAGATTCTGGTACTTTAAATGTGACTAGATAATTTGTGTGACATTGTCCAAAATATTTATTTATCATATTTATTTATTTATTGAAATCGCGAAACAAAATCTCGCCAGTTCTCAGTTGGCCCCATAGGTGAAGTTGTTCAGTTTTTTGGTCTGAAGTCCGTCAAGTATTGTCAGTATGTACCTACCGGATTTAAGTAATATATAATTTATGTTTACACATATAATTATAATCTGATTCAGGGACTTAGGTCTATTGTCTACCATAGCTTGACCGATGCAATCATCATCAGCTACTGTTAATCCAATTTACGGCATAACAGCATAACGGCATAACGGCACATATAAAGCAATGCGCAAGGATTTAATACCTATGCCAGCTTCCTGGCAATGCGTGTATAGGAACGTCTTCATAAGAAAATAAAAATAAAAAACCAACATAATTATTATCAAGACAAGATGTGCGCCAACTGCGATTACGCGACCCTCCGTTTAGATGAGGTATATCTAATAACACCACTATAATTTAGAGATTATGAGAAACAAATCGACATGAGTTCCATAACTATACACCAACTATACGCTAACATTTTTTGGGGGCCTTTTTCCCATAGCTGGAGAAACTATCTTCTTAAAACGATTTAAACGATTTAATAAATCAGAAGTTGAAAAACGATTTAAACGTTTTTCTAGGTCACCTACAAAAAGCCCTGAAAGCAACCTCTGTAATAGAGCATTCTAAAAGCCATTCTTAAAAAGAGAAAGATCAAAAATTAATTAAAAACCTTAATCACTTGGGTACAAGAGCTCGAACCAAATTGGCTATAAAACCCTCGGGCAGGGATGGCCGCCAAAATTATTGATCCTTGTCCGTGAAAAATGTAAGCTTAGTGTTACACGGAAGGATAGTTTACTGGAAGTACAAAATACGACTTTTATTATAGGTACGCTCGCAATTTATTATTCATCGTGTAATATTATACAGGGTGTAAACTTAAATGAGTTTGGGGTGTTAGGGGGTGCTACAGACCATAAAGCTTAACCAACAATTATTTTTTTTAAAACAATATTTTAATTACTAAAATTAACAAAATAAGTCTATTGGGCATTCCTGAATTCTATTGGTAAGTAGATATACAGGGTGTTAGGCGCATCGTGTGCCAAATCGAATGGGATGATTGGAGGGGTCTTTAGGTACCTCAGAAAAAAAAATAAAAAATCCTGGCCCAAAGATTTTTTTTTAACTGACTTTCAATGGTTTTGGGTGAAAATTGCCAAAAATCTACATTCAAATTTTTTTTTAAAAAAACCTGTTGGGTATAACTAACTTTTTTTGTTAAACCTTTAATCTGTGATAGTGTGCGCTTCTATCGAACCCAAAATTACTCGCCAGTGACATCTACTTTTTTTTTTACAGCCCCCCAAAGTTTTTTTTTTACGTTAAAATAAATGTGATAGTCAACTTTCGATCTCAATAAAAAAAAAACTAAAAGTGATCATGCTCTTCCAATTTTTTCAAAACATCTCTGGACTGTCCCCATTCTAATGGTATGCAATACGTTATGAAATAAAATGAGTAACATCGCAAATTTTTTTTTTTCTGTAATAATTCGCAATTTTCTAATATTCAATAGGTGACGTAAAAACTAGTATTTCCGGTAATTACACTCACAGTCAGGTAAAAAAATTAAATTTTGAAGGGTTTACTTGAAGTAACCGCCTCCCGTTCTTTGTTTGATACAGGTAAAATTTGCTTTCTCACTCTAACGTAGTGAAATCTATCTTGTATCCCTTTCTCCCGGGGGCTGTTTTTTTGAATAGACCCAGGGGGATTTGTAATACTGACTGAGTAATGAGTATTACAAATCCCCCTGGGTCTATTCAAAAAAACAGCCCCCGGGAGAAAGGGATACAAGCAAATTTTACCTGTATCAAACAAAGAACGGGAGGCGGTTACTTCAAGTAAACCCTTCAAAATTTAATTTTTTTACCTGACTGTGAGTGTAATTACCGGAAATACTAGTTTTTACGTCACCTATTGAATATTAGAAAATTGCGACTTATTACAGTAAAAAAAAAAATTGCGATGTTACTCATTTTATTTCATAACGTATTGCATACCATTAGAATGGGGACAGTCCAGAGATGTTTTGAAAAAATTGGAAGAGCATGATCACTTTTAGTTTTTTTTTTATTGAGATCGAAAGTTGACTATCACATTTATTTTAACGTAAAAAAAAAACTTTGGGGGGCTGTAAAAAAAAAAGTAGATGTCACTGGCGAGTAATTTTGGGTTCGATAGAAGCGCACACTATCACAGATTAAAGGTTTAACAAAAAAAGTTAGTTATACCTAACAGGTTTTTTTTAAAAAAAATTTGAATGTAGATTTTTGGCAATTTTCACCCAAAACCATTGAAAGTCAGTTAAAAAAAAATCTTTGGGCCAGGATTTTTTATTTTTTTTTCTGAGGTACCTAAAGACCCCTCCAATCATCCCATTCGATTTGGCACACGATGCGCCTAACACCCTGTATTTCACATGGGGGTTCAATAGTAGTTTAGACTTGCGAGAATATTTATGCAGAAAATTCATGATACAACAGCATGATCAGCACATAGCAGCAACATTTATCTTATCTTAATTATGACGATAATTGAAGAAAACTAAATGATGGACACTATCAGTTCAACCAAACCATAAACGTTCCGTAACGAGCTCATCAGCATCATCTCAGCCGATGGACGTCCACTGCTGGACTGCCACTGCCTCCACTGCCTCCCCCAAGGATCGCCACAACGACTGGTCCTGCGCTGCCCTTTTCCAACGGATTGTCGAATAGGTTTCTCATCGTATTCAGAAAATAGTTGTCATAGTTACGTTTTGCTAGTCCTTTTGGCTAACTTGTCCAATTTACTAATAATTCTTACTTTTGAATCCAACGTTTTGGAGACATGGATTTTATTTTTAAATCCTTGAGTTTTTTTCCGTTTAAAATAATTTTGTGACGGCTTTTAGTTTTCGTACAAAAGACTTTTATTTCGAGAGATAAGTGTACTTTTTGCAACCATCAGCAGCAAGGCTGATTCAGTGTTTATGGGGTGTAGAGCTTCTCTGTGATGGGGATGGACCAGGTCTGCCTGCATAACTCCAGTCGGTTTAGGAGTTACTGATGATTAAAGGTCTGTAAAAAATTTACGATCAACTGCAAGGCTGATCATATGTTATTGTTCTAGTATGCACTGGTCCCTCTCCCATGTTAGTTTTTGCACTATTCGCATAGCTACAGTGCATACTACAACAATATCATACGATCAGCCGTACAGTTGATCGTTAATTTTATACAGACTTTTAATCATCAGAAACTCCTAAACCGACTGGAGTTATGCAGGCAGACCTGGTCCATCCCCATCACAGAGATGCTCTACACCCCATAAACACTGAATCAGCCTTGCTGCTGATGGTCGCAAAAAGTACACTTATCTCTTATACTATTGATCCTGATTCGCCACTGTTCTTTGTATTGCTTGTTGGTCAATGTAGACCAAAGATTACAACATATAGCAGCTTCTAGTCAACAAAACTGTTTTAGCACAGTTTTAGTGTACCTATACTTAGTTACTACTGCAGATAATAACACTAAATCATAATTTATTCAAAATGTCTCTTCCATCTAGACATTATTGGTATCACAAAAGACGTCGCAAATCAATTTTATTAAACATCTGTTTGGATTTCAGTAATTTAATTACGCTTTTCCATTTTATCCTCTTTTTTGGTATTGTTTGATATTAAAGCAACGAGAAATACTTTTGTAATTGTATTCAATTTAGACGGTTTTGGGGACACAGTAATCTTATTATTGTCTTCTTTTTTGTTTTCTTTCCACATTCTCAATTGTGTGTGTTAACGCAAAATTAACATGTTTTAATTATTTCAATTTCTACGAAAGTTACGACTCACGCCATCTATTGAGATGGAGCAGAACTATCAATGTAATCAATAAACTCAATAATAATGAATGTTGCCAGTCAGTTAACTTTAATTTGTATTATATTATTCATGTATTCAGTAGCGATTACTGGCAACATCTTTTTCCTCTCTCTTCCGACGCCACGCATGGCGGCCGGTCAGACTTTATTATATTCAGAAATAAATTCAGTGTAATGTATCAGATCTTCAGGACTCTCTTCCGACGCCATCAACGGCGGCCGGTCAGATTTTTATTATATTCAGCAAAGCAAAATTCAGTGTACTGTATTCAATCTTCAATAAATCATTCAGCCAGAAGATTCAGGTGTTATCATTCGCCACCAAACCAAACCACTGTAGGAGAAGGAACAATCGCCCCGAACCCGCGATTTCTCCCACATTTTGGTGGCCCACGAGGGGACAGAACGCCAACCGGCGATTCATCAGCGCAATCTAGTCGGAATCCAATCAGAAATCCGCTAGAATCAGACCCAGCTTCAGACATCAACGACTTTTCAGTGAGGATTCCAACTCAAATCAGCGAGTTGCACGGCCATCCGAGTCAATTTCAGCACGGAGGCCATTTTTACGTATTCTCCAAGACGTATTTACATCAGATCAGATTCATCCACAGGGAAGATACGAAACCCTAGTGACGTCAGATAATCAGATCATCAGGAATATCAGAACATCAGGATCCGAAGCAAAGAGTGCTTTATACCGGAAAATCCGAAGACAATCAGATCAGAAATTCGAATCGAAACTATTCAGGACCAGGACTAGGATACTAGGATCAAGACGTTGCTGATCCAGGAATTCAGGAAGACTAGCCGCGCGGGCCGCAGCGGAATCATTCATCATTTCAGTTATTTTCAGTGCGTAGGACAATATCAGTATACAAACAATATTGTGCGTTCATAATAACTTTTAGTTCAGTCAGTGCGCGATCGTTTATCCGAAGGAACGGTCTGTGTCATCAAGTGGACAGCATCAGGTCATCACAGCAAAGGTGAACATTTCATTTCGTGTCTGCGGCATTAGAGACATTATTACATATTTCAGGTTAGAATTTTATTTATTTTCATTGTGCAATTGTGTGTACGCCATCTTTGTTTTTCAATTCAGTTTATCGATTATACACCTTGATTATACATTAATTTTTGGTAAGTTTCAACCTAGCAACATTCACTCCATAGACAACTTTTCTCAGCCTAGCATGGTCTAGCGATATTTTGCTCGATTAAGACATCGACCAAGGTGCCAAGCCGAAAAAAGTTCAATATAAAAAGTTAAAGTCATCATCGACTGTCAGTTCAGATTATTTGTTTGTTTACATTCCCTTTTGTTCAATTTGGTTGAATTACAAATAGATTTCAAGTAGATTTCAGTTAATATACTCAATATCAGTTAATCATGCCGCAATCTAAAGCTTTAATCACGGCCAAGGCCCAGTTCAAAGCAAAGGTGCGTATGTTAAATGACTTCTACGAAACTACTAAGACTTCAAAGTCACATATCGCCGCTTCAGTAGCTAGAAAGCATTTCAGCAAATACTACCCGGACTGCGTCGCTGCCTTTGAGACCATTCTCCAATTTGAAGGCGAGTTTGGAGATGACGATCAGCCCGAATTCAATTTCCTTCTCGAGCAGTTCTCGAAGGTAAATAACATACTTTCCATAATTCAGGAGGAAGCGGACGATGTTCAGTCAATTCAGGACCCTCAGGCAAGTACCTCTAGAGCAAAGCTCCCTCTCATCGAGTTACCCAAGTTCAGCGGGAATAAGATGGAGTGGCTGGGTTTTCATGACCTATTTCAGTCGTTGGTAGACAGTAGGTCCCAGCTATCAGATAGTGAGAAGTATTATTACTTGAGAGCATCTCTTTCTGGGGAGGCGCTCTCCATCATCAGTCACCTGTCCATGGATGCAACTAGTTATCCGGTCGCCATGGAGTTACTCAGGAAGCGTTATGACAACGCTAGGTTATTAATAGACTGCTACTTAACCAGTCTGATTAATTTACCGCCCGTCACCGCCAATTCAGATCTGCGTCGCGACTTCTACGACCCGCTCAGAGAGTGTTATCAGGCTTTGGGAAAATTGAAATTACCCATCGATCAATGGTCCTACTTATTAATTTTTATCACGCTTCAGAAGTTACCAATCAGAATCAGGCAAACGTACGAGGAAAGGTTCGGGAAGGATCCCAACCAACTCCCTACCTTTAATCAGTTACTGGAACTGCTGGATGAGCAGTGTAGGCTTCAGAGTGTGATTTCAGACAGGAGATCACCACGTCAGGCTCCAACGTCACCGATCAGACCAACACATTCAACGAGGCGGCCTTCAGGACAGTCTCACCCACGTGCGTTGGCGGTGCATCACGCTCGGGATAATTCAGGAAAATCTCAGTATCAGGTTATTTTATGCTCATACTGTAATCAGGACAATCACTCACTGTACAAGTGCGGTGAGTTTATCAAGCTACATCCCTATCAGCGGAGGGTGTGGGCTTCAAAGGAGAAGCGCTGTCAGAAGTGTTTGCGACTTCATCAGACTCAGGAGTGCACTCACGCGTCATGGTGCAAGCACTGTAATTCAGAGGCACATAACACGCTACTGTGTTTTGATGATGCAAACCCTCATCAGGCTACTGCTCAACGTCAGGCATATAGGAGACCTTCTCAACCCTATAATCAGAGTGGGGATCAAGTACCGCACCGTTCAGAAAGAGCTTCACTGGTTCACAGAGATCAGGGACCGACTCAGTCACGGGGACCCTCACCGCATCCGGTAGCAGTCTCACATTCATCATCATCAGCCACCCGGGATGATCAATCATCAGAACCACCATCAGTAAAGACTGAGAGTCCTCGGTATCAGTTCCACGCTGGTGTCAGGCGCCCAGGTCAGAGAGTACGTCAGGCTAACATTCAGTACGAGGACCTACGTTATGGCCATCCTTCACAATGATGGTGTTCCACTGTCGATGTAACTTCACCAGCAGGTGGTGTGTGCCCCACTGCTCTGGTATGTATCAGAAATAAATATGGTCAGTATATTCAGGCACGAGCATTGCTAGACACAGGTGCTAGTGTTTCAGTCATAAAAGAATCATTAGTCAGTAAATTAAATCTACATCGACAGTTTAGTTCATGTAAAATACATGGCATAGGCAATCAGATAGTCAGCCAACCAGGTCAAACTACTAAGATAGTTATCAAACCAATTTATAAAGACCTACCTATAATCAGTACCGATGCAGTCATTATGTATTCATTAACTTCAGAATTGCCTTCAATTAATGATAATAAATTTAATAACTTTATGAAAACAAATCAGATTCGCTTAGCTGATCACTCATTCAATCAGTCTCAGGAAATTGAGTTAATATTAGGAGCTGACATATTAAATTATGTCTATGATGGTACGAAAATACCTCTAACTTCAGGAATCGCAGCGTATGGCACCTGCTTTGGTCATGTGATAATGGGACCAGTTTCATCAAAGAATCATCATCAGACCTCAGATATTACCCATCATCATCAACACTCATCAGACAAAGTAGCACATCCAACTTCAGTTCAGCAGTATGGACTACGAATGACACGCCTAGAAGAGGCGGTGGAACGATTTTGGAAGTCAGAAGAACCACCTTCATCAGATAAGGTAGTAAACCCACATTATAAAGAGTGTGAGGAATTTTATGAGAAAACTACGGTCAGGACTCCAGATGGTAAATATATGGTACAACTTCCATTCTTATCAGACAGATCACTGTTAGGTGAAACAAAGGCCATTGCTATTCAACGATTTAAGGCGTTAGAAGGCAAATTGAATAGAAATAAATTGTTTGCTCAGAAATATATTGAATTCATGGATGAATATGAAAGGTTAGGACATATGTCTAAGTCCCGATTTCAGTTTGATTCAGAACATTACTTTATAGCTCATCATGGAATATTCAAAAGGGGTACAGATAAACTCAGAGTCGTATTTGATGGTAGCGGCAAATCATCCAATAATGTATCTCTTAACCAATGTCTTCACTCAGGACCTCCACTTCAGAATGACATAACAAAAATATTACTGAATTTCAGACGGCATCCAGTCGTATTTACCACTGATATCAAGATGATGTTCAGGATGACCTGGATACACCCCGAAGACAGGAAGTATCAGCTCATATTATGGAGAAAAGATCCATCTCAGAAGTTAGAAGTTTACGAGTTAAACACAAACACATATGGTCTCAGGTCCAGTCCATTTATCTCAATCAGGACATTACTTCAGTTAGCAGACGATTGGGAGGCTACTCACCCCAATTCGAAGGCATCAGCAGCTATAAGGAATAATAAGAGTCGGAGGACGACTTAAGCGTTCAGAGCTTAAATATGGCTCACGTCATCCATATTTACTACCAAAGGATAATCAATTCGTTCAGTTACTCATTGAATATTATCATAAAAGCTATTGTCATGCAGCAACCAATGCGTTAATCGCTATTCTAAGGAGAGAATACTGGATCACATCAGTGCGACGACAAGTGTCGCGTGTCATCAGAAAATGTATTGTATGTTTCAGATTCAGACCCTCAATTCAACCTCCATTCATGTCAGATTTACCAGCAGACAGGGTTATTGCTGCGCGGCCATTCTCAGGGACCGCGACGGACTTCGCAGGGCCGTATTTGGTAAAATCCAGCTTACTCAGAAACGCTAAATCAGTCAAAGCGTACTTATGTGTTTTTGTGTGCTTAGCATCAAAGGCAGTCCACTTAGAGGTGGTATCAAGTTTGTCAGTCGAAGGTTTCATTGCAGCCTTCACAAGATTTGTTAGTCGTAGAGGACTTCCATCACTCATCAGGTCAGACCGAGGCACCAACTTCGTGGGAGCCAACAACTACCTAAAGGAGGTAAATCAGTTTCTATTATCAAACGAGATCATACTCAAGGACGAGTTCCGTCGTCAGAACATTCATTGGGAATTCAACCCACCAGCCTCACCCCACATGAGAGGTTTGTTCGAGGCAGCTGTCAAGAGCGCCAAGAACCTACTCAGACGAGAAATAGGTGAGACTATACTAACTTTCGAAGAGCTCTCTACTCTATTTGCTAAAATAGAGTCAATAATGAACTCCAGACCTCTTGTCCCAATGTCAGAGGATCCAAGTGATTTGGAGGTTCTCACACCAGGTCATTTCATTATAGGTCAACCCTTAGTTGCCCTACCCGAGTCTCACTGGAAGGACACTAAAATATCACGATTATCTAGATATCAAACTATTCAAAAAATGTACCAAACGATTTGGTCACGTTGGCATTCAGAATATTTATCTACACTTCAAATTAGAAACAAATGGTTTAATCAGTCTGATAATCTAAAATTAAATGATTTAGTTCTTATCATTGATGTTAATACACCCCCATTACAATGGAGAAGGGGTAGAGTAATTGAATTGTATTCAGGTCAGGATTCAGTAATCAGGTCAGTTAAATTAAAAACTCAGCATGGCGAGTTAGTCAGACCTACTATCAAGTTATGTAAATTACCTATTGTAGATACTGATAAGGACCTATGATAAGAATTGTATATTTCATAATTATATTTAGTTAGAATATAATATTTGTCAAGGACATTTCAACTCTGTTAATTAAGAAATCAGTATTTCAGTGTTCAATCAGATTTCATCTTTGGCCCCCGGCCAGGAATGTTAACGCAAAATTAACATGTTTTCATTATTTCAATTTCTACGAAAGTTACGACTCACGCCATCTATTGAGATGGAGCAGAACTATCAATGTAATCAATAAACTCAATAATAATGAATGTTGCCAGTCAGTTAACTTTAATTTGTATTATATTATTCATGTATTCAGTAGCGATTACTGGCAACATCTTTTTCCTCTCTCTTCCGACGCCACGCATGGCGGCCGGTCAGACTTTATTATATTCAGAAATAAATTCAGTGTAATGTATCAGATCTTCAGGACTCTCTTCCGACGCCATCAACGGCGGCCGGTCAGATTTTTATTATATTCAGCAAAGCAAAATTCAGTGTACTGTATTCAATCTTCAATAAATCATTCAGCCAGAAGATTCAGGTGTTATCATTCGCCACCAAACCAAACCACTGTAGGAGAAGGAACAATCGCCCCGAACCCGCGATTTCTCCCACAGTGTGTTTACGAGAATAATTGGTAAAACTTTTGTTACCGGCTGCAAATAAATCAAAGGACAATATTATAGCAATGTGGAACGCAAAACACTTAGACTACTTATATAGGGACGCGTAACCACGTGTCATTCTACTAACAAACTTTCTGCCACTTTTTGCGGGGGGCGAGCTAACGTGTTATCCGCAACTTTGGATTTTATTCCCTATGACTTTAGATTCTAATTTTGAATGTTCAAAATCATGAAAAGTAGTCTCGTGTAAACCCCATACGTTCTAAGTTCGAAATTATTGTTTCGCAATAATAGGCTGTCTAGTTTAGTGATAAGTTATAAAATTGAATGTTGAATGTACATGATCATTGATCTTATACCGTGGCAGAGGGGAAATGCTACCGCAAGGCCGGTCCTTATAATAAGTAGTCTAAGGCAAAACATGATAAACATACATAAATGCAAGATAAGGTTAGACCATACCTACCTAGGGGAGCGTATAAATTATCTATGGTACCTCTACCCATGATACTGATTTTTTTCCTAAAGGAGCATTATTTTAAGGGAAATCAACGGAAATAATAATTTTCATACAAACGTTCGATCAGCTGGTTGCTTTAGTATGAAAAATCCAAAATTTTGTTTGCTTACTTATTCCTATAGGTTTCATAGGGAAACTTGTTCAGTTCACAAAATTTACTATGACAATTGTATTGCAATTTGTACAAATGGGCTGAGTTGGTTAGGTTAGTTTGGTAAGGTTTATTTCAGAAACAACACATAAATAACCCGCCTTCTGGTGCAGTCGGGCAACAAAAAACTGTAGAAAACCAGCTTACGCGAATAAGTTAGGTTATGGTAGGTTTCGAGACGATGACAATTTTGCGGCACCAATTCTCCGGCGCCTCAAAAAAAGCACCGTATAAACACTTTTGGCACGACTATTTTACGGCACTGAAAAAAGCAAGGAAACTCGCATCCCCTTTGCAAATTTTTAGACTCGTGTAAACGGGTCGTGCTAATCGTTAGCACGGTTTTCTCTAGCAAATCCATTCGTATGCCAACAAATTGGCGCTGGAAATTAGCACCGTGTAAACGAAAGCTTGCCGTGCTTTTTTTCGTACTAAAAAATAGGCGCCGCGAAATTGTCATCGTCTAAACCTACCATTATAGTAACATATTCGAAGGTTATACTTAAATGCTGTATTTTATACGATAGTACATAAAAGTATTATTAACAGATATACGAATGGATAATAAAAGTACTCGATCGAGTGAATAATTAACAATAAAACTACGAGAATTAAATGAACAAGCGACGAATAGCGTTTTACCTTCATTCGCACCGTTCGATTTTCTGAAGTTAAGGAGAATACATTGCTTGTTTTTATAATACACTTTAATTATCTCCCCACCATGAATGTATAGAAGATTAAGTGGACTATCTTATTAAAAAAGATTATGAGGTTTACACACTTGATGCAAAAGGTATCACAAGGAGAAACACCTTTCCCCCAACTTTTAGGAGATTACCACCATTAAACTTTTTTGTTAGTTTTAATTGACTCTACACGTATTGCTAAGATTGATGTACGGTCCCTCTAAGATTGAGACCGAAATAGCATGCGCATTCGCCAATCTCCTTTAATAACCTTAGAGTAGTTTTAATAGTTCTAACTACTTAGACCTGCCACACACATACGGAATTTCGATGAGTATGGCAGGCATATAAATTACGATGAGTACATGTACCATGGGTATACCGATGTCTATCTTTCTTACCTTCCGATTTACGCTTTAATTTACAAAAAAATATCATATATCGACATCTACAGGGTGTAACAAAACACCCTAGTAATACTTAAGGGGGTGCTTCAGACCATCAAACTGAACAACTTTCACTACGGAGCCAACATTGAAATCACGAAAAAAAAATCTGCTGTCTCATACATTTTAGTCGAGTCGGTCGGTACAGCAGTTTTGTATGGGACAGCAGATTTTTTTTCGCCATTTCGAAGTTGGCTCCATAGTGAAAGTTGTTCAGTTTGATGGTCCGAAGCACCCCCTTAAGTATTACTAGGGTGTTTTGTTACACCCTGTATAATGTAATTCATACTCACATTATGTCCAGTAAGTTCAAACAAACATTTAGTTAGTTAACGCCCGAACTATTTTCCAAGTTAAATGTACCATAACGCTGAACACCGCTTATTAATGTGTGTAAATATGTATATATGTATTATGCTAACGATAATATTCTCAGAGCGAGGGGTTTTTTCTATATCTATCTATCTATCTATAACGTCACGCCTCTTTCCCAGTGGGGTAGGCAGAGACCAGGGCGCGCCACTTACTACGATCTTTACATACCTCTTTTGCCTCATGCACATCCATACATCTCTTCATACATGCCCGTCGGTTTCGAGTACTCCGCACCTCCCCTTTTTGTAGGACGCAACTGATTTGATCAGCATACGTCCTACGAGGGCGCCCTCTGCCGACACTTCCACTCACATTAGCAACATATATCTCTTTCGTACATCTGCTGTCACTCATCCTTTCCACATGACCAAACCAACGAAGCATACCTTTCTCTATTCTTGTCACAACATCTTCTTTCACTTTACATCGATCTCTTATTACACAATTTCTCACTCTATCTCTCATCGTGACACCACACATACTTCGCAAGGAACGCATTTCAACAGCATTAATTTTACTTGCATGCTTCTTCTGCCATACCCAGCACTCACTGCCATACATAAGTGTAGGCACCAACACACCACTGTGTATAGCAAGTCGTGCCTTTTTGGACACTACCTGGCTAGCCACAATAGTATGCAGAGCACCGTTTACTTTGTTTCCCGCTGTTACTCGCCTATGCATATCACCCTATGCATATCACCCCATAAAACCCTCACATTACTAGAGATGGGAAATGTGAGGGTTTTTTCTGACCTACGATAATCCCACCACTGTAACTCCTTTAAACCAGGATCAACAGCGACCAACCACAGCTACACTAGACAATGAAGTCCAGCGACCAGCGAGCAAGGGACGACTCTAGATGATACGGAGGTCGTGGGTTCGATTCCCACGGGGGATACCTAGTGATATGCCACTTTGTGCTTTTTTCCCCAGCTGGTTAAGACATGGCAGACTGAATCACCTGATTGTCTGAAAAAATATGATTCCGTTCTTCTTATGGCACGTTAAGCCGTTGGTCCCGGCTACTATCTCTGATGGTACACCACATGAAGCAATAAATGATTATGAATTATGGTAGGAGTCGTTACATAAAAACATAGAGAAAAAAACCTGTCTCTTTTCAACGCCCGGAGAGGAGTAAGTATTGTTTATTTCTCCACAGAACTATTTTCTGCCATTTTTGCGGCGGGGAGGGGCCGTTGCTGTGACAATAACAGTAAAACGCATCGAATTAAGTAGCCCATCGGGGCCGTCGCGGGGGTGAGGCTTTGGCCTTTGACAGAGGGGAAAGTATGGGAAATTATGCGTAAGCCCGCTCCTTCCTGTCAAGGAGTACGTGTTTCTCTATGCATAAAAAGGTGGTCTGAAAAAACTCTGACACCTGCAGGTCTAGTATGATTTCTCTGCGCCTTCGCTGCATGCAAAATAACCTGTTCCCGCGCTTTTCGGAGAGCGAAAGCCGCGCTTGGCGCGACTTGTAGTATGGGAAAAGCAGAGTCGCGCGCAAGCAGAGAAATTATGCTAGGGGTCTGGGCTTGCTGCCCACGCGATAAGAAGAACTCTAAACCTAAAACACATAAAACATTCCTAAGATGGAAAACTTTCCCATCAGCCTGTGCCTTAACGAACTCTGTTTACATATGCATGGCAGTGGAATTGGAAACCAATTGAGTCACACACCCGTACCACGTTAGCTGTTAAACTTATATTTACCTTATTGTGTACAAGGTGTAAGTGACAGCCTAGCAAATACTGAAACGGTGAACTGAACATCTTTTACTATGGAGCCTACCTCAGGAAACACGAAAAAAAATTAGCTGTCCCATACAAAACTGCTGTGTACCTATCTGAGTAAAATTGTAAGGGACAGCTGGTTTTTTTTTCGCGTTTCCTGAGGAAGGCTCCATACCATAGTGAAAGTTGTTCAGTTTGATGGTCTGAGTTCACCGTTTCAGTATTTGCTAGGACCTTGTATAGGGTCCTTCTTAATATGCTGACACCGCATCCGTTTTTCATGTAGTTTGGAATTTTTTCAGTATTTTTTTTGGGTCTTATTATGCATCTAAACTATTATAAAACTGTAACAGAAGTGTGTCTGTACATTGAAGATATTTACAAAAAAAAAAATAACGATATGATTTTTAGATGTCTCTGATTCCAAATCACCAATTTTTGGATTTTTTGTCTGTCTGTTTGTTTGTTTGTTTGTTTGTTCGTTTGTTTGTTTGTTTGTTTGGGTGTTTGTTTATTCGAGTATCACGCGAAAACCACTGAACCGATTTTGATGAAACTTTTCTTGTTTGATAGCTTATCATCTGACTTAAAATCTGGTATATAATTTATGCGGACGAAGTCGCGGGTAAAAGCTCGTATATAATATAATTATAATATTATTGGCATATTATAAGCAAGCATACTACTGCGAGAATTGCAGACAATAAATAGTTTTCAATTTTCAGTCACATCTGAGCAAAATGACCGGTATCTATCTATCTATCTATCTATCTATAACGTCACGCCTCTTTCCAAGTGGGGTAGGCAGAGACCAGGGCGCGCCACTTACTACGATCCTTACATACCTCTTTTGCCTCATGCACATCCATACATCTCTTCATACATGCCCGTCGGTTTCGAGTAGTCTGCACCTCCCCTTTTTGTAGAACACAACTGATTTGATCAGCATACGTCCTTCGAGGGCGCCCTCTGCCGACACTTCCACTCACATTTGCAACATATATATCTCTTTCGTACATCTGCTGTCACTCATCCTCTCCACATGACCAAATCAACGAAGCATACCTTTCTCTATTCTTGTCACAACATCTTCTTTCAATTTACATCGATCTCTTATTACATAATTTCTCACTCTATCTCTCAGCGTGACAGCACAAATACTTCGCAATATAATATCATTGGCATATAAGCAAACATACGACTGCGAGAATTGCAGACAATAAATAGTTTCAGTCACATCTGAGCAAAATGACCGGTATATTGCGTCATTTTCACTAAGAAATCGGGGTGAGCTAAAAATTGGTTACGGGCAGAGAGTGTCCAATACTGTATGTAGTATTAGATACTCTGGCTACTTACCACCGAAATCTGGGCCCTGGAATTATTTTATAAAGTGTATCAAAAAGCTATAGAACTTGGTACCCCTCAAAAATAGCCCTAATGGATGTGTAGTATAGAATTATAAAGGCATTACGTCAGATGCTCTGAGAGGCAGATTGAGTTATTACTAGTTGCACAACATAGTTAGTCTGCGAAATTGGACAGAAGCGTGTATCGGACAGGACATATCTGCTGACAATATTCTGTTGTACGGAATATTCTCTTAGTCGGATTACATAGATTTTAATGATCTTAGCGTGACATTCAATGTGTCTGATCATTGACGTATAATACTATGGACGCCGGGTCTAGTACAAAATTATCGAAAAAAGTATCCGAATCTAAACTACACAAACCTAAGTACGTGTAGTAATTAATATAAACCAACTAAAAACATTGAAAATGCCGAAATTATTTTCCATCCCACTTCCATCTCTTAATTGGTTCTCTTTTAACGTTTTGGTGCTCTTTTGGTTCAGATAATTATGAGCATGGATACTGGAGCGTCCAGTAGTTGGTAAGTCAATGTGTCTTATAAAAACAGATACTACTACGTAAGTACTACTTACTACGGGTCTGAATTCATCATAAAAACGAGCTCGAACTGACACGAAGAGGCTAGCAAATGTATACTGAGTGAGTGTGACGGAGAGAGGAATACACCACTGGTCGTACACTGTACCACCGAAACGTGACGTCAAAATAGTGGGAGTCAGGGAGTGTTCGATTGAGTGCAGTTACAGGCAGTTACGCACTTCATCCCCAACTAACAATTTTGTCGTATAGGTGTCGTATAATCGTATTGGGAGTTAGTTTCCTCAAGGGGGGACCAGTTGCTTGCTGTCAAGTTGGCCTAATTTGACAGTCAGTCAGATGTGCCCACTTGTGGGGAAAAACAAGCAAGTAATAAATTATACAAGCAAGTAATACTCGAACAAAAGACGCATAAAGCACCAGATAATACGAATGACGAGATTACAGTAAATATAACTTTTATAACTCAAAATAGTCATATAAATGGAGCCAAATTGTTTGCTGGGTCATCTCAGGCAATAAACGTCCACTGCTGGACATATGCCTCCCCCAAGGATCGTTACAATGACTGATGCCTGCTACCTAGCCTGCTACCCTCTCACCACGTCAACAGTCCACCTTTTAGGGGGCCTTAAAATTACGTACTTACATAAATTAGAATAAAACCGGTCAAGTGCGAGTTGGGCTACTCGCGCACCGAGGGTTCCGTACCACACCACCACAGAACACAACATTATTAACTTAGAAAAAAAAACTTTTTTTGTACGGGACCTTTAGCGCAAGACCGACTCACACTTGGCCGGTTTTTAGTATTTGTTGTTATTCTGTAGAGTTTGCTCTATAATCACACTAAGTATTACCGTTTTTACGAGAGAGCGTGAAGAAAAAACGTTGATATTATTAGTTTCTTGTTGAGGACCCTCCTTAATTTTTAACTTTTCGACACTTTTATTATTTGTTAACAAATCCGCCATGTATTGTTAATAATAACGCATAATCTGAGAAAATTTCAACTATCTAGCTATTACGGTTCAAAAGTTACAGCGCTAAATAGGTAGGACAGACGGACGGACGGACGGACAGACGGACAGACGGACAGACGGACAGACGGACAGACGGACAGACGGACAGACGGACAGACGACGGACAGACGGACGGACGGACGGACGGACGGACGGACGGACGGACGGACGGACGGACAACGTAGGCTTAGTAATAGGGTCCCGTTTTCACCCTTTGGGTACGGAACTCTAAAAACTCATTGGTACACATTGCGGCTGTGGGGACCACACCATTAAGAGATCCTTTCTCAGAGGACCATACCTTGAGCTATGCCTTGAGTAAATATAGGCCTAAGTTACTACACGCAAAAATTCAATGTTTTTCCTTTTTGCATAATAAATAATAATGCATACTTGTACAGGGTGTCCGGTGGCAGAATTAGGATTTAAAATATAAATAACAAAAAAACTACGTGAAATATACATTTATATTTTTAATCATTATAAAGAAGACAAATGCGGGTTTTATTTCTTAAAAATTATGTCGTCTAAATGTTGACCGTCACGTCGGATACATTCATGGAATCTGGCTTCAGTATTTCTTGCCACTCGCTGGAGAAGTGCCGCCGAGATGCCATGAACTTCGCGAACGATATTTTCTTTTAATGATGAGATAGTCGCCGGGTTTGTTTCGTAGACTTTATTTTTGAGATATCCCCACAGAAAAAAGTCCATGGGTGTAAGATCCGGTGACCTGGGTGGCCAGGGGATGTCACCGAAACGACTTATCAGTTGGTTGGGGAAGAAATCACGCAGTAGCGCCATGGTCTCCCTAGCAGTGTGCGGGGTGGCGCCATCTTGCTGAAACCATGTCCGTGAAGTGTAGGAAGGATGGTCTCTCAATGTTGGAAAAAAAAAATCATTGAGCATTCGCCGATAAGCAACACCAGTCACAGAAATTGCGTGCCCTTGACCATTTTCAAAAAAATAGGGTCTGGACGCGACGAGTTCGATGTTTTCATTTGTTCTCGACGTCCGGCTGGGCCCCGGTCGTGGGTTATTTTCTGCTGAACTTGTTGCCCGGAACCTTCGCACCCATGATCGAATCAAATCTTCACTTGGGGCGTCACGTAACCGTCGAATATTGTAACGTGAACAAAATCTTCGACGAGAAATTGCACACGAATCATTGGCTTTAAAATACGCTTCGATTGCGAACGCACGTTGTTCACCCGTCCACTGCGACATTGCGACTAAAAAACCCGCACGAATGACGAAGCCAACGCGGCCCCCTCCCCGCTCCTCCGTGCAACGGTTACGGAGAAATTCGAAATTTAAATCCTAAATCTGCCACCGGACACCCTGTATATTGCTGTATAAATTACTTGTCTTCGAAGCATCACAGAATAACAGCGGTTGTTAAGGGGAAGAGGTACCAAAAATTATGTTGCTTTTGTTTAGAGTTATTCTTCTATAGTTATTCTTGTTATTCTTATTCGTAGGTTGTCGGCGATTTCGTCAACTTCCATCATGCTGAATCATAAGACCTTTCTGTCTCCAAACTTAAATTAATACTTTGCTATATTTCTTGTGCCATTTTGTGTATTGCTGTTTTGAGAGAATTAAAAAAAACTTTTATTTATTTTATGTCGTCTGTATAGATTTGAACCCTCTCCACAATGCGCTACCGATGCTCTTGCTATGTGTGTCGTATACTTTTCTATTCGTTACGTATGTATAACATGGTCCACACAAATCTGCTACCCTATTCATAAAATCTATGTATGCCAAAATGTTCCGTTCTTTTCCGAATGGAAAGGGACAAAAGGTGATGAACCCCGGTTCTTGTGCAAACATACGAGTACCTCAATCACCCGACTTTCGGTCCACTATCGCAAATACTGTTTCACTATGTCAATATAACGTAATAATATACATGTAGATAAGATAGGTATGTAGATGCAGAGATACGGCGTGCGAGCTTCAAGGTGCGAGGAAAAATTTTGTGCATGGACTTATATAAATAAGATATTTTTGAGACAGAGTTGGTTTTGATTTTGATTTAAACACCAAACATGGCTATAACAAGTTTATAACCAATGCATTACTTTATGGGGTGATTGAACCCACGATACTGAACAACTTTCCCTAAGCAACCTAGAGGAAACCCGCGATTTTTTTTTCGACTTTTCATACAAACGTTCGATCAGCTGAAGGCATTTAGTATGGGAAGTCCACAAATATTTTTGAGAATTTCCTGTAGATTTCTTAGAGAAAGTTGTTCAATCACCCCTTAAAGTAATGCTAGTGTTTACCTTAACACCCTGTATAAAGACAAGATTATCAAGTTTACGATATTAATAAAATATCGCGAATTTAAATATTACAAATGCAATATAATACCTAATGTTTCATCATCATCATCAATATTATATCTACATCTACATCTACACTAATATTATAAAGAGGAAAGATTTGTACCTATTTTTGTATGTTTGTAATGAATAGGCTCAAAAAGTACTGGGCCGATTTAAAAATTCTTTCACCATTAGAAAGCTGCATTCACCCTGAGTAACATAGGCTATATTTATTGCTAGAAAAGATTAGACGTCCACCCGTGCGAAGCCGGGACGGGCCGCTAGTTATGTAATATAACAGCGCTGTTATAGATTACATAATCTATGTCAGAGGGTCTACCCGCACATTCGATTCGAACTTTTGCGTGAATGTTTTCGTTCCAATTTCAACTCTATTACAATGAAGTGCGGACCGAAACAGTGGCGATTTAGTGAAGATCGAAAGTGCGGGTAAGGGGGCAGAGTGTGGACGGTGGTTTAGTAGGTTATACTACTTAACCTTCGTATTCCACGTGGGCTGGGGTGAGGTTAAAAGTGGTGGGGGGCAGGGGTCCGTACTGTATAAAGTACCATGCTATTTTTTATACTGTGGCGAAACCACACGGCTTATTCGAACCCAGGTCGGTCGCAGCAAGGACAACATGGTCAGGTGGGGATTCTCGGATGCGCAAAATGTGACTTGCTTGTGTGGAGCTCCACAAACGATGGCCCATCTCACATCGGGCCTTGCGTGCCCTAACACCTGCACGCAGGAGGAGCTCATGACCGCTAGCGACGGTGTAGTATCGGTTGCCAAATTCTGGCAAAGTACTATTTAGCGACTTTGTTGTGTTGAAGTCGACACGATAAGCAAGCAACGGCGTATTAGGCTTAGATCAAAGTTTACTTTGGTCTAAGGTATTAGGTACCTAATTAGGTGAATCAGAACTTCACGCACCCTCTTAACACCCAGAAATCTAAAGATTCCTACTTAAATAACACCAACAACGGCGTAAAAATGTTCTAAACATAACCCGTCTCACGCCATAGTCGCATTAAGCCTTTATCTAAAGTTTTATATCAAATTCGGGTCATAAACTATAATGACGATTATCAATCCGACTGCTACGATAATTTCTTGATTTATTGACTTCATAATCTGATGGTCTGCAGATCAAAGATGACATACCAAATGGATATGGATGTTATTCATTACAGGTTATAAATGCTCCATCATCATCAGCCTTTGTCCAGGCGCTGCAAGGTACATGGTACAATAATATACTGCGCCTGGTATTCTCTTCCGATCACGTGACTGACCACGTGACTGACACAAGCCTACGTCATCATACCCTTTTACCCATAGTAGAATAATAATGTCTATGCTTTTACCAGACCATTTACCATGTTTAGCGGTCATTTTTTTTGTGACGTAGGCTTGTGTCACTCTGGGAATAGAAGACCTTGTTTTATTAGACTAGTGAGACGAGGACGACGTGTCTCTCGATACGGAGGTCGTGGGTTCGATTCCCACGGGGGACTCCTAGTGATATGTCACTTTGTGCGTTTTTCCCTAGTTGGTTAGGACATTGCAGGCTGAATCACCTGATTGTCCGAAAAGAAAAATGATTCCGTGCTTCGGATGGCACGTTAAGCCGTGGGTCCCGGCTACTATCTCTGGTGGTAGTAGTCGTTACATAAAAACCACGTCAGAGGCCGTAAGGCGGTCTGAAAAAACTCTGACACCAGGGCTCTGCCCACACGATAAGTAGAAGATTAGACTAGTGCAAGGTATAAGCTTTCAGCCTTCTTCCCATGCACTGATGCACTGGAGTGGTATTTTTTAAAGTTATTCTTTGAAAATCAGCAGTTGAAAATGACTAAATTACTATGGAGATTATACACCTTTCTACGACTGATTTCAAAATGTGACTTTCAAAAATCGCACTCCTGGGCACGCAGCGATTATATTTGCAGTTGGTCGGACTCGATTTCGGCACTCATTACCTGATTTGTTCTCTCTATTTTAATGTGTAGCTATCAAAGCAAGCAATGTATGCCAAATCAGCCCCTGCATGTAGGGTAGTTTAATTGCTGCTAACGCCTACAACCTCATTGAGGGTAGGCGTTAGTCCACCACGCGTGCCCAATGCGGATTTGACTTCATGTAAGTGTCTGAATTTCTTTTTCAGCGTATGCAGGTTTCCCCACAATGTTCTTCTTCACTGTTTGAGAGCAGTCGGTATCTAATCTAAACTATTATAAAACTGTAACAGAAGTGTGTCTGTACATTGAAGATATTTACAAAAAAAAGATTACAATATGGTTTTTAGATGTCCCTGATTCCAAATCACAAGTTTTTGGATTTTTTGTCTGTCTGTTTGTTTGTTTGTTTGTCTGTTTGTTTGTTTATTTGTTTGTTTGGTTGTTTGTTTGTTCGAGTATCACGCAAAAACTACTGAACCGATTTTGATGAAACTTTTTTTGTTTGATAGCTTATCATCTGACTTAAAATCTGGTATATAATTTATGCGGACGAAGTCGCGGGTAAAAGCTCGTTACGTATAAATACCTATGCCAGCTTCTTTGTATTACGTACATAAGTTAGAAAAACTCATTGGGACATAGCATGTTGTTCGTGCGGATTCGAACCAGGACTCCCATGAGCTCATGCCTGTGTCCATAATAGCTCTCCGCAACGCACCACCGATGCTTTCAGTGTTGTATTAAGCTCTCTCATTACCAATGATATTATATACCATAAATTACAGAATTTTCCGACCTGCTCTATCACAGCTCTATGAAATTCTCATCATAAAATGCATTAGCGTGATTGATCAGATAAGTCCCCGGGTCCGGGCACAATCGGCTACATCTGTCCCGGTTCACGGCCCATTTGCCTACAATGTCGGGACATTTACGGGACAGAGTAATTATTGGGACCTGCTTTGAAATTTTTCGGTAAAATGTGATCGTCGAGACGTAGCAAATAATCATCTGGTTTTGATTCGTCTAAATTGCCTCGGATGAGTGAGTCAGTGTGGGTGTTATAGGGCAAAGTTAATTATATCCATCATTTTGTGATTATTATTACTCGTACCTATATAGCATCCACAGGCACATACGGGCGTAGGTGGTGCGTAGGGCGGAGACTTCAAATTACCTCAAGGAATATACTACTTGAATTACGTCAGTTATACAGGGTGAAATTGATATCATTGGCATCCTTTTAAACTAAGAGTCTACCCATCCAACTGAACAACTTTTACTATGGGAGCAAACCGATCGAAGCAAAAAAAAATCTGCTGCTGCATACATTTGAGTCGAGTAGGCAGTGAAGTTTAGTATGGGACAGCTCGATTTGCTCCCATAGTGAAAGTTGTTCAGTTTGATGGGTAGACTCTTAGTTTAAAAGGATGCTAATGATATCAATTTCGCCCTGTATAAACAAGATGAACATATTTAGTGAGGATAGTGACAGTTTAAACGGTGTTTAAACGCCCAGGAGCAAGGAATATACTACTCTCAGAACCCAGGAGTAACACCCACCTAGAGCTAGCGCCTCAATCATGAGGCCGCGGTTCGATTCCTGGCCTGTACCACTAAGTTCTTCGGAATTTACGTACGGTTGTATTTATCCAAAGACATATAATACAGGGTGTAAATTAAAATAGGACAGCTACTTAAAGAGGTGCTTCAGACCATCAAACTGAACAACTTTCTCTATGGGACCAATATCGAAATCGCGAAAAAAAAATCTGCTGTCCCATACATTTCAGTCGAGTTATGTTTGCAGTTTTGTATGGGAGAGCGGAATTTTTTTTCGCGATTTCGATATTGGTCCCATAGAGAAAGTTGTTCAGTTTGATGGTCTGAAGCACCCCTTTAAGTAGCTGTCCCATTTTATTGTACACCCTGTATATAAATCTATTTATTTATCATTTACTAGCTCGGCGGTGAAGGAAAACATCGCGACGAAACCTGCATTCCCGAGAATGAAAAGAAAATACCATAAGTTCGGAGGTATGCGTAAAGTATGGGTGAGCTTGGGGCGAACACAAAAGATCAGCCATGGTCGCAGTGTTACATAACGACCCTTGCTTGCAATAGCCCAGCCACAAATAATAATAAAGCTTTTACCTGCGACTTCGTCCGCATAAATTATATACCAGATTTTAAGTCAGATGATAAGCTATCAAACAAAAAAAGTTTCATCAAAATCGGTTCAGTAGTTTTTGCGTGATACTCGAACAAACAAACACCCAAACAAACAAATAAACAAACAAACAAACGAACAAACAAACAAACAAACAAACAGACAGACAAAAAATCCAAAAATTGGTGATTTGGAATCAGGGACATCTAAAAACCATATCGTAATTTTTTTTTGTAAATATCTTCAATGTACAGACAAATTTCTGTTACAGTTTTATAATTGTTTAGATAACACCCACCTACAAAGTAAGTACTTGTTTAAATAAAAACCTACTAAAATGATCCGGGAAGGGTCCGGGACATAGACGAATTTTTCGCTCTCCTTTGAAAGAAGAATCTCCTATTATTAATTACAAATATTTGTTATTAATCTCTTTTATTTAATGAAATTGACACGAAAAGAAGAAGAAAATTTAATGAAAAAAAAAAGAAAAAAAAATTGTGTCAAAGTTTCATGCCCTCGGAGTACAATCACTCACAAAACTATTAATCACATAAATTCGCAAACTTTTCCTTCTCTAACGGTTCAAAAGCTAATTTCTCTGAACGCGAAATTAGGACAAGTCAACATTAACATGTGCAAAAAACACCTAAGAGAAGTTATTAAAAGTTGCTTTCGCATATTCAGATAACGTATTCTCTGTGTTGCTATAATTCATTATGAAAATGGGACCCAGCAAAAGGTCACGTGATCCAGAAGGGGATGAAGATATACGTTTGCGGTTGGAGAGAAAGGGACGAAATGTCGTTAGCACATCATTTTCGCAAACATCAGATGACTGGGTTTTGCGTCGCTGGCTGACTTTCACCTTGCTGGAATTGCCCACTGGAGTAATTGTGGAAATATATGGAGATGTTAATAGGCTGTTAAAAACTTACTTTTTCGGAGTAAAGATTTATTCGAGTTTTCTGTTTAGAAGGTTAACGATGAGGAAAGATAAACATGTATTTTTTTATTAACATCCTTTCTTGATAGATGGATCTGGCCATACTCCACTCAATATTGCGGGGTAAGTTCAACAATGAAGAATAATTTAATAATTATTAAGGCTGCACCAAGCCTATTGTGTTGCCCCCAATCGTATTTTTTTTATTTCTTAACAATTAAACAATATTTACAAAAAAACAAGAATGTCACATTGTAGTCATTGCTGATTTTCAATTTATGTACACTGTGGATTTGTTTTTATAATTTTTGTAGTTATTATTTTTACGATAATAGCTAATAATAAGCATAAAACACAATACTCCGTTAACTCCGTAAAGTGACTATAAATAGAAAGCGAATCAGGACTACAATGTGACATTCCTGTTTAATGGTTGAGAAATAAAAAAATACTATTGGGGGCAGCAAAATAGGCTCGGTAGGCTCTTAATAAAGCAAATTGGTTTTTTTTTTCTAGTTTGTGCCGCAGCAGATTTTTATATAATAAATAAAATAAAAATAAAAAAAAATAAAATAAAAATTCTTTATTTCAGATACTTATTACAATCCATATTGATGTTAAATAACTATGTTAGTACACATACTTAAGTGCAGACCGACCCAGTGCTTAATGAAGCTACTGTCGTATCTACTTGCGACCATCTTCAGAATGCTGTTGGTGCTGGCGCGAACCCTCTGCAGTGCGGCGGCACAGCGTTTGCGGAGCGTGGTGGGAAACCCATCGACATGAGCGTCCGCGAACATGCCTGACGCACTGCAGAAGCGCGGCAGCCCCAGCAGCATCCTGAAGGCGTTATTATATTGGGTGCGCAGGGCCCCTAGAGATGCCTGGCGATATGCAGTCCACAGATTACAGGTGTACATGGATGTGCAGTACGCTCTAAACAATGTTATTTTAACTTGCGCTGAGCAATGCCTGAATCTGTGAGCTATCATATTGGCCCTGACTGCAAGCGCCCTGCGTTCCCTTTCTATGTCTGCATCATCGTGCAGGTCTTCTGTCACTATGTGTCCCAGGTATTTGAACTGTGACACTCTTTTAAGAGGTGTTCCATTCAGAGCCAAGACAGGTATGTCTGATGGACACTTCTTACCGGACTTAAAAAGCATGAATTCACTTTTGGTTGTATTATATTTCAATCCATGTCTAGATGCATACGCCTCACAAACATTTTATCGCAGTTCGATGTTGGTCCCTTAGAGAAAGTTATTTATTTTGATGGTCTTATCATCCTCCTTAAAACCATTAGCATATTATTAAGAAGAACCCTGCATATTGATAAATGATTTTCGGACCTGTATCACTAACATATTTGGGAGCACTTCTTCTTCTTCTTATCGTGTGGGCAGAGCCCTGGTGTCAGAGTTTTTTCAGACCGCCTTACGGCCTCTGACATGGTTTTTATGTAACGACTACTACCACCTGAGATAGTAGCCGGGACCACCGGCTTAACGTGCCATCCGAAGCACGGAATCATCTTTCAGACAATCAGGTGATTCAGCCTGCAATGTCCTAACCAACTGGGGAAAAACGCACAAAGTGACATATCACTAGGTGTCCCCCGTGGGAATCGAACCCACGACCTCCGTGTCGAGAGCCAATGCTCTTAACCATTAGACCACGGAGGCAGTTGTGTAGTGGGGGCACTGCTAATGAGATATAGATGTTCTGAGAATGCTTTATTTATTAAATAAACTGTCTACCATTATGGAATTTACGTTTTATTTACTAGTTAGTAGTTACGCGCGAATTCGTCTGGGTGAAATTATTACTTATGTCTGTCTACAGGACACAAGATATGTCCCTGCTAAAGACCACGATCCGTTCAGCGGTTTAGCCTTGAAAAAATACAGTCAGAAACTTTTGCATTTATAATAAAAGAAGATTACTGTAATTATTTTCATTCTTAATATTTTAATGCTGTTACAAAAGGCCACAAAGCTGAATCTTTCGTGATGACAACTCTGAATAGTTACCGAGATAAGGGCGGTGGATTCAAAAGGTCCCGAGCTCTGCCTACGGTCCCCTCATACACTATTCAATAGCACATCTTGTACACTCACTGACAGCACTAATTCACTACTAAATGTCAACTTTAAAGCTATATTCTTACACCCAACATTTGTACATTATTTTTAAGCTTCTACAGTAAGCAGTGTAATGTTTTAATGTTGCTGTATGATTGTGTTTTAACACATACAGCCCAAAGTTTCAGATTTAGATAATTTCATCGTATGATTTAAAGGTTCACATCATCATCATCGTCAGTCTATATACAGGGTGTAACAAAACACCCTAGTAATACTTAAGGGGGTGCTTCAGACCATCAAACTGAACAACTTTCACTATGGGGCCAACATCGAGAAAAAATAAAAAAATCTGATGTCCCATACAAAACTGCAGTACCGACTCGACTAAAATGTATGGGATAGCAGATATTTTTCATTTTTTCTCGATGTTGGCCCCATAGTGAAAGTTGTTCAGTTTGATGGTCTGAAGCACCCCCTTAAGTATTACTAGGGTGTTTTGTTACACCCTGTATAGTGTATGGGCGTTAGTCCACCACGCGTGCCCAATTCAGATTGGTAGACTTCACATAATCTTCAACGTATGCAGGTTTCCTTGCGATGTTTTCCTTCGCCATTTGAGAGCAGTCAGTATTACGTAGGTTTGAAAATCTGACCCACGAGTTGACGATAGTCCGTGCGGATTGGAACCTGGACCGTCATGATTAAGTGCATGACTTTCATCGAAAGCACAAAGTTATCAATACGATTTGAGTTACATATATTAAGTGCAGATATGAATTTAACTGAAAAGGTACATAAATCAATGCTTAAATCTAATAAAAAAGGATCAGAAGATATTAGAGCATTCTTTATAGTTTAAGCAAATATTATTTCCTTTACGCCGTCAAAATTGGCCGTGTAAAATTAACTCTCAACTTATTTAAAGATTAGTGGTTGGCAAAACGCAAAATCTGTTTACTCTAGAGTAACGGTGACTTAATCTAAGAATAAAATTTACTTTTGGTCGAACCGGGCCTTAAACGTATTTTTAATCTCATCATCATCATCTCAGCCGATGGACGTCCACTGCTGGACATATGCCTCCCCAAGGATCGCCATAACGACCGGTCCTGCGCTGCCCTCATCCAACGTTTTCCCGTCGCCTTCATCAGGTCATCGGTCCACCGTGTGCTACCCACGCTGCGCTTTCCGGTACGCGGTCGCCACTCGAGAACTTTTCGGCCCCAGCGGCCATCGGTTCTGCGAGCAATGTGCCCCGCCAACCGCCACTTAAGTTTAACAATTCGTTGGAGCTATGACAGTTATTTTTAATCTGGGACACCTTTTTTAACAATTTTGTTAAGACCCGACATCTATTAGTTTGTAAGTCAATGCTCTTATCCCATTATTTGGGGTCGGTGCAATACCGTCATCTTCCATTCACCTCTTTTAGACGTCATTTGAGCATCCATTTCTTTCTTACACACAATCCACACATCTTTTATTTTGGTCTTGCTCTCCTACTTTCACATTCAAAAGTAATACTCGTCTGGTATTGTTATGTCAGTACTTTAACTAGTTATTTATAACCGCTTCCTCTCGAAATTCTTATGAGATTTCCAAACATCTACATTTTTAAATTCGATTAAGCAAACAGTTTAATTAAAACCGGTACTAACTAAGATTTTATGTGCCGGAATAAAGCGGTTAAAATTAAACGACCATATTTTACGAATATTACTTGTTTTTACAACCTTCTTAAATTTGGAAGGGTTTTTATTCAGCAGTTAAGGAAATGTAATGGTGCCAATAAAATCAATGCTAGAAATAAAAATGTAAATTTTGTTGTCTTGTACTGTTAGATCAAAGTAAAATTTATGGATAGGCCAAAGCGCTTTAAGTTGAAGCACGCAACAACTAGGGCACTTCAATACAAACTAGGGCACTTGGTCTGTCATCTCGGTACATATTCGAAGTAAAACTGTCAATTGTTTTGCTTCATTTTTCTGCTTTGAAATGTTCGCGTATGGCCTATCCATTAATTTTACTTTGATCTAAGCTTGTACCAACATAGAAAGAATGGACCGTATAATTTTGATATCGAGCTGTCACTAGTCTTCTTCTTATCGTGTGGACAGAGCCCTGGTGTCAGAGTTTTTTCAGACCGCCTTACGGCCTCTGACGTGGTTTTTATGTAACGACTACGACCACCAGAGATAGTAGTTGGGCCCAACGGCTTAACGTGGCATCCGAAGCACGGAATCATTTTTCTTTTCAGACAATCAGGTGATTCAACCTGCAATGTCCTAACCAACTGGGGAAAAACGCACAAAGTAACATATCTCTAGGTGTCCCCCGTGGGAATCGAACCCACGACCTCCGTGTCGAGAGCCCAATGCTCTTAACCATTAGACCACGGAGGCAGTTGCTGTCACTAGTAATACATTATTGTAAATTATACTGTATTTTACAGTGCGTCTAGAGTACCTCTGACTCGGTAATAAAGTTGTGAGCATAATGGTTTGCTATTTTTAATTTTTAGCCTCACTTCGATGCCCATAAGTCGATTTTCATCAAAACTAATTATTAATTAATCTTTTAATAATAAATTATTTCGACTATTTGTAAGAATAGGTACAATATGTCAACTAGGTATAACGTTTATTACCTATGCAAAGTAAATTGCGGTAAATATAAGAGAAGGAAGGAGGCTTTTGTGAAATTATTTTTTATTTACTTTAAATTGTTTTAGTTTTATGTATCACAAGTCATCAGTCGAAAAAGGTGTAACTTCTTTATAAAAAATAACTGTATTAACATTTAACCACTCTTTTTTGCAACTGACTGTACCTTACACATTCACCCCATTAGCAGTAGAAACTTCGCAAGGTCTTTGGTTAGCTTTGAAACTACATTAATACTAGATAACGCACGAATATCTTGGAATTACCTACTTGAACAAAATTACGCACCCAAAAAGTTACCTAAGCATTTTCTAGATGAGCGTACTTACGATAAAATGTTGTAACGACCAAAGAGATCTAATAGTTAAGACAGGCCGAAAATAAAATTCATGGTTATTTGAAATTTAAAATAAGGAACCGAATCGGGAATGTTTTTGATAAAATTGCATTTGTTTTAAGTCCTGTCTAGTTGGTCGTGGAAGTAGTATTTTCAAGGAAGATATAATTTAGTGATATTTCGTAATTTATAGATTAAATATTACAAAATGAGGGAAATAGTACATATACAAGCTGGACAGTGTGGCAATCAGATTGGAGCTAAGGTAAGCATCCATTTGGTCGATTTTTTCTAATTCTTTCCATTTTTTCCACCATACTAAGTCTATTTATGTGTTTCACGTTTTTCCCCACTGACCCGTTTTTCTTTGCGAAATTAAATGACCCACTGACCATTGTCCTCCCTTTTTCAACGTCCATGATCTAAAGTTTCTTTCTTCAGAGTTCAAAATGACCCACTGACCGTTAATTTTTGACAGGTATCTTGGTCAGTGGGTCATTTTCGGGGCGGGTTTCTGTATCAGAAATCGCCGCCCCGAAAATGACCCACTGACCAAAACCTCAAAAAATTACAACAAGAACTAGTTACTAAATCATATTTCCTCTTTCAGTTCTGGGAGGTAATATCGGACGAGCATGGCATCGACCCTACCGGCACGTACCACGGTGACTCCGACCTTCAACTAGAAAGAATAAACGTCTACTACAATGAAGCAACAGGAGGAAAATATGTACCACGAGCTATCTTAGTAGACCTCGAACCCGGCACAATGGACTCCGTCAGATCAGGCCCTTTCGGACAGATATTCCGACCAGACAACTTCGTGTTTGGACAATCAGGAGCCGGCAACAACTGGGCGAAAGGACATTACACTGAAGGTGCAGAGCTGGTAGATTCAGTCTTAGATGTTGTAAGGAAGGAGGCGGAAGGCTGCGATTGCTTACAAGGGTTCCAGTTGACGCATTCACTTGGCGGAGGCACTGGAGCTGGTTTAGGGACGCTGCTTATCTCAAAGATCAGAGAAGAATACCCTGATCGCATTATGAACACATTCAGCGTCGTCCCGTCTCCCAAAGTATCAGACACTGTCGTAGAACCTTACAATGCCACGTTATCAGTCCATCAGTTAGTGGAAAACACTGATGAATCATACTGCATAGACAATGAGGCGCTATACGATATTTGCTTCCGAACCTTGAAACTTACCACGCCGACTTACGGAGATTTAAATCATTTGGTCTCTGCGACGATGTCTGGAGTCACAACTTGTCTTCGTTTCCCTGGTCAGTTGAACGCAGATTTGAGGAAACTTGCTGTAAACATGGTGCCGTTCCCTCGTCTTCACTTCTTTATTCCTGGATTCGCGCCTTTAACGTCCCGTGGCAGTCAACAGTACAGAGCATTGACTGTACCAGAGTTGACTCAACAGATGTTTGACGCAAAGAATATGATGGCAGCATGTGACCCTCGTCACGGGAGATACTTGACCGTAGCAGCTGTATTCAGAGGCCGTATGTCAATGAAGGAAGTCGATGAGCAGATGATGAATATCCAGAACAAGAACTCCTCGTACTTCGTGGAATGGATCCCGAATAACGTGAAGACAGCCGTGTGTGATATTCCACCTCGAGGTTTGAAGATGTCTGCGACGTTCATCGGTAACTCCACGGCTATCCAGGAGTTGTTCAAGCGTATTTCCGAGCAGTTCACGGCCATGTTTAGACGTAAGGCGTTCTTGCATTGGTACACTGGAGAGGGGATGGATGAGATGGAATTCACTGAAGCTGAGAGCAACATGAACGACTTGGTATCGGAGTACCAGCAGTACCAGGATGCCACAGCCGAGGAGGAGGGTGAATTTGATGAAGAGGAAGAGGGCGGTGATGAAGGAGACTAGACTGTTGCGTTTTAATAAGATTTGCATCATTATTACATTGTATCTGTTTTTTATTTATTCGTTTTATTATATTGCTATGCTCAAAACATTAGTTTGGTGTTTTTATCTCCCCTCATAATCTGAAACAGTGTTCAGTCTATTCCAGTTACACATAATCGTATTCAAAATTATATGAAGAGAGATGCTCACGCCATTGTCGCATGGGGGTAGATAGGATACTTGACATAATTTCATAAAATTTACATCCTGTAAATTAAAGTAGTACCAATAGATACTCTTTCTTATACTGTGGTAGTACGTCTCAACCGTTGGCCAATTCGCAAATTGGGCTCAAATTGTCAAATTCGCACAACGTCCTATTCTCAACACGTTCATTTCGCAAATTGTCAAATTTGCAAAACGTCTGATTCGCAAATTGTCTAATTCCCAAACTTTCCATGGTACCTAGACAAAGTGACATTATATTGGCATCCATACTTGTAGAGATGGACAACATCGACTAGACGTATGGCGAGCGAGTTTGACGTTTTGCGAAGTGAGATGTACACACGTACACGCACGCTCTCATTTTTTTATATATTTTTTATTTAGTACACCGTGGTCCATGGTGGACAACGGGTAGAAAATACTTCCTACAGCTCACCTTCCCACGGTGTACCACGGGTAGAAAATACTATCTATAGTTGCACCTTTAGGGAAAAGGTGATTTTGAAATTAGTTCATAATGGTAATAGGATATTTTGGTTTTAGGTTCTTTTGGACCGGAGGCCTTGGTCCACCTGGGTGGACAATGGGTAAAAATGTCTACCCATGGTCCACCTGAACTAAATTGGGTGGATCACGGGAAATCACTGGCGAAAGCAAACGTCAAAATGTTTCGATCGCCAATGTCAAATCCATACATTCTGTCATTTCCATAGAAATATTAATTTACTACTACGATTTACTAGGATATCTATGGTCATTTCTACTAGCGTCTACGCCAATAGAGCTTCACTTTTTCTAGGTACCCAATTCGCAAATTGCCAATTCGTACTTTGTTGAATTCGCATATTGTCCAATGCGCACTTTGTCCTGTCAAAAAGGCGTCATAAATCCTACACAACTTAGCAAAGTGAACATTCTGCGCTAAACAGTATGCTTACAAATCATGCGCCAAAAATATGGACGTGGGTTTATGTGAATGACAAAAAATAGTTGAATAGTGTCACACAAGAGCTATTTTTGAGCGTAGGCTATATCGCAACTTGCACCGCAAGGCGCGCCTATAACTGAATCGCCGCGATTCCACCGCGATGCTTATTGATATCAGAAATATTTCGCAGCGCGATGTTACGGTGATATCATGGCAATATCGCAGCGATATCGTGACATACCTATCGTGCATTAGGGTAAGCAAAAAAATTTCTTGGTCTATGCGTGTATTCAACGCCTACGCTTAAAAGTTGCTTATGATAGGTATGGGTCTAGCATCAAAACTTCTCTAAAATCTCCACTTTTAACATCATATTTTAATACCTACTATACAACGTGTTAATGAATTAACGCAAAACTAGAAAGTAGTTTGTTTAGAATCAAGAGCAGAATCGAATTATCATGGTTTCAACATAGGTAATTTTTTTCAAAATATTAGATAATTATTTTGTAAAATTTTAAATTTACTGAGCCCGATGACAACCCGCCCCACAGGCACATTCACCCTACTTACCACCAAAACAAGATTATAATAAAAACCGGTCAAGTGCGAGTCGGGCTACTCGCGCACCGAGGGTTCCGTACCACACCACCACAGAACACAACATTATTAACTCAGAAAAAAAACTTTTTTGTCCGGGACCTTTAGCGCGAGACCGACTCACACTTGGCCGGTTTTTAGTATTTGTTGTTATTTTGTAGAGTTTGCTCTATAATCACACTAAGTTTGACGCTTGCATGTATTACCGTTTTTACTATGGAGCGTGAAGAAAAAACGTTGATAAAAACTAGCTTCTTGTTGAAAACCCCCCTTAATTTTTAACTTTCTGCCATTTTTATTATTTGTTAACAAATCCGCCGCAATAACGCATAATCTGAGAAAATTTCAACTATCTAGCTATTACAGTTCAAAAGTTACAGCCTTAAATAGGTAGGACAGACGGGCGGACGGACGGACAGACGGACGGACAGACGGACGGACAGACGGACGGACGGACGGACGGACGGACAACGTAGGCTTAGTAATAGGGTCCCGTTTTCACCCTTTGGGTACGGAACCCTAAAAATGTATCCATGAGTACGTTAGTGCTTTCTTTCAGTGCTGAAATGATAACAAATCATTTTTGCCTCAAAACTTAAAATGCGAATAACTTTAAATTTTAACCATCTAAATAATGAAATTATTGTTGCAATCTAATTCTTTTGTTATAAATCAGTTGGGGTGTATGAGGTTTTGCATTAATTCATTAACACGTTGTATAGTACTTAAAAAAAAGAGACTTTTATTTACGTGTTATTTACAATTTTACATTCACATTTACAAAAGCACTAAAAGCATTAGCCTATTTTCTACACATAGTACAGGCGCAATTCTCACTCGTAAACTAAAATATTCTACGATACGTCATCATCAGGGTTGGATTAGCCAAAAGCTGCAAGCAGCATCTGCACAAATAGCTGGAGGACTAAATTATTCAGCTGCCGTCCTACAGTGGCTGCACGGGAGGAGCGATTAGCGGGGAAGACATAAGCTCACTTCTTTGAAAGCGGATTGAGTACTAGCACCACATAAGTAAACACCCACAGAGAAAAAGCTTCTAAGGATCACACAAAATCATCACGTGTTGGGCTCATAGATTGGCAAAACTTATTGATTAATTTGTTCAGTGAACAAAATCGATATAAAAGGGATTTTTTCATGACATCCTGAAACCTTCAATAGGTACCTATGCTAAAAGTGAACCTTATGCTACCTGCAAGTTTAAAAAGGTAATTGATAGCTATAGCAAAGTTTCCGTCCACCCTGAATGGAATTATGGTCGTGAGTTTAGGTATATAGCATAGCATATGCTCACGACTATATTTCCCCGAGGAGGCAGTCAGATATACTATAGGGTTAGCACTGGCGGACTAAGGGGGGGGGGGGGGCGGAGGGGCGGTCCGCCCCGGGCCCCCGTCTTGGGGGGGCCTCCAAATCTCGAGAAGACAATCCCTTTTTAATCAAATCCAAAATAATGACGTTTATATAGTAAGTAAATACACAGTTTGGAGTTGGAGGCCCGGGCCTCAGGAGGCCAGAAGCAGAACAGGTTCTGGGACTGTAGTTTGAAGTTGGAGGCCCCGTACGTTAGTCATTGAAAGTCAAATTTAATAGAGTCAAAAATATTGCGAATTTGCGAGCTCGCTTCGCTCGCTTAATCTTTTTCAAGTTGTTATGCGGTTAGCATAATTATGAGTTCGCTTCGCTCACTCCGGAGGCCGGGCCTTCGGTACTGGGACTACAGTTTGAAGTTGGAGGCCCCGTACGTTAGTCATTGAAAGTCAAAGAAGGAAATAGAGTCCAAAATAATGCGAATTTGCGAGCTCGCTTCGCTCGCTCAATCTTTTTCGAGTTGTTATGCATTAGTTAGCATAATTATGAGCTCGCTTCTTGAAAAGTCAATGTGGTTGGAATTTGAATGTATTTCGAAAATTTTAGCTTGCTTCGCTCGCTTGGCTTTTCTGATAGCTTTCTGTGCTTTGAGACTGAGTTCTTGCTACAACCCAGTCATAATTATAAAACTCTATTCGTTCGCTCAGGTTTTATTTTATACACCAACGAGCTTTTACCCGCGACTTCGTCCGCATAAATTATATACCAGATTTTAAGTCAGATCATAAGCTATCAAACAAAAAAGTTTCATCAAAATCGGTTCAGTAGTTTTTGCGTGATACTCGAACAAACAAACACCCAAACAAACAAACTAAATTCTTTTTTCAAATTTACAGTTTTATAATAGTCAAGATATACTCACCTACTCTATTTCAAGATGAGCTCTACAATCGAGTTATTATAAGTATAAGCTCATTTCAGCTATTTGTTTAATACATCAATCGACTCGATTTCGGCATGACTGAAAAAATCGAGTTATAATGAAGCAAAATCTCGAGCTCGCTTCGCTCGCTCCTGGCTAGACACATTGCACTAAAATCTTGAGCTCACTTCGCTTGCTCCAGAATTCTGTAAAATCTCGAGCTCGCTTCGCTCGCTCTAGGTTTTGGATGGTATGTCTTTTCATAGTATAGTTAAATATTGAGTTTACTTTGTTCATTCCAGATTTTAGGTCGTAAAAAAACTCGAGCTCGCTTCGCTCGCTCTAGGATTTAAATCTTATTCCACTGATCTCATTATATTGCAGTAAAATCTCGAACTCGCTTAGCTTCGCTCGCTTCAGAATTCAGTAAAATCTCGAGCTCGCTTTGCTCGCTCTAGGTTTTCGGTCAGATATGTTTTCATGTTGCTGTAAAATCTCGACTTTACTTTGCTCGCACTAGATTTTACATTGTACGAATCTCGGGCTCGTTTTGCTCGCTCCATGTTGTAGGACCTGGATCTCCCTGGGACAAAATACTTGCTACCTATGCCCATGGAGAGAAGGGGCTCCGATATCGAGTTTTTGCCACGGCTCGAAAGAATTGTAGATATCAATTTCTGGAAAGACCGGGGGGCCTCTTTTAATTTTTCCGCCCCGGGCCTCCGACGGGCTTAGTCCGCCACTGAGGGTTAGCTATATAGGGTTCTTAATATGCTGACACTTTTTTAAGGGGATGATCAGACCGTCAATCTGAACAACTTTCTCGAAGGCACCAACATCGAAATCGTGAAAAAAAATCAGCTCTTCCATAAAAAACTGCAAACCACTCGAGCTAAATGTATGGGACAGCAGATTTTTTTTGCGATTTCAATTTTGGTCCTACATAGATAGTTGTTCAATTTGATGGTCCACACATATTAAGAAGGACCCTATAATATGAAGTGTTTGATGTGCGATTTTTATCACTGTCACCGCTACTCTTTCTCCCCATGGACTAACCGCAAGCACTGCACTTCGAAAATAAAGCTACTTATGTTGAGCTTTGAAACAGAATCGTAACTTTTTGAAAATATAGAAGACATGCAGAGCAGACTTCATTACAGACCTTCATTCTGGGGAACTGAATTATCCTTTTGGGAAGTGTTCCTTTTGGGAATTGTCCCTTAGGGAAGAGGTCCTTTTGGGAAATGGTCCCATAATGACCACTTCCCACCAAGACCACTGTCTTTATGAGCCGAAAGGGACCAAAATCTTATGCGGCATGTCTGGAGGCATCGCATACCACCCCCGAGAAAACGATAAAAATCGATATGAGCTTCCATAGCATAGAATATGCTCACGACTATATTCCCCGAGGGGGTAGTCAGAGATATTCTGAAAACTCAGAATATCCACGTTTCACTAGTAGTACCAGAACACTGTCCAGTGTGATGGAGAGTGAGCCCGTAGACAGTAGGTACAATACATGCCTCGATATGAGCTTCCATCTTTGATATTTTACGTACCTATGCCAAAAAGAGTAGAGCCCGCATGACGTTTTTCTCGTATTGTCGCTTTGTTATGAGTTGCATGCTAGCCATACAGAAGAGCCCATACGGAAGAGAGCTAGCGCCTCAATACTGAGGCCGCGGTTCGATTCCTGGCCTGTACCACTAAGTTCTTCGGAATTTATGTACGGTTGTATTTATCATTTACTAGCTCGGCGGTGAAGGAAAACATCGTGAGGAAACCTGCATTCCCGAGAACGAAAAGAAAATACCATAAGTTCGGAGGTATGCGTAAAAATGGGTGAGCTTGGGGCGAACACAAAAGGACCAGCGCTGGTCTCCGTGTTACAACGACCCTTGCTTGCAATAGCCCAACCACAAATAATCATAATAGCCATACAGGTCATTATTTTCAAGTAAGTTTTTATCGTTTACATTAAAACTTCGTCAATATCTACCCCTCAGCCCAATCACAATATTTGAAAACGAAACCATTGCCACTTCACCTTTTTTAATTTTCAAAAATTCATAACGAACACAGAGAGAATACTATAATTTACCTACGAATAAGAAATTATCCGAAGAAGGCTACCTACATACTAAGTGAGTTTTCTGACGTAGTATTATAGTACTCTGTGGTATCACCTTAGTCTTGATGAGATCATTCAGATTTTATCATCAAATACCATATTGACTACTAAATTACAAATTGTCTAGACAGAATTGCGTTTTCTCCGGTCTTCTTAGAATCGAAAATTCCGTTCCCCATTTCTCATTGGTTCTGATTGGAAGAGATCGAATGTCCTTCGTTCTTTCGTCCCTAGTAATTAGAAAGTGATGGAAACAACGAGAAAGTGAGAAAATCCGCTGTGCTGTTAAGGCGACGAGAATTTAAAAACGGTTATTAGGTAGGTACTAAAATTATCATTACAAAGATACTTTATTTCAAAAAGTTATTTTTATAGGGGAAGTCATAATAAAGAAAAAAGGTCTTTTGTAAAACATTATATCTACAAACCGACACATAATCAATCTCGATAGTTATCTTATGACTTTAACACTACGACTACATCTTTAATGATTTATATCTCCGGTTAAAGATGTTTTAAGCAATAGTATGATGGTATGATACTATTTAGGTGTGTTTTCATTCCTTCAACCGGTTATTCCAAGCTTGGACTAGATGGTAACCATAAAATCATATAATTCTTTAAAATGGCAAAAGTAGGTAATGCCGTGTCCCATACAAAAAACCTAATGTTATTTATACAAACTGTGAAAATGTATCTTCTCACAGGTGTTGTTTTTTTTAGTGTAAAATTATTTATTTTTATATCACAGGTAATTATTAAAATTAAGTTGTGTAAAACATATCGTCAATCATACCTCAACTACTGAAGTTATGATTGTCCGTCCTCGCCGCCTTAAATAGATTTTCTTATCTTCGCTTTTACTCTCAAAGCTCTAGGATTCAAATTTGCATAGCAATGTAGTTTTGATTCTACGGTTGTAATCAGCTTATGTAAATCGAGAAGCTTTGGACATAGAAAGTTGAGATTGTAAAAGTGGCTTTGAAAAACCAGCCAAGTGCAAGTCGAACTTACAGAACAAAGTTTTGCCATCATTCTGTTTTGTGCTTTCAGTCGCGACTTCGCGTAGCGTTCATTTCTCTGAATAATTTTTCGAATAAAATATTGATGATCACGATCTTATGTAAAATATTAGCAAAGAAGATTCTTCCTCTTAGTATGGGAAACAGGCTACCAACAATTTTTTTGCGTATAATTTATGCAATATTATTTTTGAATGCGGTTAAGATTGTCTCGAACGCGGACCGCCGTGCCGGATAGTATTTAAACATTAATGTTCAAATCAGGGATGGACAATGTGAGGTCCGCTAATAATGCGACCCAGGATTAAATAAACAAAAATAAAAATAACCATTTATTCATTTTGTAAAAAATTTACGGTACCTAACTACTGAACGATTTAGTGTTACAGAAAGGAAAATAGTTACCTAGAAGACAAATACACGGATTTGTTGCTCGACTTGTGGTGTTACTTGGGTCAATCAACTATTTTTTGTCCATACCTAGTCCCAATTAATTTGCATAAAAAAAAAATCAATGTTCAGGCTCAGGCTCAAGCTCAGGTTTTGCTTGCCCTAAAAATTAATGTTTGTTGAATATTATAATAACTAAGGATTGCATTTATTAATTTAATTTATTTGAATTTTGGCGGTTGTCCGATGAACGCAAAGCATCTTTTCATAGTACAACTGTCGGTCCCTACTTCTTTTAACAAAACTTTATACAATGAAAAAAATTACTATTGCCACTCAAAAACTAATTTTACCATAATATTTCACCTTAATTGTGAACAATAAAATATTTTTTATTCTCCCCCTATCGGATAATTTCAGAATTATTTCGTTGTCCCCAAGCTTGTTTGTCTATCGGACAATAGCAAAAGATTTCAAGAAATAAATACCGCATACAAGGACGCCCACGCTCGCCACACATTTATGATTTTGCACTGATACAAGCAACGCGAGTGAGCGAGCTCGAAGTAGTGCGACCTTGAAATTTTCTTTTGAAACAACACCATCAGTAAAAAAAATAGTTGATTGACCCACTTATTGACTCATCGTCATCATTATCACTATGACTGCGTGGACCATATTTTATCGTAGAAGATCTATAAATTTTACTGAAATTAAAATGGAAAACATATTAATTCGTAACTTTCTTTACTGTCATATTTTAAAATCTTACTTCTATGATCAAGATACAGTCCAAGAACCAAAAAGCGATGAAAAAACTGTCTGTACACTGAAAAAAAAATTGCTAAAGACCAAACTTTTGTGACTTCCAATTCCAAACTGTTAACATAATCAAACGTTTGGTTGTATTACGCAAACATTTTTTTTATAACCAAACGTATGTTTGTGTGGTACAAAATAGTTCTGAAGTCACTAAAGGTTGGTAATTTGGTTATATTTAACAAAGCATTTTTTCTGTGTATCAGTAACAAGCTAAAAAACTAAATGAATGCAACCCACGTTTAAGCCGTAAACAACACACAAAACCTACCAAATCGAAGAACAAAAGAAAACTCGCGAAATAAAAATGAATCGTTTCTAAAATTTGCCGTACCAAAATATTAGGCAAATTGGTACGCGACGGCTGTGGCCATCTCCGTAAACCCAATTAGGTAACTATCCAATCTAATTTATTTTACCATTTCAATTAAAACAATGAACATTTTAGTGCTTAAATTCGGAACAACAGTTTTGTCTGCCTCCAAATTTGAATTCAAAATAATCTTCAGACTTATGTGTTTGGAAATGGGATTCTCTTATCGATTCTTCAATTTTAGGAAAGGCGGACTTCCGAAGGGTTGTCTTAAATTTATTTATTATTAAGTATCGTTTTGCGGTGAAGGAAAATATACTAAACAAACTGGCGTACCAGAAAAGGAACTTATATAATTTTGATGAGGTATGCATGTGATGGCATATTTGCTTTGAGTCTAACTCTACAGTTTGTAACAAAACACCCTACTAACACTTAAGGGGTGCTTCAGACCATCAAACTGAACAATTTTTACTATGGAGCCTACACCATGAAAAAATAAAAAATCAGCTGTCCCATACATTTGAGTCGAGCCGGTACTGTAGTTTTGTAATGGGACAGCTGATTTTTTTCCCTGTCTCCATAGTAAAAGTTGTTCAGTGTGATGGTATGAAGCTCCCCCATAATAATAACACCCTGTAGAGTTAAACTCAAAGCAAATATGCCATCACACTGTATAGAAAGTATACACTTTTTAAATACTCTCTCTTTTTCTCTTTCTCCAGCCTAAAATGCAACACAAACTCAGAAATACCCATCAGAGAGGCGTCTAGAACACTGCTTACTTAATCTCACATATTATAAATGCGACCCCTAAGTTTCCACTTTCCGAACCAAAGTTGGTCAGCGCTGATCAAACCATTGTTTATTTCCCACAGTTCAAACGTACCCAGTTCACCGGAACGTATGTTTTCTGACAAACAATGTTCATTGGTTGAACGAATAATAAATTGTTATTTATTTAATGCTGAGTTGAAATTGCGTAAGCTGGAGTAAAACAATACTTAAGAGGGCTATCGGAGTCTAGTGGCGCCCTCATCACATTAATAAAGATTTCTCAATAAAGAAAGCCTAAATTAGAGTCGCGTGGCTGGAGGGCTCTCGAGTGGACGTCTGTCGTTTGTTTTTGTATAAAAACAGGGCTTTGAGATCGCCATATCCATTACCGTACAACGTCAAGCACTAATTGCTCTTTTTAAACTAGATATTGGCAAAATCCACCAAGGAAACGCCATTAAACAAAAATAGAATAGAAGCCTAAATTAAAAAAGTGCTCAATTGACAAACTACAAAAGCCTTCAAGCTATTTTCAAAGAATACTTTTATAGGTTTTTTAAAGGTCGAAACATACACATTTTGAAAAAGGAAAAAAATACGGCCGCTTTTATTTTTATTCGAAACTGTCTAAAAGTGGAATGTTTACAACCTATAAAAGTATTGTATAACAATGGCTTGAAGGCTTTTGTAGTTTGTCAATTGAGCACTTTTTTAATTCAGGCTTTCTTTATTGAGAAATCTTTATTAATGTGATGAGGGCGCCACTGGACTCCGATAGCCCTCTTAACGAAAGACGAAAGTGGCTTGGAAGAACACAGAAAAAGTATTTTTTTATTTACACAAATAAATGAATAGATATCAGGGCTTCGCTCACTCTAACTTTCTCTTTTAGTAATAGATTTCAATTTAACTTAAACCGACAGAGTTAAGACTGTTAAGTTAACTCAAACCAAGTTTTAGTGCTGAGACTTGTATTGCTGAAAATTTTCGAGCTCGCTTTGCTCGCCCGGGTACCTATTTCATTTCACTAATTACCTGTGCAATAGCTAAATGTTATGGCTACAGTCGAGAAATTGTTCTTAAAAATTTCGAGCTTGCCTCGTGTATCTTTTTCATGTGCACAATACCCAATACCTCAATGAGAGAAAAAATGGAGCTCGCTTCGCTCGCTTGATCCATGTAAATCAATTATGAAATTCTACTGATGGGCGGTTCCTAGCGCGTCTAACTTGGTGTGATTATAGAGCAAACTCTTCAGTTAACAACAAATAAAAACCGGCCAAGTGTGAGTAGGACTCGTGCTAAAGGGCCCGGAGAAAAAATATTTTTTGTAAGTTAATAATATGTTGTTGATTGTTATGTGGTACGGAATCCTCCACACATCTTTTATTGTGTAATTTGAAAGTCCACGTACATACGTGACGTATACGTGGACGTGGGTCCACGAATATTTTAAATTGTTTTTTCATATCTATCTCATTACGCTACGACATAAACTAACTGAGAATTACAGTTTTTAAAATATTGAAGCCCTTAAAGAAAAAATCGTTTACCCAAATGTTTGTTTCTATATTCTATTTATTATCTAGTTAAGTGCAAAGTGAATCCAGTCATACATACAAATAGTGTTGTATAAAACCCAAGGGAACAGTCCGATAGACTTGTTCGAATATACCTAGGTCTTGTTCTAGAGTCTAGACTACCACGCGGGTATGTAGAACTATATACCTACTACCTATTCTGTGACGCGGGATAGGATCTAGGCTGTAATAAAATAAGTTATTTTATTTATCTACCTGACAAAATTTTTCATTGCTCAGGGAGTAGCAACTGCTTATTACTGCGGACTATTTGAGGGACCACGAAGGGTCTACCGAGCCAGTGAATGAGGGTCATTATTTGAGGTGACATCAAAATGTAAAAAAAATAGAAAACGTTTTTTTTATTAGATTTGTTTTATTATGGACGTAAACACACATATCACAGTTATGGTAAGTATAGTCAGAGATCGATAAGGCTTATTTACTAAAAAGCCATAGCTGCTCTGTAAATAAAAATACCTACTTTAAAAATGAATTAAGCCGACAGAAAAAAGATAAAACGCTTTTTAATAAAAAATAAATATCGTTTTCTGACTCATTATGTGTCTAATTTGTCATATATCACTTTCCAATATAATCCAATATGACCACGAAAAGAATACAATATAGTTAACCCGGTTATGAAATAAGTTATTTTTTACATTCATTAACGTCTTTAGTCATTTAATGTGAAAATATTACTCCTGAACAAAATTTTGGCACCTCAAATAATGACCCATGAACTTAAGAGAAGTTTATTCCGAAAGTTCCCGAGCGTACTGCGTACAAACGAAGTTATGTCCTATTTTCAATATTAACCAATTATAAGAGAGAGGTATGGACACCCAATTATGGGGGTCCGGGTTCGAAGCCGCACGGACAACATTTTCTCTAACTTATATGTACGTAATACCGACTGCTCTCTAACGGTGAAGGAAAACATCGTGAGGAAACCTGCATACGCCGAAGAAGAAATTCTGATGTGTATGTGAAGTCTACCAATCCGCACTGGGCACGCGTGGTTGACTAATGCCCATACACCCTCCCTGAGGGTAGGCCTGTGCCCTGCAGTGGGTCGTTTATAGGCTGATGATTATGAGTAAGTATAAGAGATAGGCGTAGTTTTTGTTATCATCGGCTGCAAGGCTGATTCAGTATTCACGCGGTGTAGAGCATTTCTGTGATGGGGATGGACCAGGTCTGCCTGCATAACTCTAGTCGGTTTAGGTTTGTAATTTGTATGGCTGTATCTCCTAAACCAACTGACTCTCGCCTTTACGAAATCTAAACTTCTAATACGTTTATTGTTTTTTTTTAACTACTTTGTAGAGTGAATAAAAAAAAAACATTGAAAAAGAAAATTACAAAAAACTCTTGTCAAGAAAAACATCACTTCCTCCGACGCGACGTAACTGTTTGAATATTCAAGATTACTAGAAAGTCTAGAAAGCTACGTCTGGTCTAGAATTCTAGAATATTCGTATCCGGGCGCATGGCGATCAATACTGAATCTGGGCTCTAGATTCCAATGCTATTTTGAAAGCGTAGACGTATTTTCAGCATGCCCCCGGTATCCAGTTCAATTATGTTCGTTCGGCCACTGATATTAGACGGACAAAAGATTGCTTTGATAGCGTTTTATAGAAATAAAATATATCTTTGATATAACTGGAATTATTTGTGATAACATTATTATTTAAGATACTATTCTAAATGATAGCCGGAAGCAACCTTCGCCACTGTTCATTTCCTCGAAAACATATTTTGTCGACAGCTCGGCTTGCCGACAACACGGCAGCGCCGATTGCATGGTACGACAAAATATCAAAAATAAATATCTTGGACTAGTATCACGCAGTTTATCTAGTCTCAAAAGTACTAGGCTTCCAGTATCTAGTATAACATGATGACAAAATATCGATACGATTTTGATAAAGTAAACCTAGGTAGGACATAATTTTATTATTACTGATATTAAGAGGACCATAGGTAACCTACCTACTAGTTTTAAATGGCAGAGCAACAGCATCATATTAAGAACATACGTCTACGTGATGGAAAAAACGATCTACAGTATTGTAATAATCGAATAATTTAAGGTTCACTTTACCGAAATAACGTTAAGTCGAAAGAACCTTTCGCTATTGTAACACTTTACAAAAGTGCAGTAGGTACGCCGATCTAATGAAATTATATTCTCAAAATGAATAACCTCGTTGTTGAGTCAAAGTTTTCTCGCAAAGAAACAGAAACAAAAGTTTAACCATACTGTTTGTTTGTCCCCAGGGCCCGGCTTTAAAAGCACCATGGCTATCCTGAACTGCTTACTGGCTCGCCAACTCTGCTTCGAAGACGCCTCCTGCTCCGCCATCCTGGAAATCATCCCTCGTGTCTGTGGATCTGAACTTGGTGAGTGCTATACACTGTATAATTTAAGTTTACACCCTGTATAATATACACCCTGTATAAACTACACCCTGTATAATGTACACCCTGTTAATATACACCCTATATAATAAACAGTGTGTAAATTTTAATACGTTACATACTTAATGGGTGCTTCAGAGATCATACTGAACAACTGAAAAAAAAGGTCGTTGCATGGAGAATGTCAATGGCTACTCGACCCAAATGTATGGAACAGCTGTTTTGTTTTTCGAGATGTTGATGTTAGTCCCACAGTAAAAGTTGTTTAGAATTGTGGTCTGAAACACCTCCTAAATATGTAATGCATTTATATTTACACCTTGTATATTTTTATTTTAGGTAAAGGATACCTGTCTAGAATCTTACACGAATCATCGATTCGACTGAAAAAGTAGCAAGAATAGCGTCAAAACAATTTAATTAGGTTACCACACTGGCGGACTAAGGGGGGGGGCGGAGGGGCGATCCGCCCCGGGCCCCCAGTCCTGGGGGGCCTCCGAATCTCGAGAAGAGAATCCCTTTTTAATCAAAACCAAAATAATGACGTTTATATAGCAAGTAAAGACACAGTTTAGAGTTGGAGGCCCGGGCCTCAGGAGGCCAGAAGCAGAACAGGTTCTGAGACTGCAGTTTGAAGTTGGAGGCCCCGTACGTTAGTCATTGAAAGTCAAGAAAAGAAATAGAGTCAAAAATACTGCGAATTTGCGAGCTCGCTTCGCTCGCTAAATCTTTTTCAAGTTGTTATGCAGTTAGCATAATTATGAGTTCGGTTCGCTCGCTGCGGAGGCCCTGGCCTCCGGTACTTGGACTGCAGTTTGAAGTTGGAGGCCCCGTAAGTTAGTCATTGAAAGTCAAAGAAGGAAATAGAGTCCAAAATATTGCGAATTTGCGAGCTCGCTTTGCTCGCTCAATCCTTTTCAAGTTGTTATGCAGTTTAGTGCTAGCGGTACGCTAAAAATTACTGCATTTTTGTTAAAGGCAAGCCGCTTTGCACAGTGATAGTTAGGACCATTTGGAATGATTTGACCCGTAGTGATTTTTGATTCACCCCTTAGGGGGCGGTTTTTGGGGGGTGGGGGGTGAACTACTCCTTAAATTCTTAAAATTGCTAATCTTAACAGATATTGACAATCAGGGACTCATTTTCGCATAATTTGAGGTCGTTAAATTCAAATTTGGAGTAACTTTGATCCTCCGAACTTCTATTTTGGATATTTTGGGGCGTAAGGGTGTTTTTTTGTGAGAAATTTAAAAAATTATAAAAAGTCATACAGTAGCCATATTAGAGTCAATTTCTGGGAACTCGAGGTCGCTGCATCAAAAAAAGTCGTCAAAAATATATTTTGAAAAAAATTTGAGAGTGTACAAAAATGATTAAAAAAAAAATTTTTTTTTAAATCGAGTTTGTTATTATTTTTAGGGTTTCGAACCCAAAAGGCGTCCCACAGGACCCTATTACTAAGCCTACGTTGTCCATCCGTCCGTCTGTCCGTCCGTCCTGTCTACAGGTTTTGGGTGATTTTTTTTTAACCGTGTTGAAATTTTCAGGTTTTGTTCAGACCATTAAACTGAACAACTTTTACTATGAGAGCCAATCTGAAAAAGCAAAAAAAAAAAAAAATTCGCTCCATACTAAACTGCTATGCCTGCTTGACTCAAATGTAAGAGACAGCAGATTTTTTTTTTGCGATTTCAAATTTGCTCCCTTAGTAAAAGTTGTTCAGTTTGATGGTCTGAATAACCCCCGAAAATCTAAACACGGTTAAAAAAAAATCACCCAAAAAATGTGTTATCTCCGGGACCCTTAGCGCGAGCCCGACACACCCTTGTTCCATTTTTATTATTTGCTGTTATACTATAGAGCTTGCACTATAATTATACTAAGTTTGACGCTTGTATGTATTACCGTTTTTACGATAGAGCAAAAACTATAAACGTTGAAAAAACGAGTTTCTTGTATGGAGACCCCCCTTAATTTTTAACATTTTGTTTTTCTTATTATTAATTAACAAATCGACCATAATAACGCATATTCTCTGAAAATATTAACCGTCTAGCTATTACGGTTCAAAACATACAGCCCTTTATAGGTAGGACAAGCAGTACAGGTAGACAGGACGGACGGACAGACGGACGGATGGACAACGTAGGCTTAGTAATAGGGTCCTGTGGGACGCCTTTTGGGTTCGAAACCCTAAAAATAATAACAAATTCGATATAAAAAAAATTTTTTTTTTATCATTTTTGTACACCCTCAAATTTTTTCCAAAATATATTTTTGACGACTTTTTTTGATTCAGCGACCTCGAGTTCCCAGAAATTGACTCTAATATGGCTACTGTATGACTTTTTATAATTTTTTAAATTTCTCACAAAAAAACACGCTTACGCCCCAAAATATCCAAAATAGAAGTTCGGAGGATCAAAGTTACTCCAAATTTGAATTTAACGACCTCAAATTATGCGAATATAAGTCCCTGATTGTCAATATCGGTTAAGATTGGCAATTTTAAGAATTTAAGGAGTAGTTCACCCCCCACCCCCCAAAAACCGCCCCCTAAGGGGTGAATCAAAAATCACTACGGGTCAAATCATTCCAAATGGTCCTAACTACCACTGTGCAAAGCGGCATGCCTTTAACAAAAATACAGTATTGTCATGAAATATCCGATGAACCGCTAGCACTAGTTAGCATAATTATGAGCTCGCTTCTTGAAGGGTCAATGTGGTTGGAATTAGAATGTGTTTCGAAAATTTGAGCTTGCTTCGCTCGCTTGGTTTTTTTTATAGCTTTGTGTGCTTTGAGACTGAGTTCATGCTACAACCCAGTCATAATTATTGAATCGTTCGCTCCGATTTTAATTTTATACGCCAATATACTCACCTATACTATTTCAAGATGAGCTCTACAATCGAGTTATTACAAGCATTATATTGTAGGCTCATTTCAGCTATTTGTTTAATACATCAATCGCCTCGATTTCGGCATGAGCTGAAAAAGTCGAATTATAATGAAGCAAAATCTCGAGCTCGCTTCGCTCGCTCCTGGCTAGACACATTGCACTAAAATCTTGAGCTCACTTTGCTTGCTCCAGAATTCAGTGAAGTCTCGAGCTCGCTTCGCTCGCTCTTGGTTTTGGATGGTACCTATGTCTTTTCATAATATACAGTTGCAGTTGCACTGTTGGTGTGTAGTTAAATCTTGAGCTTACTTTGTTCGTTCCAGATTTTAAGTCGTAAAAAAACTCGAGCTCGCTTCGCTCGCTCAATGATTTAAATCTTATTCCGCTGATCTCATTATATTGCAGTAAAATTTCACTTAGCTTTGCCCGCTCCAGAATTCAGTGAAATCTCGAGCTCGCTTTGCTCGCTCTAGGTTTTACATTGTACGAATGTGAGGCTCGCTTCGCTCGCTCCGTGTTGTAGGACCTGGATCTCCCTGGGACAAAATACTTGCTACCTATGCCTATGGAAGGAAGGGGCTCCGATGTTAAGTTTTTGCCACGGCTCGAAAGAATTGTAGATATCAATTACTGGGAAAGACCGGGGGCCTCATTTAGTTTTGCCGCCCCGGGCCTCCGGCGGGCTTAGTCCGCCGCTGGGTTACCATACATACATTCACGCCTTTTTTCCAGAGGGGTTCGCAGAACGGACCGAAACGGAACGTTAAATATGGATCTTCACTTTGAGTGGTTCTGACACACCTCTCTCTTGCTTCGGCTAATTTTAACCTGTCATTTCGAAATGTAGTCCCTAGTCTGACCTAGGTACGTCTTCCTAGCTGCCTGCCTCTACCAAGGTACCTTTATGGGAAATCACAGTTAATTGATTTGTAACACCACTGGCTTTTCGGTGAAGGAAAACATCGTGAGGAAACCTGCATGTTTCAATTTCGAGGCATGTATCGTACCTACATTCCATACAACTGTCCATTACAAGTGGCGACGGGCTCACTCCCCGTCACACTGGACATAGTTTCGGTACTACTAGTGAAACTGGATGTTCTGAAGTTTCAGAATATCTCTGACTACCCCCTCGGAGAATATAGTCGTGAGCATATGCTTATACTATGCACAGTTAATTTACGAATAGACTTGGATCAAAGTAATAACCAACTTATACACAAAAGACATGTTTGGTATGAAGATGTTTTAACATAGACAATTTAAATAGGGACCTGCCTTTCTTTAGCATTCCCCTAACCAAGGTACAAGATGAAATGGTCATGTACATGTGCATAAAATTTTGTACCTTATCACTAAACGAGACAGCCTATACTTGGGGAACTTGTTTGGGGTTCACACGAGACTATTTGTCATGCTTTTTGACATTGAAAATTGGACTCTGAAGTAACGAATAAAAGGTGTGTATTTCATACTACCTCGTCCCCCGCAAAAAGTGACAGAAAATTTTGTTCGTAAAATAACACGCGTAACACGTGCATATTTAAATGGTCTAAGCGTTTTAAGCCTTAGACAATTTAATAGGGACGAGTTATGCGTGTCATTCTACTATGAAACTTTTCTGCCACTTTTTGCGGGGGGCGAGGTAACATGAAATCCGCAACTTTGGATTTTATTCCGTATAATATGGCATTATTAATCACGACTTATTGTAATTTTTTTCATAACTATGTTTTTGTGTACAATAAAGAATCTATGAATCTATTATTTACAACAAATGGGATAAAATAGTGACAGTAAAACAATAATTATAAATAAAGTGACTTAAAACTAAACTAACCTAGGATGTGGTGCAGCTTCGGTCCTTGTGGGAGGGTACCCAGAACGTTGGCCGCATTTAGTCGCTGAATGGCTATGCTGATCCGTTGAGCGAGGAAAGTGCCAGCCCTTGGGTCCCCTGTCGAGTTTTTCAGGTGCTTTGATAGGTCTTTAAAAAGCGCTTTTATTCCCCATAAGTTTAGATTCTAATTTTAAATGTTAAAAATCATGAAAAGTAGTCTCGTGTGAACCCCAAACGTTCTAAGTTCAAAATTATTGTTTCGCTATTACCTATGGGGGAATAGGGGGACATTGATGCACGGGGCACATAGATACAGTGGTTATAAAATTTGAACTGAACGTAGCCGAAGCTCGTCGATACACACATACGTAGGGTATCAGTGTAACCAACCACACGGCAGAATTGTAGCAGCTTTCAGTCAGGCGTTCGCGTTTGACAAGTCAAAACACGTTTCATAGAATCGGAAGTAACATTTTTCCTCACCTTTCGAATGTGATTTAACCTATGGGATTTCGTGTAATTAGCTACATTTTACGTTAAATGGCATGTTAATATTTATAAAAATTTGGAACAGAGTGGAATTTCAGTAAATCTTGGAAATTTTCTTTGGCGGTATTTTTTCTTCTTAAAATGACGTGATGGGGCACATTTATACAAAGACTTATGGGGCACATTGATACGCAACATTTCACTTAAAAAATCTGAAATTTAACACTGATAGCCTGACTGAGTACCTATACTACATCTTTTTAACTCCTAGGTTAAATAAAATATAAACATTTATGAAGACTGATTGCTATTAGACTTTTTCTTAAAAAATATTTATAGTTTATTGTTGGAGAGTTAAATGTCTTTATAGATTCGTTATAAGAATTGTTTCTTTATTTTTCTGTGCCAATTATGAATAAATTGTATAAAAATATAAAAATTATTTGTTTTACATCATAATTTATGGTATTTTACATAATTATAACCGTGTATCAATGTACCCCGCGTATGGGGCAGTTTGATACGAATTCTGGTTTTGTTAAATAAGGTTATAACTTTTTTTCCTTACATTATTAAGATGAATTCATTTCTACAAGTGTAACTTAGATAAACATTGAACACATTCAAATCGTTATATTTTTAATTACCGTTTGGTATGACACTGTTTTTTCGCTTAAAAAGAAAATCGTATCTATCTGCCCCAACTCCCCTAGGCTGTCTCGTTTAGTGATAAGATAAGGTATAAAATTTGGTGTAAATGCACAAGATCAATTGTTCTTATACCGTGGCAGAGGGGAAATGCTACCGCAAGGCGAGTCCAGTATAAATTGTCTAAGTTTTAAGCATACTAAAATTGTAGTTACCATGACGTGAGGACAGGTAACTCATGACCGTCGTACTCGTGCCACCCCTACCAAATATTTTATACTTAAAAGTTGCAAAGATTACAACGTATCCCAAAACCTTTACATTAAAGTTAACCCGCTTAAATCTTCCAGCGGTTTGTAGGTCTGTATGGAGTATATGGACGTAGAGCTCAATTCTTTTGTTAAGGTGAAGGCATTATGCATGAGAAGCCGCGCTATGTGTAACCACGAGATCCTGTGTCGGCAGTTTGGCTGTCTGTTACACTGACTCGTATCGTATTGTCACGTTCTATTCTGAGAGATAAGTGTACTTTTTGCAACCATCAGCAGCAAGGCTGATTCAGTGTTTATGGGGTGTAGAGCATCTCTGTGATGGGGATGGACCAGGTGTGCCTGCATAACTCCAGTCGGTTTAGGAGTTACTGATGATTAAAGGTCTGTAAAAAATTAACGATCAGCTGCAAGGCTGATCGTATGTTATTATTGTTGTATGCACTGTAGCTATGTGAACAGTACAAAAACTGACATGGTTCATCAGTCGGTTTAGGCGATACAGCCGTTTAAAGGTTGGAACTTTGACTGGCTGTATCTCCTAAACCGACTGACAGAACTTGACAGTTTTTGTACTGTTCACATAGCTACAGTGCATACTACAACAATATCATACGATCAGCCGTGTAGCTGATCGTTAATTTTTTACAGACCTTTAATCATCAGTAACTCCTAAACCGACTGGAGTTATGCAGGCAGACCTGGTCCATCCTCATCACAGAGATGCTCTACACCCCATAAACACTGAATCAGCCTTGCTGCTGATGGTTGTAAAAAGTACACTTATCTCTTATACTATTCGTTCGTTTATTTTTCCAATTATTTTATTGTCGATAACGTTTTTATGTGGCCATCGATTACGATACGATCGAGATTATTCAAGGCTGATTCAAGGATTATTTTAATTGCACTAAAACCAAGAAGATTAAATACCTACAGAGATGGAGTTTGCATTACAAACAACTTTTTAAGCCAGAATCTATGACCTTTATGACGTCACTGATGTTTTCCATCTCATTTCCTCTTTACGAGGAGGTCAAATGAAGGCATAGAAATATATCTATGAATGAAGGTCATTCAATGACAGCCATGACAGCCATGTAAAGAGGAAATGAGATGGAATCTTCTTGACTAAAACAGATCACAGTCACAACTGGGTGTAAACGGGCAAGAGATATAATGTCATGGAGGAATATGGATACAGTCCCATAGAGTAGGCAGAGACTACGCTACGGCCCGTAACGCGCTACGCTTCTACAACGTGTTTTTTAATGAATAAGCTAAAAACATCATACACTCCAACTGATTTATAACAAAATATTTAGATTGAAACAATAATTTCATTATTAAATTAAAAGGAAAACTATCACCACTTAGTAGGCTTTTCAAGTTTACGAGTAATAGTCGATCAACTTATAAAATGTACTTAAGACTTTATTAGCCGTTAAACCGTAGTATAAAACAAAAAGCCTCCTTCTAAGTCCATATACAATATTGTGACGGGCAACTACGGAACCCTATCCTACGCGTGGTCCGACACGCACTTGGTCAGTTATTATAATCTTGTTTTGGTAGTAAGTAGGGTGAGTGTGCCCGTGCGATGGGTTGACATCGGGTATAGTAAATTTTAAATTTTACAAACAAAAAATTTTATATTTTGACAAACTTTCCTATATTGAAACCATGATAATTCGATTCTGCTCTCGATTTTAAACAAACTACTTTCTAGTTTTGCGTTAATTCATTATCACGTTGTATAACACTTCGCTCGCCTCATCCACATTCATACATACCTCTCATGATACACTTCTGTCGTAGTAAATTTAAACATCGCAGCACGATACGGTGTAATTAAAGCCCCTATTTGAGTATGTTGACCTACCGCCACAACCCCGGGGAGAGAATAAAATGGAAGCCATCTCACAAAGTGTCGTCAAAATGTCACTTTCCTCACAAATTACTGATGTTAAAGTTTAAACTTTATTCTCATCACAATAAAACTGCTTATTTCTTTAGATTTTCCATTTGTTATCGGGTTATTAGGTCGTTAAGAATGAGAAGTACTTTATTATTTAAGTACTTTTACAGTTCAGGTGGAATCATGAAGCAAATACTGGTGGAATGAATTTTATCTTAGGAGTCACATGGGACCTGATAAATCATAAAATGTGTTAATGTATAGTTATCGTAAACTTTAACTAACATAAAACAAAGTTAAATTGATTTTAAAACAACTCTGATAATTATCAAATATGTTAGGTATAAGGGTACAATTTGTGTATAATTGATTTACTCTATGGTACAATGTATGAATGTTTATTTATGTGTATGTATAGGTATGTATCCATAATTATGATATGACGGGTTGTATAAATGTATACGTAGATACTAGTACTAGTACACCGCCGTGCCGTAGCATTCCGTCCAACGGTTGTGTGGAAGAAATCGCTTTTAGTGGTAAGACCGCTACAACTACATTCTTAAACAGAAAGTTGTTAGTTGTAGCAATGTTTCTGATCACCCTGAAAGGAATAATGGTCATGAGTTTTTCTATCTACTCGTATTCGTATGTAAGAGCGCGTTTATTTGTCGAAGGGCATTTATACGCGAATTGCTTCATGCGGCGTGTTTGCAGCCTAATAGGATCATTTTCAAACCGCATAATCTATAGTCGTAAAAAAGTTTTCGAAAGAACCCATTTGGTACTTCGGTGTAGAGTATTAGAGAGAGACTTATTTTCTTCTACAATGGCCTGTGAAATGTGCCAGGTGTTTTATTACTAGGCATTATAATGCTACCAGGCCTGTAAGCGCTTAAATAAAATAGGTATCTTTACTACACCAAAAAATTTAAAACAGTTTCACTAATTTTGCACGGAGCAAGCTGTTTTTACTTTGTGTCTAAAAATATATTCGGTAAGCCCTATGCGAATTAGGTCTGTCATTTTAAAGGCATCGCTTGTGTGATATATTCTGATATTATAAGTGGTTCTTGAGCGTAGGCGTTGACGGAACGATATCGCCGCGAGATTGACGTAACATTGCCGCATTATCGTCGCGACAATTTCTTGTTTATGCTGGCCCTGTACCCGGACTTTCGGTCTTCGACATATCGTTACAGTCTCGGTCCGAACTTCATTGTAATAGAGTTGACATTGGAAGGAAAACGTTCACGCAATTGCGAAGTTCGAATGTCCGGGTAGACCCCCAGGTTTCTTTACGATGTTTTCCTTCACCATTTGAGAGCTTAATTAAGTAGAAAAAACTCATGTCGTCCGTGCGAATTCGATACCGGATCTCAACCACCGACGCTCATGGAATATACTTACGACTATATTCCCCAAGGGGGTGGTCACAGATATTCTCAAAACTCAGAACATCCGCGTTTCCCTAGCAGTTCTTACCGAAATCGCTCTACTAACTTCTTCTTCCCTTCCTGTTACCCCTATGATGGGAGGGTTCGGATAATAGCTCTCCACCGGTTTCGATCTTGGCAGCACTGTAGATATCCTCCCAGGTCATGTTGAGCCTTTAGCCTATACTTCCACAGAGCGCTCCAGGTTACTTTAGGGAATCCTCTCTTTCGTTTGCTTGGTGGGTGCTATTCTAAGGCTGTCTTGGATGGGTGATCATCAGGCTTCCTCAACACATGGCCTAGCCACTACCACTTTCGAGTTAGGATCACTTTTTCTATACGCTGCTGACCCGTCCGTCTCCATAGCCAGAAGATCTTTAAGATTTGCCTGAGGCATTTCTTGATAAAGACTTGGAGTCTATCGCTCTACTAACTAACTAACCCTTAATCACCCAATAAAACGCAAAATCGATAGCCTATTCCAACTTTAGGTTACAATCAACCAGTGACCTCCTTCCTACCCATTGTCAGGCTCGCCGCACACTGGGCGACATAAGGCGTGCCCTACACCTATTGTCGAAGCCCTATTGTTGTAAGCCCGACTTTATTTAGGTATATTTTGATATATTGTTCAGAAAAATGGGTTATTTTCGTGATTTATAGCGTTGATATAGTGTTTCTAATGAAATCGCACTTAGCTATAGGTAGTAAAGGTAGGCAGAGTAATCATACTTCTTCTTATCGTGTGGGCAGAGCCCTGGTGTCAGAGTTTTTTCAGACCGCCTTACGGCCTCTGACGTGGTTTTTATGTAACGACTACTACCACCAGAGATAGTAGCCGGGACCAACGGCTTAACGTGCCATCCGAAGCACGGAATCATTTTTCTTTTCAGACAATCAGGTGATTCAGCCTGCAATGTCCTAACCAACTGGAGAAAAACGCACAAACTGACATATCACTAGGTGTCCCCCGTGGGAATCGAACCCACGACCTCCGTGTCGAGAGCCAAAGCTCTTAACCATTAGACCACGGAGGCAGAGTATTCTATCTCGACTATTGTACCCAGCTGGTCCCCAGATAGCCTGGCGGAAGATCTTCCCTTATCAATGAGGAACATTCCAGCATTTCCAGCTCGTTTCTCCAAACTTCCAATTTTAATCTAAAATCTTAGTTCGAAGTCTATTATAAACATATTAGATATCCTATCGAATTCTCATGTCTCGACAAATTTTTTCTCCATAATCTCGTACTTAAATAATATTCAAAGTGGTCTCAGGGAGACGTAGAAGGGTACTCAAGACCGTGTCCTCGAACGAAGGGTACTTGAGTTTGGACTTATTCATAATAAATTCGAGACACGGTACGTCCGCTGTTATGGGTTCGTTTCACATGTTTGCATATATTTTGAATATTCAATATCTCGGAAATGATTTAATTTGTTTTACAAGACACAATGCGAGTTTCAAGAAGGATAAATATGGAAGCAAAATGCTACTTTCAATTTGAAAATCAATAGTTTCTGAGATATTGAAAGGTATGATGGATTTTTGTATCTCAACCATAATTTATCTAATCTAAACTATTATAAAACTGTAACAGAAGTGGGTCTTATACATTGAAGATATTTACAAGGAAAAGATTAAGACATGGTTCTTAGGTATCCCTGACTCCAAATCAACCTTTTTTAGAATTTGTGTCCGTCTTTTTGTTTGTTGTAATAGCATCACGCAAAAACTACTGAGCCGATTGTGATGAAACTTTATTTGTTTGATAGCTTATGATTTGACTTAAAATCTGGTAGGTATATAATTTGTACGGACAAAGTCAAGGCACAGAATAGGTAATAGTATATAGTTCTACATAGTCAAGTATCATGTTGCAAAATCGTGTGTCGCATACATAATTATGCTTCGAGTATGTTTGTAGTTTTGTATGGAATAGCCATCAGAATCAGAATCAGAATCAGAATCAGAATCATTTATTGCCTTAAACCATAGGTATAAAGTACAGAAGGAGAGTGATTATATCATAGGACCAACCATGAAACAGCAATTTTTTTTTCGCTATTACTATTTAGTCCCATTGAGAAAGCTTTTCAGTTTGATGGTCTGATTATTCCATTTAAAAAATCGCCAAAAGCCAAATACATATAATTATATTCATTATGTAATGAACACAGCCTAACTCAGAACTAATGGTAAATCTAAAAATTATGAACCTAACTAACTAACCAAACTAACCGCGTAAAAACAAACGTGAACTGTAAATTTTGTGTGGAAAACTAAATGGGCTGTTAGTTTTTGTAGGGTACTGTTTAAATTGTACGAATCCGTCGGCAAGCTAAGTAAAATAAACAGTGAAACGAACGGACCATTTTATAATTCTAGAACGTGGAGGGAGGGTTACTAGGGGATAGGCCAAAAAGGATAAAGGTCAAAAATATGGGAAGACCACAAAAAAAAAATTTCAGCGTTTCCTTCATCAAACTTTTTTAATGGGGCTTTTAACCGTACATCTATGTCAACCCGATCGTGCCTTAACACGTAGAAAAAAATTTCGTGTATGTCTTAACATAAGGATAAAGCATTCACTTTACTTTCTCTTTTGAAAAAAAAAACGTTTCATTAAAAAAGAAAGAATAGTAGTGACAGTTAGTAAGTCAATGTTTTCCCGTTAACTCTTTGAAAGTTTTTTATTTTATGTTGCACTAGAAATAATTTTTCGTTCCATTTAATTTTTTCCCGAATTCGGGTCTTATCCTACGAAAAGTTGTTTTAGTTCTGGTTAGTAGCTAGGTAGTTATTCTACGTGAAACAAAATGTTAATTCTTTTTAACGAAACAATTAACTTTCCTGGTTAGCGATTCTGTTCATATGCAATTAAACAGTATAAAAATAGTGTGCTGTGTTGTTCCTGTGTTTAGTCTAATGTCTTCACCATTAGCCTTTTATACGTCCCAATGCAAGACTACGAGAGTACTATTCTTTTATTTCACACATTCATATCAGTATAATCAATGTGGCTCCGGAATTTTTTGTACGAATTGGGATTTCATAATCTTCCTCCTATCTTTCCGTTCTGATATCCATTAGAGCCCTACGCCAATCTTTATAAAGATCTTTTTTTTTTTTTTTTTTTTTTTTTTTTTTTTTTTTTTATTATGAATCTTTTCCAAGTTTTACCGACGACGTTTCTTTCAATGTCACCCATACACCGAACTGCTGGACGACCTACCCCTTTGTCGCCTAGTCTGGGCTTCTGTCTTGGTCAAAGTCAAAACTTTGACTGTAGCGCTGTGGGTAGCGGGTTCGAATCCCGCAAGGTGCAAATATTTTTGCAATTAATTTATGTTTTCTGTCATTTCTGGTATTTCTGTTGGCTCTAGATATCGATTTTTCATCCGAACAGGAGATATTTTATTCGCAACTGGTACAAATATCGCTTCCGTAGTAAAATTAGTTCCATTATAATTCATTATATCATCTGAAGGACCCCTAAAAATTTTGTGCTAATAGCTACAGAAAATACCCAGCATATTTCGTGAACACAACCCTAAACCGGGAGCAGTTCTCTATTCAACTCAATTCTGTCGGCATTAGGGTTGACAAAACGTCTCGGTGTCGTAGGTCGGAGCTTCACATAGATTTATTAGGTCCCCTCGTCACTAGTCAGGGATCAGTCCATTGTGTTGTCGGGATGGCTGGACAGAACTGAGGCAGGTATTGGAACTCAAAGGGATACTGATTCGGAGAAGGGAGCAGTGGAAGTGTTTATGGGTGTTTAGAGAGATTTTTCGTGTCGACTTAATTTTTTTGAAGTGAAACTACACTTTTTATGTCAGGTCAGGGCTTTGAAATTTGGATCCGCCGCAACTTTTTCGTGTACCGGAAGTTCGAAATTTAAATTTGCGCTGCGGGTGTTCTTTTCTTTTACTTATATTCCGCCTCCTGAAATGTAAAAACAACCGCTTCCTGAAATGTAAAAACAACTTGATTTTAAATCGCAATTCCATCTTTCAGCGAAAAAAAATCGTCTTTGGTTTGAATCGATCAAATTCGATCTTTCAAAACTTTAAAACAGGGCTGCCATATTGGGGGTTTTTCCCACGATTTCGGGGAAAAATTTAATTTTTTGGGGAAAAGAAATTGTTGGGGAAATTGACGGGGCAAAATTCAAAGCGGGGAATTTTGGGGATTTGAAGTGACAATTTTTATGGGAGGGCTTTGAAATTCGGATCGACAACCTTTTCAAGTGACGGAAGTTCGAAATTTAAAGACAGCTGCGGAAATTTCACTTCTATACGATAGAAGTGTCTTTACGACAGGCTAGTTTTTTTTAATTTACCAATAAAGGCGAAATCTTCAGTGCTGAGCAAATATTGCTTAGTTTATTAACTAGAAATACAAAATTGGTTGACTTTATACACAGGGTAAACTAAAACGCGTTACATACCTATAAAGGGGGGTGTTCAGATCTACAAAATAGTTTTTTTCTACATTATAAAACGTTCTATGGATGGATTGAAAATTGTACACTTTGATAGTCTGAAGCACCCCCTATTATTTTTTTTTGTTTTCCTTTTTTTATGTTCATCCTTTTTTTTTTGTTTTTTTTTATGCTTTTGTTTCCTTTTTTTGTGATATTATTTTGAATAAAAAAAAATTGAATTTTGATGAGAAGCAACAATGATGACCGTTTATAAAACTTTTCGCAATCAGCATTCGATCATTCTGAAGCTAACTTCCCTCAATGTAAAGCTATGTCATCACAATATTGGTCCAGCCGCTCTAAAGTTCAACCTAATTAGTTATAGTCAAAGATACGCCAATTCATACCTTAACTATAACACCGGCATTTAAAATTCATCTTTAATCCACAGTTCACAAAGTACAAAACCCACCGAAGCCGAGGTTCCGAAGCTGGCATCCATCTTAATTAACTTTTCAAACAAACAACTTGTCACTGTCAAGGCCGAAGGCACCTCCTAATTAGACAATTTGCTGAGATAAATTGTGTACTTTATTTTGATCTATTTAAAATAGATAACAAAACATAGAATGCCATGTAGTGTGTTAGTTTGAAAGAACATCCTCAGTTTTAGTATGGGAAAAAGGCTAACAAAAAAAATTTTAGCGTATTAGTTGACGTATAGTTATGGAAATCATGTTGATTTGTTTCTCATAAACTCTAGATTATAGTGGTAACATTAGCTTTACCTCATCTAAACGGAGTGTCGCGTAATCGCCGTTGGCGCACATCGTGTCTTGGTAAAATATGTTGGGTTTGATATTTTTATTTTCGTGTGAACATCTAAGACGTTCCTATACACGCATTGCTTTACATGTGCCGTTTTAACCGGAAAAAAGAATCTTAACAAAAAAGTCAAAACGGTGCATTTTTTATATTTATTTCGTTATTCCGTTTGCATTTTTACCAAATCTATCGTCTGATTACTATAATAAATTAAATTATTTATTTAAGAGTGTAATTACCATCAATAAACGTTACGTTTGGTGGGCCTACAAAAAATTGACTCCTTTAAAGTCATAATTCTGTCTACAGGGTGTAACAAAACTCCTTAGTAATGTTTAAAGGGGTGATTTAGAGTCTAAACTTCAGACCATCAAACTTAACAACTTTAATTATTGGAACAAACACAACATTTGAAATCGCGAAAAGAAATCGGCTGTTCGATAGGTACATTTTAATCGAATAGCTCTATTTACATTGTCAATGGAAAAACTAACATGTTTTTTCGCGATTTCAATATTGGTCCCAAAGTAAAAGTTTATCAGTTTGATGGTCTAAAAACCCTCATTTATGCGCATACGCATGCAGGGGTCGGGCATCGGTGGCGCGTTGCGGAGAGATATGGACACCCAATTATGGAGGTCCGGGTTCGAATCCGCACGGAAAACATGCCATGTACCAATGAGTTTTTCTAACTTATGTACGTAATACCGACTGCTCAAACGGTGAAGGAAAGCATCGTGAGGAAACCTGCATACACTGAAGAAGAAATTCTGATGTATATGTGAAGTCTACCAATATCCGCATTGGGCACGCGTGGTGGACTAATGCCCATACACCCTCCCTGAGGGTAGGCCTTTGCCCTGCAGTGGGACGTTTATAGGCTGATGATGATGATGCAGGGAGTCGAGTTTTTAGTCGAATAACGGAAAAATTAAATAATACAAAGTCATTTATTGCACATGAACATCTTCCTCTTTTTGTTTTATCTAAGTACACAACAGTTTACAAGTAAACATTTTACGTGCCGCTCCTCATCCCTGGAGACAATACCAATATCAACCTTTGCAGCCGTACAATTGTGAACTCTATTCCTTCGACAATAAGGACTATAGACAACGGGAAGTACATTAAATTAATTACTCGGTACGTGAAACTGACATGTATGCGTATAATGACGTATATATGCTATTGAATTTCCTGATAAGTTAATTAAGCATTAATTGGGAAATTGTGTTGTAATTCGGAAATTTTACTATTTGAAGATATTTATAGTAGATTCTATTAGTATAAAACAGTAATCTATCTTCATACAATGGTACCAAACTCGGCGTACGCCTCGTAGCACGCACACACTGACAATATCTCCGCGTAGCCCGGTCTGGCGCTGCCTTGGCAGGGCCGTAGCTAGCATCGTGGCATCGTGGGGCAATGCCCTACCTTAAAAATTACCCAACCATTTTTATAGTCTTTATTTTTAGTTTTAATATGGGCAAGTGGGGCAAATTCCCTTAAAAATTGACGTTACTCTAGCCGCAATCACGCACGTCGTAAGGCTGGGAAATTTCGAGCTTGCTTCACTTGCTGTTGCTTATTTATTGATTTTGTTATATAAAACGGTAAAGCTTGTTACAACCTACTCTTATCTCGTCGTGAAATTTCGAGCACACTCTACCACTCCAACTCCGACTGTAGTAAAATGTTTGGAGCTGACAGAATTTTCGTTACAACAAAGTTACAGTGCTCTGAAACGGTCTCACGTGAGACCGTTTCAGATCACTCGCCAGCCTTTGAATAGTGTTTTAAGTGAACTCGGATTGACACTGGTTTGAGTCTTGGTGAGTGAAATTTCGAACTTTAGCGTTTTAATGGTGTTGTGAGCATAGAAAAGCTATTGGAACTCATACCAACACCGTTTTGAGTCTTATAGTGTAAAATTTCGAGCTCGCTTCGCTCGCTCCAGCCTATGATATGGGCGTAGGTAGGCTATTGGAACTCATACAACACCTGTTTTGAGTCTTGGTGAGTGAAATTTCGAGCACGCACCAGCGTTTTACTGGTGTTCTGAGAATAGAAAAGCTATTGGAACTCATACCAACACCGTTTTGAGTCTTGTAGTGTGAAATTTCGAGCTCGCTTCGCTCGCTCCAGCCTATGATATGAACGTAGGTAGGCTAATGGAACTCATACAACACCTTTTTGAGTCTTGTAGTGTGAAATTTCGAGCTCGCTTCGCTCCCTCCAGCATATGATATTATGAGCGTAGGTAGGCTAATAGAACTCATACCAACACCGTTTTGAGTATTGTAGTGTGAAATTTCGAGCTCACTTCGCTCACTCCAGCATATGATATTGTGAACGTAGGTAGGCCGATGGAACTCATACCAACGCAATTTTGAGTCTTGTAGTGTGAAATTTTGAGTCTTCAGAATTTCACAGACACAGAATTATGTTACTCATCCAAAAAACTAGCCATTTGCTTCCGCCCTACCTTAAAACTCCTGTGCCCTACCTTCAATCCAGTTCTAGCTACGGCCCTGTACCTTGGCTACCTGAGATATCGTCGTACGTACTTGCGAGTCTGGCGAGCACACATACAAGCCGCGTTTGTATGAACATGGATTACTGTCTTATACTGAGGCTGTACACTGTACATGGGTTCTTCATGGGTTGCTACTCAGTCAAGATGATTTCTCTGTAACAATTTTTGTGTCTACTACTTGACAACCCAGTGGTTCCAGCTAAGAATAGACCACCTCAGTTCTTACCGTGGGTGGTACGAAACGACTTTGGAATATGGTTCAATCAAATCTAAAAAAAAATATTCAAAATAATATCACATAGATAGCTTTATGACGTCATTTTTTGACTCTACCACCGCGTCGGAAGGTGTTCCGTTGAGAGATGATGCAGCCAGAAACTCTACAACACACATCTTTTAAACAAAACAACATATACAAAGTACAATTAAAATACAATATTGCATTACATAGTGTAACATTGTCAAGACCAGACATTTTAGTCATTCCAATAATCATCGAGTTTATAGTAACCTTTTTTACAGGACTTGTTTAACATGGGACTTAAACTAAGGGTGATGCTAAGTATGTAACGTATTCAAATTTACACCCTGTATTGTACACTTATGTTTTTATTTAACTTAAGTAGAAAAATACTAAAATTAATATTATATTTATATTGTATATACTTACCCTACCTTTGGGTATCATAATTATGCTGTAAGCCATAACATTGCACCATAATGATTTTACATGAATAAATAAATTAATTGAATACTCCTTCTTATCGTGTGGGCAGAGCCCTGGTGTCAGAGTTTTTCAGACATCCGAAGCACGGAGTCATCTTTCTTTTCGGACAATCAGGTGATTCAGCCTGCAATGTCCTAACCAACTGGGGTAAAACGCACAGTGACATTTCACTAGGTGTCCCCCGTGGGAATCGAATCGAACCCATGACCTCCATGTCGAGAGCCCAATGCTCTTAACCATTAGACCACGGAGGTAGCTGAATTAAAATAGATGCTCTTCTCACTGTGGCTCACTAAAATTTATCTAAAAAAAATCTAATAAATCTAACAATTTGTCCTAAAGCCGCGTGCACAAAGAAAGTATCAAGTCACGGCGTAATAATGGGCTTTTTGTCCCTCTAACAGGATAAAATAAACGAAAAGATCGCGGATTATTTTGAAACAATTAAAATGGTTAGCGTTTCGCTTTCGTATTTTTTCGCAAATTAACTTTTGTGGCTCTATTTCGAATTACGCGTGGTTTTGCGGTTTGTAAATTGAATGAAAGAAATATTTAATTATCTATAATATTAGATAGAGAGACAAAATCATAATTACTGACTATTACACAATCGTTGTCTTAAAGGGCTGCTTCACGGTTGCCATTGGTTGGCAACCAATGGCTATAATCTCTAATATTAGAAATGTGAATGTAAGTTTGTTTGTTACGCTTTCATAAAACTTTGTACACATATTCTTGGAGGTATTAGAAGTAACATAGGATTCTTTGGGTTTTCCAAACTCTACGCAGTTGAAGTCGCGGGCAAAAGCTAATATTAGATAATTAGGGAGACAAAAGCATAATTACTGACTATTACAATTACAATCATTGACTTAAAGGGCTGCTTTTCGGTTGCCATTAATTGGCAACCAATGGCTATAATATTAGATAGGGAGACAAAAGCATAATTACTGACTATTACAATTACAATCATTGACTTAAAGGGCTGCTTCACGGTTGCCATTGGTTGGCAAACAATGGCTATAAGATTAGATAGGGAGACAAAAGCATAATTACTGACTATTACAATGATTAACTTAAAAGGCTGCTTCACGGTTGCCAACCAACCAAGAGGTGACCTTGGTTGGCGTACGGTCGGGACGCTTTCAACTACATGGTCGCCAACAACCCATTCTGCCGTGATATTCGAAAAGTAAAGACGTAACATGGACGATGATTTTAAATTTTCCGTCTTTTTCACTGATGCCACATTTGCATCTGGCTCAAGGTTTCCAATTTCGTCACCAAAACCTCCGAAGCTAGGCTCTTCTGTTTGTATCTTTATATTCTTCATGTATAGTGGGGATGTATTAGAGGCTATGGATGAATCCGCCAACAAAACTAATTAATTATTGTTCTTACTTTTCCTGTACTAGGCCAGTCATTTTACGGAGTTTTGTTAGGCGAGGTAGGGAGTAATTATTAATTGGACTTCTAAACTGTAACTGGCACCATTTAGTGACAAAAATACTATCCTAAACCATATTAAAAAAATAATTTGCTACGCAACATAGAAATCAAAATTGTGTGTCCCAGAAGGCTTTTAAATTAATAATATTAATATCAATGCACTCATTTGAATTAGATTTAACAATATACATTATTTTTGATCAATAAATAAAATAGGCATTAAAATTTAAAAAATGAGGTATTTATTTTATTTTATTTTTATTTTATTTTATTTATTTAAGGACTGCCAACAAAGTATACACTATTACATTCTGAATACATTTTAACATAATTATTAAGTGTTACTTCCCTTACAGGCTGTCACAACATACATTGTAGCTTAAGTATACATATATGTTAAGTCATACCGCGACAGAAAAATGTGGGTACCTACACAAATCAGTTGATAGTTGCATTTGCACTTAGATATATCTATGTTACAAATTAATTGTTTACTTAAAGCACTGAACAACAATAGGTACTAAACATAAATATTGATATTAAATACAAATAAAAATATCGGAACCAAAAATATCGGAACCAAAACAACAATATACAATCTACACTCTACAATCTACACATTATCAAAGGAGGCCAGGACAGTTTTTTTGAAGCTATTATGAGACTGAGAAAATATAAATGATTTGTATTGTATTGTATTATTGTATTGTATTGTATATATAAATCAGGCAAAGCCTTGTACATAGCGTTGTATCGTTTCTGCAATCTATTTAGTGTTGAGTATTGCCCCAAGTTGGTTTTAGCAGAAGCTGCAACAAACGGCGTATACTTTGTGAAACGAGGGAATTTAAATGGCGCGTTAATCTTGATGCGGGATAATATGTGGGGACTATCGACATTAGATAATATGTGGGGACTATCGACATTAGAATTTATAATTTTATACAAGAACATTTATTAGAAAATACGAATGTATTTTCTATTTTTCAAAACATTCTAAGTAGGCAAAAATATTTACACCATGTTTGAAGTATGTATGATGGTAAAGCCTTAAATATGTGCAAAAAAAAATTTATCATCAGGTTTTTTAAAACGAGATAATATCTATATTTTAAAATTGGAACTATTGCTGACGTAATTTATTTTTAATTTTGGTACATTCCTAAGCTCGAATTGGCTTTTCAATATTATAGCGAAAAAAAAATGCAATTAGTAATTAGTCCCGGCTCAAACCGTAAAATGACTGGGCTATACCGTTAGAGTATATTTTCTTTGCCTGTACGGCCAATCTTAATTATCACTGAAGGCTGAAGGCATCAAGGACATCCACATATTAGGTATTTTAACTTTACTCCTTTAAAAAGCTTTATAAATTATGTAAATCGTGGGGTACATAATACCCTTATAAACTAAAGCGTAGTCCACACTTGCGGCATCATTATGTCTCCCTGACGAGGGTACGGCACCGTTTTATCGGCTAATGCTTAAAAATCCCTCTGAATTCTCCCTAATTTGCCACTTGCTCTACGGCTTGTGAAATATTGGAGGCAATTTTTCATCTTTTAGTGATGTTTTTTTTTCTTTATAATTTCACGTCAATTTTAACTTGAAATGGATAATACCGGCTTAATAAAAGTTTGAGATATGTTATATTTTGGAATGTAAGGATTTATAGGTTAGGTACATATCTATAGTAATGTATTTGAACAAACTCAGCTGTTCCATAGCCTACTTGTTCTTGTACCCAGTTGAGAGCCTCCCCTAGTGACAAAGCCAGAATTCGTATGTCGTACCCTGGGCAGTCAGCCTCGGTACGACCATGGCTGACTGGCTAATCTTCTTCTTCTTCTTATCGTGTGGGCAGAGCCCTGGTGTCAGAGTTTTTTCAGACCGCCTTTCGGCCTCTGACGTGGTTTTTATGTAACGACTACTACCACTAGAGATAGTAGCCGGGACCAACGGCTTAACGTGCCATCCGAAGCACGGAATCACTTTTCTTTTCAGACAATCAGGCGATTCAGCCTGCAATGTCCTAATCTTTAATGTGCTAATCTTTACACTATAGCATGAGTGATTGATTGCCATACGATATAACTCACGATGTTACGATAAAAAGTATGTTCCATAAAGAATTTCAGTAGGTATAGGTCGACCAGAATATCATGGCATTAGAAATATTAATTTTCACATGGTAGTGTCAAACTGTCATCTGGCTAGACAAAGTAGGTCCTGTACAGACAGCGTCTTTTTGCAGCTAAAAAACGCGCGTTTGTCAACCTCGTGAATGCATCTCTTCATTAGCAATTAACAAGCGTTTGTATCGATACAATCGCGTGATTTTAGCGATGCACACGCACGTTTGTACCGATGCATATTGCTGTTTCGCGTTTTCATCGATGCTGCATCACGACTGATATGATGAATAATGTAGTTCTTTAAAGATAATAATTTTCAATGTAGGTTTAAGTTTGACATGTATTAATATATTTTCTATTTGACATGTTTTATGTTATGATTATGACCCATAATCATTTTTGCATACTGATACGTCAATGACACACGCCTGCATATAAAATTAATAATCTAAGATCATTTTTACCGTGTTTCATGCGAATAAACATATTTCTTCTTTCTTGAATCGATGCAGAAGCGCTGTAAAAAGTCCCCAGAGTGTAAATAGGCCCTAATCCAATTATCCCAGTGTTGCTTATTCTAAAATTTTAGTTCCTTATTTGCAATCAAATTCTGGTCGACCTATACCTACCTACTCGAGTCAAATGTATGAAACAGGTATCTTTTTTCGCTGTTTCGAAGTTGGCCCTACAGTGAAAGTTGTTCTAAAATCACCCATTTACGCATCCATTTCTGTTACACCCTAAGTATGCGCTGCGTATTGCAAAGCTAATCATCTATTTGACATTCTTGGTCAGCTTTCCCCTTCCTGTTCCCACAAAAAAAATATAATACAGAGGACCAATCCCTCGGCCATCCCTTAATGTCTCCGAGCTACAAAAACGTCCCTAATTCTTCAGATAATCGCATCTAGTTTTTGCTGCACAAATGGGTTTTTGTTCTATTAGGGGAGGAGCTACAACTCACTGGATGCGACCTTCCACCCTTTTGAGGATTGGAGTTTTTGTCGACAGTTTTGCGGGTTGTCCGTGTCGATACCTCTATGACATGGATATCTTGCAATTTTTTTTTTGTGATGAAGTTGCAAAATTTTATTGTAGGTAGACAGTTATATGTATATTTGTTTGACTGATTGATGTTTATGCTCCCAATACTGAACAACTTACCCCAAAGAAAACTTTCTTCCGTCTCATACTCTTTCTTTCTAATAATACCTACATTTGTAGGAGAAAGTTGAAATTACGCACCAAGAAGAAATAAATTAGAAAATATAGAAATACTCGTAATATATTTTATTGCGCGAGAATTTTGTGACAAAATTGTACTGATTTGTTAATACGTAAGTTATGTTTGAAAATTATTTGCACTAATCAACTCAGTTGTGTTTTTTAGTAATAAGACCGTTTATTTGAACCAATACCACGGACACAACTACACACCAATACTGTATTTTTTTGACATATTTGAATTCTGATTATAACATAATATCATATCAGCTGACAACCGATGGGGAGTTAGAGACCTGGACCACGAACTGGCAGGCGTAGTATGGGACGTTGTGTGTGTGTGTATGTGTGTAGGGTGTGTGGTGTGTGGACATCTTGCTGCCCACTGGACAGACGACCTAATAAAGGTAGCGGGGAGCGACTGGATGAGGAAAGCCGAGGATAGAGTTTTGTAGCGCCTCTTGGGAGAGGCTATGTTTAGCAGTGGACGATAGGCTGAAGATGATGATGATCCTGTCAATGTCAGCAATATTTTTTATAATTTTTTTAAGTGGTAAATCATATTTATTGAAGAGAAATACAGTATTTTAAATAGTAGTAGTATAAAAACATAAATATGTATAAAAATCTAAATTATTCAGAGAATCCGGCGCAGTTCGTTTTTGGTCTAAACGAGCCCAAAATGCTTGTGACATTACGCCGTTGAAGGACCAGGGCAATGTGTTGGACCAAAATCGAACCAGACCGGGGACCGCAGCCCCTATCTCGGATCCGGAGACCCAACTCTCGAGCCAGATTCTTTGCCTCAGCGGTCCAGGGACCAGCCGTCTCAACAGAGAACGGCACGAAAGAATAATTTGCCAATTAATAACAAAATATCTCTTGTTCTAGTGGCCTGCTCAACGGTGACCGTGACCAAGTGTCAAGCCGCGCTCCGGACCCTGCAAGCGTTCCCGTTCTTCAAGCCGACTTGCCTCTGCCGGGAACCGAACGTGGACCCCGAGTGTAACTCCTTCCGCGACTTCCTCTTTGACCATCCCTGCGTTTTCGTCATGAAGAAGGGTAAGTAAAATTTATATCAACAGATACAAGAAACTAAACTATAAAGGTCTCGAAATTGAAGCATGATAAATACATCTTGGAATCGGGTTCGTTTTGAAGCCGAAACAGGGTGCTTCAAACCATCAAACTAAACAATTTTTACTAGGGGACCAACATTGAAATAGCGAAAAAAAAATCTGCTGATTCATTCATTTTTGTCGAGAAGCAGCAGATTTTTTTTGCGCTTTCGGTATTGGTTCCATAGTGAAAGTTGTTCGGTTTGATGATCTGGACCACCAAGTTTCGGCTACAGAACGACCCTGATTCCACGGTATATTATACTGTAGGTAGAGCATCGGAGGCGCGTTGCGGAGAGGTATGGACAATCATGATGGTCTCGGTTCGAATCCGGAAGGACTACATGCTATATATGTATACCAATGAGTTTTTCTAACTTATGTACGTAATACTAATGACCGAAACGTCGTGAGGAAACCTGCATACGATGGAGAAGAAATTCTGATGCGTATGGGTGTGTAGTTTACCAATCCGCATCGGGCACGCGTGGTGGACTAACGCCCATACAGTCTCTCTGAAGGTAGGCCTGTGTCGTGTAGTAGAGGGATGTACGTAGCTGATGATGATAAGGTTAACCCATAGACTGCCACAATTCCAGACATAGAAAATATTTTTTTCGTAGGGTAGATCTAAGCTTCCGGCAGTTCCAAGGTAAAGGCTATGAATCTACCTACATAATAGTGACAAAGCTACACAAAATACTATCACAAATATTAATACACGCATGCGGCTTCATGGACCCAGCCGGAAGTGCTATTCGTGTGGCAAATGGGCTGGAAACATTATGTAAAATGACTTGCAACCGACTCGATAGAAGAAGATCCAAAATCAAATATTTTCGATTGGTACAAATGAAGAGGATATATTATACCTGGAGCACGCTACACAGTGCACAAACGAAGTCTGTCCCTAATTTCAATATTTAACCAATTAAAGTCAATGTATTTTTTATACACCATCCAGAAATAATTTCGGTGTCTTTTTTTTTCAAGATTAATTTGGAAATCTTGGAGCGACTTTAACTTTTTAACGAAAGCCGGATTATATTAGTTGCTAGATCGTTTTTAGGGTTCCGTACCCAAAGGGTGAAAACGGGACCCTATTACTAAGCCTACGTTGTCTGTCCGTCCGTCCGTCCGTCCGTCCGTCCGTCTGTCCGTCTGTCCGTCCGTCCGTCCGTCCGTCCGTCTGTCCTACCTATTTAGGGCTGTAACTTTTGAACCGTAATAGCTAGATAGTTGAAATTTTCTCAGATTATGCGTTATTACGGCGGATTTGTTAACAAATAATAAAAATGTAAAAAAGTTAAAAATTAAGGGGGGTTCTCAACAAGAAACTAGTTTGTATCAACGTTTTTTCTTCACGCTCTATCGTAAAAAAGGTAATAAATACAAGCGTCAAACTTAGTGTGATTGTAGAACAAACTCTACAAAATAACAACAAATACTAAAAACCGGCCAAGTGTGAGTCGGTCTTGCGCTAAAGGTCCCGGACAAAAAAAGTTTTTTTTTTCTATGTTAATAATGTTGTGTTCTGTGGTGGTATGGTACGGAACCCTCGGTGCGCGAGTAGCCCGACTCGCACTTGACCGGTTTTATTTAAGATAAGATTGAATTAAAATGGTTAATTTCAAAAATATTATTCAACTTTTCGTTTGTATGGAGTGTGCTAAGGGGTAATTATAAAACAAACCTGTATCCTGTACCTCCGTCTATAAACACTGTTCATGGATTCTCTGAACAATATTATTTCCACGACAACCGCGCTTATTAATTTATTATCAAGGCGATACATTAAAGACCCAATTCGCAGAACTCTGATATACCCAGGATATACCTAGCTAATTACGTTTTCCCTCTAAAAGTATCCGCCAAGTTGCCTGGCGTTTAGTAATGGAAGTGTCGGATAAGTTAGGCTACATTCAAATGAATGCGGTATGCGGTCCCTTTTATGTTATTAAATCGGTAAATGCAAATAATGTTCTAGAGGCCAGTGGAGTCGTATAGGTACTTACAGTCGATGGACGTTTATAATACGAAATTGAATCAAATAAACTTTCAAAATCGTTTACCAAGAATTGTCGCTTATCTTAGTCAATAGGACCTCAGTGTAACCACGTACCTACATAACTATGAGATAGCAATACACCGTGTAAAAAGTCATCTCCCGAAAACTTTAAGAACATATCACTGAACCTATATAAAAATTAATGGCGCTAACCTTTTAAATTTAAAAAAATTATTCGTGATTTTTCCATTTTCTTGCCACGCAATGTAAAGCGTACAACACCTTGCTGTCGTAACACTACGTCACACGACCGTTTGCGGTTATGTAGGTACAAACTGTAGCAGAGAAGAAGCGCGCCAAGGTGCGCGCGGTAGTCACGGTCGCGCGCCACTTAGCTGTTAGGTCACTGCCCGCTCGCTCGGGTGAGCGGGCAGTGACCTTACAGCTGTGAGGCGCGCGACCGTAGCTTGGCGACGAGTTTGATGAGTGCGTTTTACATTGCGGATTTTTGCTATTTTCGAAATGCTTATGTTTAACAATTAAAATTGTATTGCATTATGTCACTGGTAGGCTTTAATGTTCATAATTGTAGAAATAAAGGCCCGAAAAAAAATTAAATTTGTGAAAATAAAAAAAATAAATTTCAGTGCCAAAGTGTTAGGTATCATGGTCTGAATCCATAGTTTCAGTTTTCGGGAGTAGTCTTTTTACACCCTCTATAATATAAGTATTATATTCTTTTAGAAAATGTCCGTCTAATCTAAGCATTTATTATTATTATGGCATTAAAGCCGTAGAGCCAGTGTCCTTGATTTTATTGACCATGTCTTTCATTTCGGTCAGTAGGGGTGGGTCACTTGAAAAAACCATAATGTAACGAAATGTGACAAGATTTTTATTGCTTTGGAAATACAGCACCTACCGGCATTATTTTATTATCATTATTTAGAAATTTTAGAAGATAGAAACCATTACTCGGTACAAAACATTTCACATACTCCACTGCAGCTGCGTCGCAAATACCTACTGCCAACCCGATTTTTCGGGTTCTATAAATCTGCCTTTTCATACATTTTTTCGATATAATGAACAGGAGCCGCGTGATGCTTTAAGAAATGAACTAACACTAAACAAATCAAAATTCCTGCCATAGCATGACATTTACTATACCTTAATCTTAATCTCCGTGGTCTAACGGTTAAGAGCTTTGGCTCTCGATACGGAGGTCGTGGGTTCGATTCCCACGGGGGACACCTAGTGATATGTCACTTTGTGCGTTTTTCCCCAGTTGGTTAGGACATTGCAGGCTGAATCACCTGATTGTCTGAAAAGAAAAATGATTCCGTGCTTCGGATGGCACGTTAAGCCGTTGGTCCCGGCTACTATCTCTGGTGGTAGTAGTTGTTACATAAAAACCACGTCAGAGGCCGTAAGGCGGTCTGAAAAAACTCTGACACCAGGGCTCTGCCCACACGATAAGAAAGAAGAATAGAGGTAAAAGGGTTTTGGACGTGACTAAAATTAGAAATATCAAATCTAACAGAAATAAGTTACCGCGACCGCTGACCTCGTTGCTTGGACCGCACCTTATAATGTACGTTTGATAGAGTGCCTAACTTTACTGAGTTGGAACATCTAAGCTGTAAGAAGTTGGTTGGACGTAAACTGATGTAGCCAAATTCAACCCTCAGAAGCACAAATACTTACAGTGTCTTGAAAAAATTAGCAAAAAAAATACTTTATTAGATCTCTTTTTGTGATTTTAGATTTGCTCAACCTGGCGGACTTTCCGAAACGGTTTTAAGTGATCTCACACAATTAAAAAAATCTATTCAAATTCAAATAATTTATTTAGTTTATTTATACAGAAAACAATATCCCGACACAAACCGTATTCTCATTCGGGGTGGACAGAAACTTTAATTACTTTCAACAAAGTGCAAAACCACATTCCCACACTCTAGTGGTGTTTTTCTTTGATTAATATAAAACGATGATGATGATGATGAAATGACGAATACTAAAGTTAATGAGACATCATTATAATTATTATTATTTAAACATGTCGTGGTTGAAGTAGATAATCTTTGGTTTTTGGGTATATTTTTATTGATAGAAAACCGTGTAAAAAATCTCTCAAGTATAATACAAAAAAGAAACAAAACTCATACCTACTATTAAAAGCGGTCCTTGATTGCATTGCATTTTTAATTGTATTCTTAAGTGAAGTGGTAAGCCACTTGCCAGTCCAGCGTTAGGCTGCCTGTCCACTGCCGATCCGATCTCGGCCGAGCTCCTGATTGGTTAATATTTACACAGCTACACAGCTCGCCCAGCCAGCTCGCATCAATGGACAGGCAGCCTAACTCGAGTTACTTTTGATCTAACAAAGACTAATTGTTGTAGAAAAAGACCCGTACCCGGTGGAGACTCTGCCTACGTGCACCTACGCTCTGAGCGTCTGCCACAACGAGAAAGCCTGCTCTGTCCTGTTCGACCGCTTCAAGAACGCCTGCAAGGTCCGCGATGGAGAATGCCGCATGGAAGATAGGTATTATTACTATTTTCGAGAAACGAGTTTTAACCAAAAGTTCATGTCATGACATAATTTTTTGGAGTCTTTACAATAATTTCATATTATTTTCATATACTTACAGGGTGCTTCTTAATATGCTGACACTTTTTTAAGGGGATGTCCAGACCATCATACTGAACAACTTTCTCTATGGGACCAAAATCAAAATCGGGAAAAAAAATCAGCTGTCCCATACATTAGACTCGAGTCGTTTGTCGAGACGTTTTGATTTTTTTTTTCTCGATTTCGATGTTGTTGCCATAGAGAAAGTTGTTCAGTTTGACGGACTGATCATTCTCTTAAGAAAGTGTCAGCATATTAAGAAGAATCCGCAACCACCAAGCAACCATTTTCTTCTTTTCGTTTCTACAACGGTAAGAAGCCGCCATTTCATTTTTCACACAATCCATTCTTCTTTTTTTAGTTTTCCATTACTAATACAGTCTGCCACATTCATACATACAATACCATACATATAATCTTCTTGCAACATGATGACTCGACTCTTCGCGTCAGAATGTCCATACCAAGATAGGTAATGCCTTCGTAATTGTTAGATTGCAAGCCCTACTTTCAAACTTCCTCTAATTCTAATAGAGTGTAAAAAACACCCTAGTAATACTTAAGGGGGTGCTTCAGACTATCAAACTGAACAACTTTCACTATGGGGCCAACATCGAGAAAAAAAAAATCTGCTGTCCCATACAAAACAGACTTTTTTTTTTTCTCGATGTTGGCCCCATAGTTAAAGTTGTTCAGTTTGATGATCTGAAGCACCCCCTTAAGTATTACTAGGGTGTTTTGTTACACCCTGTATACAGTACCTAAGTCGTATTCGCAGTAAGAGTCTTTGACCAATGATCATTGCCAGTGATAGAATGTATGATAGTGTGGAAGTTAACGTAGGTGAACCTCACCCTTGTTTGCGTGTGTTATGGACCGCTCGTTTGAAACGTCCATACTCTCTATCAATAGTGACTTCTTTATAAATAAAATATAAATAAATTGCTCTGGAAATAATTCGAAAGACCTGTATATTCAGCGGTAAATAAAGTAAAGCCCACGCAAACAAAATTGGTTTGACAAAACCCCACGAAACTGTAGACATTTGCCTGGACGCTTTCTAGAGGACAAACTCAAAAAATAATCAGGACAAACTAAGGTACAAATAGTTTTCACAGTTGGTATGACAGGCGATGGATTTTGTAATTAATGGTCTGTTCATGACAACTGAAGTTACAATCTGTGTTAGGAAACAATGCTTTCAAAACTGTTTCCAGTCTAAATGTTTCCTTTACTGCCTACAACCAGATTTCTGGATTGTTGATCGAGCCTACCAAGATTATTTTAAACTCGGTTCGTTACACGATTGCAAGGGAAGTCTACTGTATGAAGTCATAATAATGGGTTCCCATTCATCAATAGCACCTACGCTACATCGAATGTGAATAAACAATTCGAATTTAAGTACATTTTTAGTAAACCAAATAAGACAAATTTATTTTAAAAAGCCGTTTAAACGAAATGAAAGATAACGGGAAAACAATTATACAGGGTGTAACAAAACACCCTAGTAATACTTAAGGGGGTGCTTCAGACCATCAAACTGAACAACTTTCACTATGGAGCCAACATCGAAATCGCCAAAAAAAAAATCTGCTCTTTCATACAAAGCTGCAGTACCGGTTCGACTCGAATGTATGGGACGGCAATTTTTTTTTTTTTTCTCGACTTTGGGTCCATAGTGAAAGTTGTTCAGATTGCTGGTCTGAAGCACCCCCTTAAGTATTACTAGGGTGTTTTGTTACACCCTGTATTACCCTAAAATTGCAATCTCAAAAAAATTTACAGTCATAGATCAATCAAATAGGGGAAAATCCAACATTTTAACACAATGCTTTTAAAGACCAGGGCCTATAGACAAAGTAACATTTCCATTGGCGTAGACGCTAGTAGAAATGACAGAATGTATGGATTTGATATTGGCGATCGAAATATTTTGACGTTAGCTTTCGTCACCATACGTCAAGTCCATACATTTTTTATGTTGTCTACTGTCGTTAACGCTAATCGAAAGTACTTTGTCTAGGGGCCCAGACGGTCGAACGAAGTCGCCTAAATGCAATGACATGGGGCGAACTACTAGTCTAGGCTTTAGCAAAGTAACCGCCATTTGCACTTACGTTCATTAAAGATAATCCTCCATTACATCGATCTCTTGCTAGCTTGTCAATGTCAATAAAACAAAAAGTGACAGCATGAGATTTAATGGAGGATTATCTTTAATGAACGTACGTGCAACTGGCAGTAAGTCAAGCCACTCAACCTAAAGTCCACGACACACCGTCTACAATACTTTCTGCAAACGCGAATTGTCTCGGCTTAGCTCTTGGTTAGCTTTTTGACGCATCTTCCTTTGTTTGGTTTGATTTTTGGCTTATTATTGACCGCGTCGACCAAGTTTATTTTAAACGCCGGGTCGTAGCCCTTTCGCTATTTCAGATTTAACGGAAGCTGAAAATAAATGAATATGCATTCGTCGCAAAATTAAACAAGAATCTAAAATAGATAATTTTGTTTTGGTTTAATTTGTTTTATGGCTATGGCAGTTCCATTAAGAGTACAGTGGGATTCTAAATGAATAGTAGTTTTGACAAGTCAAATTTAATAATAATAGCACATACGTGATTGACTGTGGTGTCGGCTAAGAATAGCACCACCAAATTTCCTCCCGTGGGTGTCGTAAAAGGCTAAGACTAAGGGATCTACCGGAGGATGGGCAGCAGCATCCTCTGAGTATACACATTCAATCCAATTGCGATCGCCAACCCGCCTGCCAAGCGTGGCGATTATGGCAAATCCCCCCATTTTGGGGGAGGCCTATGTCCAGCAGTGGACGTTTATCGGCTAATATGATAATGATGACGTGATTGACATAGCTCTGTAAATTATTAAGCTGAAGTGGCAATGAGTTGGTCGTATCTTCCGAAGAACTGACAACCGATGGGAAGTCAAGAGTTCAAGAATGGAGACCACGAAATCGCAGGCGTAGTTTTTTAGTTACTTGCCGTATATGCGGCCGTATACATATACCTGTCGCTCTCGTATCGGGCTTTTTAGTCACGAGCGTAAGTGCCCCCAAGACGCTGCTTAAATCATCTTTTATAGATGGAAAGGCCATTGATGAGTTTTGAATGGCGCGCTGGACTGGCGACCTGAGACAGGTAGCGGGGAATGACTGGATGAGAAAAAGCAGTGGATACCGTTTTGTGGCACAGCTTGAGAGAGGTTTATAGTTGGGATTAAGGGTTGACACCTACGAGTTGACACACATTTACCGACTTCGACCGGCGGCCGGCCCATACAAAACTGTCATTTAGTATGGGAAGCCGTCCGCCATCAACGCGGTGAAAATGGTGGACTGCTTCCCATACTAAATGACAGTTTTGTATGGGCCCGCCGTCGGTCGCCGTCGGCAAATGTGTCTCAACCAAAGAGCAAGGATCTTCTTTATTCTAAAGCATAGAGACCGCATCCATTTACGATTTTAATTAAATATCTTTTGTCTTATGACGTACCTTTAATAGTAGAAGGAGACGGAACTATACATCTTTGTTTATGCGGCTGTCCACTTTTCACTTGTCACTTTTGTGCTAGTGTGTGTGAAAAGTGACCGTAAACATTAGGGCAGTTGTCACTTTGGTCTGATAGGTCTCTTTTGTCCATACTAATTGACACTACACACTCAAACACAAACGTCAAAAAAGTGGACATTCTTGCAATGGTATGGCTCCCTCTATGCTTTTAGCATAAAGGAGATCCTTGCTCTTAGGTCTGAACCTAATCCCCCCAACCCCGGCGGACCAAAAACCTTGAGTTGAAACGATTTTCAGGCTATGCGTTTAGCGTTTGAAACGTCTTGTTCAATAAAAACGAACGTTTTCACCACATTATTTGTGAAACACAGGGAATCGTGCCGCGAGGCGTGGGCCGGCCTGCGTCTCTCCCCGCTGTTCGGCTGCATCTGCCCCAACACCCACATGAAGAAGCGCTGCGACCGCATATTCTCTGTCGTGAACCACAACCCGTGCGTCGGTGAGTACACACCTTTATATGTTAGGCTGACGCTCACTGTGCTAGCGGGGTTTGAGTGAGAAAAACAAAAGAACGAAAAAAATATGTTTTTTTTTTAGTATTGTTTCGGGAAACTAACAAGAATTAAACTTGTATAATATTTAGTTTATAAAAAGAACTGCTGTGCAGTTTGGCGAATTCGTATTTTATTTATAGCAGCTGTTAAAACGAAGATAAATAAATAAAAAATAATAATACATTGGAGTTGCAGGATATAATTTTAAGGACTTTGCGATGAGTGCGGTGAAATTTTTGAGAATGTACATTAACAAAATTCATAATTCAATATAGAGACACCGAAATTTTTTTTTTCCGTAGTTCTTGTTGTCGTATTAACCATCATAATTATTGAAGCCTTAGGTATATAATATCAAATCTCTGAACTACCTAATGTTCTAAGACAATATAGTATTATCTTATCTTATTCTTATTCTAAAGTAAGTAGGCAAAAGTAAATAAACAAATAAATTAATTCATTGTTACAGTTTAAAAAATATAATTTTATAGTCAAAATACCGATAGTGTAATATAGAAAAAAAAACTATTATCTTTGCTGAAATGCAAAAAATATCTCTGGTTAATTTAAACCTTATATATCAAAATAATAATAATACCTACAATACCTTGATACCAAAGACCAAAGCCTTAGATAAATAAACCAGTCATACATAACAAAACTAATAATTGCGTACATAAAACTAGGCTTCACATCCCATTGAATAGACGAAGTATTTTCATTAGCTACGAATCAATACGTCTGATTCTATCTAGTATCATTCAATAACTACTCTAGCCAACTAATATAATGGACTAGTGATGGGTAAAACGGGTTATTCCCGTCGAACCGCGGGAATTATTGTTCGAGCGATAATATGCCGAAATAAATCACTAAAGTTAATTTACATTACACGTTAATGTACACTCACGTATCTATTATATCCCTAATGCGATCTTCATACAACTTTATAATGAAATACAATGCAGGGTGTTAGGATAAACAGTTGCATTAGTGTACCTACCCGTGATACTGAACAACATAGAAACTTGTAGGATTCTTTTTTTGACTTTTCAATTTCCATACAATCGTGCAGCTAATTGCATTTAGTAGGTAAAGTCCAAATTGTTTTTCCTATTTTTTCCCCTGTGTTTCCTAGAGTAAGTTGTTTAGTACCATGGGTACAATCACCTCTTAAAGTAACGTAACTGTTTACCCTAACCCTGTTTATGTACAAATTCTTAACCTTAAGGCTGGGTATTAGTAGAACAAGCCTCTCTTTCTAACAAGCAAACTTTCGCAATTAGCCATCCCGCTTCAATTGAAAGCAAGATCGCAAAAAAACGCATTTTTCATCAATATCTTTTCTCTTGGGTGTTTGGGGAAAAATCCATCGGTTAGAAGCCCTGCTATAATTATTTACCTTTCAAATGATGGTATATTCAGAAGAAATGGTGTAGTGTGATTCTTGTAAAACTGGTTATAAATCTGAAATCGAGCTTACTTTGCTCCTCTTTTCTATCGAGAAAATTTAATAGAATCGTGTTTTCAACGGTTAGATGCCCTGCAGAAAGAACGTATCTACACTGTTATGTGAACTATATATATTAAATGTAATAATTTGGTTCTCAAAAATCGGTTCGAAAACAGACAAAATAGGTATGACCCCCTCTTAACCAAAGTCATAGAATAGGTCATAGTATATAGTTCTACATACTAAAGTGGAGAAACGCTCAACAAATTAAAGACAATGCTTTTGCTTTTGCTGTACCACAAATTAATTATACTATCTTATGTAACGTGTGCAATCAACAATGAATAAATGGACAATGCAATTCTTAAACAAGTTCTAGATATCTCTGTGTCTGTGGTTTGTCAGATTTCCATTAAACTATATTAGTTTCAATGCAAGGAATAATTTAAGATTCATCTTTGCGCCACTGCAACTTTGTATGAAGCGCGACCATCTTAAAAGTCTTTAGAACAGTAGAGAATAAACCTAACCACATAACTATCAATGGATACGTACTCGAATTCAATATAGGAGCGTTTGATTCATTTCTTATAATCTCTCAAGAGTTCTTATTGCGAGGGCCCCGGGCCGGGAATCCTAATCCCGCGGTAATCCCGGCTTGATCCCCGCACGCCGCGTCAACTTTCAATCTCCTTTAAGACCTTTAATTCTATAAATTGATCTCGATTCTTGTTTGTATTTTGTCTATTAGTTTGTCTTCGTGACGTTGCTGAAACGACTTTCGAGCCTGCTTTGTCATGATTGGAGTGTTTGCTTATTTTATTATATTGTTTTGTACAGGGTCCTTCTTAATACGCTGACACTTTTTAAAGGGATGATCAGACCATCAAACTGAACAACTTTCACTATGGGACCAACATCGAAATCGCGAAAAAAATCTGCTGTCCCATATACAGGGTGTACAATAAAATGGGACAGCTACTCAAAGGGGTGCTTCAGACCATCAAACTGAACAACTTTCTCTATCGGACCAATATCGAAATCGCGAAAAAAAATCCGCTCTCCCATACAAAACTGCAAACATAACTCGACTGAAATGTATGGGACAGCAGATTTTTTTTTTTTTGCGATTTCGATATTGGTCCCATAGAGAAAGTGGTTCAGCTTGATGGTCTGAAGCACCCCTTTAAGTAGCTGTCCCATTTTATTGTACACCCTGTATGTCCCATACATTTGGTTTGAGTAGGTTTGCAGTTTTGTATGGAACAGCTGATTTTTTTTCGCGGTTTCGATGTTGGTGCTATAGAGAAAGCTGTTCAGTTTGACGGTCTGATCATCCCCTTAAAAAAGTGTCCGCATAGTTATTAAGAAGGAGAGTTTTTCATTTCTAAATAATAGAAATGAAAAACTTTGATGGTCTGCTGATGTTGCTAAAAGGAAAGACGGGTTCCATTTAGTCCATACAAAATAATGTGTTTGTATTGATAAGCACAAAACACTCCAAACGAAACCTAAACCCTTCGATGGTTGTGGTCGGTTCTAAATCGGGATCCACGTGGCCATTGTTTTTGCGAACTTTTGGGTTCCATAATCAAACACCATATTGTCACCAAATTCATGTCCGTCCCTCCGTCCGTCTGTATATCACACTCAAGTGCACGCACGTTCTTACGCATATTAAAACGTGAGCTTAAGACCCCGCGAGGGCTTGGGATTAGTTTATTAATACGGGCCTTAAAGTGGTCAACCGCTTAACCCCCGTAATTTCCCCTTTTCCCGGGGAATTAAATGGATCCGTAATTTAATCTCATCATAGCTATCTGACAAGCGAACTCTGATTCGCAGGAAATAGGGAACGTTTAAATTTCACCGGTCTCTTCGGTCTTAGGCACAAGAGTTGGCGTTTTTTCCATTTGGAACCAAAATGGAAAACGGTGTCCTACCGTAAATGCATCACCGTTCATTGTTCGTTAAGCTTTGAAACAGTTCGCGTTTCATTGTTATGTGACAATTTCTCTAAAATGATAGTATTCTTCGTAGGTATTATAAAAAAATATGCACTTTAAAAAAAAAACTATTTTTGCTCTCCTGAAAAACAGAGTTTTGTCCCTTACACCAATTAATATTCTGGTATCGATATGTGAAAAATAGATCTACGGAATTTAGTGAAAACGAAAACAACAAAACCATTACATATATCCCAAGCTTGATTTTCAATGAGACAGTATATCAGCGTACATTTGGCGTACATGCATAATCTTTATGATGGTATTTACTTTTTGGTTAAGTCAGAAACCTGATATAACTATAAAGGGTGTAATAGTATGCTGCTTCCAAAATTGTTAAATTTTCCTGGATCATTCCACTTTCCTACATGGACATTTTACAGTGCTAGGTCACGTGTGTGCGGGCTAAACACAGATAAACTCTTTTGTCCGTACCCTCTTGAATCTGTCGGAATCGAAGACGGATTCGATCGAAGAAGGGGTCGTTTTAAGTGAATCCAACCGATAGCCTCAAAGAGTAGGCATCAGAAATGTTGACGACGTCTGATGAACGTGTGGGGAACTACTACAGATGTCCAGCACCCACAAGTTATAGCCAAGATGCCAACAGATGGCGATACCGTCGCTCTCGGAAATATGCTCCATACAAAGACAACGTTCATCGTAAATACGCAACTCGTAACCTACTACACATAATGTTCACAATCGAATGCGAGACATAAACCGCGCGAGAGAAATAATCACAGAGATTCGATATATATAGAAGGTCCAACTAAGAACTGTTGGACCACGGCCGGTCCCCAGGCAGCACACCTAGCCTGGCGGAAGTACTTCCCTTTTCGATGGAGGAACATTCCCAAGTAGCACCTCCATAAACGTATGACACTCGTCTGTTCGCTATCAACTTATCACTAGCACCAATCACAAACAAGTTTGAATTGTAACACGAAGCGACGGATTAAGGATTAGCAAAGATTAAACGAACAAACGTAAATAGGAAACGCAATTTAAATCTGCCATCTTTTCTAGTGGAACTCAAGGAAATGCAAGACTTTTCAGGGATTTTGAACAAATTGAAATCTTTTGCTGTTGAATATAAAAGCTATTTTGGATTGTAAGATGGATTTCGATGACCTAGTTAGAAGGGAAAAGGTATAAGATTTGCTGACTCCTTGTTTGTGAGGGCTAAGTTATTTTTCTTGTTATTTTCTTCGTCGTGGAAAATTGTTATCGATTTTCGAAGGTTTTTTTTTGTAATTGCTGTATAATTTTCTGTTAGAAATAATGTTTTTTATAATGAGTGTTAATTATACGTGTTGTGCCGTATTGTTCCGACTTAGAATTTTCCCGTATTTGTCGTATGAGGCGACTAAGAAATAAGGGTTTCAAATGTAATATACCTATTTGTGGAAAGGCTTACCTATCACAAATTTATACGTTATCTAAACTATTATAAAACTGTAACAGAAGTGTGTCTGTACATTGAAGATATTAACAAAAATTTAGGTGTCCCTGATTCCATATCACCAATTTTTGGATTTTTTGTCTGTCTGTTTGTGTGTTTGTTTGTTTGTTTGATCGAGCATCACACAAAAACTACAGAACCGATTTTGATGAAACTTTTTTTGTTTGATAGCTTGTGATCTGACTTAAAATCTGGTATATAATTTGTGCGGGCGAAGTCGTAGGTTAACTCTAGTTCTATCTAAAAACCTTCAATAAGCTAAACGTGAGCCTTGCTACAACTGTCTCCGATACAGCTGGTAGTTGTATCAATGTTTCTGACCACCCCGAAGGGAATTATAGTCGTGAGTATGTTAATTGTCTCTGGCTATTATTTTTCTGTCTTAGATAAAACCAAACGTCTTGAATTTGTTTCACATTCATTTATGTTTAGTCCCTCTAAGATTGAGACCCAAAAAACAGGCGCAACTGGAATTACAGTTTATAGCTTTCAAATTCATGATTGTTTGAATAACAGTTAATAAAACTCAAACAAACGAACTTCATAAAATAATCAGACCAGTCATTTCCACTCTGCAGTGGAAATGACTGTGCCCTTTATTGGGGTGACTATAATGTAACGCAAATCTGGGATAGTGACTCATAACGACAAAAGAACACAATAGACGAAAAACAAATTTAACACTTGTCAATTGGGTGTGAGACGCCATGATTGCCTATGTTTCGACGAGACGAAGACGAAAATCACGTGAGAGTTACGAAAACACGAATTATATCGTTGTCTAGGCTGGACTAGAAAAAATATTAATATAAGTGAATATTGTCGGATTGTCCAGATACATTTTTGATTACCATAAAAAATTCACCACTTTTCGAATCAACATTTGAAAAAGGTGTTGACGCATTCGATACTGTTGTGCATTCATCCTAGATATCTCATCTTGATAAGATATTTTCCATAAATTAACTAGGTACCTAACAAATTTTTATATGTCCACTTTCAACACACAAAAAAAAGACACCACTTTTCAAACGATAATTTCTAGAAGTGATTTTGACGCATTCAATAAGGTTGTGCTGCATAACCCTATCGAATATAAATACACAACTTGTGCATTCATCCTAGATATCTCATCTCGATAAAAATTTTCCATATTAAATTAACTACCAAATAATTTTTTTTATGTCGACTTAATCCGAAAATGTTAACCCGCTATTTCAAATATCAAGTTCACCCTAACCCGGAAACCTATCACATCGAAGCCGGAAATCTATCAACTTTTACAATTATGGGGATGCCAACACCAATCAATTTAGTAAGGTTTACTTTCATTTCTTATTCATAGAGGTAGCGGACTTGGGATCTATTGACTTTTGGAATTAAAACCCATATCAAGGTAAACAGTTGCATTACTTTAAGGCCGGATTCGACCAAACTTTGATTTTTCCAAGATTTTACTCTTAGCATTTACTCTGAAATAACTTCATGTGTGTTCTACCACACTAAATTCAGACTAAAGTTATTGTTGAATGTCTCAGGCAGGTAGTCCCTGCCTTTCATGGCATCAGCTGTACCTACCAATGTATCAATACGCCTAGCCTATTATTTCAATATAGAGCATCAAAATTATAATAGTAATCCTTCTGTAAAATGGCTATTTGTGATTAATAAATATTATTCTATTCTATTCTAATGTAATGCACGAATGTATAATCCACCTAAAGAAAGAGGTCGTTGTATCCGTACTTATTGCAATGTGAGGTTATATATTTTTAATTTGTTAGTGTCACTTTTGTGGTTTTAATACCAAATTAACACAAGTGACATTGACATTTCATTAGTCTCGGTGTAAACTTTACGCCGTCAAAATTGGCCGTGTTAAAACTCTCGCATACTTATTCAAGATTAGTAGTTGTTAAAACGCAAAATCAGTTTACTCCAGTAGGCCTAGCATGCCACCCCCGAGAAAACGACAAAAATCGAGATGTGCCTCCATCTTTATTATTTTACGTATGCCAAAAAGAGCGCGCATGACGGTTTTCTCGTTTAAACGCTTTGTCGTGGGTAGCATGCTAGCCGTGCAGTCTAGAGTAAACGGCGCGGCGACTTAATCTATGAATAAAATTTACTCGCGTTTGGTCGAATCCGGCCTTAGGCGTGATTATACTGATGATACTAAACAACTTTCCCTAAGAAAAACTACAAAAAAATGTTGGACTTTCCGTACTACATGCAATCAGCTGATCGAAAGTTTGTATGAAAAGTAAACAATTTTTTTTTGCTAATTTCCCTTTGTATCTTTTGGGAAAGTTCTGGGCAACTTTCCCAAAAGATACAAAGGGAAATATCATGATAACAATCACAGATTATACCATCCACCCATTAGGTATAGTAATGCAACTATGGCTGGGAATACACGTCAGATTTTTTCATCCGACAGTCGGATCCGATGGTCTGATCAGACTGTCTGAAGGCGCTCGTGCCATACATTTGTTTGAATACTTAATACACATCCGATCCGATAGTCGGATCGGACGTCCGAGTCGGAAACAGCGCCAAGACGTTTACGATTTTATTTCCGATCCGATTGTCTGAAGGCGCGGTCTGCATACTTTTGTACAGAGACCAAATAGACGTCCGATTCTTCCTTTCGATTTGCCAGTTGACTCTCTAGCGTTCCACTGAACGGACGCATCGCATGGTTGTGGTTCGGACGATGGCGGAAAATTTCGACACCGAACGGCTTATTATAGCCGTTGAAAAACGTAGTTGCTTATGGGATACAGGCAGTGAAGGGTATCACGATAGACGGATGAAAGATTTGGCTTGGGAAGACGTATGTAACGAAACATTGGAAGAAGTATGGGTTTTATTGGACGTTGAAAAGAGAAAGAAAATATCTAAGTAACTTTTTTTTCACAATTTTACCTCAAACTCACACCTCAAGCTACGTATGCAAGCAAGCACAGCTCGAGAACGACTGAGTTCAGACAAAGTCTGGCGCAAGAATCGGATGTGTATCGAGTAAAACCGATCAGATAGTCTGAACAGACAATCGGAAACAAAATCTGATGTCTATTCCCAGCCTAAATAGTGGTCAAATAATACTGATAGTCTGACGTATTGATACAATAAATGGGCGGTAGTGGGCGCGCGGACGCGTAGTGGGGCGACACTCGCTAGCTGTCAGTCGAACGGAGCGGACGTGCGAGCACGACTGTCACTAAAACTATATCTGTTTTGTTACTTGAATATCCTGTGTGCTTACCCCATACGTGACGGAATAAGCCGACGTCATAGATAGAATAGATATTTTACCCCGTATGATTTATTTATTTATTTATATTTTTTCCTGGGTCTCAGGAGGTTATTACCCAACTAACAAAAGTTCCTCTTATAGTGGCTTATATTGCCAAAAATAATATTCTTATAAGAGCTGTATTATCGCTAATAAGGGTGCGTTTGGGCACAAATTATAAGAACAATAAACTTATACCCCCCTTATAGTTGCTTTATTGTTAGCAATTTTTTTCTTATACGTACTTTATTATGGAAAGCAACAAGGGAGTTAAACTTATAATTGCAAGAAAAAAGCTCTTAAAAGTTCAATATACTTATAAGAGACATATTGAAAGCGTTAATAAGGGCGATCACCCTTATACGTGTTTTATTATGATTAGCAATAAGGGAGTAAAACTCATAACGGCAAAACAAAGGTTCTTAAAAAGCCATTGTCTCTTATAATCGTGTGTTTATGACTCTGCAATAAGTGTTTTTGCTTAGTGATTTACATTTTCGTGACAGTTCGGCGAAAACGAGAAAGCGTCAACCATTTCATTGAAATGAAAACGGTAAGGTATTAATTTATTTTATTTAGTTTATCTGAATATGTGCTTGTATTAGTGAAAACTGTGTGGGAATTCAAATGCATGATAAAATGTGGTAGGCAGTGAGTTGTACTACCAATGCGCCCTCGAATTTAAGCTGTTTTGTGCTACAAATGTGGTTAATTATTTAGTCATGTTTTAAACAATGCTATTATAAGGGCAAAAGCAATTCGTACATCTTCTACAAGGAGGCTATGAGAGTGAAAACTAATAATGTCAACATTTATTGCTTGTGCTATCGCCATTTTACGTATCGTTAGGGTTCCTTTCTCACAAGTAAAATCCCGTACCTATATATAAATTTTGTTTGTCCGCAGATTTAACAATGGTAGTATTCGCGGATGTGGACAAATTGGACCATTGACGTCAGCGGAGCGGAGGGTCCTTAAACCCACAAATACAGAATCAACCTTCCTTTAGATAATGCCCTATTTGAGTGCACTCTTCCATTTCCAAATCGGCGACATGACAGTCTATAAAAAAAGATAACTTTAATAAAAATAAGTGATTTTCAAATTAGCGAATTGTTTTATTTTACAAAGTATGGATTAAGTGCATAAAATGCAATACAGAATTATATTCTACATTTAATAATTTACATTTAATGTCAGCACACGAAAAGTTATACATATTTTTTGATTTACTAGCAACATAATCTTCACGTTTATATATATTAATTAATGAAGATTTTAAGGCATCAACCTTCTTCAACTCTTCATTTAAAAACATGTCTATATCATTATCACTATCGCTAGAATTATATTCTTCCTGACTGCATTCCTGTTCATTGTCATGTTCCATAAAACTATCCTCTACGGAACCACTGGCTGATTCGTTGGTATCAGCTTGGTAATTTTGTAGCATTATAGGAGTAGAAGTGGTGGGTGTAGCGTTCACAACCATATTCTCGTAAATTTGTTTTACTTTTCTTCTATAACCACCACTTCTCTTAAACTTCTTCCAGTCTTTTGAATCCATTTTTAAAAGTTATCTTTCAATCCATTCACATCTGCTGCTGTTTCAAAATGGCGAGTCTAGTTATATAAAATATTTTAATATAACCAAATAGAGAACAGTGCCTTTATTATGACTATATAAGTGAATATGGATTGCTTTCATTCTTGTTAAGACCATATAAAATGCTATAAATAGTTTGTTCGATAGACATCTTATAAAATGCTTCTATAAGTTAAAAAGTATCATAGTGGCCTTGTGCATTACTTTAAAAAGAATAATTGACCTTATAAAAAGCCTTTATATGGCATTAAATATTATACGGCTAAAAAGAAATATAACTAGCCTCTATAAGAAGACAACATTTTGAACCCTTATTGTAGCTATATTAATCGGATTTATTAGCGTTTACCCAGCCAAATTATAAGAATAAAGGTAATATTAGCCAAATCTTCTTATAATGTGCCTTTATAAGGTACATTGACATAATGAATGCTCTTTTAAAACAACTATAAGAGTTTAGACCTTATAGATTCAAATTTATAAGGTTAACTTGTTAGTTGGGTAGGGTTACCAACAGATGAATCACGTTACAAACTCAAGCGACTACATAAAATTAGGCATAATTTACGATGACTTTAGTATGTTGTAGATACTCTTTCCTATACTGTGACTAGTGAAACCAATTTGACCTCTGTGAACTATAAAAACTTGTCGACCAAATGAAAAAAATTCAACCCTACCACCACCGAAAACCCAATAACATCAATAGAATATTAATTTAAAAGTAAAGATCCGATACAAGTGAGGAAACAAAAGGCCGGAAATCCATTCAGCGAGCCTTTGTGAGACGCGCTTTGAGGTTGTGGAAAACCTTTTTGAAGATTTCTTTTTTTTTTACCTTTGAAAGGTTTTCTCCCACCCTCCCATTCGTTCGTGATTATGTTAATAGAGATTGGGCGATAATAAAAATAAAGGAAACTTGGTACAATTTGGCAGTAAACAAGCGAATTGTTGAGATTGATTGACAAAAAGTTCGTGTCCAAAGTAGTCTTAGCTAATTATAACCTGACCATAATTGTCTAAAGATTTGAGGGAATTGGTGACTCCTTAATTGGGTCAGGTTGTAATTAGATACTACTTTTACTAACTTCACAATCACAATGTAAAAATTTAACATCTGAGTGTGAGAGTAATGTGTTCGTACCAAAAAAGTCTCGCTGTGCTACCTAAGGGTTACATGTAATTCGACGTATTCCTTTCAGGACAAAAGGGATCCTTCAAGGTCACCCTAAATGCAATTATGTGGACCCCCATATGTGGGGTTGGAAATAAATAGTTTTCTACACTATTAATGAATGACTACATAATTAACTACAATAGTAACGTACAGTGAAAACTCATGGTAGGCCTACTGAAAGGAATACTTCGAATTACAAGTAACCTTGGGCCTCTACCCGCACATTCGAACTTCGCAATTGCGTGAACGTTTTCATTCCAATGTTAACTCTATTACAATGAAGAGCGGACCGAAACAGTGGCGATATATCGAACATCGAAAGTCCGGGTACAGGCCTGTATACTACAGTATAAGAAAGAGTATCCTATACTCTGCATAGAAAATGTTTTGCATAGCATTATAGCACATGCTCACGACTATACTCCTCGAGGGGGTAGTCAGAGATATTCTGAAACCTCACAACATCAATGTTTCACTAGTAGTACCGAAACTCTGTCCAGTGTGACGGGTAGTGAGCCCATCGCCACTTGTAATGGACAGTGGGTACAATACATGCTTCGAATGTGAAGCATGCCGATTTCCTCGCGATGTTTTCCTTCACCAAAAAGCCAGTAGTATTACAAATCGTACAGAAATTCCTTAAAATTCATTGGTACGAGTCTGGTAATTTGCAAAAAGTTTTTTTAGCCTTGTGTAACATTTTACACGTGTCGCAAGCTTATAGTTACAATAAAAATATGAGAGTAAGTTCGTTCGAGCGACAATTCAACAAATATTTGGTAAACACCAAATTGGAGGACGGGATAAGTCTACCCACTTTGAGGCAAAAAGGTGTAACTTGGAAATAAAGCATAAAGCCCTTTTTTTTTCTTCAAAGAACATTTATTTAAGTGCTACGTTTTTCCCTATTGGTTTAAGATATTACCATTTTAATGTTGTAATTATTTTATCTTTAGTTGAAAATATAATCTGTTTAACAATATTTAGGTACAACAAACTAAATTAAACAAAACAAAAAAATACCTTTTATGCGGAATGAACAATGGTGTCGATTCGAACTGTGCCACGACTTAACTTAACTAAATTTATTCCTGTCACTTTCTAAAATAAGAAATTAAGAAAAGAGACAGAAAACTAACAACTGACTTTAGTGCTGTCAAAGTGACGTTACACGCCCAAAATATGATGTACGCCACCTTATTTAAGGCGTTTTTGGGCGTGTAACGTCACTTTGACAGCACTAAAGTCAGTTATTAGTTTTCTGTCTCTTTTCTTAATCTTATTTTAAAAAGTGACAGGAATAAATTTAGTTAAGTTATGTCGTGGCATAGTTCGTATCGACACCAGTGTCGTACTTTTTGTATAGACGGTGTAAAATTAAATGTGTAAAATATTGAACATATTCGGTCACAAAACAGTAATGTGCCACAATTAAGTACAACAACAGTCCCGCTAATAGCGCACTGAGGTGAAGTCCTCCTTTTATAGAATGTCTTTGCATCAGACCATCAAACTAAACAACATTCAACATGAACCCACCATCGAAATATGTGAAATAGAAATTATCAACTACTCGCTCAAAATGTCTAAAACAGCAGATTTTTTTTCGACCCCATAGCAAAAGTTGTCCATTTTGATGGTCTGAAGGATCCTGTGTGATGTGTAACACATTAAAGTTTACACCCTGTATAATGTTTTTTTTTTTCGTTGTTTTAAGTAGCGTAACTTTCAACAGTGGAATGACAGGCTGATGATGATGCTTTGGTGTGAAATACATTATTATTGATAGAAAAAAAAAATCTAATCACGTTTTATGAGTCTATCAGGTTCATTCGTCTATGTTGCGATGTTTTCTAACTCTTGAAAAATCTGAGATGCCTACGGCGTAGGTGCTACGTCGTAGTCCTACTACGTGGCGTAGAACCTTTCACTGAAATTAATTTGTACAAACATTGCCACACATACAAATACAATTGCCAATGACCGTTTTTCCTTTTGTTGGTGGCGCTACGGTCTGTGCGAATAAAGGTCAAAATTTCAAAATGTGTTTCTAAAAACAAAAATGTGAAAAAATATGATCAAAAAGATGCCAACGCATCTTTTAATGGAATATTTCAATATTTTCGAATCATTCTAACCGAAAATTTGAAACTGTTTACGTCTGACATGGATGTATGGGTTCGATCCCTTGACTTTAAAAAAAAGGCAGGCACAGTTTTGACATGATTTTGACATGAACTATTGAATTCGAACTATAATATTAAAGAACTAAACTAATAACTTTGGGTACCGAATTATAAATTTAAAAATATGAGCAAACTTAATATTTCAGTAAATGATCGCAGTACAAGCTTTGGCTTGCAATAGCCGACAACCCAAATAATAATTTAATACCTCAACAAAAACAGAATTCCTCAAGTTACACCCGTTTCCTTCGAGACGTGTACATAGCGGCAGACAAAGGAAATCATTTTCCCCCCGAAACAGAAATTTGTTGTGTGCAAATATTAGAACATGCTACAACGGGGAACTGACTTGGTACTCGCAAACAATACAAGTTTCTCTCAAATACCTAATTCATGCAAATGGCGACGATGATAATAAAGAAATTGCGCGAGATTTTATTTGTACCCTTATTAAAACTGGTTTTACACGTCCTAACTGTATTCTCATTATATTTTGTTAAAGCTCGTAAATGAATGGATGAAATTCTACTTTATTTGCACCAATCAATACTATCTAAAATAATAAAATTGATCTATAAGAAAGTAAAAAAGTTAATAAAATACACATCTATAGGTACATAATACTTGACGGTTCGATAACTCAGTCAGTTGGTATTGAACCTGTCTGCTGTGCAAAGGGTCGTAGGTTCGAATCCCGTAAGGGGCAAATATTTTTACGATGAATATGAATGTTTTGTTCTCGGTTCCAAGAGTCACTGCATCCAACTTCCCCCAAATACCTCGATATTCCTCGATATTCCCGGTTTCCTCCGATTCAGGAGTGTAATATCAGGACGAGAGAGTGCATTCATACACTAAAGTATGAAGGATATGTGTATAATAAAATAATATACACATATCCTTCATACTTTACTGCTTCAGTAAAGAAGTCCTCATCAAACGCGTTAAACCTGTTAAAAATGTCATTATCATCATTACTAATTATTTCTTAATACGAATTGCTCTAAAACACATATTAATATAATTAACTAACCGTCGCCTTCAAACTTCCGTGGACCGGACAACTTCCCTGATAAATAGTACCAATAAATCAACAGAAAAGTTTTTATTACTCTCCAATTCCCTCTGATTCGTTTACTTTTGTCCGGCTTCGAAGAATCAGTTTTAGAGGGCAGGGTATTGCGGTAATATACACAAAAAGTCACTTTTCTCTAATGGTCTTTTATACTTAGACACTTAGTCAAAGAAAATATACTTAGTTGAAGAGCGATGATAGCCCATACGGAAGAGAGCTAGCGCCTCAATCCTGAGGCCGCGGTTCGATTCCTGGCCTGTACCACTAAGTTCTTCGGAATTTATGTACGGTTGTATTTATCATTTATTAGCTCGGCGGTGAAGGAAAACATAGTGAGGAAACCTGCATTCCCGAGAATGAAAAGAAAATACCATAAGTTCGGAGGTATGCGTAAATATGGGTGAGCTTGGGGCGAACACAAAAGGACCAGCGCTGGTCTCCGTGTTACAACGACCCTTGCTTTGCTCACAATAAATTAACAATTTGACAATATTGTAACCTTCAATATGTTGTTAAATCTAAACTTTACCTAACCTTTTACCATAGAGTACTCTTATACACCACTAGTTTTTAATTAGTAACGTAACTTTAAGGGTGTATTCAGACCATGAATCTAAACAACTTTCCCAAAGAAACATGGGTCGAAAAAAGAGAAATTTTTTTGGACCTTCCATACAAAAGTGCGGATCGGCCGATCGATTTTCTATAGGAGGTCCAAAAAAAATTCTCATTTTTCGACCCAAGTTTCTTTGGGAAAGTTGTTTAGATTCATGGTCTGAATACACCCTTAAAGTTATGTTAGTAATTAAAAACTAGTGGTGTATATTCCCTGCATAGAGTAAATAACCTAACCTAACCTCTTTCGGAATAGTTCACGCAAATTGGGAAGAGCTCGCGGAAAGTAGAGGAGGGTGGAGAAGGAAGACAAGAGATGGTCGGACTACTCATGACCAAGCCTGGTTCGCACACCTGGCAGAGAAACGTGACAAAAGGCATAATGCTGTCACAATCCCACCTTTATCCGCCGGCGGCGTACGGTTCTGTTGTAGAGGCTGTGGACGTGTATGCGGCTCTCGTATAGGACTGTACAGCCATGAGAAAAAGTGCTTCTCCAAAAACACTGCTTAAACCATCTGCAACAGATGTAAAGGCCCATGATGATGATGATGATGAGAGTAAATAAATTATACACAACAGAGGGTCAATGCCCATACTAAGAAAGTTGCCACCTTCTTATATGAAAACTCGCGCAAGTACAGCGACGGTGGTGAGTAACGGTACTACAGCAATGTTTTATTACGTTAAAATACGTGTTAAACACATTTATTTTTAAAAATTTTAAGAAAATTAATCTATATAATTTATTTCCGTGGAACAAAACTCAAATAATAATGATCTAATAACATTTAATTAAGATTTATCTCTCGTTCAGGCCAGTAGCGACATCTGTTTGCGCCAAGACTATTCAAATCTAAAATGTATGGAACTGACCAGACATGCTTTTACTAAAACTGACTAAAAATAAAGTTGAAAATTGTATGTATGTAAATCAATTTAAACCAATACGAATAAAACAGTATTGACTCTAGGGTTGCCAACTTTTTTGAGACCAAATATAGTATTTCGAGCCTTAGTGCTCGAAAAAATATAGTCGATCGGGGAAAAATAAGAAAAAATATAGTAGGTAGGTATTTTTCCAATTTTTTAATTAATTTTTTTTCAAAAACATCTTTTTTTGCTACTTTTTGGTTTCAATACCAAGTTCTTATGTTTAAGAAACAATCATTTCTGTATTTCGTATTCGTTATAGAAAATAATGCACCCTGTAAACGCAGAAGTCGCTGGATTCGATACAGAAATAAAATAATTTCTAAAAAAATAGATAAATCTGACTTTAGGAAAACTTGTTATCACTTTTCAGTAGTATTATTTAGTAGAAAATTGTTTATGGAACAAATGTGATGAAGAGAAAGAAAATTGTTAAAATATTGTTAAGTTATTGGTCATTTTTATTGGACCTAAAGTACCAATATATTTAAATTCTCTATAAATTATTTGCTCATCAAAATATAGTAGTTTTGCCAACTATATATTTTTCTCAGAATTATAGTAGTAGGGCCCCTAATATAGTAGGATACTATATTATATAGTAGGGTTGGCAACCCTAATTGACTCCCATACGTTCCATGACATTGTTCTCACTTATCGAAGGGCACTCCAAAACTTCCCTAAACGTCGGGGCACACACTGTAACACTCTTGGGTATGTAGACTATACGTGCCATTCTGACGTGCCACACACATACGGAATTCCAATCCGGAATAAGGATTGTGATTTTGTATAGGATTTGGTTTCTTATGGAGGGGGGAAACGCATACGAAATCGTAATCCTGAATTCCTTACGTATGTGGCCGACCTAAAACAGACAATTTTACTATATGATGTGTGTAGGTAGGTGATGTAAAATTAATAGAAACTAGCGGCGCTCGTCCCATAACATTTGATTTATTGCACCGATTGTTATCAAATTTCAAACTAAGCCTGCTTTTGTGAAAACCCCTCCTAAATCGGTTCAGTAGTTTTTAATTAAGTGATGCGTTCACAAATAAACAGAAAAATGCTGATTTTCGGCAGAGCAAAATACAGATTTGACGGGGGATAGACGTACCTATACTGCACGTAGTACTAATTGTTAATGCTATGCCCTAGGCAATGAACAAAAATGGCTCTCGCAACCCTAAAAATTCTAGTCACAATAACACTGTCAAAACATGCGTTACTTTCAACAAAGCCACGTGAAAACATATCGAACAATGACCCCGGATCGAAGGTCTCCTCTTTCACTCCGTGGGAACCCGTACACCTGTTCAAAATTACTTTCTTCAACTTCTACTGGGAAAAATATCGGGACGTTCGAGAAATACCTTCTCGGTTACCTCGAGTGGACAGGGATGCATTCAGTTGACTATTGGTGACTAGAATTACTGAAAATACTTCTGAAAAATACTAAAATTACTTACTAGATAAAGTAGCTAACCATTGAAAGAAGCTTTCGTTTTTTTTGTCAGCAATAGGGATTAAACGTTTGTACACAAACTGAAAAGAATGCGTCAGTCAAAATCATGCAAATTGATGCATGACGCATGCACTTTAATTTTATCAAAATTATGCTTATAAATCAATAAAAATAAATGTAAAATTAACTTATTAATCTTTCCTTATCTTAAAGCAAAGGCTTCAGATCTTATTATAATAAGCAAAATTTCTGGCAGATGTTGTGGTCTGAACTTCTTGTCAGCATCTTACCATCAGTTTATCAAAAAAACAAACTGTTATTTACCTGTTCCTAAGAGGAAATAAATAAATAAAGGTCTAAACGATCAATTACTTCGATCTATTTCTTTTACTGGAAAATGCATGAAAACAAGTTTACATGATAGAGAATGATAATAAGACATTTAATAACTCAGTCTTGAAATTTACATCTTCGCAATAATTTCCAATAATTTATACAAACTTTTGAATGCATCAGATGCTGTCTCTGATTGGGGCCCCATTTGTTTGTCAGGGCCACAAGCTGCGACTGGCCCTGATTCGTCTGAGCCCACAACACCACTCCTAACTTATTTAATTATGCAATGTACCTTAACATTCTCTCCTGTAACTTACTGTTATTGAACGCCTTAACATGTTTTCTTTTTGTTCTAACTTTACTACGTTTTCTCACTCAAAACCCGTTAAAATAATATAACCAAATAGCAATAGCTTTAAGTGTTATAAATGGCAACGCATAGGTACACGCGTAACTTAATGTAACACTTCTCAAAAAGGTACAACTATATGTGTTATATGAATAAATAAGGCCCGAGATGCGCGCCTTGTAGGACACCAGTTTATACAGACGCCTACGATTATAATGTTGTATTATTTTGATAAACAAATGAAGACGAACTAGGGTACATAACAAAACAACATGAATATGCAAAGCGTACAGCCTAAAACAAGACAGAATAATCAACCAACAGTAACACTACACTGTAAAACGCTTCAGAGAGTACTAGACTCACTTCCAAATAGCCGTCAACGTGTTTAATTAGTTTATTTACGTATTATTTTTGTTATTTTCCTTTCATTATACGTGCCTATTTTGTTTCCAACACTGATTAGATGCCTAGGCCTAGGATTAACTTAGATCACTACTTTACTACACAAGGCTGTTTACCTTTATGTTTCACCAGACACTGAGCTTCTTTTTAGTGTACTCCTGACCTTACACACGTACAAATGCCCGCAGTTACCTCAACTCTTGGCTTCCAACACCTTCGGCCTGGATGGTCCTTGGACTGCTGATAGATTGTCGAAGGGGCGGCGAACACTTACCCTAGTTCTCTACCTCGTCTTTTGAGGGAATACTCTTCACTGCTTCACGTAGGAAGAGTAAAGGGTATTCCTCGTGCGGCTCGCGAGCGGTGGGCAGTAGTGTCAGTTGGTAACGTGGTTGTGGGGCAGCGGCGGAGTGGGGCGATTGCCCGGCGTCGGTGCGCGCGCTGTTCGAGGCCCCGAGGCGCATGGCCGCGCGCGAGCCTCCGCTGACCCGCTACGCGGCGGCCGACGGTACCATCCTGCTGCTGACCGAGAACGGCACCAGGCTGATGACCCGCGCCGCCGCCGCCAGCTTCCTGCGCGCCGCCCTCCTCTCCCCGCGCCCCCCTCGGCCCCACCACGGTGAGCCGCCGCCGCACCCTCTCTTCATCTCTCTCTCTCTATGTGTCTACTCATGGCCTGAGAATGATGGCCTTGTCTTCCCAGTTCCCTTATAGGAATACAAGGTTTCGATTTCTTGGGCCATGGTTCTATGGGATTCCGTCGCCTCTCGCACTGCACGCTTCGCATTGAGCTTCGTAAGGTAGGAGCGCTGTAGTCGCAACGATACTCGAATATATCTCCAGATGATTTCGAAGGTTTACCAGAAATCGTTGCCCAATTAGAAACATCGAACGTTTTGAAATTTTCGTCTTTAGAGTTTCTTTCCTCACAAATAATGATCACAAAATAGAACGGAACTTTTAATTCTTTTTTTTTCTAATAAAGCACAAGCTTTGACTTTCATCCGTGAACTATGATGAAAGTTTACAAGAATATCAGCAATTTCACAAGTTTAATAATCTTTTTGCATATTAAAGTTATTCGAATCTTGTAATTTTCTGTTTGAAGTTTCTACTTAGCTAAATTAGAGGAGAATCAGCTTAATAAAGTTTAGATGATGTTTAAATTTCGCTCCTACTTTATGCCTGCATGCTTTTAGATAACTGCTGTTTCCCTTTTCCTAACATTTGAAATCACTTTGGACTTTCACTTGTCTTTTGGGACTTTTGAAGGGCCGAAGTGAACTATTCTTGAGATGAGCACGTTTGCATGTTTTCTTTCTGCATCTCCTGTTTTTCTACGATCTCTATGGTTACTGCGCGGCATAGACTTGGCTTTACGAATAGTACGAGCGGGACTGCCAATCGAGGAAGGCTTTGCTATTCTAACCGGGGCTAAATTTTTTCTTAAATTTTTTCCATAATTAATTACAAATCATCAAAAGTTTTTGCAAGATAAATGTCGTGCTGATATCGTTGTTTGTTTGGATTGTCGTTTCATCTTTGCCGTCAGTAGGGTCATTAACTAAACTTTGTGTAAAACGATCGACTGTCGCGATCGCCTCTGATTAGCGTCGGAGTCCCGTCGCGCTAGCTCGGTCGTCGAGTGCCACAGCTAAGCGATTCGATGGATGCAATTCCAGTAAAGCTGATGTCGGATGGAAGAAACGCGAATCGGAACACAACCGGCGTGCCGTCATGGATCGGCGGTATGTCCATAACGCAGGACGGCAACCTGATTGCTCCAGACAAAATAATGACCCACGTCCACCGATACTCGAGTCCCCACTACAACCCGCAAGGACATCATTACCGACGGTGGAACCATGAGCCGGGGGGGAGCGAAGACCCCCTCTATGCCACCAAGACGGTCTATGGACCTGGATACATTGATGAAAACCGTACGTATCTATTTAATAGGACGTTGACGAATCTCTCGAGACACTTCTAGATTCTTCTTAGATCCTTTGCATGATAGAAGAAAAAAAATAGACAGACTAACTAGACAGAACCAGTACAGACCAGAAAATAGTTCGCACATGAATCACGCAGAAATAATCACAGATATAGATAAAATTCAACAGAGAGATTAGTCGACGTCTCTAGAAAAAGTAGGTGTAAAATTAAGTAAAAATTACACTTGAAAACAGACAGTATGATTAACCATAGATATCGTAAGTTACACCCACTGAATCCAGCTTTGAATCTACAATGTACAAGACCATTTAGACACGAGTGGTTTGATTTCATTCTTAAGCACTATCGTCTGTACTTACCGAGTGCTCATGTTTCCCTGTTCCTATTTATTTAAGACCCCTGTATTCGAGCACTAGATTTCTAGACCTAACACTTTGGATTAGTCTGACTTAGGTTTGACTAAAGCAAAAGTGCTATATATAAAATTTTCCGTGTAAACAGTGCTTTGCGTAGAGTTAAAGATTTAGGAATTATAGTAAATGCTTTAGAGGCCATTGAGACTCGCTTCCCTCCTCCCACAGTAAAATTTTAGAAGGTTTAGTTAAGGTTTTATGAAGATAAGATTTAGCGGAAGGAGCTTTACGCAAAAATCTTCGCGAAGCTTTGCCCATTTCCACTGAGGATTCAGAGCTCATCCTTGGATTTAATCGGATTTAAATATTACGATTAACTTTAAGTTGCGATTTGATGGAACCTATGATGAGCTAACTTGTTGGGAGGATTCTGAAATTCTGAAATGAGCATTTAAAGCAAAAAGTATTGACTGAAGTTGTATTCCACAATTGAAGACATGCAGCGACTATTATTATAACGTCGCACAAAAATACAACATGTTTTTTTTTTTCAAAATACAGTCTTTAAAACTTTTTGTTTTTTTCTTATGTTCAAGATTCAAAGAGGTTTTAACAAGCCTTGAAATATTATACATCCCTCGTTTATTGAGAAATTGTACGATTATTGGGAAATTGTCTGATTGTTAAAAGAGAAATAAAAATGAATATGTTTTTCATGTCATTTAATTCTTCAATGAAAGAATTAGCTCATCGCTTGTATATTTTTTAAATGCATTCACTGCTGAATATTCGAGCTCATAAGTGAGCTTTTTCATGGCTACTTGTACTGACTCTAGCACAGACTTGCTTAAAATACTTACTCGTTCGCTCGCTCGGTACAAATGCTCCTTGAACAGATCTAACTTTTAATGTAATTTACGTCGCTCTTTGAAAAGTTTCCATCAAATCAAACTGTTTAACACGTAACGAGAAGCTTGAATCAATTTTCAATAATTCATCTACTATATACCCATCGAATTATCTATTTGTTTTACAAAAATTCTGAATTTTATATTTAGCATGACAAAATTATCGAGGTTTGCTTGCATTTTTTAACATCGTTTCAACATTGAATTACTTTTTTTTTCATATAACATAAAATCTATCATTGGCATATTCATCGTGTATTTTCAAATTACACATGTATTTTAAAATATATTTTTGAACACATTTTCCCATTTTTCCATCAGTTATAATATAAATTATAATTAATAAATTACACGATTTGTAAATTATAATTGTCTTGGCATGAGCAGATTTGTATTTACGAGAACCACTTTTAAAATTTTCTGATTTTCCCTTTTCTTTATTTTATGTACTTATTAAGATATTTTAGTTTGTCTTATTATTTATAAAGTTTACGTCTATTTAAATCTTGATGTAAAAATATATACGTTTTGTTTTAGTTTTGATGCTTTTAGTGTACTTATTTCGTGAATAGAAGTTTATATTTAGGAACCTAAAACTACTCTCTTTAATATAATTAATTATTTTAGGACCATTAGGTATTCATAAAGTTTTAAGCAACTACCTACATTGGTTGTTTATTAATGCATAATTCATTATAATCTCAAATGTTTATAAAGTGTATTATTCAAATTTTGTACAAGAGTTTTGGTTCGCGGTGAAATTATTATTAAATAAGAGACTTATATTTTCTGATTTAACATTAGTAAAAACAATGTTCAGAGACGAGCATGTTTAAAGTATAAATATAGGTATACTATTGTACTTAGTTATACAGAAGTAACACCCTGTGGTAACATATTTCTAACGTCTAGGGGACATGGTTTTCCAGAATGACAATAATGTTATGAAGTAGTCTTTAGGCATATCTTTTCTAAATCATCAATTTATAGCTATAGATGATTTTCAACTATAATTTGTTGCCTTAACACAAGGTTTTTGATGAAAATTTTGGCACTCTTTCTTTTGGATTCAAAGTGATCAAACAACAAACTTTTAAACCTAATAGAAATATCTTCAAGTTCGTTACGTCATTTCTGGAACACCATACTAATTTACGAAACGAAACAAAACTAACACAAGCACATACCTGCAGAGAGGATTGGCAAAGAGAACGGTAAAGCAGGTGACGAAAAGGTGGCGCTGCAGTCGACGTGCCACGTGGCCCTGGAGACCTGCATCAAGGACCACGAGTGTGACTCCGCTCTCACTCCCGTACTCCAGAAGTGCCATGCGACTGACTGCGACAGAGAAGGCTGTATGGATGCTCTACGGGGCTTTTATAGGAAGCCGGGTGTCCACTGGAATACGGAGATCGCTTTTTGTCTTTGCAAGTAAGTGATTTAGGCCTTTTGTTAACAAAATCACATACAACGCAACTACTTGCGAGGGTAGATCAGCAGTCTGTATTGGAGCTTTCTGCCTCACACACAGACTGCTTTTAAAGAGAAATTTGTGATCGGGCTTAATAGCAACTTGATTTCAAGGCCGTAATTATTATAGCTTCACGCTCAAACCCCACCGCGAACTAAACTGGTTTAGTTTAGATTATCTTGCTCACGTGCTATTGCTTCGGTTCCCTCCGTAAACTACACTGCTCAGTATGGAAGAAAAGGAAAAAATACATACAAAAGAATTAAGAAACTCCTTTTTTGAAGTTCTTTAAAAGGACGGGTTTTGCCACGTGAGATAAGCATGCTTAATTTGCGGTGAGCACCTCGTAATTACAAAGGAATTGAGTATTTTCTGATAGATAACCAACAAACTATGACCAGAAATTCTTCTTCTCTGCTAATACCAATAAAGTATTAACGTCTCCTAAAATTTTTTTTTTTCTATTTACGTGTACTTCTATTCTTTTGAGAATCAGTTTTTTTGAGAATCTGTCCTTACGAGAATCAGTTCCTTTGAGAAACAGTCCTTTTGAGAATCTGTGCTTTTGAGAATCTGTCCTTTTGAGAATCTGTTCTTATGAGAATCTGTCCTTCCTAGAATCAGTTCTGTTGAGAATCAGACCTTTTGAGAATCTGTCCTTTTGAGAATCTGGCCTTATGAGAATCTGTCCTTACGAGAATCAGTTGTTTTGAGAATCTGTCCTTATGTAAACAAAGACAACAATATGTGTGTCCTTGTATTAACCTCATGAAATTTTTCTAGGAAAACGGACAACCGTGAAGATTCGTGCATGAATGCCCAGGAGCGTCTCCATCCATCTTGCGCCCAGCGTCCACCGGTCGGCTCTCCGCTGCCTGCTTGCCATACCCTCGCCCATGCCTGCAGGGAAGAACCCGAGTGCAGGTTAGTACAGTTCTTTTGACGATCCTTTCGATGTCCCACGGTGACCATGCCCATGACATGACAGAGCAACACGCAACTGCGTCAAGTTTTGATGAGTTTTGCATGGAGTTAGCCATATTTTGTTGATATGACAGTAGACTTGAGATAGTCAGATATAATCTGAACTAAACTAAATGGCGCCCGCGACTTCGTACGCGCAGACGAAATGCACTAAAATATGCACTTGAATAATTGAAATTCTCATTATCATGAAAAAAATGCATATCTCCATAGTTTTTTTGACATTAACAACTGCTGAATTCAACGTATGAGATTCAAAAATCGCACTCCTGATCTTGTGATTGAGTAAGCTGATTCATAAGTCCGTCTGTCCATCTGCAATCCAAAGATACGGTGATTTAATAATAAAAATACGGATTTAAAATTTTTCTGTGTTATGAATCTGTTTATTGTTTTGGTACCTGTTCTGTATTTTTGGCAATAAAGTGCATTTTATGTTTTATGTTTATGTCCTTCTTTATGTCTTATGAATTTATGACACATATTTTTATACTCTCAAGCTCACACTCATCAAAATTTGCCAAGAAGTCAGGTCTCACAGCACAAGTAAAGCAATAAGTTCGAAAATTGTTAATTTATGTAGAGATAGAACATAAAAAATATTTCATTCGATTAAAAACTAACATTTTCACTTGGAGCATCGATCTTGATTTAGACCGATGTATGGGAGAATATTTTTTCTAATGTAAACTTAAATTTCTAAAGAACCCTCAGGGTGGAAGTCCGACTCGCACTTGGCCGATTTTTTTTACTCTAGACGTACTCATTGCCCCACAGATTACCTATAGGACCAAGGACAAAACTATTAATTATATTAGGCAGTAAAATACCCTACCGCGATCACAAACATGTCTCCATTACCTACTGAAGGTCGCAACAAATTAGTGCTCTCTCACACAGACGGTTTGTGGTCACCTGGGAACTGATTGGTTTATGCTGTGATCCTGTCTATCCCTGTAATGTCCTTGTCTATCCCGGCAGGCTGAGTGACATAATAATAGACGTAAGAGACAAAATGTTATCAGTATTCTGGTATTTTCAAGTATTTCTCGAAGTCTTGACAAGATTAAATAATTTTATATAGTGACTAGGATATACAGGTGTAACAAAACACCCTAGTAATAATTAAGGAGGTGCTTCAGACCATCAAACTGAACAACTTTCACTATGGAGCCAACATTGAAATCGCGAAAAAAAAATCCGCTCTTTCATAAAAAACTGCAGTCTCGACTCAAATGTATGGGACGGCAGATTTTTTTATTTTTTCTCGACTTTGGCTCCATTGTGAAAGTTGTTCAGATTGATGGTCTGAAGCACCCCCTTAAGTATTACTAGCGTGTTTTGTTAAACCTTGTATATAATATTTTCTTTAGGAAATCTGAACAGATTATTTTGATATCGAAGCAAAAGAGGACCTCGTTTTGTTCAACCTCCCGTCAGACGCACACAACTATTGTAAGTAAACTATTTGTGTTGTTTCAAAGGAAATAGAGACCTATCGAGTATCAGGTCGGTTCATTAGCGTCCGACAAACGGACAATAGAAAACATTTAACTGCACGATATTACTTGAGCTTGAGTTGAGCTTTGTAGCGTTTTGTCGATGCCGTTTATGTTCTAACTTAAACGAAAAATAATTTATTTAGTATAGGAACTTGAAGCCCACTTATTAAACGTCAAATCTTTTTAAAAGTTATATGTCGGAATGTGTTGTCGCCGTCGAGTAGATGCAGAAACTCTACAACATAACACGACTAACTGTTAAAATAAAATAAATACTTAAGCTAAGATTATGTATACTATTATATTATATTATACAATACAGTCTATTAAATTAAATAATTGATACTATTATAAGATACTCAGACCCATTCATTTTGATCATTTAAAATAATTTTCTAGTTTATAGTAGCCTTTTTTTGCAGATGACTTTATTGATCTGAGTTTTAAACTTGTTTTCGGAAAGATTGTATGTTTTTTTTTTTAAGAGAGCATTATGCAGTGACCCGTGAAAGACGTGTTGACCCTTACTTTGATCTAAGGTTGACCCTACTAAGGCAAAAGTTTGGAAAGCCCTTTATCCCATAATGTCCCCATGTCCCTTTCCCGAAATGTATCTTTTGTAAAATATCTCTAACCCTAAATTGACTCTTCCAAAATGCGCTTGACCCCAAGCAGTTGAAGCATTTGGTCTTGGATAGGGCCTTACTGTATCTGTAGTATCATACTACTCTGTAGTATGTGTTAATGTTAGTACATACTTAATTTCATATTTCATATTTCATTTATTGCCATCACACAAGTACATACAATGTTAAATACAAAACATGCACTCATATAATACCCTGTAAGGACACCGCAATAGGAATTATATTAAGAGGGCTATCACAGTCCAGTGGCGCCCTCATCACATTAAAAAAGATTTCTCAATAAAGAAAGCCTAAATTAAAAAAGTGCTCAACATGAAAACTACAAAAGCCTTCAAGGTATTTTCATAGAATACTTTTATAGGTTTTTTAAAGGCCTAAACATGAAAATTTTGAAAAAAGAAAAAAAACGGCCGCTTTTGTTTTTATTCGAAATTGTCTAAAAGTGGAATGTTTACAACCTATAAAAGTATTCTATGAAAATACCTTGAAGGCTTTTGTAGTTTTGATGTTGAGCACTTTTTTAATTTAGGCTTTCTTTATTGAGAAATCTTTTTTAATGTGATGAGGGCGCCACTGGACTGTGATAGCCCTCTTAATTACATTTCATTTCACTAAATTACATTACATTATATTACATTTCATTCCATTATGATACATCACATTCCATTTGAATACATTATTAAAATACAATAAAATAAAATACATTACATCAAATTCAATAATAACCCAACGAACACCAGAGTGGAAATTGCAGCCTGTCATTGCAACTTCAAGATGCATAGCAACGCCATAAGGGTTCAAGATAAAGTTTTAAGAGCTATAACATCTTCCGCAAACTCCTATAGCTGCACGGGGAGCTTATAGTTGCAGTAAGGAAATAGAGTACAGCTTATGCCTACATATAAGTTCATTCTTGAACCTATTTACCACTTAAGCCTATAGTGAGAACCAGAAAGTGCATTTTGACACTAATAGCTGTGTATGGTATATACTTGGAACTCTAAAGCGCCTTATACCTGTAAAGAGGATATATTTTTAGACAATTTAAAGCAGTTGCTTAAGAGTTCAAATAGGCACTACTTTGTTACTAGCAGTTGCATTAAAGAGATAATAAAATAATCAGTGCAGCCTTTAGTTCCTTATGAGTTATAATCAGTGATCGGAACGATGGGATTTAAACTTTTCGTGTGGGGGTTTATCATGGAGTTGTTAAAACCACAAAATTTGAATCCCGTGATACCGGGAACTGTCGCATTAGTCAGCAGTACATTGTATCGAAGTAGTTATATCAATTTTAATGATCTAAATCAAAATTAAGGTAATATAATTTTTTTTCCGAATCCCGGGATTTTTTTTTTCTTTCCAAATTTTCATAAGTTGTCTAGTTTGATGGTCTGAACCAACTATGGAAATTTGAAAAGAAAAAAAATCCCGGGATTCGGAAAAAAATTATATTACCGTAATATGAATAATAATTAAATTAAACTTTTATCGATGGATTTCCCAACGAGCACCAGAGTGAAAATTGCAGCATGTCTTGCAACTTTAAGTTGCATAGCAACGCTATAAGGGTTCAAGATAAAGAAATCCCGGGATTCGGAAAAAAATTATTTTATCATAATTGTTTTGAGATCATTAAAATTGATATAAATAGCTTCTTCGATCCAATATACTGCTGACTAATACGACAGTTCCCGGGATCACGGGATTCAAATTAAATAAAACAAAAAAAATTGTGGTTTTAACAACTATGTTATACCCACGGCAAGTTTAGGTATTTGCAATCCCATTGTTCCGATCACTGGTTATAAGATATGAATATCTAAAAAAAATAATTCAAAGAGTAAAATTATAACTAGATCAAACATCGTTTATGTTAAATCAATAACAATGATTTTAACGCACAGTAAAATAGAATAGGATTAGATTATACAGGGTGTAATATAAAATAGGACAGTCACTTAAAGGGGTGCTTCAGACCATCAAACTGAACAACTTTTTCTATGGGACCAATATTGAAATCGCGAAAAAAAATCGGCTGTAACATACATTTCAGTCGAGTTAAGTTTGCAGTTTTGTATGGGATAGCCGATTTTTTTTTCGCGATTTCAATATTGGTGCCATAGCGAAAGTTGTTCAGTTTGATGGTCTGAAGCACCCCTTTAAGTAACTGTCCCATTTTATGTTACACACTGTATAGTAACACAATCTATGAAAATATGAATAATAATTAAATTAAACTTTAATCGATGATTATCAATTATTCAAGTCTTTGCTGTATTTATAGAAATTCTTTTCCTCGCCCTGTCCTATATCTCTGACTACCACCTCGGGGACTATAGTTGTGAGCATATACTATACTGTATTTCTTCAATATTTATATTGGATTTTTTCAATATTTATATTTGATTTATTTCAATATAAATATAAATATTGAAAAAAATAATCGGCGTGGAAATACATAGCATATGCTCACGACTATAGTCCCCGAGGGGGTAGTCAGAGGTATAGGACAGGGCGTGGAAAAGAATTTCTATAAATAATTAAATACAGCAAAGACTTGAATCATTGATAATCCATCGATAAAAGTTTAATTTAATTATTATTGATATTTTCAATGATTGACATAATCTTATCCTATTCTATTTTACTGTGCGTCAAAACCATTGTTATTGATTTTACATAAACGATGTTTGAACAAGTTATAATTTTACTCTTTGAATAAGTTATTTTAGATATTCATATCTTATAACCAGTGATCGGAACGATGGGATTGTAAATACCTAAACTTGCCGTGTGGGCATAACAGAGTTGTTAAAACCACAAAATGTATTGTGTAACGAAGTGCCCCTGTGGCGGGATGGCCAGAGGGCCTCATTGTAAAAATATATAAATCCCTTTAGAAGGGTTGACCTATCTTTAGGTAGGATGTCTGTAGTTCTGAGGTTGCTAATAAAAAGATAGAATTATAAACAAAGATACAAGTTTTATTACTGAATAACCTAATCTCGTTTACAGGTTTCCCTAGCTAACTTAATTCCTATTCACTACCGCTTTTTACTTACAACCCTAGCTGAGCTGAAAAGAGGGAATAAGGACCCGGCACGAGAGGGGCCGTATCGTGAAGGGTTATTTCCTTCAGGAGAATTGGCTCAAACTGTAAGACCTGACAACACTGCCCGAGGAACCAAAAGCCACGCCTGGTCAGATCTTCAGGAGCTACCTGCGTCCTGGTTGATCTAGGACACAGCTGCATCCACGACCCCTCAGTACGAGGTGTTCAAAAGTGAGGGGAGGTTGGGGAGAGGAGGAGGGGGGGACACCCGATAGTAGACCTCTGTGGTTGAGCTTCTTCCCAGCCGCCTGATACCTCAAGCCACCGTGCTTCCACTCTCGGACGCCAACTATCGAGTCCCGGCCTAATCAATCAATCAGTCTCGCGGCAACGGCCTCTTTACTATGGTTTCTAGCGCCAGCTGCTGAAGCAGCCGGGTCATCGGGGTTGGCACCTGATGGTGCCTCGTAGTTGTCCAGGTGTCTGCCGGCGCGGTCTAGCCCACCGAGTGGGACCCCGTTGGGGGAGGCCCGGTGAGCGAACTGCGGTCGGCAGTGTGGCCAATCAGGGGGGTTTTGTGCTGCGGAGTAGCCTACAGTCCGGCGGTTCACCCTCGGTCCGCCCCACGGTCCAAGGGGATCTACAGCCGTTAGCAGTTTCCGCAGCGGGGTGAGTCCTTAAAAGGGCTCAGGCATCAGGGGGTCAATTTCCGGGAGGGGATCGTCTGTGGAGAGCTCCATAGCGAGGGTGCAGCTGCCGAGGTCAGTTCGGCAGTGACGTCAGTCCGGGGGGTGCTGCGGAGAGCACACGAACCTGGCGGCATGCCAGGGTGTGTGCAGGCTCCAATGCGGTGGTATTTCTTGTGGTGCTGCCGGTGAGGTCAAGCTCACCGAGTGGGACCCTGTTGGGGGAGGCCCGGTGAGCGACCTACACGCCGGCAGTGTGGTTATCCGGGGTGCTTGAGGAGGGGCCCACGGTCCTGACGACTCGCTGAGGAGTCGAGGACGTGGGCGGGCTCCGAAGCGGTGTGTGGGCGCGACACAGACGGTCGCGGGAGGCGGGTGCGCTGCTGGTCGCACCTACGCGAGGCCAGCTTATGTTGGTTTTGTATAGCTTGATGTGTCGCTGTGTGTACATTGGATCGAAATAGTTATATCAATTTTAATGATCTGAAACAAAATTACGGTAATATAATTTTGTTTTCGAATCCCGGGATTTTTTCTTTCCAAATTTTCATAGGTGGTTCAGACCATCAAATTGGACAACTTATGAAAATTTGGCACCGTTCAGTTCAGTTGTTACTATATTTGTGTAGGCGAACCATCGAAATCTTTTTAAAATGTGAAATGCGCAGGCGGACATCATCAAATTAAATAAGTAAGTAATTAATTCATGGTTTCTTGTTATTCAGTACAGTACATGAAAAAAATAAACGGCGTGGAAATACATAGCATATGCTCACGACTATAGTCCCGAGGGGGTAGTCATATATACAACGTGTTAATGAATTAACGCAAAACTAGAAAGTACTTTGTTTAGAATCGAGAACAGAATCGAATTATCATGGTTTCAATATAGGTAATTTTTTTCAAAATATTAAATATTTTTTTTGCAAAATTTAAAATTTACTGAACCCGATGTCAACCCACCGCACGGGCACACTCACCTTACTTACTACCAAAACAAGATTATTAAAATGTATTCATGAGTACTTTAGCGCTTTCATTCATTGCTTGGTTCGGTCATGGATGTTTATATGTTTGTGCCGTCGTTGTATGGTTTCCATAATAAACAGCCTATAAATAGTGCTTTCTTGGGATCATTACAATGTATGTGCCTGTGAGCGTTTATTATTATTATTATTATTGCTGAAATGATAACAAATCATTTTTGCCTCAAAACTTAAAATGCTAATAACTTTAAATTTTAAGTATCAAAATAATGAAATTATTGTGTCAATCTAATCATTTTGTTATAAATCAGTTGGGGTGTATGAGGTTTTGCGCTAATTCATTAACACGTTGTATAGGACAGGGCGTGGAAAAGAATTTCTATAAATACAGCAAAGACTTGAATCATTGATAATCCATCGATAAAAGTTTAATTTAATTATTATTCATATTCACAAAGATTGTGTTACTACATAATCTTATCCTATTCTATTTTATTGTGCGTCAAAATCATTGTTATTGATTTCACATAAACGATATTTGATCTCTCTCTGGGGGTAGGCCCCTCACACGGTGGACCGATGTCCTGGTGAAGGCGGCGGAAAAACGTTGGATGAGGGCGGCGCAGGAACGGTCGTTATGGCGATCCTCGGGGGAGGCCTATGTCCAGCAGTGGACGTCCATTGGCTGAGATGATGATGATGATGTTTTCTCTAGTTATAATTTTACTCTTTGAATAATGTTTTTTAGATATTCATATGTAACCAGTGATCGGAACGATGGGATTGTTAGGGTTGTTAAAACCACAAAATTTGGTATTTTATTTTATTTGAATCCCGTGATCCCCGGAACTGTCGTATTAGTCAGCAGTACACTGGATCGAAGTAGTTATTATCAATTTAAATGATCTTAAACAAAATTACGGCAGTATAATTTTTTTCCGAATCCCGGGATTCCCGGGAACTGAACTGGACGGTGCCAAATTTTCATAAGTTGTCCAATTTGATGGTCTGAACCACCTATGAAAATTTGGGATGAAAAAAAAATCCCGGGATTCGGAAAAAAAATATATTACTGTAATTTTGTTTCAGATCATTAAAATTGATATAACTAATTCGATCCAATGTACTGCTGACTAATACGACAGTTCCCGGGATCACGGGATTCAAATTAAATAAAACAATAAATTTTGTGGTTTTAACAACTCTAACAATCCCATCGTTCCGATCACTGGTTACATATGAATATCTAAAAAAAAATATTCAAAGAGTAAAAATTTTAACTAGAGAAAACATCATCATCATCATCATCATCTCAGCCGATGGACGTCCACTGCTGGACATAGGCATCCCCCGAGGATCGGGATCAGATCAGATTAATCTGCACTATGAAATCCCTATGAAATCCAAACAATTCGACATATTGTAACCTTGAACTTATGCCTGCATAAAGAATGAAATTGGAGCCTATTAGCAGTTATGAACTGCAATTACAGTAATAAAAATCACTCTTAGGTCTACAAAAGTTAAAATAAGCGCCTAAAGCCGCTTAAGGGAAGCATTGAGGAAGATACTACGGGTATAGGCTGCCCACGAGCAAGCGCCATGTTTATGATCTTTTTAGGTTATCCAAGCAAATATTTGTCAACAAATAACGTAAACAGAACTTAATTTTCAAGGATTGGGACGTTGTCTCCAAACCAGTGTATCATTAAATCGACCTCAAATGATTTTATTACATAAAAAGTTGAAAAGACTGTATTCTAATACACATAATTAATTGCTTATTTGGATTATATCAAGAGCGCATCAAAATTACTCCAATAAGTGATATTTACATTATCAGTAAACTAATATGCGTTTTTAATTGCATGTACTGTACTGAATAACAAGAAACCATGAATTAATTACTTACTTATTTAATTTGATGATGGCCGCCACCGCACTTCAATTTCACATTTTAATAAAAAGATTTCGATATTTTGATGGTTCGCCTACACAAATATAGGAACAACTGAACTGAACGGTGTGCTGTCAAAACAAGATTCATTCATTTCAATCGGTCATTCGTTCACGAATGTAGTGCTATATGAGTGAATCTTATTACTTAATCTTCCATTGCAGCTACTATGGCGCTCTTAAGCAGCTACTATTATAGCTCTTCTGAAGCTTAAGGCCGCATAAAATTGTGCCTATTTGGCTATAGTGCTGCTGCATAAGGCCTGCTGAGCACGCTCTATAGCTTACGCCTAGCAGCTTAAAGGAATAATTGCATTGGCTCTAAAGCCTGTATGCAGCAATTTTGTGCCCGTTGGGAAGTAGGTACATAATAACATTGCAATAACTACATCAAATTAACATTATTATAAAATTTATTACATTTAATCGTAAGCGTATCCCTTCTAATTTCGTTTTATTCAGTTAACTTACAACAATGTTACACTAAATAAATATTAAATAAGATTGCGATAACAAACAATAAAGACTTAAACGCCGTTTAAATAAACATCAAAATAATTAGCCCTCCGAACCCATTCATTATCACAAACACGATGGTCATTAGACGATCGGAAACGGATATTGCCATCGGCTAATTGTTCTTGTCGAAACATGCTCGTCAGAATACTCTACTTCAGCAGTGCCGGATTAACCATAGAGGCAAAGTAGGCACCTGCCTATGGGCCCAGCGACGCCTAGGGGCCCTGCAGCCCGAAAAAAAAAGTAGAAACTCGAAGATATGTCAAGCTCGCTTCGCTCGCTCTTGGTTAATTTGATGGTATTGTAGAAAAATCTCGAGCTCGCTTCAATCGGTCCAGGATTTAGATCGCATTCATTGCGCACGACTTTATAATATTGCAGTAAAATCATAAGCTCGCATCGTTCACTCCAGGATTAAGATCGCATTGCGTAACGTGTTTATATAATACTAGCGGCCCATCCCGGCTTCGCACGGGTGGACGTCTAATCTTTTCTAGCAATAAATATAGCCTATGTTACTCAGGGTGAATGCAGCTTTCTAATGGTGAAAGAATTTTTTAAATCAGCCCAGTACTTTTTGAGCCTATTCATTACAAACATACAAAAATAGGTACAAATCTTTCCTCTTTATAATATTAGTGTAGATAATATTGTAATAAAATCTCGAGTTTGCTTCGCTCGCTCCAAGATTGAGATACTATGGTCAATTTGCAATGAATTAATAGTGACGACCCGGTTGGTGTAATGGTTACCACGCCGGACTAGCAAACCAGGGTCCTGGGTTCGAATCCCGGTTCGGTCATGGATGTTATAATATGTTTGTGCCGCTGTTGTATGGTTTCCATATTAAAAAGCCTATAGTGCTTAACGTGGAATCATTACAATGTATGTGCCTGTGAGCGTTATTTATTTATTATTATTTATTAATAGTATTGTTAATGTGTTATAAAACCTTTAGTTCTGTTCGCATGCTGCTGTTTTAAAATAGGTAGGTTGCTCACTACGCTCTCATCAGATTTTGGAGCGTATTAAAAGCTTGAGATTACTCCACATTTTAGTGGATTATGTTATATGGTGGTTATTTACCTATTTGCGACTTCCCAACCTGTATTTCTCTTGGGGCCACAGAGACAAATCCATCCCACAGGGGCCCCGAGGCTGGCATTGCCTCGGGGCCTCTATATGGCATAATCCGTCCCTGTCTACTTGGACTGACTTGGACAAATGATTTCACGTTGAATTGATTTAATATACTGTCTTGGTCTATTTAATATAGGTCTTGGAGTCAACAATAGTGTTACCGGGATTTGGGTAATTGAAACTCAAAATATTGTGGAGCTTTAGAAAGGTGTGTTCCGATTTAAAAAAGGGTGTTTCAGTCCATCAAACTGAACGACTTTCACTATGGACCCAACATGGAAATCTGTGAAAAATCGGATACTCCGTACAGAAGTGCGATACCTACTAGACTCAAATGTATGGACTAGCTGATATTTTTCTCGCGATTTCGACGTTGGTTCGATAAGTAGGTACATATAAGTGGGTCAGTTTGATGGTCTGAAGAACCCTTCTGAATGACCCCCTCCCCCTCTCTTCCCTTTTGACCTTTCTGTAACACCATGTATATTACCTAATCTACCTTTACAGTTACACTATTGGCTACTTGACAACTAGTCAAATCAGCTACTCTTTATCGGACGTCAAAACATGCGCTTTGTATGAAGATTTGTACTAAATAATGAGTTGTGACGTCATCAACATTGTCATTACTTTTTATAGTTTACCTTGTTATTAAAAATAGTATTCAAGCTAAAAACTCAATGAAAATGGGAGTTTAGCGTTATTTTCTAACCCTTTTTTTATTGAGTAGATAAAAATAAAATATATTGAATGTAGTCAAATACCCATTTTACTGTGGCAGAAGTAGGTATGTCTACATTTAAGATATTAACAAAAAAGTTTACGATAATAATAATTATGGTTAGGAGTCCCTTGTTTTTTCAATTTTTTTATCTGTTTTTCCAATGATATTAATGTTACTCCGTGTTTTTCTGTCTGTTTTCGATTATTACAAGAAACAACTTGACCTATTTTTATTTATGAAACTTTTTGTGTTTTTAAAAGCTTATGATTATATACCTAATGTGCGGACAAAGTGGCGGGTAAAAGCCAAAATACTCGTACATCTTAACCAAAATTGTTATAGGATTTTTCTTGACATGTCAATGTACAGTGAAACCTTGTTTATTCGAATCACTGGTTCCTGATATTAGCTCGCACAAACAGACAAATTCTTTCAGACTTTATTCTATGTTTAGATAACAACGTCGGTGGCGCGTTGCGGAGAGGTATAGACACCCAATCGTGAGGTCCGGGTTCGAATCCGCACGGACGACATGCCATGTACCAATGAGTTTAATAACTGATTGCTCTCAAACGGTGAAGGAAAACATCGTGAGGAAACCTGCGTACTGTGGAGAAGAAAATCTGATGCGTATGTGTGTACCTACCAATCCGCATTGGGCACGCGTGGTGGACTGATGCCCATACCTGTAGGGTAGGCCTGTTCGACGTATAATTGGCTTCTTCTTGTTTTATAGAGTCGATGGCAAGTCATTCTTAATTTTTTCAGCCAAGTATTTCGCCACACGGATAGCACTGCCGGCAGCGTCCATAAGCTCTGTTCGCGTGCAGGGCCTCAATCGCCCTAAGTTTGAACGATACTACCAAATCAAAACCACAACCAAAAACGTTACGTTATGCACAATTCGTATCGCGCAAATTATATTAACGGTAACGATTTAGCTTTCGGAAGATACGTTGGCGTAACGTTTGATGTCCGTTCGATCGAATTTTCTGTATTGTGCGATTTAACCGTTCAGAAAAAAATATCGCGATAGCTTTTTTACTTCAGCTAAACTAATAAATCTAAACCAAAACTAAACCAAAACCAAACCAAAACCGTATAATTTTGCGCAATTGAGGCCTTGGTGTCAGGGCAGGAAGGGCAGGATATGAGGTGGGCCATAGTCTGTGGGGAAAGTACCTATAATAGGCTGTGATGATGATATTAATGTTAACATTTGTGTAATTTTATACTACGAATCCCAAATAATGTCGATGTTTTTATGGTTGATCTTGAGATATTAAGAGATAGATACACATATTGTACATACCTATTCTCACGCCTGTCTCCCCCTGGGGTAGGCAGAGACAACGGAACGCCACCTGCTACGATCCTGACATACCTCTCTAGCTTCCTCATTCATAAGACCTTTCATGCATGCTCGTCGGTTTCGGGTAGATCTGACCTGGCCCTTTTTAAGCACGTCGCCAATTTGGCCCGTATATGTACTTCTAGGCCGTCCCCTTCCACGAGAGATAGCGAATAAGAATAACTATGGAAGAATAACTCTAAACAAAAGCAACATAATTTTTGGCACCCTTTGAAAAATGACATTTTGTATGAGTTTTGGCGGCAAGGTGTAGTTTTTAAGGAACAAATTTCGAACACTGTGTACTTTTTTTGGGGTCACTTTTTGAGCTTGATTTACATTTCTATACATTCTTATTCGTAGGATATACCTACCTAATTGATATAGATATACCTACCGAATTTCATTTTGCAACTCTGATTACCTATTCTAAAATTAATAGGGCGGGTATTAGGGTATGCTCGAAGTCCCGGAATCGAAAATACCGGGAAATCCCGGGATTTCGCGGCAGTCAAAGAACCGGGGCTACAAAATCAGATCCCGGTACTTTCGGGAAATGTGTGTTAGCGTAGTAAACAAATAGAATTACGCGCTGTGCTTCTCGCTAAATAATATAGTGTTCTGCGCAAAATATTCGTTGGATAATGTTAGAAAAAATTAAAGACAAAAGTTTTTGCTCGGTGTCTGTTGTCTGTGTGGTTTTAGTCTCGTTCCTGTTTTGGGCAACCTCTGGACATTGGTGGTCAAATGTATCCAGGTCATCCCGCCATCTCTTCCTGTTTCGACCATAAAGTCGTGAGCTTATCGCTGGAAATTCTCATTACGTATCAAATTCAAAATTGTCCGTAGCATACAATGTAGGTAATATAGTTTACCAGACGATATGATCGCTATTGTTCAGAAATTCAAATGCAATATACAATATTGTATCTAAAATCTATACAATAATACAAAACACAAGCAACTTATTCGGAAAGCCGTCGCAAATTCTAGCAATATCATTGTTTACTTTAATACAGACATCTGCAGTGCATTTGTGTGTCCTAATTGCAGTTTGAATGCAATTTTAGTTCGTCCGCCATTTGGCAGTAGGGTTGTCCGTTCGGAACATTTGAGTTTCGGGACACGTACCTATTAAAATAGCTTGAATTAAGATCTATCCACATTAGGACGGGCGGAGCACGCAAAATAATACCTATAACATTATTATTATTATATCAGCCGTCGCTGTCCCATTGTTGGGCAAAGGCCTCCCTCCGTTCTCCATGCGTCCTGGTTTTACGCTTCGTTTGGCCAGTTTTTCAAGGAGCCATCGATTGCGTCCCGACACTTTCTTCTAGGTCTGCCTCGATGCCGATTTTGTTTAACTAGGGACCAGTTGGTAGTGCTTTTGGCCCATAGGCCATCTGGCATGCGGCAGACATGTCCAGCCCAATCTCACTTTAGATTGGCAGAAGTGGTGGCGACGTCTGTCACTTGGGTTCTGGCGCGAATGACTTCATTTCTGACCCGGTCGATCAGTTTTAAGCCAAGGATGCTCCGTAGCCCTTTGACAAACCTTGAGGCCTGACTTCTGATCCTTTGTCAATGACCACGTTTGAGCACCGTAGGTAAGAATGGAAGAATGCACATGTTCATGAGCTTGCGTTTGATAGTATAGAGTACCAATAATAGACTTGAAAAAAAAAACAGAGATTCTCCATCCATTCCATTTTACTATGCCGCCCATCGAAACGCTCCATTGTAATGTGCATGAAGCTTTAGCGGTCTTCACTGCGACTTCCACTTCCCGCTGACTGCCCAGGCATCGCCGACGGTAGCTGCGGGAATTCTCGAGAATGCGCTCGAGTTTTGTGGAAGACGCGCTACCTATTTTTAGCTTGTATATCTCATCCGGTCGCTTCCATTCCATTCCGCCGCAATGAAAATTGGGCCTAAATAAACTAGGAACTAAAATCAGCTGGAGCTCCATATCTTGTCTTGATTACAGGATCTCTGTCTCCTAAGATTTACCAAGTTATTTAGCTGGAAATTTTGCTCAAAATCGTGATAAATATCCAGCCCCGGCAACAGGGGGGACAAGGGGTACAAGCTGTGTCGGGCCTTGGACGATAAGGGGCCCATGTCAGTGGCGAGGCGTGGGTTTCTGCCGCCCGGGGCACAGATCGATTTTGCCGCCCCCTTATCTTTATAAAAAGACCTACGCAAAAAATAACGGAGCGAGCTCGACATTTTTTGGCACAACTATTCGAGTTGTGGTCAGACATCTTTTGATTTATAAATGTAGGAAAAAGAATTGCGCGAGCAATGTGAGCTCGACTATTCTCCTAAATACGAATCATTTGGAGCCAGAGCTTTTTACGTATAATATGTGCAAAGTAAACTTAATAAACACTACGGATCCAGCGAAGCAAAAATTTTTCTTTATTTTCTTTCTTTCTTTCAAAATGTTAAGCACCGAGTCTGAGCCAGAATTCTTTAGGTCTACCTGCAGTCCAATAATTAAAACAGAAACTTGAGCGAGCGAAGCGAGCTCGACTTTTCTCGAATTTGCCGCCCCTAGTAAAGTGGCGCTCTGGGACATTTGACCCACCCTTTGATCCCCCCCCCCTCGCTACGCTACTGGCCCATGTAATACGTAGTATTCACTAAAATAATGGATAAAACTAGGATTCATGAGGCCAGAGAATCGGTTCTCAACATTTCTGTCGCCAAGCTTGCAAATATCTAAACGATTCGGTGGAATCCCTAGCATCTGGCAGCTGTAGGTCGATTGTGTTCACAGTTTATCCATGTGTGACTAATTCGAAGCTTTGTGCGCTAAACGTTGTATTGCTGCAGAGGCTGGAAACATTCGGCTTCGGATTTGTTAATTGTTTTATGGGTTCTTTATACAATCAGACAAGATATAGTACTGCTTTTGTTGGCTTGTTCGAACTAGCGGATACTAGATATAAGATAGATAGATAGATAACACGTTTATTCATTCAACAGTACAATATAACATACGAGTAGTGAACAACAGAAAGCATCTTCGGTGCAATGCAATCACTTCGGTGACCGTCCGTCCATTATATTTTCACAGTGGTTTTTTGACTACAGGAAGGCTGCCCAATCCCACCCAGCACCTACAGACCTGAAATCATTTTTAAAACTCTGTGAGCGTTTAAATATCTCTACGACCTACCTCTACACTTACAAATCAATTAGTTTAGGTTCCTCTTTTTATTATTTGTATTGCTATTAAACTAATGGTTTTGCGGTAGGATTCTCATAAGTGATACAGTGGTGGGAATGTTTGGTGGGCCTACGCCAAGACCAATAAATAAATAAATAATAGGTACCTACAAATTTTTACATAGATACATACATAAAAAACCGGCCAAGTACGAGTCGGGACTTGGGCAATTAGTGTTCCGTGCTGCCAGTTTTTTAAACATAGGTCATTGAGTAACCACTATAAATTGACATTTACTTAGTATGTGGTCACATAGTAACTGAAGATCATTTTACACTGGTCATTATGGTGTTAGTTTTTTGGGTATAGGAAAAAAACTATCCAAGTTAGAGCCACCCTGATAATTTTCCCGCCATCTACACGTTATTTCTAATGTTTATGATTTTTCTCAGATCTTATACAGCTATATTTTTTGAAATAGAGGTGGGGACAGCAATTTCTCGGATTGAATTGAAAATTTTGTTAAACAAAGTTTTTATAAAAAATTTCAAAAGTATATTTTCAGATTTGTGTTTTCATAAGCTTTCAATTGATACCCCACACCATAGGGTAGAAAATATTTTTTTTTTATTTAACCTTTCTTACTCCCCAAATTGCCCCCCAATATAAAAATTTAGCTTTTTTAACTTCATTTATGATATTGGACCACCAATTGCTATATCTGAACTGAGTTTCAACTTCCTATATCTAACGGTCTCTGAGAAAAATGCCTGTGACAGACGGACGGACAGACACCGAGCTGATTCCATAAGTGTTCCGTTTTTCCAATTTTGGTACGGAACAATAAAAAGGTACATATGTTGCACTTTCAATTCCCCATCACTCTTATTTTCCGACTAGACTTTGTAAGGTGAATCGACGGCCCGATAGCTCAGTTGGCAGTAAACCTGCCTGCTGATTGGAGGGTCGCTGGTTTGAATCCCGTAAAGAGCAAATATTTGTATGATGAATATTTGTACCCGAGATATTATTCTAACGCCCGATTCATGGATGTTTGTATCTACAGGGTGAAATTGATATCATTAGCATCCTTTTAAACTAAGATTCTACGAATCAAACTGAACAACTTTTACTATGAGAGCAAACCAATCGGAGCAACAAAAAAATCAGCTGTTGTATACATTTGCGTCGCGTAGGCATTGCAGTTTAGTACGGAACAGCAGATTTTGTTGTTGCTCCGATCGGTTTGCTCCCATAGTGAAAGTTGTTCAGTTTGATGGGTAGACTCTTAGTTTAAAAGGATGCTAATGATATCAATTTCACCCTGTATACAGGGTCTTTTTACAAGCTTTTATTTAATATGCTGACACTTTTTAAGGGGATGATCCGACGAAAAATTCTTCGTCTATGGGATGATCACACCATCTAACTGAACAACTTTCTCTATGGGACCAACATCGAAATCGGGAATGTTTGTAGTTTTGTATGAAAGAGCTGATTGTTTTTTTGCGATTTCGATGTTGGTGCCATAAAGAAAGTTGTTCAGTTTGAAGGTCTTATCATCTTCTTAAAAAAGTGTCAGCATATTATGACCCTGTATAAGTAATTTATATCGTTATCTAGTCATCATAATAATACAAGTTCGAGTTAGATTCTGGTACTTTCATTTGGGGTAATATAATCTGCGCGACAAAATGTCCAAGACATTAGTCACCGTTAGAGTTGTAAATCTACCGTAGCCTACCAAATCGTGAGGTAGACTACCGGTAGGCTACATAACCTACGGTAGCAATTGTAGATTATTCAGTCGTAGAAATTTTGGCCAGTTTACAATATTTAAGGCGGCTGCCATTTATTATTTGTGATAAATAAGCTACGAGAGCTTCGGCAATAATTTTAGAGAAAGTAAAAATCAATCTAGAACGCGAAAAAAGGACATTGACATACACTATTTTATAAAAGGTTTCTTAAAATGTGATATTATGCACTAAGCCACGATAGCCTAGCTCCTAGGGGTGTGGGTTCGATCCCCAGGGCACGTACGTACTACTGAAATGTGGTTTTTATAATTTATGTTTCATGTCTGTACGGACGGTTTTATAGAATTATCGTAGTACTTTCTCATATTACATATTACGTATTACATATTACGTATTACATGAAAAAAAATCATTTTTTTTTTTTTCACAATAAATCGCCGATTTTTCATTTGAAATCTACATAATCTACGGTATAAATCAGTAGTCTACCGTAGTCTACCATAGTCTACCGGTAGACTACCGTAGGCAGAGGTAGGCTACGTAGCATTTACAACTCTAGTCACCGTACCGTAGTATCAAATCAACCTAGAACGATTACAGTTATACGGAGCTGAAAAATCCGTAGGTACTCTAGTTTACCTTACATACAATAACAACTTCTCAGTGCGACCCTTAGGTGTTCGCGACCTTCAAAAAAAGGTCCACAAACAAATTTCGATAGAATGTACACCTAATTTTGTACACTTTACCGTCGCCGTTAAAATGACTGAACGGAAAAACGTTACTATAAATATTAGATCATTTGTCGCGGAAGCAAACACTTCGCCCCTCCAGTTCGATGAATTTACCGAGATATTTCTGAATCGTTTAGGGTTGACGCCCAATAGCTTAAGACATCGTTAGTTGTGAAGATCGCGAAAAATAGCTGTCCCATACATTAGGGCCGAGTATAGGCTAGGTTTGCCTTTGGAGTTTAGTATAGAACACCACTATTTGTGAACATCAAGATAGCGGGATCAAATCTCCGATTCAAAATTTAGCATATGGGGAATTTAGTACTCCATTTGTACTAAATGTACCCTGAGTTTCAACATTTGTACCTTTACCGCCAAGAAAGTACAATCAAAACTATCTGATCCCGCCACCTTGACGTCAAAGTGGCGGGACCATTGGGAAGCATTGCCCACACGTGGACGACAATAACATGGGTAATTAGTACTACATTTGTACTAAAATATACTCGATTTTCAGCCCAGTACAAATTACCGTTTCAAAGATATATACGATAATAACTGGTCCGCCATTCTGACGAATCGTCCAATTGCTTTTTTCATACGAAAATCGTAGTTTATAGTAAATATTATAATGTGGAGACTTAGTACCAGGCAGGTACAAAAACATATATTAATATCAGCCTTCTATCTTGTTTACGTAAAAAGTTATAGGAAGATACATTTTCCAATCGAAAAATACAGGGTGTAAGAGACAGGCGGCCAAATACTGAAATTGCGTATAACAGACCATCAAACTGACCAACTATCTCGATGGAACCAACGAAACGTTGAAATCGGAAAGAAGCTTCTGTTACAAAGATACATTTATCAAATAAAAATACAGTGTGTAAGAGACAGGCGGCCAAATACTGAAATTGCGTATAACAGACCATCAAACTGACCAACTATCTCGATGGAACCAACGAAACGTCGAAATCGCATGTCACCAATTATTGGATTTTTTGTCTGTCTGTTTTTTCGCGCATCACATGAAAACGTAACGTATGATGGGTAAAGTAATAGCTGCTTTATTATTCTTAAGAGATCTCACTGTAGACCATGTAGACCAGAGTTTCTCATTAATTATAAATAAATAAATATTAAGTTTATAACTTTTTTAATATTAGGTTGTTTGCAATGAAATGTTGTTGGTTGAATGTCGGCTAAGTCGTTGACTCTTCTTCGAGCTGCGCGCTCAACCAAAAACACGGACCGCAAAAAAAAGAAGTGCAATTAATTGAATCAGGCGTTACTTTGCGTAAATCCATGACTAATTGGTAGATGACACGATTGTATCAAGACCTCCGCCTCTAAATACCTAGTAGACAAAGTTGTATTACGTGATAAAAAACAACCTGCTTACCAAATAATTTCTACTCTACACGTGTTTCGCTCCACCAAGGAGCATCCTCAGGAGTTAGACCGACGAACGTTCGTCGGTCTAACTCCTGAGGATGCTCCTGATAGGAGGTCTTGATACAATCGTGTCATCTACCAATTAGAAATGAAGTGCAGCGCCATTTTCCACAAATATGACTGAAGTAGTTGTGTTTTACGAAATTTTATTTTGAACTGGACTTAACTGGACCATCCAATTTGCTTAAAACAATAAAATCGTTTTTTACCAAGACGTACTACCAGTAGTAAGATGGAAAATTCATTTAACCGTGGTTCTACCGCCTCGGCCGGTAGTACTACCGGCAAATATTTTTTTACTATAGTACTACTCTAGAAACCAAAAATAAAAGATAGCGTTGGCGGCGCAGGACCGGTCGCTATGGCGATTCTTGGGGGAGGCCTATGTCCAGCAGTGGACGTCCATCGGCGGAGATGATGATTATGATGAATAAAAAATATGCATTTTAATTTGTTGTTTTCTCTTCTATGCGTACCTTTTGAATACTTATAATAGATATAATTTTTTTATAGGGTGTCAGGGAAAGCCGGGCCAATACTGAGTCGGGGTACTGCAGTTTTGTTTGTAACAGCCACAGAACATTATAAGAGGGGTTAGAAGTGCAAACTAGGCGTGGAACGTATCGCCACAGGTTATGCAATGATTTGCATAACACCATAAGGCGCGCGGCGTGGTGCGAGCGAGAGGGCAAGAGTAATTGTAGCAGCGTGAGTGGAAAGACAAGTGGCGACAGCCGTCTCCGAAGCAAAAGCGATACTTTGCATTTCTAACCCCTCTTATAATGTTCTGTGGTAACAGCAGATTTTTTAAGATTCCATTAAGATAGTTAGTCAGTTTGATTTTCAGTACTTGGCCGCCTGTCCCTTACACCCTGTATTTTTATTTGATAAATGTATCTTTGTAACAGAAGCTTCTTTCCGATTAAACGTTTCGTTGGTTCCATCGAGATAGTTGGTCAGTTTGATGGTCTGTTATACGCAATTTCAGTATTTGGCCGCCTGTCTCTTACACCCTGTATTTTTCGATTGGAAAATGTATCTTCCTATAACTTTTTACGTAAACAAGATAGAAGGCTGATATTAATATATGTTTTTGTACCTGCCTGGTACTAAGTCTCCACATTATAATATTTACTATAAACTACGATTTTCGTATGAAAAAAGCAATTGGATGATTCGTCAGAATGGCGGACCAGTTATTATCGTATATATCTTTGAAACGGTAATTTGTACTGGGCTGAAAATCGAGTATATTTTAGTACAAATGTAGTACTAATTACCCATGTTATTGTCGTCCACGTGTGGGCAATGCTTCCCAATGGTCCCGCCACTTTGACGTCAAGGTGGCGGGATCAGATAGTTTTGATTGTACTTTCTTGGCGGTAAAGGTACAAATGTTGAAACTCAGGGTACATTTAGTACAAATGGAGTACTAAATTCCCTATATGCTAAATTTTGAATCGGAGATTTGATCCCGCTATCTTGATGTTCACCACTATTTCGATGTTAAATCCCATGGAGAAAGTTGTTCTATTTGAAGGTCTGAAGCACCCATAAGCGATTTAATTTATAATAAATAAACTATTATACCTTGATCAGTTGAATTTAATTCGACTACACGCCAAATGCTAGCAAATAGCTTTGCCTATTAAGGCTCCTCCTCCCATCTGCAAGGCTCTCTTTCTTACAAGCAAGCTTTTGCAATTAGCCATCCCGCTTCAATTGCGCGGCTCCGGTCAGAATTTTTCGTTTTCTTTGAAAACCTATATGATTTTTTATGAATTTTCAAAAAATAAGAATACCACATCATTTTATATTGTATTGTGAAGAATATTGTAAATTTTCATATTCTTCTGATCAACAATGTAAGAGTAAAACGGTTACAACTGGAAAAAAAGAGGTGACTTTGGAGTCATTTTTCTTCACTTTTATTAATTAAAATAGATTTCGAGAAAAACCACATCACTGTTCATATCCTGTAGATTGTTCAGTTTTGTTTTCTGCTTAAAAAGTTCCATAGTTAATGTATAAAATGGTTACAAAGTTACTCAAAACCGGGCGGACGCCCCTTAAGGGCCTATGTCGAAAAATAATTTAAGCGAAACGGGCGTGTGATAGCTTATATTACTGCCAGATGCGAGAGAAAGAGATGGGGCGGCGCGCGCGCCTGGAACGAATCAAGCGAAAAAACAAACTTTATTTAATTGTGATTGTACTATTAATGTAAGTTCAATTCTGCTCTAATCAAAACTTAGATAATAGCAATCTCTTTTTTTAAAATCAAGTCTCATGTTTCTATTATTCACCGTTTAGCAGTTACAAGCGTGTATAGACAAAAACGGAGGCTACTTTGGCTTGTTTTTCTATCGAGAAAATTTGTCTTAATCGTGTTTTGGCTCTAATCAAAAATTCAATTATATGTTCAATTTACACATATCCGCAAATCATACTCCTACTGTTAGTACTTCATGATATATGGAGCTTTGAAGAATCCTATTTTTTTTTACATAGCCCCTTCTTAACGCGCCGCTATTTATTGCATGGAATTTTTTGGGATTTATACATAAAGAATATAGAAATAAACACTGAATACTAAAAAGATTTCCTAGCACTACAGTCTATCTCAAAGTCAAAGTCAAATATCGTTTATTGCATAACTACAGGTTTATAAAAAATCGTAATTTTACACTCTCATATCTCTATCGAATTTCATTAATTCATTCTATTATTCTAACGCAAATACATTATTGTAAGTTAGAATATGTGCTTCCATCATACAGCCACTGAAAATGCTATTTCTAAACATCTACTATGTTCAAGACAAAAAAGTTGAGATATTTTCACTCGGGCCTCAGTTGGGCCTCAGTGATTGAAGTTTGACGGCATATTACACCGAACTTACCTTTCGAGAGCTCTTTCCCCCAAATGCAAAGTTGGCTTTTACGTCAAAGTGTCAGCCCTCAGATCTACGTTACGTAACACCGACATCAGCAAATGGATGTTGAATTATTCGTCCTACTGATTTTACATTTCGATTTTAGTAGGAGCATTGGGCGTTTATTTTTGCATACATTGTAGCATTTGATTTGGCTTAACCTCATCGTCCTGGGCTTAGGATTCAAGGTCTTTAGAGTTGTCCGTCAGGTCTCAGTTCTTTATTCTAAATCTTTGCTTTATTTACTTTTCTCTTCATTTGATCTTTTTCTTTCGAGTCGATGGCATGTCATTCTAAATCTTTCCAGCACAGTATTTCGCCACACGGATATCATTATCGACAGCGTCCATAAGCTAAGTTCGCGTGCAAATATCCGGCAGGAAGGATAGGATACGATTTGATCTTCTGTATGTGTCCTTATGAATTATAGGTAGTAAGACGCGACGACTGGCCGAAGCGAAGCTACAAACCCCGCATGCTACAAAAGCTTGGTAGCTTGCGCTACAAACCCAAATACCTACATCGTTGGTTTGAATACAGCGTACCTACTTACAGTGCTATCAAGTCCAGCAAGGAGTTAGCTAAATCAAAAACCAAAGTTGATCATTAACTATTTAGCAACGAGCCAAAAATCCACTGTGCTTGCGGTGCATTACCTATCATGTGCTCGCGTTATGCGGCCAATCACCTTGTTTGTGCCTGTGCCATAAAGTTATTATTATGGCCTGTGCCCTATATTGGAACATATCTGACAATAGGCTCCTTGACAACTAGTCAAATCAGCTACTCTTTATCGGACGTCAAAAAGTGCGCTTTGTATGAAGATTTGTACTGAATAATGAGTTGTGACGTCATCAACATTTCAGTACTTTTTAAAGTTTATCTTAGTATTAAAAATTGTATTCATGCTAAAAATTCAACGAAAATGGGAGTTTAGAGTTATTTTCTAACCCTTTTTTACTGAGAAGATAAAAAAAATATATTGTATGTAGTCAAATACCCAATTATGATGATCAAGCCTTAATAACCTAATATTCACATATTATTTCCCTTTTCTCTCATTGTTTTTACTAGCTCTACCTATTTTAATATTATGATCAGCCCTGTATTAGTCCACTGCCGGACATAATAGGCCTCTCCCAATACACGCCACGTCACTCGATCCAGTGCTTCTTGAATCCATTTCCTTCCAGCCATCTTTCGCAGATCATCGCGCTATCGAGCAGAGTATCAGCCTTCTCTTCGTCTGCCCAAACGTCATTAGACTTACTTATTGCCTCCGTGGTCTAATGGTTAAGAGCACTAGGCTCTCGACACGGAGGTCGTGGGTTCGATTCCCACGGGGGACACCTCGTGATATGTCACTTTGTGCGTTTTTCCCCAGTTGGTTAGGAAATTGCAGGCTGAATCACGTGATTGTCTGAAAAGAAAAATGATTCCTTGCTTCGGATGGCACGTTAAGCCGTTGGTCCCGGCTACTATCTCTGGTGGTAGTAGTCGTTACATAAAAACGACGTCAGAGGCCGTAAAAACGTCTAGAAAAACTCTGACACCAGGGCTCTGCCCACACGATAAGAAGAAGAAGACTACACTTACACAAAGCCAAGACCATAAAATACAGATCAGGTGAAGTATGGTAATATTTTCACCGTCTCTTTACAGAATCCGCCTGGAGAACTACGAACAATGGTGTGCAGTAGACGCAGTGACCCAAGGCTGTGCTGGTTCTCCGGCAGCTTGCAGGGCAGCTGTTGTAGCAGTGCTGGGAACCCAGCTGCGAGCTGCTTGCGCCTGCCGCGGAACCGACTTCGCTCAGCTTTACGATTGCCTTGGCTGGCAGCGTCTGCTGTGGTTGAATCCTTGCGTTGGTAAGTTCAGTTCTTCTTGTTCCAATATATTGGTAACGTTCTCAACAAGTCCTTGTGACTTGTACACCCGGAAGCGCCGTGCATTTACTATATGCATAAACTTTGTCAATTTTAAACAATTTGCTTCTTCAGGTCAACCTATGTCAGGTTTGTAGCATGTTGTGCTATTTATTTTCTTTGGCTTCTCCATAGTATACTCAATCGATTGTCTTGCCCTTTGGAACTCGTGCGGAATTTATACGTAGGCGTAGGTATCAACTATTGAATCCTTATCCTGAATCACACAAATGAGGATTTCCGTTCTCCAGGTCCATATATTACATTAAAACTGGTAGAAGATTTCCTTTTGCTGAACTTTTATCACAACTCATTCTAACCTAAACTCAAATAAAGATCTTACTAAACCATGCCAATGACAATTGATTGTCTCAAATTCCAGTGGAATCCCAAAGTGACTACCACGTGAAGACCTACGGATCTCTGCTGACGACAACGCCTTTCGACAGCGGCATCAGGCTGATCACCTCGCCTCCTGAGCATCCCGTCAACCATCGTACCACCACCCACCACCACAGGCATACCACTCAACTTGAGAAGGCACATCTTGAGCCTGTTCAGGTAATAATGTCAATAATATTGACCTACAATAATGCAGCTACAGATGCACAATGAGAAGAAAAAAGCCTGATTAATTTAGGGCTTCATGACACCGAAAGTCAAAGAGTTGGAACACGAATTACCCATAATAGATTCAGAAAAAATCTGTAGCGTAGCGAGGGGGGGAGGGGGGCAAATGCCCCGGGCGGCATTTTACTAGGGGCGGCAAATTCGGGAAAAAATAGATTGAGAACTCTTTTATAAGTATAGATTGAACTCTGTCTATAACCAAACCATGTCGTAGAGCAGAGAAGAGTCGAGCTCGCTTCGCTCGCTTTAAGTTTCCGTTTTAATTACTGCGCCTACATATAATACTAAAGAATTCTGACCACAGCTAAGATGTGGTGCTAAACATTTCGCTCGATCCACCCACACCCACACTTTTCGGTCACTTTGCAAATGTTTTGTACGTAAAAAGCTCTGGCTCTAACAGATTCTTATTAAAGAGAAAAGTCGAGCTCGCTTCACTCTCTGTAAGTTTAAATTTTTACATGGATAAACCAAAAGATATCTTGACCACAACCCGAATAGATAAAAAATTTCGAGCTCGCTCCGCTCGCTCCGTTGTTTTTGTGTAGATCTTCTTATAAAGATAAGGGGGCGGCAAAATCAGTTTTTGCCCCGGGCGGCAGAAACCCACGCTACGCCACTGGAAAAAATTGAGTACGAAAAACTCAAAGTCCTTAAAGCTTAGCCTCTTTCTGCTTAGGGAGATTTCCCGAATACAACCTTTAAAATAAAAAAATTAAATTTCACAAAATAATATTCTAGATTAGATAGAGGTTAGATTCCGATGGCCCCGCACACGGTGGACCGACGACCTGGTGAAGGCGGCGGGAACCCGTTGGATGAGCGCAGCGCAGGACCGATCGTCATGGCGATCCGTTGGGGAGGCATAATATGTCCAGCAGTGGACGTCCATCGGCTGAGATGATGATGATGATGAATATTCTAAAACACTATTTTTGCGTAGTAAGTGGCGCGCCCTGGTCTCTGCCTACCCCACTGGGAAAGAGGCGTGACGTTATAGATAGATAGACTATTTTTGCTTCTTTTCGTTTTCGCAATCGATACTAAAAAGAAGAAAATTCAATTCCAGGAAAGCAAAGACCTCGACCCGATAACAACGATGTCCGAAGCAACGGTCCTGCCAAACGAGATCAAAAACCCAATGCAAATATCCGAGCCGGTCATCGAGACTACAACCGACACTACAACCGTCGCTACAACGACAACTACGACGACTACAACGACGACGACTACCACTACAACGACGACAACGCCAAGGCCAACAACGACGTTGGAGCCGGCGAAGTATTGCATCGTGAAGAAGCCGGAGAGTGACGATGAGGCGCAGTATATTAAGATGGGGGAGACTCGACGAGTAAGTATTTGATATTTCTCTTTAGTAGTGGTGGAAATCGAAATTAAAAAAAATAGTTTGGAGTCAGAGTAATAGGTAATTATCGTGAAAGCCAGACAGATCATCTTCAAAAATGTACCATAAGCCAATACAAGTTTTGACAATATATTATTGCCAATATACGTTATTGGGGAACCGAACATAATTAAGTATCTATTATTAGATTAGTATTGTTACGAGCTACGGGTTCCGGGATTGGAGTGAAACGCTAAATCCAATTTTACAGAGTTTATTTGGGATACACTTACAAACGGTCCATCTCGCAGAGGTTCCCCTATGCGGTTCACTTCACCGGGTCCTCCTCGCAGGGATTCCCCGTGCACCACTTACTGTCACTGTTCACAGTCCACTACGTCACTACTGTGACGACACGACACGCGTCACGGCTATGACATCACGACGTACGACACTATGACGTCACGCACTACACTGACACTATGACGTCACGTACTACACCGACACTATGACGTCACGCACTACACTGACACTAGTCTACTCACTGTTCCACTCTTAGCACTTTTCTCTTCACTAGTACTTTTCCACTTTTACTTTTCTTCCTTTTGTTTCGCACTGTTCACTGCTAAATCAAGAACTGCCGCCAGTCGAAATTCGCCGCCTTTTTATATCCCGCAGAACATTCCGGAATACCCTTTTTTCGATCTTCTTTTCTTTACTCGATTGTTTTCCTCCAGATAGTTCTAACCCCGCGTTCCTTTTTCGAAACCGATCGAAGACACGCCCACTTTTCTGGTTCTTTTCAAATATTCGTAATTTCGCCTCCTTTCTCGAAGTTCCTAGACACGTTCACCTTTTTGTCCCTTTTTAAATATTCCTTCTCTCTCTTCCTTCTAGAACATTTCTAAAAACACTAAAATCTAGAAATATTTTTGGCGCGGATCGGATTCGAACCGTCACCCCTCAGCATGGGAGGCGGACCCTTAGACCGTAAGACCACGGCGATTGTTAATACACCCTCCGAATTTTTGAATGCCTTCTTACGTCTAACGTTTGACAGCGTTCGTGACACTGCCTCTCCCTTAGTTCTGCTCGTCCCGAGCATCATTAGTGCCGAAATATCGAGCTAATCGATCCACGTGCACTATCTTCAACGGGCTCCCTGGCGGACGCCGGAGTCGGTATTGGCCGACGTTCATCCTGGTTACTACCTCATATGGCCTTTTCCAACTTCCTTGTAACTTCGGACGCTTCTCCTTCTTACGAGCCGGATTATGCAGCCAAACCGGTGTTCCTTCCCCCTTCTCATGAGTAAGCGGAATGCGCCTAAGCTGCTGCTTGACTGGCGCTACATCTCCTGTATTGTTCGCGTGCTTCACCAGGTCTACTCTACCAATCTCTGCGCCGTTCTTAGAGAGCGAGTTCTTCCCTATCATCGCCTGCGGCCTTGCCCGGTCCTTGCTGGAACCTTCCACAACTTTCGATACTACATTCCCCTCAGCCTTCTGCTTCCCAATCGTCAGGTCCACACCTCTAACGTTAAGTATCGGAATCGAAGCAGAAGAAACTGGTCCAACAACTTTCCTCGCCGTAATCCAACAAGTCCCAGCTGCCACCTTTGCCATCACAGCACGGCTCCCATCGTTACTCTTGGGCAAAACAACAGGTACCAAGTTCTGTGATCTAGGCTCGAGGACCGTTCTTTCCACACAGTAAACCTTTCCCGATGATCCACCTCCCATCGGAACCTCCTCTGTGTTACATCGCAGCACTTTGTTCTTTATGTCTATGTCACACTGGTGATTCTGTAAGAAATCCAAGCCAATGATGCAATCGTCCACTATCTCAGCTACAATCACCTCATGTTTGAAAAGAGTCCCACCGATCGTAATTGAAACTCCCAACTCCCCCTTAACTGGTATGCGCTGGCCGGTAGCAGTCGTTAGCTGTAGTTTATTTCGCTGCAGAAGTCGTGTCTCCTGATAACTTCCCATTTCGCTTATCAGTCGAGCATTGACCACCGTCCTCGAAGCTCCGGTATCCACAGTTAGTTGACAGATTCTACCATTGACCCCTCCTTCAACTAACAGACTATCTCCGTCCGATATTTGCCTGACTCTAATGATTGGGTTTGCATCATAACCGGCCAACGTCCTCCAGTTCTCCTGCTGCTCATTAGTCGAGACTCCTATGTCCCGACGACCTGTTCGCTTCGGGCAGGAGCTGCGAATATGCCCTCGTTCACCACACTTGTAGCACACATAACGACGGCCTGATCGGTTCGGACAGGAGCTACGAATATGCCCTTGTTCACCACACTTGTAGCACATATAATTGTCACTCCGATTTCTCGGCGCTGACGCTCCAGTCACCACAATCTCCCTGAGACGACCGGAACGAGGATCCTGACGTACAGCTTCCACTTCCAATGCATGAGCAACCGCGTCCCTGAGTGTAACATGGTGCCCAAGTCGCACTGCAGCTCGCACCTCCGGGTCCCGTATCCCATCCGTAAAGGTCTGCAGGAGCATGTCATCAATGACTGCCGGTGATGACCGAAAAGCCTTCCGTACGAGCTTCTCCACTTCCACGGACCATTGCTGCAGACTCTCGTCAGCACGTTGGTTACATTCCTTCAACCGCGCCCGATACACGCGTTCGAGATGTCCATCGCCGAATCTAGCCTCCAGAGCTCCGAAAAGATTGTCGAACGACAGGTTTCCGCCAGCACCCACGGCTTCCAGCACTGTGAGAGCCTGTCCCTGTAGTGCTAATATCAACGCAGGCTCCGCCTCCTCCTTGCCCCAGCCATTAACTTTCATCGCTGTCTCAAACTGTAGCTTAAAGGCGGGCCATGACGTCAGACCATCGTAAACCGGAGTCTTAACACCTTTTGGTTGTATGGGTGAGTCAAAAACAGCAGCGACACGGCTATGAGATTTGGTGTGCTCAACCTCTCGCCATATTTTGGCAAATTCACCCTCCACGCGATCAAACCTCCCTTCGAACTCACTCTTCACACGATCCAGCCTCCCTTCTACGGCTTCGACTCTCTCCACTGCCTGCTGCAAGCCTTTCGTAATATCTTTATGAAGCGCCTCCTGCATCGTGCGCAGTTCGTGAACCTGTTCCTCCCGACAGCGAGCCTGCTCCTCTTTCAGTGCGCGCAGCTGTTCCTCCTGCCGGCGAGCCTGTTCCTCCTGCCGGCGAGCCTGTTCCTCCTGCCGGTGAGCCTGTTCCTCCTGCCGGCGAGCCTGTTCCTCCTGTCGACGAGCTGCCTGTTCCTCCTGACGACGAGCTTGTTCTTCCATCATGCACTGGATTTGATAGAGGAAGTTTCCTGGGTTCTGCTCTGGAGTGCGCTGCACTTCACCCCTCTCTGGTCTTCGCTCTGGGGTTCGCTGCACCTCAGTTACAGGGGCCGCACCTTCCTGCCGCGCTTCCGACATGGCCCGGGTGGTGACACCCTTTAACTCCTTTGGCACTAGCGGCATCTTACTCCAATCCCACTTCTGACACCAAATGTTACGAGCTACGGGTTCCGGGATTGGAGTGAAACGCTAAATCCAATTTTACAGAGTTTATTTGGGATACACTTACAAACGGTCCATCTCGCAGAGGTTCCCCTATGCGGTTCACTTCACCGGGTCCTCCTCGCAGGGATTCCCCGTGCACCACTTACTGTCACTGTTCACAGTCCACTACGTCACTACTGTGACGACACGACACGCGTCACGGCTATGACATCACGACGTACGACACTATGACGTCACGCACTACACTGACACTATGACGTCACGTACTACACCGACACTATGACGTCACGCACTACACTGACACTAGTCTACTCACTGTTCCACTCTTAGCACTTTTCTCTTCACTAGTACTTTTCCACTTTTACTTTTCTTCCTTTTGTTTCGCACTGTTCACTGCTAAATCAAGAACTGCCGCCAGTCGAAATTCGCCGCCTTTTTATATCCCGCAGAACATTCCGGAATACCCTTTTTTCGATCTTCTTTTCTTTACTCGATTGTTTTCCTCCAGATAGTTCTAACCCCGCGTTCCTTTTTCGAAACCGATCGAAGACACGCCCACTTTTCTGGTTCTTTTCAAATATTCGTAATTTCGCCTCCTTTCTCGAAGTTCCTAGACACGTTCACCTTTTTGTCCCTTTTTAAATATTCCTTCTCTCTCTTCCTTCTAGAACATTTCTAAAAACACTAAAATCTAGAAATATTTTTGGCGCGGATCGGATTCGAACCGTCACCCCTCAGCATGGGAGGCGGACCCTTAGACCGTAAGACCACGGCGATTGTTAATACACCCTCCGAATTTTTGAATGCCTTCTTACGTCTAACGTTTGACAGCGTTCGTGACAGTATTGTATAGATAGACTGAAGGCGATAGAAAAAAGCTGCAAAAATGTTACGTAGGTAGGTAATAAGCAAAAATATTATGGCTATTGATGCTTGATATACAAGGTGGACCAACGATCTGGTGAAGGTAGCTGGCACCCGTTGGATGAGGGTAGTGCAGGACGTCTATCATCGTGGCTATTGATAATATTGTATCAACAAATAAAAATAGAACCATGACAAAAATAGATTGAATCTGGTCACTAAATTGTCTTGTTGAAGACTGCTTTCCAAAGAACCCAACAGCATTCTCAAAGCCTGTATTTCAACAATTTTATATAATCTTTTATTGTTCCCGCAGCTGTACCGTTCAGCAGAGCTGGCAGAATGTACCGACCTCTGCGTCTGTGAGACCTCTCTCCAGGTCTCCTGCAAGGTCGCCTGCGTGCCTCGGGCACCATGCTCGTCGCGTCTGGCCCACTACTCTCACGCGGCGCCTGCGTACCAGGCTTACAGAGGACGGTGCTACTGCTACTCAGGGTCTTTTATCTGCATGAGGCCTAATCCTGGTAAGTTCAGAATAGAAGATTATACAGCTTAATTTTATTATGAAGTGCTTGCTCTTGAGTGATTTCTGTCACGGTGACTCCTTAAACTCCTCACAATTATGGCAACAAAGCGAATTTTAAGATTTTTGCTTTTAAACGTATAGGGTACTGATGCGTTGTGAAAACCCATTATGGTACTTACGGGAATTCCATGCAGGTGAAGCCGTCTGCAAAAGTGTTTATATGGAGGAACCAGGGGAATATTTATCCATGTCAAATGCTAACTCTCCCTTCAGGCTAGATATGCTTGGGAGTGTAAACTAGCCATGGTTTAACGGTTGTTAATCGGAACTTTCACATAATACCTCAGACCTTGAGAAAACTTCCTTTTGATTTATGAATGTGGACGTTCCTCGTTCTCTCTCGGACGTAACGTGGTGCCTCTCTTGTCCATCTGTTCGGTTTATATGTTCTTTTCTTTCTCGTACTTGTGAGCCTGTGGTATATTGCATCTCTTGTGCCTATGACAACGTCAACACGTGGAAGTATAATATTAATTAGGTATATAAATAATTCTTACAGGAGAATATAAGCTTCCGGAAGGCGTTTACCTTCTTCTGGGCTTCAGTGCAGTTGACGAATCGCTACTACGACCTCATACAGGACTCGGGGCTGAAGATGCAGTTCGCTTACTTCAACAGTACTTGTATTCTGTTCATAATGAAGGGGTAAGTATTAATATGAAAAAAAATATGTAAGATTTGAAGGTTGGTAATTTTTATCCTTTAGAAAACACAATGACATATAAAAGACTTCCAATCTTTTTATATCTGAAATCAAATACCTACTTAATTAAAACGTGATTAAAACTAATATTCGCAATCGCAAGTGCCTCCCTCTTCTCTAACTAAATTAGCTGGTAATTGGTATAAGTATTGTTCTGCGAATTTATCTTTTTCATAAAATATTCATTAAAATGCCTCTCTTCCTTTCAGACAAATTGCACTCTGACGTTGTTCAACATAAGCAACGAGAACGTGATCATATCAGCCAGCGTTCCGCCGAGGGAGCAGGAAGCGATAAAAGAATCTGGAGATATCCTGCTTGATAGAGAAAAGGTAACGTTTATTCCTTAATTCACTCTAAACATTTATAGGTTTAAAGGTTCTTCAAATGGGACCATAAACCATTATAATTATGGATATTTTTAATTTCAGGAGGAGTGCATCGACGTCCTTAAAGTCGTCAAGTCTCGTATCAACTCCCAGCATGAAGATATATCTTCGCATCTTCTTCTCTCCATCTTCAAGATCGCTGAAGTGGATGTTGTCTATCCCGCACCTCCTAGCTCCGCCTTCTCCATCCACAAACCCGATAAGAACCTCTACATTATCATCATCCTCCTCACACTCCTTTACAACCTCCAACAATCTATCCCTTTCCTCTTCACCGTCACTTTTCTCAAAAATATAGTCAATTCTATATCGAATTTGTTCGGTAGTTTTACTGTTGATTCTTCAGTTAATTTAGAAATCGTTCCATTTTTTATGGAGAGATATTTTTTAAATATCAATTTTGTATCTATTTTGGACAGTTATTATAATAAAGTAGTTGTTGTAAATGACACACTGCACAATGCACTCGCTTTAGGTTGCGCACAAATGATACATATCACCGATGAAAACATAGTAACTATAAGAGATATAGATGTAAATAAATATAAGGAAATGAAACATATCATAAAAGCTGTGAGTATTACAATATTTACTAATTTAAATGAACTTGTTGCTAATGCAATTATACCTATATATTTTTCTAGAGATGTGTATTACGAAATTGGATGTACTTATAATTATTATGATTCAATGAAGCTTTTTGATGATTTCTGTTTTGGAAAAATCGCGTCCTCTTCTTATGGGATTGTCAAATCCGTTAGCTTAGGACTGACTTTAGTAGTAGTATGAAGACTGAGATGAACTAAACATATCATAGTTAAATGTATTTCGTTTTATTTTCGACTTAGAACTGGTGCTTGTAGGTCGATCTTAAGGCTGGGTTTTGTAAATAAGTGTATTATGCCTTTACACTGTTAGTATTCTGTTTGTTCTCTGGTAGCTTAGGATGATGTTGAAGACATAGTTTTAGTGTGTTTTCCTCCACATTAACTACTTTTCTTTCTTTTTTGAAATTACCTAGGTATTAAATGATTAGTTCATTTTACATCCCTCTTAATACCCTTATTTGCAAGATATTTATTTGTATATCCGTGAACAACAAAAATATAAATATTTATTCTATTATTATAAGGAATTAGTCATTACAAACAGTGATGTTCTGCAATATTTATGACAAGATAATATATCTAGATAATTTTTACTAGCGACAAATATTTATTATTTATTCAGTATAATACACATGAAATCGACCTTATCCCAAAAATTTTCTGTAATTACGACCCTTTAACTTTCTTTTTCTTTTTTTCTTTTCTTTTGTTTTCTTCTTCTCTTACTGTAATTAAAATCTATATAAATTCGCTGTTTAGTTTTTCATATAGGTACTTTATCATTATCAATAGTAATTTTACCCTTCTTAGGTTTCCCTGTATTTATATCTTAAGATGTATTTATTTACTTACATAATTTATTTTTTCTATCCAGCCAATACTTTTATATGTCTTTAACACAGAACCCATCCCATCTTCATCTTACTTTCTATTAACTGTTAAGTAGAATCTGTTGTAGAGGTAAATATAACTTTCTGTTATTAACCGTGTAGCAGTTAAATAAATGTGAATGCACGATTAGAGAATATTCTGGACAAAGTCTAGCAACTTTAATAATTATTCTGGAATTTTTAAATAAGACCAATTATGGTACATCCAAAGACATATATATTACTAGCGTAAGGACATGGCCTATGAGCTTGACTATTGTCCCCAGTTCGTTGGCTCTAAAATGCAAGGAAAAATGTCAGTTTTAGAGCACTACAAATATATGACACGATATAGTTCGTATACGAGTTATGACAGATGGCGCAAATTTTTGTTTCTATGAAGAAGGTTTTTGTAAAATATTCTGACGGGCCTATCCTTACGCTAGTAATATATAAATCTATGGGTACATCGTTATTATTTGTGTATGACATTTCTAACAGCCCGGACACTGCATACAAAAATTTGAAATTGACAAGATGACGTCAACACATGCGAAACCAAAGAAATTGAACCTTTAGCACAGAATAGGTAATAGTATATAGTTCTACATACCTTTAGTCTTCTTCGTAGGTAACGAGTAACCAGTGCGAGGTAACCAGAGGGCGATAGAAGGGGTGAGGTAAAAAGTTGGTGGGAGGAAGGGAGTGTCCGTACTGTATCTAGTAATAGATACTCTTTCTTATACTGTGGCATAGGTTCAAAACATGAACAAGGTAGTACACCTTGAGAGTTTTAATAAAATGTTTTGTTTTTACCTACAGATTTGTTCTTACTGAAAATTATTAAACTATTTATAGAAGAATCTTAAAATTGGCCAAGTGCGTGGTAGGGTAGGGTTCCGTAGTTGTCCGTCACAATATGCGGACTTACTGCTAGTTGAACGTACGGAATAATCCTCCATTAAATCTCGAATCAAAGCTAGTAAGAAATTTAATGTAGGATTATCTTTTAATGAACGTACGTGTAACTGGCGGTTAGAAGGGGATTTTTTGTTTCATGCTACGATTTAACGGCTAATAAAGTCTAAAAAGTATTGTTTTTCAGTTGGTCGTTATTACTCGTAAACTTGTAAAGCCTATTCGGCTGCGATAGTTTTCCTTATAATTTCTGTATAATATACCTATCCTACTGCCGTGAATATTTTCACAAATCCAGAAACAACCGTTTAGCTGGCAGAAAGGTGGGGGGGGACAAATGACTATAACAATTTTTTTTTGTTAACTTTATAGCTTAATATTTCGTTCACGGATCCCTTAATAATCGAAAAATGGTTTCCAAACCCACAATATTTTTAAAGACCTATCCAACGATACCCCACACCATGGAATAAACGAAAAAAAAAATTGAACACTGGCGCAACTATATAAAGCAGGCACTACACTCTGGAGAAAAAATTTCTGCGAGAATTCTCGGCGAGAACCCCCTAAGGAAATCACTACACTACATACTCACGAAGCCAATCGAACCAAGCGAACAATGATGCGTGACCACACTATCTTTCTCGGCCTTTCTCGTCTGTTCTCGGCGAGAGTGTTGTGCCTGGTTCAGATACAAAACACTTTACCTAAATCACAATACTTGATAAGAATATAAAGTTGCTATATTTAGTCAAAGATTATTCAAAACAATAGTTAGGCGACACTTAGACGTATCCTGGGACATTACATGACTAGAGTAATGTAATGTATTAAATTGGTAAAGAACGAAGCTTTAATTTGAAGTAGATAATAGATTTCTTGTGTTCTAAAGAGTTTTAACGAATATTAGTCATGTGAATAGATACATGTTTGGAGCTGTGTTTAGATATTTGGTGTACAAAGTGACTTGAAGCCTGTTGTCGAATAGAATACTTTTTTATTAGATATGGCGTCTATAAATTTGTTTTAGAATACTGTTGATAAATTGGAATCTTAATAAAAAATATACTTTTATCGTTTGAGTTTTTAAAATAATAGTATAACTTTGTGTTGTAAATAAAATAATAATTATCTAGTTTGCCTTCAATTTAGTGGTCAATACTTGACAACGATGTATAGTTTTTCGTTAGGTATTATATAAATATAAGTATTTTATATTTCTACTTATTTTCACTTTCTTATTCTAAGAGCCTTTCACATCGGAGCGAAAATTGTATATTTTTTTAAACATAAAAAGTTAAAATCACGCTCGATGGCATAGATCTCTGCTATAGATCGCTCCACTGCAGTATTATTAAACAACTCGGTCCTGTAATTCCCAAAGTAAATAACATTACACAAAACACAATGTGCACGAAACGCTTAATGTCAAGTTTATATCAAAATTTTCTCACTCATAATAATATATTTTTCTTAAAAATATTTATAATCGGCTAGGCACTATCAGAATTATTGCAATTGTTTTGGTAAATATAGCAGAAATAAAAAGTCAATAGTATATTGATACTGTAGGGTTTTTTTCTCCATAAATATAGTGAATTAGTAGAGGGCCGAAACAAGGCCGAAACCCAAACTTTTGGAAAGTTTATATTATGTGGACCAATGGACTAGTACCTACATTGAGGCTCCTTCAAAATCGTTTCATCAAAATGAAATTTCTGTAAACGCTTGCAAAACTGATAGTGAATAGACCGCTTTATAATTACATTTTTAAAATCTGAAATTCATTTGGGAAAAAAAGAAGTAAATTTTTGTAAAAGACGTTTTTCATGGAAATCATGATTTAAGGAAATTACATTTAAGTAAAGTGAAAATTATACCAGTAATCCAATTGAAATGATTAAGTTGGGAGAAAAAAAATATAACCAAGTAAATTTTTTTGAACGAAGAAATTTTATTAAATTAAAATAATGATTTTAGAAAAATACATGATTATGTAAAGTGACAATTGTAACAGTAAGCCAAGAAAAAACAGGCGCGTGGTAAAAAATTTACACGAAATGACGTAATACAATTGTGAGTAAAATAAAAATGTTTTTAAACTAAACGCGTCCTGTCTTTTGTATAAGAAAAATATATGAAAAAAGAAGGGAACAAGATGAAGGTCTCTCTAAAATATTTCTATGAGTTTTGATGTAGCCACGTACTAAACATATCATTATCACTAAGTAACACACGAAAATGATTCTAACGATACATATCAGTAAAGCTCAATTTTGTACTTATTGTATTTCTAGCATTAGATGTTGCAAAGCAAAGGCATCTTTAATCTTTAAGTAGCTTAGATTTTAGAAAAAGAAGTAGGTATGTTAAATAAATTAAACTAAAAGAAAATAGGAAATGTTTCTAAATTAAATGTTATATAAATTTATGTTGTAGAAAGTATTTGCGAAAAAAGTCGTCGTGTGTTTTTTGTATTGCTAAAAATTTTATATAAAACGTTTTCAAATTGGTATCTCTCGGTTTTTCAATTTTGACAATGTTAAATTTTTATTAGATTAGAGAAACTGAATTCATTGAATAACGTCCTTTTATTCCAAAATAAATAAAAATAAACATTTTTGCACACGCCTCATGCCTTCCATGTAAATAATAAAATATAGAATAAACATTTATTATTCTACAGACACATGAAGATATCTGTTTTTGTATTTCCTAATTTTAAATTGTTTATAGAGTTAAAGGCTCTACACTAGAATTTAGGTACCTTTTTGAGCTCAGTAACATCATGAATAGAATGTTGTTTTTTACCTATAATTTTTTAATATTTTTTATATGTATATCACAAAATCACAACTCAATTAAATTTTAATTAGAAAAAGGTACATTATAAATTATAGAAACTACGCAATTAGATACAAGTTGAAAAAATCTGTCTAATTCTAAAATTAAATGTTGTTTTGTTAATTTTACAATAGACTTTTTAAAATGTTTATAATTTTACGCTTTTAAAATATTATTGTTGTGTGTTAGTCCAATTACAGTGGAAGAGACAATGTAGAATCAATGTATAGCAATACATTTAAAGTTGTAGACGAATTTAATATCGGTTTGGAATTAAATTTACGGGTAGACGCCATATTTAATTTGTTAAAAATATATGGCGTCGTCATTAAATCCTTTATTTTAAGAATTACAGTTAATATCTGTCTAAAACCTGAACAAAAAAATAATAAACCAGCTTTTAGCTCAGTTAGCTATTAAGAAATAGCTAAATGCTTTAGAGACGTTCTAAAACTTAACGTTCCAATTTCGTGGTAATCGAACCGACGACCTCCGTGTCAAGAGCCCAATCCCACCATTCCCCACAGGATACGTGCTTGGTCCAGTGTTGCCAACGGTTAAATTAGCTCTCCACCAGATTCAACTCCTAAAACCACCAGAAAACCACAAACAAAAAGTGGCCCTACTCTCATAATCACTAAATTTCCACTAAACATGAAAACAATATTGGCAATTTGTTACCTTTATTATAATTCCATATTTTGTAACGTTTATTTGTAAAGTGCTGTGTCGTGGTGGTCCAGTGGCGAGAGCAGGAGGCGATTCGTACCAATCGTCGCAAGTGGCGTAGCGTGGGCTTCAGCCGCCCGGGGCACAAACCGATTTCGCTGCCCCCTTATCTTTATAAAAAGATAAACCCAAAAAATAAAGGAGCGAGCGAAGCGAGCTCGAAATTTTTTAGCACAACTATTCGAGTTGTGGCCAGACATCTTTTGATTTATAAATTTTGGTAAAAAAAATAATAATCTTAAAGCGATTGAGTGATCATCTCTCTACTAATTGGAATGCTATTTTTGAATCATACAATTTCAATTAATTGAATCAGGCGTTACTTTGCGGAAATCCATGACTAATAGGTAGATGACACGATTGTATCAAGACCTCCGCCTCTAAATACCTAGTAGACAAAGTTGTATTACGTAATAAAATACAACCTGCTTACCAAATAATTTCTACTCTACACGTACAAAACAATCATACAATACAATCAGTACAGTCTTCATACAATTTCAAAACCATGACCGAAAAATGAATGAACTTAAAAGCTTAAGACATTTTCGAGTATAAAATTAGACTGTGCGAGAGTCAAAATAGCTCTCTTGAAACTACATTTTACCACTAGAAAAAACCACCAGCCACTAAACGCAAAATTTCACCACTAGGAGGGGGGTCCAAACCACCAGTATTAGTGGAAAATCCACCAAGTTGGCAACACTGGCTTGGTCTGGTCTTGGTCAATTTGGAAATTAATTATCATTATCAAACTTCCGTCTGTACTAAATTATCATTGTTTTTCAGTATGAAACATATTTCAGTAATTGACTTGATTGCTTACCGGAGACGATTGATTCAATGTCCTCCACTAGACAATTGCTATCACTTATTTATTTCAAGTAACATTGACTCATAATTTTTTTAGTGATTGACATTTAATAATAAATAGTTTATTCAGTAATTTAATTGATTGTTTTGTCTTTGTTCCATTGGCGCTGGAAACATCTGGTGCTTTCGGTAACATGGCAAGACGTTTTATTTTTTTATTAGGGTTTACATACATTTTTGCTACGAGTAATATAATGTATATATTAATGACTTTACCTATTTCAAATTTACTTTTATTGGAACTGTGTTCACCCGTTGGATGAGACCAGCGCAGGACCGGTCGTTGTGGCGATCCTTGGGGGAGGCCTATATCCAGCAGTGGATGTCTGTTTGCTGGTATGATGGTCCGCCTGCCTCCGTGGTCTAATGGTTAAGAGCATTGGCTCTCGACACGGAGGTCGTGGGTTCGATTCCCACGGGGGACACCCAGTGATATGTCTCTTTGTGCGTTTTTCCCCAGTTGGTTAGAACATTGCAGGCTGACTATACTAAACTATTGACACGAAAAGAAGAACGTAAATTCAGATTCTTTCTTTTTCGGTTCATAGAATCTATTTTTCTTTCTATTGAGTAGTTGGTCACAGTCAAACTGGACAGAGTTATGGCACTAATAAAGTGTATATTCTGAATATATTTAAGTTTATAATATATCAGAATCCTCGGAGAATATAGTCACGAGCATCTATGATCCATGGAAAAGAGATTGAAAGAAAAATTTCTACAATCTCTTCTCCATGGACTTCGATATATCGCTAACTTTTTTGTTGTTCTCTAGAACCTGTAGATTCCAAACCGATATTATATAATTTAATAAATTAAGAGTATATATATGTGAATAAATAACACAGCACGTAGTGATATGCGTAAACTGAGCTTCAGACAGAGTAAAATTGTTTTATACACTATTACAGACATAAATACATACATATTGTATTATTTACTCGTGCCCACTGTCCGCTGAGACGCGGTTCTGTCATTTTGTTGTAGCTAAATAAAGAGGATTCGTACAAAATTGTTTTTTAATTTTCTTGATACCTAAATCCACTTAAATCCTTCGAGATTAAGTAAGTATTTAATAAGTATAACTTCTCATACATCTATGCCAACAATTATAATTATTTTGAATCTCAAAAGCAGGCTCTATCATCTCCCGAGAAATAGTCAGCAAGAATTTCTCAAGAAAATCACGTCCGTCGCCCCGCGAGAAAAAATGCGTAGCCCGACCACAGTGTCGTTCTCAGCTTTTCTCGTCGGTTCTCGGCGAGAATGTAGTGCCTGCTTTAGTATTAAATATCTGGTTTTTATTAAAAAAATAATTCCTTATTCTTTATTTAACGCAAGTGTTTTAAGAGTGTTATTGTATGGTAGGTATGTAATTATGTAAAATTACCAGTTTCTTACTAGGTAACTATAATAGGTAAAACTGAAAGTTGGTAGTTGTAGCAATGTTTCTGCCCACTTCGAAAGGGATTACGGTCGTGAGTTTATGGATGTATGTATTGCTATTATGTATTAGGTATAATTTGTATTACTAGGTAGTATGTAAAGGTAGGTAATCTGATTTTATTTGCAGTATAACTCTTTTTGAGAGATTTATTTTTGCTTTTTGATAGCTTTCTATCTGCTGTTTTGTACTGCTGGTATTTATCATTTTTATTAATTTAATACGATAGGTACGGTATACACGGCGACAGATAAACCTACCCATAGTCAACCATAGTTGAACCTCTATTCCGAGTATACAAGGTGTTACAAAAATACAAATAAACATTTAAGGGGTGGCCTAGACCATCAAACTGAACAACTTTCACTGTGGGACCAATATCGAAATCGCGTAAAAAATCTAATGTTCCATACTAAACTACAAATCTACCCGAGCTAAATGTATGGGACAGATGATTTTTTTTTCGCGATTTCGCTGTTGGTCCCGTAGTGAAAGTTGTCCAGTTTGATGGTCTAAATTAATACCCTTAATGTTTTAAATTTTAATTTTTACTAAGACCCTGTACTATCAGTTTAAAATAACAATGTGCATGACCTCGCCTGCAAATGTGACGTCACTCAATCACACGAACTTCACTCGAGTCATTCAAATGATTATATTATTTCCTTTACATAGAGTCTATATTCCTTTATAACCGAGTGAAGTTATCGAACGGCCCTTCAAGGTCATGCACATTGTTATTTTAAACTGATAGTACCTACGATTGGGGTTATATAAAAACAAAAATGCATATTTTTAGGTAATTAATACTTTTATTCAATAAATCTGTTAATAATAGAATCAAACCATAAATCAGTCTCAAATGGCACTGCCAATCTTTGGAAAAAAAATCAACATTAAAAACTTCACTTCACTTTCCCTCCTTTTTCTCAATTTTCTCATTCACTTCACTTTGATCTTTAATTTCCTTCCTAACCGGTCCTGTTTGGGCAATGGGAACTTTTCTCTCGCCTTTCACGGCTTCAGGAACTTTCCTAGGAGCTGTGATCGACAACACACCGTCCGAAGACAATTTTGACTCCACTGACTCGGGTGCAGTACCATCAGGCAGCGCGTATCTCCTCACGAACTGACGGGAGACGTACCCATGCTCATCTTTCTTCTCTTCGTGCTTTGCTTCAACCACAATGTACCCATCAGCGGTTTTGACCGAGATTTCTTCCGGAGCAAATTGTTGAACGTCCAAGTTGATCTGGTATTTGTCCTTGTCGACTTTAATGCTTGATCCGAGGTCCTTAGCGGCCGCGGCAAGTTGCCGCCATGGTCTGTAGTACTCGTTGGTTAGGAGAGGGCCGGCCGCGACGGTGAGAAGGTCGTCAGGTGTCAAGGCGAGACCGAAGTTCTGGTCTAGAAGGCGACGTGGGCGATACGCGGGCCTGAAGCCGAAATCGTCGAAGAAGTATGGTAATAGAGACATTTTTCTAGAATTTAATTGACGTATGTGATAAACGCTTCGAGAATGTAAATCCCAAGGATTGTAGAAGTTTTGTTTTTGCTTTCCGAAGTCACTTCGATCGCTAGCTTGTATTGAAATTCAACTGGCGAGACGGTTCGCGCGCTCGTATTTATATTAAGCAGAGCGCCATCTAGCATCGAGTAGAAATTTCTCGATGGTGATTAGCTATATTTGTTGTTTGCCAGGCCAGAGGCGCTCAAGTTTGGGGGCCGCACAAAATGATGCATGGATTTTCAGTTTATAATAAAAGTCGTTTTGTTAGACTTTTTAAAACATACAGAAGATTTTTTAATGTGACGACGTTCGAGAGTACCGATTTATTCGTTCCTGAAGTTCAAAATTTTCAAAAGAAATCTTTACAGTGCTGCGGTATTTTGATGTTTCATTCATATCTGCCGGAGTCCCGCGATGGCCACTTTTGTTTTTAAGGTTATCCTTAGAAATTTAATATACTTATCGATATTTTTAATAATTTTATAGTTAGTAGTAGTATTGGAAGTAGTAGTATAATAGTTGCATCGAAGTCTACGAGCTTCTTGAAAGGATTTACGACCGTGAAAAAAATATATTATATTTCGTTAACTACAACGTGTTAATGAATTAACGCAAAACTAGAAAGTAGTTTGTTTAGAATCGATAGCAGAATCGAATTATCATGGTTTCAACATACGTAATTTTTTTCAAAATTTTAATTTTGTTTTTCGTAAAATTTTTAATTTACTAAACCCGATGTCAACCCACCCCACGGGCACACTCACCCTACTTACTACCAAAATAAGATTATAAAAATGTATCCATGAGTACGTTAGCGCTTTCTTTCAGTGCTGAAATGATAACAAATCATTTTTGCCTCTGAACTTAAAATGCGAATAACTTTAAATTTTAACTATCAAAATAATGAAATTATTGTTTCAATCTAATTCTTTTGTTATAAATCAGTTGGGGTGTATGAGGTTTTGCGCTAATTTATTAACACGTTGTATAAATAAGACTCTATTTATTTGACCTAGGCTTATGAGGCACTATTTAGGAACTATTTAATGGCACTAAAATAATCTTGATACCCATCATGTTCTGTACGCTAGCTATACTAAAAGCCAATGACAAAAAATGGCGCCTTTTTTCTTTTTTTAACGCGGCCATCAATAATATATAGGCCAGCTATAACGCCTATAAAGTGTTTGTACCACACACCAACCTGTCATTGTTTTTGAATGACGATCTATGGCCGGAGGGTATACATTTCCGTAGATTTGTTTACTTTAATAGAAGTTCTTATGCAAATGAGAAAGGAAAAGAAGCATTAAATGATGAGAAAACATAAGACCGTTAATGGACAACAACAACATAAATAAGACGAACAACAACTGTGTTAACAAGTTGATAAGTTTTAACTGCAGATCTGTCACGCGCTCAGTCGACTGCGTAAGAACATTATGTCAATCAGCTGATATTATAGCATTGCAGGAGACATGGTTGATGCCACATGATATATCATTCTTGGGCACCATCGATACGGACTTCGAACACACGGGTAAATCTGCAGTGGACACCGGCGCAGGCATTCTTCATGGGCGGCCGTATGGAGGTGTAGCTTTGCTGTGGCGGAAAAGTGTTTTTAGGTCATTTTCTGTGGTTCAGTGTAAGAGTGTTCGTCTTGCGGCCGTAAAGCTGATGCTAGCGGAGCACTCGGTGTTAGTGTTTTCGGTGTATATGCCTACCGACGCAGCGGACAATTTGACTGAGTTCACAGAGTGCCTGGCCGAGATTGCTGCAGTTGTAGAGGAGTGTGACGTGGACTCTGTGTTTGTTTTGGGGGACTTTAACGCTCATCCCGGCGAACGCTTCGGTAATGAGCTAACAGATTTTAGCTCTGAACAAAGCTGGAGATGCGCAGACATTGAATGGCTGGGACAGGCTTCGGGTAGCTACACATATGTGAGTGACAGTCACGGTACCTTGAGCTGGTTAGACCACTGCCTAGTGTCGGAGGCTGCGTGGAAAACAGTAGTGGACACTAAAATTCGCTATGACGTTTATTGGTCTGACCATTTCCCACTAGAGTTATCATGTAATTTTAATATCTGTAAAACAAAAACTATGCACAGTACACATCAATGTAATTCAGTTAAATGGGGTGAGAGACTCCCACACCAAATAGCGATGTATAATGACATTTGTAATAAAAAGTTGAGAGATGTTGATTTTCCTAAGGACTTCCAGCAGTGCTGTAGTGGTATCTGTGACGACTCTAATCATAAGTTAATTATTGACAGGCTATATGCAAACATTGTTGACATTTTGAGAGACGCGGCTAGTCAGAGTTATGGTGACAAAGTTGTTAAAAATAAGAAAAGACATGTAATCGGGTGGAACAAGCACGTAGGTGAGGCTCATAGGGAGGCTCGATTGGCGTTTCAGGACTGGGTGCTACATGGTAAACCTAACACAGGGCATGTGCATGACGCGATGGTAAATACTAGAAAATATTTCAAAACAAAACTTAAATGGTGTCAGAATAATGCAGACCAAATAAAAATGGATGCTTTGGCATGGCAACATTCCAATAAAATGTTTGGAAAGTTTTGGAAGGAGACGAGTAAACTGAACCCTAGAGCGAGCCTTCCTGTGAGCATACAGGGTGTTTGTGAACCTGCTAGGATTGCCAACCTTTTTCGGGATCACTTTAGGGTTGTATCTACACTGGTGCCCTCGTCAGGTGTCATTTCGGGAGTTGAGCCCTCCACCAAAGCTTATATGAGGTTTTCTGCTAAGGAGGTGGCCACAACAATAAAGTGTATGTCGCGTGGTAAATCACCTGGGCATGACTTCCTTAGTATCGAACATCTACAACATGCAGGCGTACACCTGCCCAGGGTGCTCGCCATGTTGTTTACCTTTTGCATTGGACATTCGTACTTACCTGATGACATGATGAGGACACTGGTGGTGCCCATAGTAAAGAACCGGACAGGTGACATTTCTGACATTAATAACTACAGACCCATATCGTTGGCAACAATTGTAGCGAAGGTGCTGGACAGTATGCTTGACAAACAACTGGAAAAACATATAGCTCTCCAAGATGCACAGTTTGGATTTAGAGCAGGTCTCTCCACGGAGACAGCAGTTCTTTGCCTCAAGCATACTGTTCGGTACTACACGGACAGGAAAACACCTGTTTACGCGTGTTTTCTTGACCTTTCAAAAACCTTCGATCTGGTGTCTTATGACAGATTGTGGCAGAAGTTATATGAGGACACAGCCCTGCCTGCCGAATTAATCAAGTTGATGCAATTTTGGTACGGACACCAAAGTAATACAGTTAAATGGGCCGGATCGATGTCTGATGCGTACAGGCTGGAGTGTGGAGTTAGGCAGGGGGGGTTGACCTCGCCAAGACTATTCAACCTGTATGTAAACGGGCTGATGGGTGAACTCAATGACGCCATGGTGGGATGTTCCATTGATGGCAAATTTGTAAACAACATTAGTTACGCGGATGATATGGTGTTGTTGAGTCCATCTATCAGTGCGCTCAGGAAACTGCTTGGCATCTGTGAGCGCTACGCGGTGCGCCATGGTCTCCGGTATAATGCTGCTAAGAGTGAACTGTTGATGTTCAGAGCAGGGACTAAATACTATCCCATTGTACCAACGGTCACACTTGGAGGCACTCCGCTTCGAGTGGTATCGGAGTTTAAATACCTGGGGCACTGGGTCACCGCGTCGCAATCTGATGACAAGGATATCGAGAGGGAGCGTAGGGCGCTGGCAGTGAGAAGTAATATGTTGATTCGCAGGTTTGCGAGGTGTACGGAAAGCGTTAAAATCACATTGTTCAGGGCTTTCTGCCAATCATTTTATACTTGCAGCCTGTGGATCAACTTTACTCAAAAAGCTTACAGTGCCTTACGTGTCCAATATAATAATGCGTTCAGGGGGTTGTTGGGGCTGCCGCGCCACTGTAGCGCATCAGGAATGTTCGCCTCTGCGCACACCGATGGCTTCCCAGCCATCATGCGCAAGAGAGTCGCGTCCGTGATGCGGCGGGTGCGCGGCAGCGCAAACACCCTCCTGACCATAGTAGCAAATAGGGTGGATGGCCCGATACTCAGGCACTGGACTTCAACCCATGTAGTGCCAGCTAGCCGCGCCTCTAAATAAATATTTTTCCAATATCTATATGACATGTCTATAATTGTATTTAATTTTATATGTTTTGTGTTTGTTTGTATTTGGAATTTGAATTGTTATTCTGCCTACTAACATAATTATAAGTGCATTTTTGTTATTAACACATATGGACAAAAGAAGTCTGAAATAAATGATATACAATACAATACAATAAAATCTGAATATTATTGTTCAGAATAAAGTTACAAACAAAACTTTATAGCAAGTATATCTCAGAACTCAGTCCGAACGGAGATATAAAGGCTTGAAGTAAACATAATATATTTATTTTATTTTGAACTTCAAACCTTTTATCTCCGTTCTGACTGAGTTTAGGGATATACATCTAATAACAAGTTTTGTTTGTTTCTTTATTCCAAACTAAAATATTCAAGTTTGGTCGATGGCCGAGCTAAAAATAACGTCGAAAAATAAGGCGCCAACCTTCCATACAAAACCCGCATTGTCTTTTGAGTTTGTCATTTAAATACTCATCGATCTTTTGCTTGTGAGAATTTAGATGAAAGTGAAACCGGGCCGAGAGTTTGGCGGCCCGCTGTACTATATCATGAAAATAAAGTCATTGCACTGTACCGAAACGTCTCGACTCGACTTGACCGACTGCGCTGCGCCTGCGTTGAATAACAGAAGGGTAATCGACTTTTCTAGGCTATTCTTCACATCAGGGATACGGTCAAGGTCTCATTTTGTTTTGGTTTCGATAAATTGGTTTTTGTGACATGTTTTTGTGAGGGTCATACATAGGTACGTATCCACCTCGCACATAGCCAATAGTAGGTTCTGTATCTAGGTACAACGTGTTAATGAATTAAAAAACTAGAAAGTAGGTAGTTTGTTAAGATTCTAGTTGAACTCAGCGGTTGGAAATGTCAAAATTACTATGGAGATATGAATCTTTCTACTGCTTTTGACTTTCAAAAATTGCACCCCTGGAGTATGATTTTTGAATTTCAAATCAGCAGTAGACAGAGCAGTAGAAAAGAAAGATGCACGTCTCCATAGTAATATTGACATTTACAACTGATGAGTTTAACGAATGAGTTTCAAAAATCGCACTCGAGTGAAATGGACGTTCGGGGAAAAGTTTGAATTTCGTTCATGGTCGTAACTGTTCGTTTGATTGATTATGTGTTTGATTGTGATTTGATTGTACTTTCTTGGCGGTAAAGGTACAAATGTTGAAACTCAGGGTACATTTTGTACAAATGGAGTACTAAATTCCCCATATGCTAAATTTTTTATCGGAGATTTGATCCCGCTATCTTGATGTTCACTTTCATTTGACGTTTAAGTACCTAGTTGCATGTATGCATAAAGGACATCATCGAATGGAATTTGGTCCAAAATGTGAAAGTGCCGCCGGCCAAAAAAAAAGTCCTAATACGTAGATTATGATAGGATTAAACGAACTTACCTGAAGTGAAGTTCTATCCTAATTATATGAAGTACTTGGTCCTCGATATAATTAAAATGTAGTATCGCTAATCTTGCGTGTAACCGCGTCCTTTAAATCTGTGGAAAAAACAAAAAACGTCTCCCGCGCGCCCTCTACCTGTCAATTTCATTAGTTCAGAGCTAACTGGTAGTAACTGGGTATGCGGGGGGTGGGAAGTAGGTATATATCGAGGACCAAGTACTTCATATAATTAGGATAGAACTTCACTTCAGGTAAGTTCGTTTAATCCTATCATTATATTCGTACTTGGTCCTCGATATAATTAAAATGTAGATGTTTAGAGGAAACAACATCTTAAACAAAAATAAACTCTTTCGTTGTGAACTTAGATTCACAGCTAAGAACAAAACCTTGCAAGTTATAGGTACAGTAGTACCCTATCATACAAAATGAGATAAGTAAATCTGAATCACAATTATACCAACGCTAGTTAAATCCAGACATTAGTAAGTAATTTTTTAACTGATATTAATTATAATTAAACTAGGTATGTGAGTACCTAAAACTTCATCTCCCAACTTAATCTGATCTCTGTCAGACTCCAAGCTGTTGAGGTTCTAGTAGTCTAGTAGAACGATACAGGTACCTACTGCTTTTAAAAAGCAGGACCCCTCCTGCAGCCAATATAGTGGAGTGCAACGAAAACACTCCACTGTATCTCTCATGACATTTCTAATCCACTGGCTACTAATATACTCTGAGAGGTTTTCTGATGTGGTATATTAATATTGTCATGGATAATTTTGTAAAATTTCACTGGTCTAAGTTAACTAGTGACATTAAAGTATTTATTGAAAGAGAATTTTATTTAACGGGTCATATTTCAAGATGAATGACCATGCGCAGACGTCTTTCAAACAGTATGTTATAACAATCCTCTAACCTGATTCATATCATTATTTCATGAGAAATAAAAATAATTCGGTGGAGGTATATACCTATTAAACTGGATTCTTTAATCTGAAGATTAAGTAATAAGTAAGTTAAAAGTAACACCTAACGTCATGGGTAGTTTACCTAAATCTAAGCTATTGAGTGGGTATCACTGTTAAGCATCAAAATAAAACATGATGCGAGTCCCATATACTAACATATTATGATTTAGAAGGGTATAATTTGAAAAACCTTTAACTTAAAACCGCGTTTTACTCTTTCATCAGAACATTGCCGATATGAGTGTTATTAATTATTATCCATTATGAGATGTAGATTAGGTGATGCATTGTCTCAGAATCATCGTTATCAATAACAGAAATACCTATGTAAAATACAATACTCGAGCAGAGACCTCTAGTTTGATCAACAAAATCGCCTCTACTGACGTAAACTATATAATTTTATCAGTATTTTATATAAAGTGGCTTTGATAAAATTTTCCCAACATCATAATGACATTTACCCTATGAAAAAGTTGCCTGTGTAAAATCTCAGGAGAACGTTGAAGACAGAGAGCATTCAAATTTAACTTCTTCTGAGACTTTCAAGTGCTTTCAGCAGTGGGTACCAAAGCTTCTCAGCCTGATTCTCTCGAATCCGATTGGGACACTAAAGAACATGCCTAGTGCCTAGAAGAAAAATGTTGTCTACTTAACTCTCTAGATTCCATGTGAAAGGGTCAAAAGGAAAGTAATGAAACATAATTCACACCGAACCAAACTAGAGTTAATCATACCCAAAACTTTCTTGAGAAAAATCTCATTCGATAAGTAGGTATTTGGGTCTCTCCAGGGACAAGATCTGTATGTATTTACCTATAATTAGGTATGTGATTCTCTCCTTTGTCTCTCCAGGGACAAGGCCTCCTTATGAAATTAAGTTTAATGTGGGCTGATGTCAGCTTCGTACCAGAGTACCACTGTCAGATCTATTTGGATTTAGCTATACCAACTCTTTAAAATAATTTACTAAACTCTATCTCCACAATACATTTTGAAAAAGATATCACCGTAGTGTTATTGATTCTGATTCCTTAAAGCAAAGAATGCTACCAATGGCTTAGTTCGTTTTCATGAAATTATTTATCTAGTCCTGACTAATTGATTAGAACCTATTTTTATGGTTAGATCTATGTAGCAGGCTTCTGCGTTCTGAAATAATATTAAATAAAAGTTGTTTCAATGTACCTACTATACTCTTTTGATTAAACGAAACCTTTGAATTTTTAACCCATTTAACTCAGTATAGTTCTGCACATGTAGGTACATATTACTCCAGCTTCTTTGTGTAAATAAAGCCCTATGAAACTGCCACACAACTGATACCAAATTGTATAACCACTTAATAATTATAAAATCTTTCAATGATCATGATCATGATTCTATGGTTAGATATTGGTTAGTTAGATTGAGCAGTGGATGATAAACAATATTTTACATTTAATAGACCTTAGAGATTCCCAAGAATCTTTAGCCTTAAGTATTATTTAAGCATTTTTGGTAAGAGAGTACCATTGAGGTATTTACCTATACATTATCATGGTATCAGGTATAGTCCTAAGGACAGGACAGGCCCAATTATAGATTTTTACTGTTTTGTAAACACAGTCAGCGCAGACCTAGCCAGCCAAGCTACTCTATTGAGTAGGCCATCCCATTCAAATAATGCACCATTATTTAAGTAATTGGGATCTTAGAATAATTTTTATAATCCATATTTATTGTTATTGAATAGTTTTAAATTTCAAGGTACATAATTAAGTTCCTTGCGACCAAAGTTTACACAAAAACGTGTTTACACTCCACTAGTGTGAAATACCTACTAACCTACTTGAAAAGAAAAGAAAAACCTACACCTACCTACTTATATTTATTATTTAATTTATTTAATAATAAGTTACGAAATTACATGTTACTGTTGAATTACTTTACCGCTTTATGAATTGAGAAATAGGTTGTAAAAGAATTATTTTTGAGTTGGTTTGCATTTAGACTCAATACTAAGGTGTAAAAGCTTTTTCATAATTTTAAGCTTTAATTATTTTCATTCCAGACTTGCTTAACATGTTAATAACATTTTCTACCAAAGAAAGCTTGATCATTAGTGATAGAGCCAATTTTACCTAAAAGAGTGTCATTAGTTATATTAGTACAGTTATAAAACTATTTAAGTCCAGCGGTAAACTATACCTACCTCAAAGGGTATTTTATTAGATCATCATTAGTGATGTTGCCTAAATTGTAAATCTAATTTTTGATGATTAGTACAATAAATGATTACATATATAGTATTTGAGTCTAGCGACCAACTTTATTATAAAGGGTATTGCTCCCGTCCCCGTCTGGTGGATGTTGAAGGGTAACTGAGACCGAGTTTGTGTTGCCATAATGGCTTGTGACCTCTGTAATTTCTTCCTGTCCTGTGACGAGAAGTTTGAGGCTGGATTTACTTTGGGTTTCATACCGTTTGAAACTTTCCTTATCGTTAGAAAATTCCACTGTCATCCAGCTTTGTGTAAAGGAATTCAGTAGTTCCTAAATTTCTTTTAAGGCCTAGGTGTTACCTATATTTATGTTAACAAAAGATGCCATAAGGCCCATAAGCTGTTGTCTAAACTTTATGTACCTGGAAATGCAGAATGCTAAGCTTGGAGAGTCTGTCAGCAACCTTAATTGGTGTAATTGCAAGGATTATTGTGTTGAAGGCTATTGCTGTAGCTAACCTCCATAGGTACCTACCGCTGACATTCTTGTAATAAAATAACTCATCTTTAGCCTTACCAGGATGTTTCAAAATACCAGGAAATTCCAAATTTATTTTGTATTTATAGGTAACCTATTTACTTATTTATAAATTTTTCAGATAGTGCAACTTTTATCTTTGTGTTCATACTATTGTCTGTAACATTGACAACCTGAGAGTAGATATTCTGCCACATTTTGAGGTTGTCTTCTAACGTAACCAAAGGTAGTATTGTATTATCTGTGCCTAAGGTGAGTAGCACCGCTTGACCTGAGGCTAAATGAATTGTGTGAGTGTGCCTTCTTTGCAGTAATTAAATAAATACTGAATAATAAAATTATGATCTGATAGTTCGGGGACTAGCTCAACATCTATCTCAGGATATATGTCAGGATCAACACCCATAGCTATAATGTACTTACAGAGTAAAAGCTTTTTACCAACTGGCCTCATACATGTTAGTAGGTACCTGGCACATATAGGCAACCCCCACTGTTCAGAGTTATGTTGTCCCAACAAGAAACCACCATGAGTAGGTCAATGAGGCATCAATGGCCAATTTATAATAAGGCAAACAGACAAACAAAAACAATTAAACTTTCCAACGGAAAGATGCATATAAGTGTCACCAATATAAGTGTCACCGATCACAGCACAGACAGAAACTTAAGTCCGAAGCTGAGGACAGTACAACTTTCTCAATGGGAATTGGTATGGTAAGAAAGAATAAACATTCATAGACAAATAACCCATCGAGTATGTCCTCCCGAACACAAAAGCCACTTGGTCACTGGGTACCGGAGCCAGCATCAGCTATCTTTCCCAACGGGAAGGTCATCATTATCATCGAAACTCGAACATTCAAGGACAAAAGGCACAGAGTTGGCATGGTCTTTCCCAACGGGCGAGTACTTGTTTGAACTCAAACATGCGTGGGTAACCGGTACAGGCGCTGAAATTACTTTCGTTCCCAACGGGAACGTGTCCGTTCGAAACTCGAACAAACAATGAGCACAAGAGCTGGTAAGGTTTTTCGGTCAGAGTGTCATCTTAGGTTCCCAACGGGAAAAGTACATGGTCGAAACTCGAACATGCATTGTGTAAAGATCACAAGGGCCAGCATTGGCGTCGGCTGACTATCCCCAACGGGGCATACCCTTTGAACGTAACAATGCGTGAGCCGGGCACGGGTACCGGCGCGGCGCGCCGGTGCGGTGTTCGTACTTATATTTCCCAACGGGAAAGCGCATCTCCGAAACTCGAATATGCGTGGACACATAGCATAGTGTCGGGCCGGGAGAGGATCTAAACCCCTATATCATGTAAAGTTTTATAACACAATTAGTAGAAATGAAAAGAAAAAATTCGGTACGACTTAGTCGTCATTTACCATATTTTCCTTTGGCAAACACTCCTCCAACTTATATATCTTTTACTTCCATCTTTCCTGCTTGTTATACGACTTCTTTCTTTCCATTATACAACGTGTTAATGAATTAACGCAAAACTAGAAAATAGTTTGTTTAGAATCGAGATCAGAGTCGAATTATCATGGTTTCAACATAGGTAATTTTTTTCAAAATAATAAATAATTTGTTTGCAAAATTTTTAATTTTCTGAACCCGATGTCAACCCACCGCACGGGCACACTCACCCTACTTACTACCAAAACAAGATAATAAAAATGTATCCATGAGTACGTTAGCGCTTTCTTTCAGTGCTGAAATGATAACAAATCATTTTTGCCTGTAAACTTAAAATGCGAATAACCTTAAATTTTAATTATCAAAATAATTAAATTATTATTTCAATCTAATTATTTTGTGATAAATCAGTTGGGGTGTATGAGGTTTTGCGCTAATTCATTAACACGTTGTATACACAAAATAACAATTTATTACACATTATAACTTAAAAATTGATTTTATCATGGACCGCGATTACGCGCGCGAAAAACAATGAAATTGACAGGTAGAGGGCGCGCGGGAGACGTTTTTTGTTTTTTCCACAGATTTAAAGGACGCGGTTACACGCAAGATTAGCGATACTACATTTTAATTATATCGAGGACCAAGTACGAATATAATCATAAATGAATAAGTACCTATTTTGCAATTCCAATAATATTACATACCTACCTACATACGAGTTATTCCGTCTATGTCGAGTCGTCTTTCGTCGATTCCCACTAATTGATAACCTCCTTTTTTCGAAGTTGGTTAAAAAAACAGCAAGTTTTTACAAGTTTTTATAAATATTTAATAATAAAGGTTTTATAAATAAATTAATAACTAAACAACTATAAAACTAAAACATCTAAAACTATATTAAAAAAATAAAATTATTAGAAAGCTGGAGGGGGAGAGGGAGGGGGAGGGGGAGGGGGAGGGTGAGCGCGGCGGCGGCGGGGTCTGGGACGCGGCGGAGGAGCAACCCCTCGCCGGTGCTCCTCCCCTTAGACGGAGTCGTCTGTGGGCCTGAAAATAGAAAAAAAGAGATAATAAAAAGCTGTTCAGGAGGCTACAGTACTGCCAACTTTTAAAACATACATATACTCACGCCACTATCCCACAGGGGTAAGCAGAGACTACGGCTCGCCACACACTACTAACCCTCGGGCTAGTGTCCGTTCGGGGAAATGGCCGTTCGGGTAAATGTCTGTTCGGGGAAAAGGCCGTTCGGGGAAATGGACGAAACCGGGAACTGGACGTTCGGGTCCATAGTGGACGTTCGGGGAAAAGCACGTAACTGACCTGATCCATCTGAGACACTTCTCTCGCCTCATCCACTTTCATACATCTCTTCATGCACAATCCGTCGGTTGAGGGTGCTACGCACTTGTCTTTTTCAGAGAAGACCATTTATTTGGTCGGGGTAAGTTCTACTCGAACTTTTAAAAAACCATCCATATACAGTCATCATCATCAGCCTATAAACGTCCCACTGCAGGGCACAGGCCTGTGTGGCTACACTCAGCGGGACCCCGTGTCGTAGAACGATGCGAGTATGTCTGGGATTTAGTTCCGAATTTGTTCTATCGAATCCAATTAGAAATATAATTTGTTCCGTCAAAATGGAAGAATGGCATAGGTTTGAAAAAAACCTAGAGCCAGCGGGACCCTTTTTATTTATAGGGCACAGGAACTCCAAATGGGTGTCAAGATTTAGTCCCGCTTGCTGGAGGTTTTTTCAAAGCCTGTTTTTTTTTTAAACTATAAACGCTAGGACTATTAAATAATCTGTGGCTAGGACACTGTTTTCACTTAAAACGTAATAAAGGAGAGTCTAACTAAATCTTGACACCCATTTGGAGTTCCTGTGCCCTATTAATAAAAAGGGTCCCGCTGGCTGTAGGTTTTTTTATGCGGATTGGTCGACTTCATATGCACATCAGAATTTCTTCTATGCAGGTTTCCTCACGATGTTTTTCTTCTCCGTTTGAGAGCAGTTGGTATTATACGTACCTAATACAGGGTGAAATTGATATCATTGGCATTCTTTTAAACTAAGAGTCTACCTATCGAACTGAACAACTTTTACTACGGGAGCAAACTGATCGGAGCAACTAAAAAATCGGCTATTGCATACATTTGAGTCGAGTTGGCATGAACAGCTGATTTTTTTGTTGCTCCGATCGGTTTGCTCCCATAGTAAAAGTTGTTCAGTTTGATGGGTAGACTCTTAGTTTAAAAGGATGCTAATGATATCAATAGCAGTTTCACCCTGTATAAGTTAGAAAAACTCATTGGTACATGGCAGATCCGCAGAAGAACCAGAGTAACAGACATAGTCCAAAGAATTGCTAAACTAAAGTGGCAGTGGGCGGGCACATTGCTCGCAAACCGATGGGCGATGGGGCCGAAGAGTTCTGGAGTAGCGACCGCGTACCAGAAAGCGCAGCGTAGTAGGCGAGGCAAGGTGGACCGACGACCTGGTGAAGGCGGCGGGAAAACGTTGGATGTGGGCAGCGCAGGACCGGTCGTTATGGCGAGCCTTGGGGGAGGCCTATGTCCAGGCAGTGGACGTCCATCGCATCGACTGATATGATGATGATGAACTACTTCTCTGTTTTCCACTGCTGAAAGCTTTTTGGAGGCCCAATTAGGTTGAGCCTCCTTTCGTCCTCAACTTTCAGTTCTTGGATGGATTGTAGATATCGTCTTTGGCGTATATTAAACTTCGGTATCTGTAAGAAAAAAATATAATTATATTATTATATATATAAATTATAATAAGATGTAGCCTGTAGGTGCCCACTGCTGCAAGGTGGACCGACGACTTGGTGAAGGCGGCGGGAACCCGTTGGATGAGGGCAGCGCAGGACCGGTCGTTGTGACGATCCTTGGGGGAGGCCTATGTCCAGCAGTGGACGTCCATCGGCCCGAGATGATGATGATGAAGTCGCGGGTAAACTCTACTTAGGTAAAGAATAACTCACTCTTCTCCATTTTTGAATGCTCTTTGGTGGCCCGATTATTATGTTGAGCCTCTTTGTGTCGTCTCTTGTGGCAACAGGAATTTTAACCATAAAATTATTAAGTTTTGAGGCAAAAATGATTTTTCATCATTTCAGCAATGAATGATAGCGCTAACGTACTCGTGGATACATTTGAATAATCTTGTTTTGGTAGTAAGTAGGGTGGGTGTGCCCGTGGGGTGGGTTGACATCGGGTTCAGTAAATTTAAAATTATACAAAAAAATTATTAAATATTTTTAAAAAAATTACCCATGTTGAAACCATAAACATATTATACTTCCGAGTAGACCGAGGAACTCCTCAATGTCGCATCACCGAAACCGAAATGTCAATATGTGCGAAATTGATACGTGTGTGAGTTCTAGTGATGTGACATTGACGTATTCACGATTATCGATATCAAAATCATCGATATCAGATTATCGACTACTTAGTAGTCGATGTGATTTTGATACGATAATCGCGAATACGTCAATGTTACATCACTAATTTATAGTAGTCACTACTACTATTATATTTTTATATTACGAAGTCTAAATCAGCTAGGCTTACAATCCATCTACCTACACTGTTATAAAACTGTTACTTAGGTCATAGGCCATAGGTCAACGAATATTTTCTATGAAAAACGCGATTACCCAGCCCCACGAAAAGGGCGCGCATCACGTGCTATATCGCCACTGTTTCGGTCCGCGGTTCATTGTAAATAGAGTTTAACACTTTAACACTTTATTTATTCATTAAAAAAAAACAGTAGGTACATCTTTAATACAGAAAACATTGTTTAAGCTTGTAGGTTATAGACTAGGTACGTAATAAAGATGAGCCGCATCAAGACAAATTCATTCTACCCTCCGAATAAATAGATTAACTGTCTTACGGTAGGGTAACATGCTTCGTTCTCGCATAGTAACTGCAACATGACGTGCATTGTGAGCAGTATAGTATAAGCAAAAGATTCACATAAAACATCTCATGTTTCTAGACTTTCTTAAAAACAAATAAAAATTAATGTCTAGGTATATAATATTAAGGGCAAGGGCGCGGTGTAATGAGACTTAAATATACTAGTGTATGTGGTCATTACATATATAGTAGATTATCATTAAATTAAAGTCGTATGATAATTTTGTATGTAGTATGCCTGTGAGTTGAATTTGGAATGAAAATGTTCACGCAATTGCGAAGTTCGAATGTGTGGGTAGAGGCTCAAGTGACTCCTCATTATCGCATCACCGAAACCGAAATGTCAGTATGTGCGAAATTAATGTGTGTGAGTTTTAGTGATATGACATTGACGTATCCGCCTTATTGATATCATAATCACACCGACTTATATAAGGTTTTAGTCTGCTGGGCTATAATTTATCTACATACACTACCGTACTTATTATAAAACTGAAATGTGTGTCTGAGCATTGAAAATATTTTGTAATAAAAGCATATGACTATAGTGGTATAGGCGCCGTCCTATTGCCATCGCTCGCGCGATCATGCATTCGTCCAACGAAAATCATTGTCCAACGAACGCATGATCGTGCGAGCGATGGCAATAGGACAGCGCCATAGGGGTCCCTGAATCAAAGATTTCTTTATTTTTGATATGGAATCCAACTTATGAAAATAATAAAAACCTGCTGTAGAAGCCAAAACTTAAAAACATATCCTGTTTTTCTCACAGAATGTACAGGTGCAATATAATTTCGAAGAATTTTGCGATACATAATTGAAACTAGCATAGCAGTGTTTCAAAGAGAAAGGAACCACGGTTCTCATGATTAAGTATAATAAATTATGCTGATTTTGATTCCATGCATTTACGTATATGTTCCGCCATAGCACCTAAACTACTGAGCCGATGTTGATGAATGAGGTGGCAATCGATTCGTTATTTTATTATTTATGGTCTGGGTGACATAGAGGATACATTTTATACAAACAAAATCAATATGACGGATGTTACATCCGATTATGATGAAACTTATTGTGTGAAACCTATGTGTTGTTGAGTTTCTGGCCGCATCTTCTCTACAGCGAAACACTTCCGACGCAGTGGTACAGTCAAAAATATGACGTCAGAAAGCTATTAATTTGATATTGTTTTGAACAAAAAAACATTATTTTGAAAAAAAAAATGGATTTGAGTTCGAGTTTAAAATCAAATAATTAGACCTAAAAAAACTGGTATGTATTTTATCTCGCTATGATGTCCCGTGTGGCGTGCGTGGTTCGTCCCCATACAAGAGGTTGAAAATATACGAATGAAAAAAAAACATATTTCGAAAACGCAGGTGCAGAATAGCTGAGTAATAAATAAAACAATATTAATAAATCACAATAATACTACTTTTAATAACTTAATGCATTTTCTGAAATAATAAGTTCGGTATATTCATTGGAAGGCTGAATCGAAAACCATTTCAGTAACAATATTTAAAAAAATACCAGAATCTGACGAGACATGAACGGAGGAGCTAGGTGGTAGAAAAAACGTATTTCAAAAATATCGACATATCGATAGATTTTGTGCAATCTTTATGCGAAACGGTTCCTTTTTCACGTACACAATAATTTTTTATCTAACACATAATTATTTAAAATTACATATTATTTAGAAAATAGGACGTTTACTGCATTTAATGAATGTATTACTAAATCATTTTAAGAGAAACATATGTGAAAACAAGCCTCATGAAAGTAGTATTGTACTGATCGTATTTACCTGTGAGACGTTTCTTTATTTGGGTTGTTGGTGTAAGTTACACTACATTCCAACACGGAACACGACACCATTATGATTTTTTATATTCGTCTTATAAAACACAAAATAAATTTAAATTAAATTGATAAAATAACGAGAGATAATTTTTTGACAGGACTCCAAAAGACTCCAAATAGTTTAAAAGTGGTTTTACGGCAATTATATTATAATCTCTTTCGCACACGTAGCTTTTTTCATTATGATCGGAATCTGATTCACACACTTACTTGGTCTACTCACGGTAGTAGAATAATAATGTCTATGGTTGAAACCATGATAATTCGATTCGGCTCTCGATTCTAAACAAACTACTTTCTAGTTTTGCGTAAATTCATTAACACGTTGTATAAGAACCTATATTAACAGTAACTGCTGACGACCTACGTGGTAAGTCAGCGACAAATGGGCCGCAGTGCGCACGACTCAAACGTTAAGTCAGAATTGTATAGCATTCCACAGTGTTAGCACTGCACTGCGCGAATATCATTGTTTTGAGCTTAGCAGCGAAAGTGTTAAGTTCATGATATGAACAATTTGTTTTATTGGAGTCGGTATCAAGTTAAGCCAAAAAACTAATGCAAGCCCTGTCGCGAATCCGGCTTGACAGAGACTTCGATTAAAACAAATTCATGTTCTTATACAGGGTGAAATTGATATCATTGGCATCCTTTTAAACTACCCATCAAACTGAACAACTTTTATTAATTACTTTTATTAACTTTTACTATGAGAGCAATCCGATCGGAGCAACTAAAAAATCAGCTGTCCCATACTAAACTGCAATACCTACTCGACTCAAATGTATGCAACAGCTGTTTTTTTTTTTGCTCCGATCGGTTTGCTCCCATAGTAAAAGTTGTTCACTTTGATGGGTAGTTTAATAGGTTCCATCTGTCCTTCCTATTTAGAGCTGCAACTTTTGAACCATAAGAGCTAGATAGTTGAAATTTTCTCAGAATGTGCGTTATTACGGCGGATTTGTGAACAAATAATAAAAACGTCAAAAAATTTAAAATTAAGGGGGTTTTCAACCAGAAACTAGTTTTTATTTCACGTTCTATGGTAAAAACGGTAATACATACAAGCGTCAAACTTGGTGTGATTATACAACAAATACTAGAAATGGGCCAAGTGTGAGTCGGTCTCGCGCTAAAGGTCCCAGACAAAAAAAATATTTTTTTGGTCCCAGACAAAAAAATATGTTTTTTCTTTGTTAATAATGCTGTGTTCTGTGGTGATGTGGTACGGAACCCTCGATGCGCGAGTAGCCCGACTCGGACTTGACCGGTTTTATTATAAACAGGTAGGTACCGTGACTACTAGTACTACTACCGGGTTCGTCCGTTTGCCAACTCCGGACGTCTGATTGATAATGATAACTGTAAGTATGTGTAAGTATACATACTTACTCGTCTTTTTCCAAACGCCATCTGAAACAAAAAAAAACGTTATTAAAAAAATTATATAATATAGTACATACATACATACATATTCTCACGCCTGTCTCCCACTGGGGTAGGCAGAGACAACGGAACGCCACCTGCTACGATCCTGACATACCTCTCTAGCTTCCTCCACATTCATAAGACCTTTCATGCATGTTCGTCGGTTTCGGGTAGATCTGACCTGGCCCTTCTTAAGCACGTCGCCAATTTGGTCCGTATATGTACGTCTAGGCCGTCCCCTTCCAACATTTCCACTTACGCTTGCCTTATAAATTGCCCTCGTCAATCTGCTCTCATCCATTCTTTCCACATGACCAAACCATCGCAACATACCTTTCTCTATTTTTGTCACTACATCCTCTTTCAGACCACAGCGTTCTCTAATAAAACTATTTTTCAATTTATCCATCACATTTACACCACACATACACCTCAATGAGCGCATTTCCACTGCGTTAATCCTACTTTCATGCGTCTTCTGCCATATCCAAGATTCACTTCCATACATCAATGTCGGGACTAACACTCCATTATGAACTGCCATCCGTGCCTTTTTGGACACGTGTTGGCTTTTCACAAAGGAGTTCAGAGCTCCATTTACCCTATTTCCGGCATTCACTCTTCTCTCAATATCACTCTGACACTTACCGTCTCTGGTAAACATGCATCCCAAGTACACAAACTCATTCACCTGTTCCAATTTTTCATCACCAATCATAATACTACATAAGGTACGGTCGTCATTATCATTCCTCTCTAACACCATAACTTTTGTCTTACTTACATTCACTTTCATTCCTTTCTTTTTAAACGATTCATTCATGCAAGTCACCATCGCCTGCAAGTCATTCGCCGACGATGCAAGTAGAACTTGATCGTCGGCGTACAACAGACATTTGACCAGCAAATCATTCATTCTTAATCCACATTCACTCTCTTTCAGCTCTTCCAAACAACTGTCCATGAATAAATTAAATAGCCACGGGGACGCTACACATCCCTGTCGGACCCCTCGAGAGATGCCGAACCAGTCAGAGTACGCCCCGTTAATCCTGACACAGGCACTGGAATTCTTATACAGAGATTTCAGCGCCTGTACCAATTTACTATCCACTCCATACATGCGCAGCGTGGACCACAGTTCATTCCGAACCACTCTGTCATAGGCTTTTTCTAAGTCCACAAAAGCGCAAAAGATCTTTTGGTTTTGAGCCAAAAACTTTTCGCTTATGGACCGTAATGCAAAAACCTGGTCCGTGCATCCCATTCCTTTTCTAAAACCTGCTTGTACATCCCATATCTTTCGTTCAGTCTCCTTTAACACTCTATCAATTAACACTTCCGCATACAACTTACCAACCACACTGAGGAGGCTAATGCCGCGGTAGTTTTTGCATTCCTGCTGTGACCCTTTTCCCTTATAGAGCGGAACAATTACAGCCTTACACCAGTCCATTGGGACCCGACCGGATTTCCAGCACTTATTAAATAAAAGGTACAGCATGTCAATGACTACCCCACCACCATTCCTCAGCATCTCTACCGATACCCTATCATACCCTGCAGCCTTACCTTCTTTCATGCTTTTCATTGCTTTCATTATCTCTTCCACACTCAACTCATTGTCACACTCACTCTCTGAGTCCACATCCGTGGGCCACACATCTATGCTCGTTTCTTCTTCACTTTCAAATAAACTTTCAAAATATGCCTTCCAACAATCCAGTATTTTTCCCTCTTCAGTTAACATGCATCCATCACTACCTCTTATTCTGTCAACTTTGGATGTCTCGGTTTTTCCACGAGATAATTTCACCATTTTCCAAAAAAGCTTAATATTTCTTCGAAAATGGTCAGAGAATCTCGTGTCACTTTTTGCTTTAGACTCTTCTTTATAATAATATAATAATATAGTAATAGTAAGTAAGTAAATAATAAAATAAGTAAATAATAATATAGTAATAATCTGGTAATAATAATACCGCTACGTGTCAAAATCAAAATTTTTACCCGACTGCGCCAGAAGGAGGGTTATGTTTTTTGAGCGTATGTATGTATGTATGTTTGTATGTCTATTTCTTTGGCACGCCCTACAGCCTAAACGGCTTGATGGATTTTGACGAATGAGGTGTCGTTAGATTCATAAAAATCGTGAAAGTGTCATTATTTTATTTTGTTATGGCGTCTGCGAATTAAAAAAAGAGGGGGAATAAAAATTGTTTTTTTTTTAAATACCAAATAATGGATATCAAATAAAAGCTAGTAAACAGACGATTCCAAATATGTATATAATATTATAGTGCTTTTATGCTACCATTTCGACACAAGACTAAAAAGTATGAAATAAACTAAATTATTGGTCGGTGGGTCATTTCGGGGCGGGGACAAAAAACAAAAAACCCGACTGCATAAAAAAACTATTAACTGAAAAGAGAAAAACAAGCTCTATAATCACTAATCAGCTATAACAACACTAAGCAAAATATATAATTTGAATGTTATTAGGTAGGTATTGCAGGCGGGGACAAACCAAAGGTACGTACAAAAGTTTTATAATTCTTCTTTGTCCCCGTTTACGTTTGCGATACCTACCGAATAACATTCAAATTATTTATTCTTACATTATAATCATGTATGTGGTCATCAGATTCCGTAATTATTATTGTCCCAAGGAATGTCCTAAACAGTCAAAATTTTCAATTCAAATCACAGATCACTTGTTTCAAATTTAAAACAAAAATTCGTGACAATAAGTCTATGACCAAAGAGAATATAATCCAAGGTCTGATATCTTTGCTAAGGTCTGTAGTCTCCTTACAAAATGTCTTTGTGTGCGTATTACACTGTTAATTGTTGCAAACCTACTCCCACCATTTACCAGTTTAGAAGAGTCAAGATAATAAAATGATGCTCAAAATAATTAAGATACTAATTTTTACGGGTAAAATTGCACGTATTAATAATTAAAAATAATCGTAAAAGTAGTTGAACCTAATAATTTGATTTGATAATTTCAGAAAAAAATATTTATAGCAGTATTGTGTAATTTTGATTTGGCAACACTATCTAACCCGTCATTTTGATATTTTGAAAATTATTTAATTTTGATATAATTTATGTTTTTTGTTATTAATATTTCGTAAACGCTCAATTTCTTATTGTGATTTGTTGCGTAAATTATTCTACAGTTTACTACTTGAACTTGAGACAAATTGATTTTGAGATGTCTACATACGCCTACACAGTAATCGCACAATTTCTTGTTGTGATTTGTTGCGGAAACATTAAATTGTGAGATGTTTACATACGCGAAGAAGAAGATAGCTAAATGCAAACAAGAAGTGTGCTAAATGTGGAGCTAAGGCTGCTCAAGATGGTTCAGTGAAATTCCATCGTTTTCCTAAACCGGGATCAACAAATATTTTGAGGTAGGTTTACCTACTACCATTACTGTCTACCTACCTACCTACTACTACTGTCCTTTAGGAGAGTCCTTGGGGAGGCCTATGTCCAGCAGTGGACGTGGAGGCCTATGTCCAGCAGTGGATTTTTGTTTAAATTATTTATTTGTAAACAATGTGTGTGTGTGTGTAATGTGTATTATTTGTTTGTTTGTTTATTATTTAATTGATATTAAAATAATTAATTAAATTGATAAACAAGTAGGTACAATTATTTACAATTTCATTTTCATTTAATATTTGAGTTTTATCATTTTAATTAAAACACCCTCTATTGGGTTATTGAGATACGATTTAATGAAAACGCAACCATCCAGAACTCCTTCTTTCCTGCCCTAGAAGTACTCGATTCGAAAGCTAGATGGCATTACCGTAAACAATTGTCTAAGAGCCGGCGACAGACTAGGACCTATGTGAAATCGTAGAAAGAGAAGGCAGTAGAAGAAAAGAATTAAATTTTTATTCAGAAAAAAAAAATATTATATGCTACTAAACAAGCGATTCTAGGTAAGTATTAATGTATGTATGCAAGCCATGGCATTCTCAGAGTCAGAAATGCCTCAAAGATTTCTATAAAATCTCGAACTAGTGGTTTTGGAGTACAAAATCAGTCTCAACTTTAGAAAAAATCTTTCCTTTACTAAACCGACTGGAGAAATCATGTTTTTGTACTGTTCACCTAGCTACAACATGCAGTATGTTACAATATCCTATGATATGAACGGCAGCTGTATCTACTAAGCCAACTGACGTTATGCGGGCTTCAATTACATCAAAGAATTAACAGAGATGCTCTACTCTACACTACACCTTATGAATACTGAAACAGCCTTGCTAGCGATGGTTTTCAAAAGTACGCTTATCTCTTATACTATTAGGGCACCTACCAAATAAAGTGTAAAGAAAAAAAAATTGATGTCCATTGCATGACATTTCATTTTTTACTAACCTTTATTAACATTAGAGCAAAAATTTAAAGAATAAACAACAATAAAATTTGTTATTAAACGATACTGATCGTTATTTGTTATTTTTTATTCTTTTTTTATTATTTTTCTTTATTATTAAGTAACAAACATTGCACTAAAAAATTAGGGGCCTAGTGCCCTAGTGCCCTAGTGCACATAGTACCTAAGTATATTTTATGTGCCTACTACTTAAATAAATGCTATTTGTTTCAGACGAACTCCCTGCCAAAGCGCTTGAGACGGCCACGTTACGAAAGAACTTAATCAAATTCGTCAGACATACTAATACTAATCTGCCTTCCCGAAGTCCCCATGTTTGTGGGTTTGTTGTAAAATTATGTATTTGTGTACGATTTGTGTTTTGTATTTTGTAATTGTACTTTGTATAGGTACCTCATGATGGTCACATCACTACTATAGGGGTATGGTTGAGTCCCACCCAAAAGTAAGACCTTTTAACGCGGTGGTTGACTCAAAAAGCGATCTATGTAATGTTCAAAAGGAACACAATACGTACTGTTTAAAGTATTGCATTCTGCTGCCAGTCTTAAAATATACAGGATGTAACAAAATACCCTAGTAATACTTAAGGGGGTACTTCAGACCATCAAACTGAACAACTTTCATTATGGAGCAAACGTCGAGAAAAAATAAAAAAAATCTGCTGTCCCATACATTTTAGTCGAATCGGTACTGGAGTTTTGTATGGAACAGCTGATTTTGTTTATTTTTTCTCGATGTTGGCTCCATAGTGAAAGTTGTTCAGTTTGATGGTCTGAAGCACCCCAATAAGTATTACTAGGGTGTTTTGTTACACCCTGTATATTATATATTTTTTCGTTGGCAATTATATGCAACCAAGAGTACCTATTATTAGCGTTAAGCGTATTTAAAATTAAAACTAACTTATGCTTAGTTCCAAATATAGACGACAAGATTTTCCGATTCCTATTTAGCTTTCTGGCCAATTCTGAGTACCAAATGTAATTTATTTATTAGAAAGATATACTATCCGACATATCTTGAACAGTACAAAAGCTATTCTAAGAATAAAGAGAGTAAGTGTTTCAAATATCTGTTTCTGTAATGCAAAATAGCCTTAAAATTTCGTTGCTATTTGGAATGTAGTATAGATATGTAAATAACTAGCTCTCATAAATGTGCATCTTTAAACCTATACTATTGTGAATACAAAACTTTTAACTTTTTGACTAGTATTTTATTTATAAAGATAAACACAAGGTAGAACAAGCACAATATAATTACAAAATATTAACTTTATTGAGCTAATCAAGTAAAACTGAATTTCAATTTACAATTTATTTATTCCTTATTTCACAGTTCGTTTATTACGATTATCAGCAGAAATTCAGTAACTTGATTAGCTCAATAAAGTTAAGATGAAAATATTAAAATTTTGAAAAAAAGAAAAAAATATTTTTTTCTTCTTTAGTTCACGTATAAATAGCGATGTCGCTGTAGTATAAAATGTGTAGTGTGTATGTGTGTGAAGGGGTCGTGTTATATGTATGGAGTTCTCATTCTTCTCCCGCCTAGGGAGTATTATATGCCTAGGGAAGACTAGGGGTGCCAGATTCAAAAATGACATATTTGGACCTGGCAACCCTATAGTTGCGGCAGATTGAGAGGTGGCAACCCTAGTTTTTAAAGTACTTTAGACCAGTCTCCTTCTGATGGCACCTCATTCATTTCCCTAACAAACACGTTGAAAAAGTTATACCAAAAATTATAATGGAAAAGGCACTTGCGGCAAGATTTTTTTAGGCAACTTGGTGGCGTTGAATTATCCCCTGTATAAACATACACTAGAATTACATTTCGTTCGCCTAAGGAATAGGTGCATAATTTTACGGTCGGATCTCGGACCATAAAGTTTAAAATTATGACAACTCTACACGTCAATATTTATCATCAATTAGTTTTTAATCTAAGGCGAACGCTACACGTCAGTAAATATTGTGATAATTATCACGATATTTATTATATATCTTGGGCCGGATCACAGCACACCCTACACCATCAATACGGATCGCGTCAGTACTGAAGCGTTCTTTGTACGAAGCAAACGTGATGGACCCTACACGGAGGAAAATGAGAGCTTGTGTGGCAATAATTGTAGCCCTTTCTTTAAACAAACGAGTAAGGAACTTTTGAAGGAACTTTTACGCCCTGTATTATTAAATTGTAGGCATACCACAAACACATACCCAATGTAGAGATATGCAGAGCTGACTGCAAACCTTTAGTAAAGGGCCTCCCCATTACTAACCCAAAGAAAAAAGGCATAACTACGTTAATTTGAGTTGGTAGTCTTATTTTTAAAATTTATTAAATTCGATACGATATTATATCGATATTCACAGTATCGATACATAGCCATGCGATAATATCGCGTATCGATACAAGCTACATTACGATACGATATATCGATACAAAGCAAAGTATCGGGCATCGCTACGTCCTCCATCGCTGCCGTTTCGCTGCGTACTGACGCAATAAATATTGATGCGCGACACTACACGCAAGATAAATATCACGATCCAGGATCTGGGATCAGATCACAGGATTTCCAGACATCCAGCGATAAATACTGTGATCCGTCAATACAGTACCCTACACGTCAATAAATATCGTAATCCGACAGTTTATATTGACGGATCACAATATGGATCTTACGTGTAGCATTCGCCTAAGTTATCATCAGTTTTTGGATCGCAATCCAGGATAGTGATATTTATTGATGGTGTAGTGTGCGATTCTGACGGATCTCGATATGGATCGCAAAATATCAGGATGTTCTTAAATCCATATTGCGATATTGCGATCCTGATATCGCAATAAATATTGATCGTGAAGTTTCGTCATCAATATTGTACTTGTTTTGACAGCAATGGAGGAGGACGAAATCGAAAATAATTTTCGTACTTAGTCATCCATTATCTGTTTCAATAAATTTAAATGAGTATATTTGACTCTTAGCCAACATTTTGTCCATATTTTTCTTTTCACTCCCTTTTTAGGGTTCCGAAGTCAACAAGGAACCCTGAAAAGGGTATAGTTTCGTCATGTCCGTGTCCGTCTGTCCGTCCGTCTGTCTGTCCGTCACGTACACGTGAAGTGGGGATGACATTTTTTTCTCTTCTATCCCGTGTTGTGGGATATCGTTGGATAGATCTTTTAAAAATGTTGTGGGTATGGAAGAACCATTTTTCGATGTAGAGATTCGTTAGCGAAAAAAACGGCTTTAAAGCGAAAAATTTTGTTAGAGTCAAGTGCCCCCCCCCCCCCCCTCTCCCAGCTAAACGGTTGTGGTTGGAGATGGGAAAAAATTCACAGCAATAGTAAAAAAACTATCACCGCTAAGTAGGATTTACAAGTTTACGGGTAATAGTCGACCAACTTAAAACATTTAATTTTTAGACTTTATTAGCCGTTAAACCGTAGTATAAAACAAAAAGCCTCTTTCTAAATCCGTGTATTGTGACGGGCGTGTGTATTTCAGCTTAATTTTACTGGGTTACTAGGGCAGATATTTTTACTTTAATCTAAGGTATACAGGATTATTGTAGACGTGTGCAACGTCTACGCCTAACTGAAATTTTCGTCGTATAATTTTCTTTGTGCGTAAATACGTAATATGGATTGTACTTGTACGTGTATGATCTACGAGATAACGCTAGATAAATTTTTGGTGATACGGATCGCGATGGGAATCGCGATAAATATTGAGGTGTAGGGTTCGCCTAACAGAAAGTTTCGAAGTAGGTTTTAATCGAACGCCAGATCGCCACACCGAATTCGATGAAAGTTTTCAGTTTTTAGGATTCCCTACCCAAAGGGTGAAAACGGGACCCTATGGCGCTGTCCTATTGCCATCGCACGCGCGATCATGCGTCCGTCCGATGAAAATGATCGTGCGATCGTGCGATCAAACATAGGAATCAGTATTGACTGTCCTAATTTCGATCGCGCGATCATGCGATGCGTTCGAATTGTTCTATTTTCGACGCACGATCGTGCGATCGTGCGATCAAACATAGGAATCAGTATTGACTGTCCTAATTTCGATCGCGCGATCGAGGAGCGCGACGAGGCAAGGGTGTACCTACACTCAGCGGGACCCCGTGTCCTAGAACTTGTTCTATAGAATTTGTTCTAATTTCAAATATTATTGATTTCAAACATATTACAGCCTTTGGATAACGCACTTCCCCGGTTTGGAAGGGTGCGGGTTCAAGTCCGGCTCGAGACTTAATTTTTCAATCTTTAATTTGATTAGAATTTGTTCTAGAAATAAAATGTGTTCCGTCAAAATGGGAGAATGGCATAGGCAAAGATTTTTTTTGGTCTTTACGACTAGAATTCGAGTTTCAACAACAACAAAAAATGAAAACCGACTTCAAAGTAAAAAAGTTAAAAAATAATATTTCAGTTTGACTTTTACGTTCGAATCTATAAGAAAATTAATATTTTGTTTTATCGAAGTTTGATAAAGGTGAGAAATAAAACCTTTGGCCTTAATAATTAAACTCAAGTTGTTTTATTAAAATAATCAAGCACTGTTGTACAAGTAAGAACATCACATTGTCTACAATTGTATCATGGACAAACTTTTTCTATCATCAACCGTTGTCGAGATATCTGTCTATTACTATTTTAATTAATAATTTTTTGCAAATATCTCGTTTCGTATGCATCAAATCGTGAATAAAGTTATTACAAAACTTCTAGAACATAACATTGTCTACAATTGTATCTTTGAGAAACTTTTTCTATCATCAACCGTTGTCGAGATATCTGTCTATTACTATTTTAATTAATTCGTTTTTGCAAATATCTCATTTCGTATGCATCAAATCGTGAATAAAGTTATAACAAAACCTGTAGTACATAACATTATCTACAATTGTATGCTGCACAAACTTTTCCTATCATCAACAATTTTCGAGATATCTGTCTATTACTATTTAATTAATTCGTTTTTGCAAATATCTCTTTTCGTATGCATCAAATCGTGAACAAAGTTAGAACAAAACTTGTAAAACATAATATTGTCTACAATTGTTTTTCAGACAAACTTTTTCTATCATGAACCGTTTTCGAGATATCTGTCTATTACTATTTTAATTAATAATTTTTTGCAAATATCTCGTTTCGTATGCATCAAATCGTGAACAAAGTTATTACAAAACTTGTAGTACATAACTTTATCTACAATTCTATGCTGCACAACCTTTTCCTATCATCAACAATTTTCGAGATATCTGTCTATTACTATTTTAATTTATTCGTTTTTGCAAATATCTCTTTTCGTATGCTTCAAATCGTGAATAAAGTTATTACAAAACTTGTAGAACATAACATTATCTACAATTTTATGCTGAACAAACTTTTCCTATGATCAACAATTTTCGAGATATCTGTCTATTACTATTTTAATTAATTCGTTTTTGCAAATATCTCTTTTCGTATGCATCAAATCGTGAACAAAGTTAAAACAAAACATGTAGAACATAACATTGTCTATAATTGTATCTGAAGGAAACTTTTTCTATCATCAACCGTTGTCGAGATATCTGTCTATTACTATTTTAATTAATTCGTTTTTGCAAATATCTCGTTTCGTATGCATCAAATCGTGAACAAAATTATGACAAAACTTGTAGTACATAACATTATCTAGAATTGTATGCTACACAAACTATTCCTATCATCAACAATTTTCGAGATATCTGTCTATTACTATTTTAATTAATTCGTTTTTGCAAATAACTCTTTTCGTATGCATCAAATCGTGAACAAAGTTAAAACAAAACATGTAGAACATAACATTGTCTATAATTGTATCTTTAAGAAACTTTTTCTATCATGAACCGTTTTCGAGATATCTGTCTATTACTATTTTAATTAATTATTTTTTGCAAATATCTCGTTTCGTATGCATCAAATCGTGAACAAAGTTAAAACAAAACTTGTAGTACATAACATTATCTACAATTGTATGCTGCACAAACTTTTCCTATCATCAACAATTTTCGAGATATCTGTCTATTACTATTTAATTAATTCGTTTTTGCAAATATCTCTTTTCATATACATCAAATCGTGAACAAAGTTAGAACAAAACTTGTAGAACATAACATTGTCTATAATTGTATTTTTAAGAAACTTTTTCTATCATCAACAATTTTCGAGATATCTGTCTATTACTATTTTAATTTATTCGTTTTTGCAAATATCTCTTTTAGTATGCTTGAAATCGTGAATAAAGTTAGAACAAAACTTGTAAAACATAATATTGTCTACAATTGTTTTTCAGACAAACTTTTTCTATCATGAACCGTTTTCGAGATATCTGTCTATTACTATTTTAATTAATAATTTTTTGCAAATATCTCGTTTCGTATGCATCAAATCGTAAACAAAGTTATTACAAAACTTGTAGTACATAACTTTATCTACAATTCTATGCTGCACAACCTTTTCCTATCATCAACAATTTTCGAGATATCTGTCTATTACTATTTAATTAATTCGTTTTTGCAAATATCTCTTTTCGTATGCATCAAATCGTGAACAAAGTTAGAACAAAACTTGTAAAACATAATATTGTCTACAATTGTTTTTCAGACAAACTTTTTCTATCATGAACCGTTTTCGAGATATCTGTCTATTACTATTTTAATTAATAATTTTTTGCAAATATCTCGTTTCGTATGCATCAAATCGTGAACAAAGTTATTACAAAACTTGTAGTACATAACTTTATCTACAATTCTATGCTGCACAACCTTTTCCTATCATCAACAATTTTCGAGATATCTGTCTATTACTATTTTAATTTATTCGTTTTTGCAAATATCTCTTTTCGTATGCTTCAAATCGTGAATAAAGTTATTACAAAACTTGTAGAACATAACATTATCTACAATTTTATGCTGAACAAACTTTTCCTATGATCAACAATTTTCGAGATATCTGTCTATTACTATTTTAATTAATTCGTTTTTGCAAATATCTCTTTTCGTATGCATCAAATCGTGAACAAAGTTAAAACAAAACATGTAGAACATAACATTGTCTATAATTGTATCTGAAGGAAACTTTTTCTATCATCAACCGTTGTCGAGATATCTGTCTATTACTATTTTAATTTAATCGTTTTTGCAAATATCTCGTTTCTTATGCATCAAATCGTGAACAAAGTTATAACAAAACTTGTAGTACATAACATTATCTACAATTGTATGCTACGCAAACTTTTCCTATCATCAACAATTTTCGAGATATCTGTCTATTACTATTTTAATTTATTCGTTTTTGCAAATATCTCTTTTCGTATGCTTCAAATCGTGAATAAAGTTATTACAAAACTTGTAGAACATAACATTATCTACAATTTTATGCTGAACAAACTTTTCCTATGATCAACAATTTTCGAGATATCTGTCTATTACTATTTTAATTAATTCGTTTTTGCAAATATCTCGTTTCGTATGCATCAAATCGTGAACAAAATTATGACAAAACTTGTAGTACATAACATTATCTAGAATTGTATGCTACACAAACTATTCCTATCATCAACAATTTTCGAGATATCTGTCTATTACTATTTTAATTAATTCGTTTTTGCAAATAACTCTTTTCGTATGCATCAAATCGTGAACAAAGTTAAAACAAAACATGTAGAACATAACATTGTCTATAATTGTATCTTTAAGAAACTTTTTCTATCATGAACCGTTTTCGAGATATATGTCTATTACTATTTTAATTAATTAGTTTTTGCAAATATCTCGTTTCGTATGCATCAAATCGTGAACAAAGTTAAAACAAAACTTGTAGTACATAACATTATCTACAATTGTATGCTACACAAACTTTTCCTATCATCAACAATTTTCGAGATATCTGTCTATTACTATTTAATTAATTCGTTTTTGCAAATATCTCTTTTCGTATGCATCAAATCGTGAACAAAGTTAGAACAAAACTTGTAGAACATAACATTGTCTATAATTGTATTTTTAAGAAACTTTTTCTATCATCAACAATTTTCGAGATATCTGTCTATTACTATTTTAATTTATTCGTTTTTGCAAATATCTCTTATAGTATGCTTGAAATCGTGAATAAAGTTAGTACAAAACTTGTAGAACATAACATTATCTACAATTTTATGCTTAACAAACTTTTACTATGATCAACAATTTTCGAAATATCTGTCTATTACTATTTTAATTAATTCGTTTTTGCAAATATCTCTTTTCGTATGCATCAAATCGTGAACAAAGTTAAAACAATACATGTAGAACATAACATTATCTATAATTGTATCAAAAAGAAACTTTTTCTATCATCAACCGTTGTCGAGATATCTGTCTATTACTATTTTAATTAATTCGTTTTTGCAAATATCTCGTTTCGTATGCATCAAATCGTGAACAAAATTATGACAAAACTTGTAGTACATAACATTATCTACAATTTTATGCTGTACAAACTTTTCCTATCATCAAAAATTTTCGAGATATCTGTCTATTACTATTTTAATTAATTCGTTTTTGCAAATATCTCTTTTCGTATGCATCAAATCGTGAACAAAGTTATTGCAAAACTTGTAAAACATAATATTGTCTACAATTGTTTTTGTGATTAACTTTTTCTATCAAGAACCGTTTTCGAGATATCTGTCTATTACTATTTTAATTAATTATTTTTTGCAAATATCTCGTTTCGTATGCATCAAATCGTGAACAAAGTTAAAACAAAACTTGTAGTACATAACATTATCTACAATTGTATACTACACAAACTTTTCCTATCATCAACAATTTTCTAGATATCTGTCTATTACTATTTTAATTTATTCGTTTTTGCAAATTTCTCTTTTCGTATGCTTCAAATCGTGAACAAAGTTATTACAAAACTTGTAAAACATAATATTGTCTACAATTGTTTTTCAGACAAACTTTTTCTATCAAGAACCGTTTTCGAGATATCTGTCTATTACTATTTTAATTAATAATTTTTTGCAAATATCTCGTTTCGTATGCATCAAATCGTGAACAAAATTATGACAAAACTTGTAGTACATAACATTATCTAGAATTGTATGCTTCACAAACTATTCCTATCATCAACAATTTTCGAGATATCTGTCTATTACTATTTTAATTAATTCGTTTTTGCAAATATCTCTTTTCGTATGCATCAAATCGTGAACAAAGTTAGAACAAAACTTGTAGAACATAACATTGTCTATAATTGTATTTTTAAGAAACTTTTTCTATCATCAACAATTTTCTAGATATCTGTCTATTACTATTTTAATTTATTCGTTTTTGCAAATATCTCTTTTCGTATGCTTCAAATCGTGAATAAAGTTATTACAAAATTTGTAGAACATAACATTATCTACAATTTTATGCTTAACAAACTTTTCCTATGATCAACAATTTTCGAGATATCTGTCTATTACTATTTTAATTAATTCGTTTTTGCAAATATCTCTTTTCGTATGCATCAAATCGTGAACAAAGTTAAAACAAAACATGTAGAACATAACATTGTCTATAATTCTACCAAAAAGAAACTTTTTTTATCATGAACCGTTGTCGAGATATCTGTCTATTACTATTTTAATTAATTATTTTTTGCAAATATCTCGTTTTGTATGGATGAAATCGTGAACCAAGTTATTAAAAAACTTGTAGTACATAACATTATCTAAAATTTTATGCTGTACAAACTTTTCCTATCATCAAAAATTTTCGAGATATCTGTCTATTACTATTTTAATTAATAATTTTTTGCAAATATCTCGTTTCGTATGCATCAAATCGTGAACAAAGTTATAACAAAACTTGTAGTACATAACATTATCTACAATTGTATGCTACGCAAACTTTTCCTATCATCAACAATTTTCGAGATATCTGTCTATTACTATTTTAATTTATTCGTTTTTGCAAATATCTCTTTTCGTATGCTTCAAATCGTGAATAAAGTTATTACAAGACTTGTAGAACATAACATTATCTACAATTTTATGCTGAACAAACTTTTCCTATGATCAACAATTTTCGAGATATCTGTCTATTACTATTTTAATTAATTCGTTTTTGCAAATATCTCTTTTCGTATTCATCAAATCGTGAACAAAGTTAAAATAAAACATGTAGAACATAACATTGTCTATAATTGTATCTGAAGGAAACTTTTTCTATCATCAACCGTTGTCGAGATATCTGTCTATTACTATTTTAATTAATTCGTTTTTGCAAATATCTCATTTCGTATGCATCAAATCGTGAACAAAATTATGACAAAACTTGTAGTACATAACATTATCTAGAATTGTATGCTACACAAACTATTCCTATCATCAACAATTTTCGAGATATCTGTCTATTACTATTTTAATTAATTCGTTTTTGCAAATATCTCTTTTCGTATGCATCAAATCGTGAACAAAGTTAAAACAAAACATGTAGAACATAACATTGTCTATAATTGTATCTTTAAGAAACTTTTTCTATCATGAACCGTTTTCGAGATATATGTCTATTACTATTTTAATTAATTAGTTTTTGCAAATATCTCGTTTCGTATGCATCAAATCGTGAACAAAGTTAAAACAAAACTTGTAGTACATAACATTATCTACAATTGTATGCTACACAAACTTTTCCTATCATCAACAATTTTCGAGATATCTGTCTATTACTATTTAATTAATTCGTTTTTGCAAATATCTCTTTTCGTATGCATCAAATCGTGAACAAAGTTAGAACAAAACTTGTAGAACATAACATTGTCTATAATTGTATTTTTAAGAAACTTTTTCTATCATCAACAATTTTCGAGATATCTGTCTATTACTATTTTAATTTATTCGTTTTTGCAAATATCTCTTATAGTATGCTTGAAATCGTGAATAAAGTTAGTACAAAACTTGTAGAACATAACATTATCTACAATTTTATGCTTAACAAACTTTTACTATGATCAACAATTTTCGAAATATCTGTCTATTACTATTTTAATTAATTCGTTTTTGCAAATATCTCTTTTCGTATGCATCAAATCGTGAACAAAGTTAAAACAATACATGTAGAACATAACATTATCTATAATTGTATCAAAAAGAAACTTTTTCTATCATCAACCGTTGTCGAGATATCTGTCTATTACTATTTTAATTAATTCGTTTTTGCAAATATCTCGTTTCGTATGCATCAAATCGTGAACAAAATTATGACAAAACTTGTAGTACATAACATTATCTACAATTTTATGCTATACAAACTTTTCCTATCATCAAAAATTTTCGAGATATCTGTCTATTACTATTTTAATTAATTCGTTTTTGCAAATATCTCTTTTCGTATGCATCAAATCGTGAACAAAGTTATTGCAAAACTTGTAAAACATAATATTGTCTACAATTGTTTTTGTGATTAACTTTTTCTATCAAGAACCGTTTTCGAGATATCTGTCTATTACTATTTTAATTAATAATTTTTTGCAAATATCTCGTTTCGTATGCATCAAATCGTGAACAAAATTATGACAAAACTTGTAGTACATAACATTATCTAGAATTGTATGCTACACAAACTATTCCTATCATCAACAATTTTCGAGATATCTGTCTATTACTATTTTAATTAATTCGTTTTTGCAAATATCTCTTTTCGTATGCATCAAATCGTGAACAAAGTTAGAACAAAACTTGTAGAACATAACATTGTCTATAATTGTATTTTTAAGAAACTTTTTCTATCATCAACAATTTTCTAGATATCTGTCTATTACTATTTTAATTTATTCGTTTTTGCAAATTTCTCTTTTCGTATGCTTCAAATCGTGAACAAAGTTATTACAAAACTTGTAAAACATAATATTGTCTACAATTGTTTTTCAGACAAACTTTTTCTATCAAGAACCGTTTTCGAGATATCTGTCTATTACTATTTTAATTAATAATTTTTTGCAAATATCTCTTTTCGTATGCTTCAAATCGTGAATAAAGTTATTACAAAATTTGTAGAACATATCATTATCTACAATTTTATGCTTAACAAACTTTTCCTATGATCAACAATTTTCGAGATATCTGTCTATTACTATTTTAATTAATTCGTTTTTGCAAATATCTCTTTTCGTATGCATCAAATCGTGAACAAAGTTAAAACAAAACATGTAGAACATAACATTGTCTATAATTGTATCAAAAAGAAACTTTTTTTATCATGAACCGTTGTCGAGATATCTGTCTATTACTATTTTAATTAATTATTTTTTGCAAATATCTCGTTTTGTATGGATGAAATCGTGAACAAAGTTATTACAAAACTTGTAGTACATAACATTATCTACAATTTTATGCTACACAAACTATTCCTATCATCAACAATTTTCGAGATATCTGTCTATTACTATTTAATTAATTCGTTTTTGCAAATATCTCTTTTCGTATGCATGAAATCGTGAACAAAGTTTGAACAAAACTTGTAGAACATTACATAGTCTATAATTGTATTTTTAAGAAACTTTTTGTATCATCAACAATTTTCTAGATATCTGTCTATTACTATTTTAATTTATTCGTTTTTGCAAATATCTCTTTTCGTATGCATCAAATCGTGAACAAAGTTAAAACAAAACATGTAGAACATAATATTTTCTATGATTGTATCTGTAAGAAACTTTTTCTATCATGAACCGTTGTCGAGATATCTGTCTATTACTATTTTAATTAATTATTTTTTGCAAATATCTCGTTTCGTATGGATGAAATCGTGAACAAAGTCATAACAAAACTTGTAGTACATAATATTATCTACAATTGTATGCTGCACAAACTATTCCTATCATCAAAAAATTTCGAGATATCTGTCTATTACTATTTAATTAATTCGTTTTTGCAAATATCTCTTTTCGTATGCATTAAATCGTGAACAAAGTTAGAACAAAACTTGTAGAACATAACATTGTCTATAATTGTTTATCAGATAAACTTTTTCTATCATGAACCGTTTTCTAGATATCGGTCTATTACTATTTTAATTTATTCGGTTTTGCAAATATCTCTTTTCGTATGCTTCAAATCGTGAACAAAGTTGTAAACCTGTAGAACATAACATTATCTACAATTTTATTTTTCAAAAACTTTTCCTATCATCAACCGTTGTCGATATATCTGTCTGTTACTATTTTAATTATTCAGTTTTTACAAATATCTCGTCTCCTATGCATAGGATTGTAAACAAAGTTTATACAAGCGTGAAGACCATTAAATTTCCAACAATTTTGTTCATAACAAATTTTTTTCTATCACTTACCATTGTCGAGATATCTGTCATTTTTGTTATATTATAAAAGTGGTCTGATTCTGGAAAGGTGACCGATCCGCCATGTAAGACCGGGTTTTTCGTGATAGGTAAAGTGTGTTCTTTCGATCCAAGTTGGTTTCACATTTCCTATATGTTTAGGCCTAAGACCTATTTTTTTTTATTTTCAACCCCAGTCTGATTTTGAACGGTGACCGATTTGAGAATAACTAAATCTGCTGTGGTGTTCTCCTAAGAGGGCTCTTACTTAAAATGCGTCCAGTTCGTATCCTATATATTTAGGCCCAGACCCCATTTTTTCGCGATTGTCTTACCGCTGTAAAAAAAATCAGTGACCGCTTTGAGTCATAAGACCGAGGCTAAATGATGTACTTTGGCGTCTATTTTCGAGCTAGACTGAATCCAGCTTTCCTATAATTATACTACGTTTAGGCCCTAGACCGTTGGTGGCTCTGGATCTAATTTTTCCATTTTGACGGATTTTTTTTTATTTCTAATTGAATTCGATAGAACAAATTCGGAACTAAATCCCATACATACTCGCATCGTTCTAGGACACGGGGTCCCGCTGAGTGCAGGTACACGAAGCAAGGGAGGGTGATCGATCGCATCGATCGCATCGCACCAAATTAGGACACACGTTTTTTGATCGCGCGATCGGTTTCATCGCGCGATGAGATCGCATCGCACCATCGCGCGTGCGATGGCAATAGGACACCGCCTAAGACCTATTTTTTTTTATTTTCAACCCCAGTCTGATTTTGAACGGTGACCGATTTGAGAATAACTAAATCTGCTGTGGTGTTCTCCTAAGAGGGCTCTTTCTTAAAATGCAACCAGTTCGTATCCTATATATTTAGGCCCAGACCCCATTTTTTCGCGATTGTCTTACCGCTGTAAAAAAAATCAGTGACCGCTTTGAGTCATAAGACCGAGGCTAAATGATGTACTTTGGCGTCTATTTTCGAGCTAGACTGAATCCAGCTTTCCTATAATTATAATACGTTTAGGCCCTAGACCGTTGGTGGCTCTGGATCTAATTCTTCCATTTTGACGGATTTTTTTTTATTTCTAATTGAATTCGATAGAACAAATTCGGAACTAAATCCCATACATACTCGCATCGTTCTAGGACACGGGGTCCCGCTGAGTGCAGGTACACGAAGCAAGGGAGGGTGATCGATCGCATCGATCGCATCGCACCAAATTAGGACACACGTTTTTTGATCGCGCGATCGGTTTCATCGCGCGATGAGATCGCATCGCACCATCGCGCGTGCGATGGCAATAGGACACCGCCTATTACTAAGCCTACGTTGTCCGTCCGTCCGTCTGTCCTACCTATACAACGTGTTAATGAATTAACGCAAAACTAGAAAGTAGTTTGTTTAGAATCGAGAGCAGAATCAAATTATCATGGTTTCATTATAGCTAAATTTTTTCAAAATATTAAATAATTTGTTCGTAAAATTTAAAATTTTCTGAACCCGATGTCGTCCTACCGCACGGGCACACTCACCCTACTTACTACCAAAACAAGATTATTAAAATGTATCCATGAGTACATTATCTTTAAATTTTAAGTATCAAAATAATGAAATTATTGTTTCAATCTAATTATTTTGTTATAAATCAGTTGGGGTGTATGAGGTTTTGCGCTAATTTATTAACACGTTGTATAGGGCTGTAACTTTTGAACCGTAATAGCTAGATAGTTGAAATTTTCTCAGATTATGCGTTATTACGGCGGATTTGTTAACAAATAATAAAAATGTTCAAAAGTTAAAAATTAAGGGGGGTTCTCAACAAGAAACTAGTTTTTATCAACGTTTTTTCTTCACGCTCTATAGTAAAAACGGTAATACATACAAGCGTCAAACTTAGTGTGATTATAAAGCAAGCTCTACAGAATAACAACAAATACTAAAAACCGGTCAAGTGTGAGTCGGTCTTGCGCTGAAGGTCCCGGACAAAAAAAGTTTTTTTTTCTAAGTTAATAATGTTGTGTTCTGTGGTTGTGTGTGTGTGGTACTGAACCCTCGGTGCGCGAGTAGCCCAACTCGCACTTGACCGCTTTTATTTACTACGACTGAGAAACTAAAAAAGAAAAATAAAGCCCCGAGGAGTCTTGAAAAATTAAAACTTTTAAAGTCAAATATCTAGCTTATGTTTTAAGCTAGATATTTGACTTTAAAACTTTTAATTTTAGGCTAGGAGATTTTGCCAAATAAGAAAGTATGTTCGTAATAACGTATTCTATCGATACACAAAGTCTTAATGTTGGCCAAGCGAAATGATAAAAATTCGAAAAAAAATTGGTATCCCAGAGATGTTCCTACCCCTTTACTGAACCCAACGTCAACCCTGCGCACCGGCACACTCAACCGACTTACTACCAAAACAAGATTATTAAAATGTATCCATGAGTACGTTAGCGCTTTCATTCATTGCTGAAATTATAACAAATCATTTTTGCCTCAAAACTTAAAATGCGAATAACTTTTAATTGTAACTAGTATCAAAATAATGAAATTATTGTTTCAATCTAATTATTTTGATATAAATCAGTTGGGGTGTATGAGGTTTTGCGTTAATTCATTAACATGTTGTATAAAGACTGACAGGATGCAAAAAAAGCTGCGGTAGCCGCGGCGGGTGTAGCGGCGGCTGCCGCGGCGCGTGTAGTGGCGGCTGCCGCGGCGCGTGTAGCGGCAGCTGCCGCGGACGGAACCATGAACGGAGAATACGCTGAAGCGCCGCGTGACGCGCCGCGTGAAACGCCGCGTGAAGCGCATCGTCTCCTTGGTCTCCTTGAATGAGGCCTAAGTTCAAAGAGAAATTGCCAGGAAATTGCTCTGTCATTGACATTCAGTGTTGCCAAGTCCCAGCCAGTCTGAATCGCCAAAAATCTCGGGCCAAGTAGCCTAAAGTCGCCTAATTTTTTCCCCTTGTAATATAGCCTAAAGTCGCCTAAAAATACAGCAAATTGGCCAAAATAATTGCTATATTGGCTGCTCGTGATGGAAAAAAGTATTTTTTTTACAACTGCAATCTCTACTCACAATTTAAAAATAGCTGTACCGCATAACATACACGTACGTTATGTGGTACATAGTGCATTTTTTGCATTTTGCATACATTTTTTTTTTTTTTTTTTTTTTTTTTTTTCTTAAAATAGCATAAAATAACCCGAAAAAGTCAGTTTTTCTTAATATAGTCCAAAATCGCCTATTTTAATTTGGGATATAGCCTAAATGGCGACCGGTCGCCAATCGTATTTTTTGGTCGCCGATAGACCCCCTGATGTAGCCTAAAAGGCGATACATCGCCTAACTTGGCAGCACTGTTGACATTTGATTGACATTGACATGTGCTGTCATGCATGGTCAATGAGATCTTGGAAATATAAAATACTAAAACTTTACCATAAAATTATCAACAACGATAAATCCTTAAGCGAAAGCAATCAAGAAATTGTGACCGCCACTAAACAGAAAATGATATTACGCCCAATTCTACGCCAAATAACTCAACCAATCCTAAGCCCCCTCAAAAGGAACATAAGACCTACGATTAGAATAAACAAAGAGAGATTTCAAATAACTATCGACGTACGCCAATTCACATTACAAGAAATTCGCGTAAAGGCGCGCCCAGAGTACGTCATAGTAGAAGGGAAACAAGAAAGGGCTATGAAAAACGGTTACTGTATACGGCAGTTCGTTAGAAAATTCAAACTGCCTCCTGGATGCCACCCCGACAGAATAAAATCAAGTTTATCCGACAATGGAATTTTAACCATAATGGCAACGAGACAGTCTACAAATTTCAACGTACCATGTGAAACTACAGTTCCTATTTCGTACGTAGGCAGTGTTGAGGACGACGCGTCTTTTGTTAAAGTAGAAGATAAGTCTGAAAGTGGTAGTGAAGTAATTGAAACTAAATCAAAGGATGATGCTAAGAAAGATGCCAAGAAAGGGGAAGGCAAGAAAGATGCGAAATAACTTTTATTAACATGTTTAAATTGAGGAAGTTGTTTTATTTACTCAAGTATCTACTAGGTGGGAAGATGCTTACAGCTTACTACACGGGCGACTTAACTTGACACCTGCAAGTCTAGTATGATTTCTCTACCCGCGCGTGGCGTGACTCGCCTTCGCTGCATACAAAATAACCTGTTCCCGCGCTTTTCGGAGAGTGCGAACCGCGCTTGCCGCGACTTGTAGTATGGATAAAAGCCGAGTCGCGCGCGTGTAGAGAAATCATGCTAGACGTGCTGGCTCGGAATTCACCCCTCCTGCTACCCCCCGCGGAACCCCGCCGTCGCCGTGCGAGGCCAGTAGCCATAGCTAAAACGTAGTGATTATATTCTCTTTGGCGATAGCATCTCAGTTACCGTTGCACGTGTCCCTGCGCTTTAGCATTTTCGAGTTATTCTTTTGCTGTTATTTGTCATTGTTTATTGGATTTTCGTTCGAGCTAGGTGTCAAGTTAAGTCGCCCGTGTAGTACAGCTTTTGCCTGCGACTTCGTAAGTTCGTAAGTAGGTATTTACCGGCTTTCGTCGTCGTAGCGAGGCGAGATAAAATATATAGATAGGTACATTGGTACTTACGTATATCAGTGTTCTTAGTGTAATAAATGTAATAATTTAAACTTAAATAAATGCTTTTAAACACAGTACCTACCTAAGTTTCATCAAAATCGGGCCAGTATCAAACTGAACAAGTTTTACCATGGGACCAACAATGAAATAGCGAAAAAAAATTTTGGTCGAAGGCTGTCATGTAACATAGATACCATACAAAACTGCAAACATGACTCGACTGAAATGTATGGAATGGGAGTGCAGATTTTTTTTCGTGATTTCGATATTGGTCCCATACAGAAAATTGTTCAGTTTGATGGTCTGAAGCACCCTAAGGATCCTGTTGGACACCGTGGAATATATTGTAATGGGTATAGGAATCCCTCCCTTGTAGTAGATTGTGTTCCTCATTGTCCCACTACTTTACCCCACATGTGGGACCACGTGAAATATATGTATTGTAATGGGAATCCCTCCCTTCTATACTCCTTTCAGGAATTAGAGCGACAAAATGTAAACAAAGAAACGTCACTGTCAAAGTGACAGTACGTGGTCAGAAACTTTTGGTGCATTTTTTAAGAATAAAATTATGTCGGCACGGCATAATAATAAATTGCGTTCACATTAAAATTGTATTATCTATAAATAATAAAAACAATCGTGACAATATGAATGAAATTTTTAAATTTGATAGATAGATAGATAGATGTTATATGTAGCCCGTTACTCTGTCTGGGTGGGCTTTTTGTGCTATGCGTAGCATCCGCGCATAGCGTACGGACTCAGACGAAGGTATTAAACAATCAATAGACGCGTTTACGTTATTGTTTACAATAAAAAATGTTTTTCATTAAGCACTTTGTTAAAACGAACCAAAGGTCTAAAATATCTGATTGTTGCCAGACCACGAAATAAAATATTTACAGTCACGCTTTCTTTTAATCTATAATAAATTATAACTTGCGTTTTTTAAATTAATTTTCCATACAAAATTAACATATCATTTGTCGTAATCCTTTGCGAATAGAATAGATAATTTACTGTTATTCATTCCGGAGATAAGTTTTCTTCCGTCTCGAGATGGTATTTTCTACACTGGTATCACCGTTGTTTACATTTTGTCGCTCGAATTCATGGAGTATAGGGAGTTTTTGGCGGGATTTGAACAGATACGTTTGGAGTCCTCATATTTCATCGAATTTTTATTGTTTATATGAGTTTTGGTTCGTAAAATCGGTGTTGTTTTGCGTAACAAAGTGTCGTGCAAGTGAACAATATACAGTTCAGTGAAATATGTTGGTGTGGGTCGTGAACAGGAAAAGTGTTCCGTTCTTTTGTAGCGCGGCAAGCGGTCGGTTCACCTCTTTCCTGTGGACTTCTCTGCGTTTCCTGCGTTTCTCGATTGCCTCCAAAAACTCCAAAGAAGCGTTGAAACGTCGAACACCAACGTTTTATTTGCTATAAATGAGAGTATTTATTCCTGACATCGGTTGTATGCGATATTGTAATCGCTTTACCTTGAATGGAACCCAAAAAAAAAATCATGGAGATTGTTGTTGTTGTTTGTTCGTTGTTTGTTGTTGTTGTTGTTGTGTTTGTTTGTTGTGCTTTTTTAGTAGATTGTTTCTCTTGATTCCACTACTTTGTGTTTGTCCCACGCTTGGGACCATACGTGGAATATAATAGGAATAAGAATCCCCTCCTTTCTAGTAGATTGTGATTCTCGTGGTCCCACTACTTTGCTCCACATGTGGGACCACGTGTAAGGCCCACCACACACATACGGAATGGCAATCCGGAATTCCGAATCAGGATTGTGATTTTGTATAGGATTTGGCAGCTGCACAAGGGGGAAAATCCATACGAAATCGTAATCCTGATTCAGGATTCCGGATTGCAATTCCGTATGTGCAGCAAAGTAGTGGGACCACGAGAAACACAATCTACTAGAAAGGAGGGGATTCTTATTCCCATTATATTCCACGTATGGTCCCACACGTGGGACAAACACAAAGTAGTGGAAACAAGAGAAACAATCTACTAGAAGGGAGGGATTCCTATACCCATTAAAATATATTCCACGTGGTCCCACATGTGGGGTAAAGTAGTGGGACCATGAGGAACACAATCTCCTAGAAGGGAGGGATTCCTATACCCATTACAATACATTCCACGTGGCCCCTCATATGGGGCAAAGTAGTGGGACCACGAGGAACAATCTACTAGAAGGGAGAGGATTCCTATACCCATTATATTCCATGTGGTCCCACATGTGGGGCAACGTAGTGGGACCATGAGGAACACAATCTACTAGAAGGGAGAGTATTCCTATACCCATTATATTCCATGTGGTCCCACATGTGGGGCAACGTAGTGGGACCATGAGGAACACAATCTACTAGAAGGGAGAGTATTCCTATACCCATTATATTCCATGTGGTCCCACATGTGGGGCAACGTAGTGGGACCATGAGGAACACAATCTACTAGAAGGGAGAGTATTCCTATACCCATTATATTCCATGTGGTCCCACATGTGGGGCAACGTAGTGGGACCATGAGGAACACAATCTACTAGAAGGGAGAGTATTCCTATACCCATTATATTCCATGTGGTCCCACATGTGGGGCAACGTAGTGGGACCATGAGGAACACAATCTACTAGAAGGGAGAGTATTCCTATACCCATTATATTCCATGTGGTCCCACATGTGGGGCAACGTAGTGGGACCATGAGGAACACAATCTACTAGAAGGGAGAGTATTCCTATACCCATTATATTCCATGTGGTCCCACATGTGGGGCAACGTAGTGGGACCATGAGGAACACAATCTACTAGAAGGGAGAGTATTCCTATACCCATTATATTCCATGTGGTCCCACATGTGGGGCAACGTAGTGGGACCATGAGGAACACAATCTACTAGAAGGGAGAGTATTCCTATACCCATTATATTCCATGTGGTCCCACATGTGGGGCAACGTAGTGGGACCATGAGGAACACAATCTACTAGAAGGGAGAGTATTCCTATACCCATTATATTCCATGTGGTCCCACATGTGGGGCAACGTAGTGGGACCATGAGGAACACAATCTACTAGAAGGGAGAGTATTCCTATACCCATTATATTCCATGTGGTCCCACATGTGGGGCAACGTAGTGGGACCATGAGGAACACAATCTACTAGAAGGGAGAGTATTCCTATACCCATTATATTCCATGTGGTCCCACATGTGGGGCAACGTAGTGGGACCATGAGGAACACAATCTACTAGAAGGGAGAGTATTCCTATACCCATTATATTCCATGTGGTCCCACATGTGGGGCAACGTAGTGGGACCATGAGGAACACAATCTACTAGAAGGGAGAGTATTCCTATACCCATTATATTCCATGTGGTCCCACATGTGGGGCAACGTAGTGGGACCATGAGGAACACAATCTACTAGAAGGGAGAGTATTCCTATACCCATTATATTCCATGTGGTCCCACATGTGGGGCAACGTAGTGGGACCATGAGGAACACAATCTACTAGAAGGTAGAGTATTCCTATACCCATTATATTCCATGTGGTCCCACATGTGGGGCAACGTAGTGGGACCATGAGGAACACAATCTACTAGAAGGGAGAGTATTCCTATACCCATTATATTCCACGTGGTCCCACATGTGGGTTTGATGTGGGTGGGGTAAAGTAGATGAACACAATCTACTAGAAAGAGAGGGATTCCTTTACACGTGGTCCCACATGTGGGGCAAAGTAGTGGGACTACGTGGATCATAAATACCTCCCGCCTAGGGAGTCTCGGTAGAGAGTACATATGTTCCTTGCTAGGGAGTATTATATTCCTTGATAAATACCCAATATTCCACGTGGTCCCAACTGTGGGGCAAAGTAGTTGGGACCACGAGGAACAATCCAGTAGCTAGGTATCTCAAAGGCAGGAAGAAAACAAGCCAAATTAAAACTTATCTTTTATATTTATTAAAATTACAAATTAAGGCATACCTGGAATTAGAACTTAAAACAATCAGTCTTAGACATACAACAAAAACAAATCTTAGGAATGACAAAACGCAAGCGTTTGAATCTAAAAAAAACACTAAATTACTGATCAGCCTTGTCTCCATTTGCTTGATCCTTCACTTCTTTGCGAACTGGCCCGGTCTGACTGATGGGCACCTTCCTCTCACCCTGGATAGATGGCGGCACCTTCCTCGGAGCAACCACCGTCAAGACACCATCAGAAGAAAGTCGAGATTCCACTGTTTCTGGCATGCAACCTTCAGGCAGCGCGTAGCGACGCGTAAACTGACGCGAAATGTACCCATGTTGGTCTTTCTTCTCCTCATGTTTCCCCTCAACAACGATGTAACCATCGGCCGTCTTCACACTGATCTCTTCCGGCGCGAAATGCTGCACATCCAAGTTGACTTGAAACTTATCTTTGTCGGACTTTATTGAAGAACCAGCGTCGCGTGCCGCGGCCGACAAATGGCGCCAGGGACGGTAGTATTCTCGGCTGACTATGGGACCGGCAACAGCGGAGAGAATATCGTCCGGGGTGAAGCCCAAACCGAAATGCTGGTCCATCAGACGGCGTGGGCTCGTCTCGTAGTCAAGCAGGAATGGAATCAGCGACATTTTTCTTCGTTTAGATCTCTTGAGATAAATCTTGAGTAGCTTCAACGAGTTCAACGGTAGATTCTTCAAAGATTCTTCGGAATGCAATCGAAGAAAATTACTCTGATCAATTCGCGTTCAAGCGTTCAATTGTTTGTTTTCAACTGATGACGTTTTGCGCGCGCATCGGTATTTAAATATAGCGGGCTCTCTCGCGAAGGTGGTAGAATATTCCAGATTGCAGGGGCGCCCAAACATCGGGCCCGCAGGAAAATTATAATGTAACGAACTAAATTCATAGATTGTAAGTAGGTAGGTATATTAAATAAAGTCTTTTTGAATGAGTTGTGTCGTGAAAAATGGCACGTTGAGGAGACGATCAAAATTATCGTGTTTTTATGTAAGTCTATTTTAGAATTAAAATAATAAAAATATTGTGATATTTTATTATTTTAATTCTAAAATAGACAGTAGTTCTGGTAAAAAAGTAGGAAATCATTTATCAAATATACAGGGTCCTTCATAATACGCTGACACTTTTTTTAAGGGGATGATCAGACCATCAAACTGAACATCTTTCTCTATGGGACCAACATCAAAATCGCGAAAAAAAAATTGCTGATTACCTGTCCCATACTAGATTTACAGTTTTATATGGAAGAGCTGATTTTTCTTTTCATGATTTCGATGTTGGTGCCATGCCGTAGAGAAAGTTGTTCAGTTTGACGGACTGATCATTCCCTTAAAAAAGTGTCAGCATTATTAAAAAGACCCTGTATAGACATAATCGTAAGTTCCTACATATTATTACTTATTTAATACCTATTCAATCATTGATTGACCCGTTTGTCTCGTTGCTAAGCATAGACCTTCTTTCCATGAGTAGGTAAGGTAGGTATATTACTATATAAATAAGTATAGCATAAACCCGTTTGAAGATGATCTAACTATTTTATTTAAGTTAGCACATCATTACAATAATACTTTCAAAGGTGCTAACATTTATGAATTTAATTTAATGGTTTAAGCAAAGTTTGAGTATTAACCTAACTATCCGAACCCAACCTCAACATGCATTAAATTATTACCGGTTAAGTTAGTATAATAGGTACCTGTACTACCTGTACATATTCAGTTCTTTTTATTTTATTTTACAACTCTGAACTATTTATTTTATTTTACTATGGTTGAACATTCGTAGGGTAGAGCCTTGCTGCGATTGCTTGCAGAAGAATGTAGCAGACCAAAGAGACTGACTATGACAGATTAGCCCGCTAGTAAGTTAGTACCTAGTTGTAGCAATGTTTCTGAACACCCCGAAAGAGATTACTGTCGTGAGTCGATATTTCGTGAGTCGCGATTATGTGCTTCGTGATTTCGTGAGTCGATTATTTAGTATCGCTATTTTCTTGAGCTAACGTGAGTCGAATTTTCATGATCGAGTTTTAGTAGTGGACTTTTGAATTCTTGATTAGCCGGCTATACCAAAGCATACCTAGGTATATATATTTTGGTTATACTGACAGATGGCTTTGACATAATCGACATGGAAAATATCACAAGGAGACAAAACAAAACAGACTAAAATTTTCTAGTAAAATCAATAATTTTGTCAAAGAATTTATAAAAAAATATATATTTTAACGAGCCCAATGTCCAAAAGTCATTTAAAGTTGAGTACTAGTTAATTATATAAAATAACAATGTACGAGCCGAGCGCCGAGTGCTGCGGCCCCTAGTTTAAGCATCTATATAGAATTATCTAGAGTCAGTTTCTGCAGAAGAATTTTCAAGAACATTGTGGAAAATAGGTCGCCATCTAGTGTCGAGTAGCAGAACTATGTCGAAAACAAAGTTACTTTGTGTTCTAATAAATGAGTTCACGCTAATTGATGTGAACTAGGTGTCGCTAGTGCCTTTTTAAATTAAACATGTTAAACGCCATCTATATTCAAATAGGAGAAGGTCTGTTAATGTTGCTAGCAATCTAACGACTTGCTGAGTAGGCAGGAAATATTGTTAAATGTTAACATGTTGTTGCAAATAAAGAACATTATTATTTCTCGACTGTTACGCGAAATAGTCGTTGAAATATGTATAGTTATATAGAAATAATTTGTTAAGACGTGAAATCGTATACAAAAGGTGATGGAATATAAAAAAACAATTATGACCGTGCGTGGAAAACATTGGTCTCTGATCGGGCAACATTTTCGCTGCAGTAGCGCCGCGCCCGTCAATCGCGCGCAGTTTATTTTCATTGGTCGAGAATTCGACATTCGCAGTAAACCATTTCTTCAAACACGCGTAGAAATTGTGAATAATTCAATGAAAATAACAATTTACGAATAAAAAAAGTTGCTAACAGTGCTGTGAATTTATACACCGTTTTATTTTTATATATACTTTACTAGTGTATAAGTGTAAAGTGAAAAAAACAGGAGTTTTTCGCGTGTTTGCATCGCATTTCTTCAACAGCCGCTATATTGTCGATGTCGTGATCATTGTTTTTGTGATTATATTTGTGTGACAATGGCAGATAATTCGAAATTGACCGATGAGGAGAGGACTGAAATCCGGGAGCAATTTGCACAGGTATTTACTCTTTCTTCCCATCATTTCTTCGCACAATCGTGTATACCGTACGACCGGTCTACAATAGCAATTGATTATCTTTGCTTGTATTTGGGGCATCGGTACGTGGTTTTGCAATAATTCGAGTTTCGTTTACCGTGTATGGTACGCTTTTAACATATCCCACTGTAAGGCCGCGGGTGGTCTGCCTTGAGAGCTTAACCTACGAACGTATTTCTACGTTTATAGAAAATTGTATAGGTACTATATTTTATTGAAATTCTGGAATGGGACAAACATGGAAATCACAAAAAAGTCTGCAAAAACTGCAATTCTACTTGACACAAATGTATGGGACTGTTGATTTTATGTTGGTATTTTAGTGAAAGTTGTTCAGTTTGATGGTCTGAACAACCTCTTAAAAAAACCGTCAGCATATAAAGTTGGATCCTGTATAATGTATTGAAAAATAAACATTTTAAAAATCTATACTCAAAGAGTTCCGTGACTGACTGAGAAACAATGCACAGCCTATCTTGTTGTGGGGGCTGGCAAGCCAGCAACACTTCAACCCAGTGGCATCTTTTGTGTTAATGCACAGCCTAAACCACTGAAGATAGAAACATGATGGAATATAAAGGATTTTTCGAAAATTCAACCCCAAACAGGAGTAATCCGGACGTAGTCGTAACGCGGACATAGTCCCGGCTAAAGCTAGTTATAGATAAAAATCTAGTTTTTCCATTCAAAATTTTATCATATTGTATAGATAGAAACTTTGCTACAACTACTAATCTACCAGATCGTTCTTAAGTGTACAATCGTAACAAAGATCAGTTTAACCACATCTACAGTTTATAGAAAATATGTAAACCAAGTTCCAAACACTAAGTTATTTCTCATTAATTGGTGTCCAATTCGGCGGAGAGGATGAGGAGACCATGGAGCATATTCTTTGTGACTGCGATGTCTTGGCGGCAAAACGCATGTGCCTCCTCGGAGATGGATATCCGAAACCGGGAGATCTTAGGCTTCTTCCCCTCAATGGTATTGCCTCCTTCATTGACCATGTATTTGAAGGGTGAAGAAAGCAGAAAGTATTGGGGCTAACACAAAAGATAAGATAAGATAAGATCCGTCCAATTCTGATAGGAGAATCCTAAGTGGTACTAAAATAGAGAAAAGATGCCCATGTGACAAAGTGTATTTGTTTCCGTCGTTTCACAGGTGGTGAATGTGTATGATCAAAGAACACATACAAACAAATTGTATGATAGCTAAAATTATACACAGGATAGGAGGAATATTGTGCTTCCCAAGGAAACGGAAATTATTCTTTTCTATTGTGGCATTTCTTATAAAATTCTAATTTACCAGTTTTGAGGTGAAACGGGCGTTTTCCTTTACACCAAAACATGCATTGCTTTTGCGATCAAACATATCTCTATAATTATAACCATCAGAAAGAAAATAAAAAAGTTGTTTTAAAATGTTCCCAAATCATTCAAAACTCAAAACCATTTTCTGAAAAGTACAAAATGAGCTATATGTATTTATTTTCTTTGTATTATTATCATTTAGTTATTCAAAAGACTCATCCATTTAAACTTATGAATTCAAAACACATTTTGGTAATACCATTGTTCTGAATATTTACTTAACTGACATCATTGCCTTTGAAATAATTGAATGTTTTTCTTACAAACACACATACACACGTACAAATCAAACAAGAGTTTTATGAGGCAACTATTATGGTATGTATTTATAACTGAAATATGCCCCTATCCACCCACAATGGGCTCGGGTTGTAGAGAATACAACCTGTATATTATGGCACACAGGGTCCCAAAACTCAACGGTGATGTAGTGACTACTAATTTGTATATTTTTTCATGAAAATACTTGTTGCGCAATCCTGAATAATCTATCATGGACCCAATTCAAAAATTAAAGATTAGTGCCATACTTTTTAATGAAAACACCGTTCACATCGTTTCATCTTCTGTCAGACTTTTGCAGTAAAATTTTTTTCTTTGGCAACTTTGAGATTACACCCTGTATAAAAAATGTGGCGCTAACCTGGCAAGTTATTTCAAAAGTTGAAACATTTAATTAAGTTTTCAAAAGGGTATCATGGTATCATCTATATTAATTGTAAATTATACTTAAAAAAAACGATTTCACACATTATATCTAATCAATATTGATAAGCATTCTTAACTAAACGTTATACTATATTGATAATAACCAGCTGTGGAGTAGATAAAGTTTGTGAAGAAAGTAGTTACAGTTTTAAACCCTATCTCAATATAAATAAGGCCAAGGTCTTAACTTTATTGGTTCTTACTAAACATTTCAAGATAACTGTTCGGAACGACCGTCTCTGAACAATGTTATTTGTATATAGTTATATAAGTTTACATTTACAATAAAGTTTTTAGCTAGAAAATAGGATTAGGATAAGTTTGTATTATGTTAGCTTTAAGATTGTTTTATTTCCCTTTGTGTTTACTCCTTATAGTTACTAATGTTATAGATAGGTCTAGAATAAATTAGTACATAGGTAAAAACCTATGTAAATAGGATAGCACTGAAATAACTAGTAAATTCATGTAATTTATTAAATAAGAAATGCAAATAAAGACAGTGGCTCTGTCCCTCCAGTATTGCGCTCGAGGCGTGTATGGGTATGCCCATCCCGCTCACAGAGACAGTCTGTCTCGCTCCCTCACGCGAACGCGGTCCCTCTCGCGACGCCCCGCTCACTCGGGCATCTCGAGAGAGAATAAAAGCAGCGCCGCCGCGGCGTTTAGCACAGTCGATCCGGAGCAGCCAACGAGTTAGCAAGCTGGAAGCAAGCCAAGAAAAAACAGCAAAATTGAAGCCTTCTGATTTCAAGAACCCCTCCCCGCTTCCCGTTCGGCTCGGAACGAATCGAAATTACAGTCCACTGCTGAGCCGGCGGGAACATTTGGTCACTTCGAGGCGCCGGATAGAAAAAAGAAGAAAGAAAATTTGGCTGCTCCGGGTCTGCGGTGAAAATAGAACTTTCGTCGATCGAAGACAGAACCTTCGTCGATTCAAGATAGAACTCTCGTCAAATAGAAGAAAGAAGCGAGAAAATGCCGGTAACAAGATCGAAGACAGGAAGACGGACCCCGTCGGCCGACCCCGCCATAGAAGGTAGTGGAACTGGCACCGCCGAATCTATAGACGGTTCCGCTACCGCCACGTCGACCGCTACGGGATCCTCCTCGTCAGCCACCACCACCAGCACACTCGCCAGCACGTCGGAAGCCTCGACGGTCACAGAAGCCCCTGCTGCCGACGCCCCCGCCGTCGGTGCCGTCGCATCCACGCCGGCATCGACTGCCCAGCCGAAACAGAAGCGCAGCAGCAGGAAGTCATCCATGAAGACGTCAGCAAGCACCAAGGCGTATCGTATAGCGCTAGCCAAAGAAGAGCTAGCACGCGCCAAGAGCAGAGAAAACCGCAGCGAACGTACAACACAACGGATCCGAAGACAGCTGCGGGACATAGAAAAAATTCGTCGTCATGCGCCATATGCGAAAAATCGGGGCACAACGCAGCAGAGTGCAAGAGATTTATAGAAGAGGAAGTCAACACGCGGTGGGAGCTAGCCAAGACCCACCACCTGTGCTTCAGATGCCTTCGCCACAGGTCAAGAAATCACAGCTGCCGCACCGTCCCGTGCAACACAAATGGATGCAAGTACTCGCATCACAAGCTGCTTCACGCCGCCAGAGAAGAGCCGCCGAAGTCAGAACAGCCGCCTAAGAGAGAAGAGCCGCCCAAGAAAGAAGACCCGCCGAAGAGAGAATCAGTCACCTCTACGTGGACGCCTACGAAAACGCACTCGTTCCTGAAAATAGTACCGATACGAGTGTCGGGACCGGCGGGAGAAGTCGACGCGCACGCCCTGCTCGACGACGGGTCCACGGTCACTCTAATCGACCTGGACCTAGCCAACGAAGTCGGCGCGGAGGGCCCCATCGACCCCCTCAACATAGAAGCAATCGGCGAAACAAACTTCACCGTCACAGCATCGAAACGTGTCCCGGTCACCCTACACGGCCCGACACAACGTTTCACCGTCCAGGCGCGCACCATAGAAAACCTACAGCTCTCCCCGCAAGAGATTACACCCCGGGACCTGCAGGACTGCCGCCACCTCGCCGAGATAAAAGATAGCCTACAGTACGATAGCAGCAAGCCTAGAATACTAATCGGGCAAGACAATTGGCATCTTTTACTAGCAAGCGAAGTGAAACAAGGACGGAGAGATCAGCCGGTCGCGTCGCACACTCCATTGGGCTGGGTACTACACGGCGCACACACAAGAACATTGGGAAAGCAGCTCAACTACGTGAATCACGTAACAACTACGTCGCCGTCACTAGATGAAGAGCTCAAGCATTTCTTTTCGATAGAAGCACTCACCATTACGCCGAAGCAACCGCAGTCCGACCCAGAGCACAGAGCGCTTGAAATACTAAACAAGTGCACGACAGAGACGGAAGATGGGCGGTACCAGACTGCGCTACTGTGGAAGCGAGACAGCTGCGAGATGCCGAACAACTTTGAAAATGCATTCAAACGCCTCGTCACAACGGAAAAAAAGATCGACCGAGACGCTGACCTGAAAGCCAAGTACGAAGAACAGATGGATGCACTGATACAGAAAGGTTACGCCGAGCCCGCGCCGCTACAGAAGTCAGAAAAAAGAACATGGTACCTGCCGCACTTTGCCGTGTTAAACCCAATGAAACCGGGCAAAGTGCGAATAGTACACGACGCCGCTGCGAAGACAAAGGGGGTCTCTCTCAACGACCACCTCCTCACGGGTCCTGATCTGCTGCAGTCGCTGCCGGGAGTGATGATGCGCTTCCGACAGCACCCAGTCGCCGTGTCCGCCGACATCGCCGAAATGTTCATGCAAGTGAAGATTCGGTCAGAAGACAGGGACGCACTCAGGTACCTATGGCGGGGGGACAAGCGGGGGGAGGAAGCACCTCAAGAATACCGCATGACGTCGCTAATCTTCGGCGCTACGTGTTCACCGTCTACGGCGATCTACGTGAAGAATAGAAACGCACTCAAGTACGAAAAAACGCATCCTACGGCCGTCGACGCGATCGTAAGAAACCACTACGTAGACGACTACCTCGACAGCTTTAGAACCACTGAAGAAGCGATACAGACAGCCACAGACGTCCGCGACATTCATCGCCGCGGACACTTCCAACTTCGACAGTGGGCTTCGAACTCTATAGAAGTCAAGAAGGCGCTCGACACAGAACTACAGCAGCGAGCATCGATCCCTCTCAGCGACGGCGCTACAACCGAACGAGTTCTCGGCCTCATATGGAAGCCGGACGCCGACAGACTCGCATTCAACCTGGACATGGCGCGAGTGTCACCCGCCGTGCTGGAGTCCGCCGCGCCCACCAAACGAGAGGCGCTCAAGATAGTAATGTCTCTATTCGACCCACTCGGCTTCGCCTCGCCGGTCACAGTACGAGCGAAACAGATACTACAGGACGTGTGGCGCCGAGGGACCGATTGGGACGAGCCATTGGACGACGACAACGCAGCGAAGTGGCAAGACTGGATGGGACATCTGAGAGCGCTACGTGACGTCACGATCCCGAGATGCTACCTGAGCTACAGCGCAGCGGCCTCGCTTCAACTACACGTCTTCGTCGACGCGAGCGAGGCGGCCTACGCCGCCGCACTCTACTGGCGAGCGGCCGACCCAGACGGGCGAGCGAACACCTCACTCGTGCTCGCAAAGTCTAAGGTCGCGCCGCTAAAGCTGACATCAATACCGCGCCTCGAGCTACAAGGCGCTGTGATGGGAGCCCGGATGGCCGCGGCCGTCATAGAAGAACACGACACGAAGCCTGAATCGACCACGTTCTGGTCAGACAGCAAGACCGTCCTCACCTGGATCCGGACGGGCTCACGAGCCTACCAGCCCTTCGTCGCACATCGCATAGCCGCGATCGAAGAACACAGCAAAGCGAACGAATGGCGGTGGGTCCCAACCAAGCTGAACGTGGCCGACGACGCGACGCGCGACGTGCCTCGCGACCTCAACGAGAACCATCGGTGGTTCACTGGACCTCAGTTCCTGCGCGACGATCCATCTACGTGGCCTACAGAACAAAGTACGACGCGAGAAGAGCCTATAGTCACCGGCGAAGAACGCACGCACTACATAAGTCACAACAAAACGTCGCTAAAAAGGAGCCTGCCCGACCCCACTCGCTTCTCAAAGTGGGAGAAACTGCTGCGTTCTACGGCCAGAGTACTACAGTTCATCGCCCTCTGTCATCGTACGAAACAGAAAACGTACTACAAGCGTACAAAGAAGAACAACGAATTAGATCCAGACTGGAAGCGGCAGGCGAAAACGACTACGCTCAAGACACCGACGCGACACAAATCGAAAAATAATTTCGTGTTTCTACCTATAGACACGGAATTATTACGCCGAGCGGAGACTTTACTAGTAAAGTCGAGTCAAGAAGAAGCCTTTCCGGACGAAATGAAACAGCTGAACAAGAATGAAGCCGTTTCCAGTAGCAGCAGACTACGCTCCACCGCGGTAATGCTAGTAAATGGCATTATACGGCTAAAGACGCGCATCGGAGCGGCGAGCGACATCACGGACGACCAGAGGAGCCCGCCAGTGCTTGATGGTGACCACCCCACGACCCGCCTCTACATAGAATACACACACAGACAGCTACTACATGCGGGCGTGGAGACTACCATTAACGAATGCCGCCAACACTACAACATCCTCCGGCTTCGCCCCGTCACCCGACTGATAGTGCATCGCTGCCTACCCTGCCGCATCAAACGCAACACACCGTCGAGACCTGCTACGGGGAACCATCCGCCGTGCAGACTGGCTCATCACCGCCGAAGTTTCACTTTCGTGGGGCTGGACTACTTCGGGCCACTGACAGTCACCGTGGGGCGCTCCACACAGAAGCGCTACGTGGCTCTCTTCACCTGCCTGACCACCAGAGCGGTTCACCTGGAGGTGGCCGCGTCCCTCAGCACCGACTCCGCAGTGATGGCACTGCGCCGCATGATGGCGCGGCGCGGGTGCCCGACGGAGATATGGTCCGACAACGGGACCAATCTACACGGCGCAGACAAGGAACTACGTCGTGCCATAGACAAAGCGACGGAAGAAGAAGCCGAGCGACGGCTGATCAGCTGGCGCTTCATACCCCCCGGCGCCCCATTCATGGGCGGCGCCTGGGAACGCCTCGTCCGCGCCGTGAAGACATCGCTTTACGCGGCGCTACATGAGCGCCATCCACCCGAAGAGGTCCTGACTACACTCATCGCAGAGGCGGAGTACACAGTAAACAGCCGCCCCCTCACGCACGTCTCCACGTCGCCAGAAGATCCCGAAGCCATCACGCCGAACCACTTCCTCCTCGGCGGGTCGGCGCGCGTGCCAGCACCTGGCACCTTCACCGATCAAGACCTCATCGGGCGCACTCACTGGCGGGCCTCCCAACGCCTAGCCGACCTCTTTTGGGCTAGGTGGGTCAGGGAGTACCTGCCTGACCTGCAGAACCGGCGGGAGCCCCACAGCCATGGTCCAGCACTGAAGGTGAACGACGTGGTGCTGATCGCAGACAACACCCTCCCGAGGAACACGTGGCCTCGCGGCATCGTGACTGCTACCTACCCCGGGGCCGACGGCGTCGTACGAGCAGCTGATGTCCGGACCAAAGGCGGCACACTACGCAGACCGACGAAGAAGTTGGTGATCATCCCGACGGAGCCGGTCGCCCTCCAGCCAGCAGCATGAGTGCGACGTCACGGCGGACGACGCACGGCGGGAGGAATGTTCGGAACGACCGTCTCTGAACAATGTTATTTGTATATAGTTATATAAGTTTACATTTACAATAAAGTTTTTAGCTAGAAAATAGGATTAGGATAAGTTTGTATTATGTTAGCTTTAAGATTGTTTTATTTCCCTTTGTGTTTACTCCTTATAGTTACTAATGTTATAGATAGGTCTAGAATAAATTAGTACATAGGTAAAAACCTATGTAAATAGGATAGCACTGAAATAACTAGTAAATTCATGTAATTTATTAAATAAGAAATGCAAATAAAGACAGTGGCTCTGTCCCTCCAGTATTGCGCTCGAGGCGTGTATGGGTATGCCCATCCCGCTCACAGAGACAGTCTGTCTCGCTCCCTCACGCGAACGCGGTCCCTCTCGCGACGCCCCGCTCACTCGGGCATCTCGAGAGAGAATAAAAGCAGCGCCGCCGCGGCGTTTAGCACAGTCGATCCGGAGCAGCCAACGAGTTAGCAAGCTGGAAGCAAGCCAAGAAAAAACAGCAAAATTGAAGCCTTCTGATTTCAAGAACCCCTCCCCGCTTCCCGTTCGGCTCGGAACGAATCGAAATTACAGTCCACTGCTGAGCCGGCGGGAACAATAACTAATTAGTAATTAAAGATAAGTGATTTTAAATGACATCTCAAAGGGACAGGTTAAGATTGTGTCAAGGAGTGTTGAGAGTTAAGAGAACATTAATGTTAGAGAATCCGTATTTAATTCTGGTTTGATTAAACCTTAAATACCATGTGAATAGTTTTCGGTACTACAATACATTTATTCATAAATGAGTTTTAGTTTTTTTAATAGTTTACTTATGTTAGTTAGTATTGTTAGTTAAGGATGTATGTATTATATAAAAGCATCCTCCATTTCGTTTCATGTTACTCTTTTTAGTGCCTTCTTTTTCTAGTCTTCCTCTACCACCTCTATGTTGTCATCAGACCACCCGAAGACCACCCACCACTCATCAGAACCCTTTCTCGGAATCCCCAATAGTCTAACGCGAGATTCTTTGAATAGGGCCACCTTTGGTGAGGCAATAAAGCTTTGGTGTAACACCCCAGGCATGGGCCACTCCAAATCAATCAATCAATCAATCATATATTTATTTCAAGTAACAAGACTCATAATTTTATTAGACGCAAAAGCACGCAAAGCACTTATCAAAGGCTACAATCGCAAACTTGCGAACGGTCTCCTCGCCCTCAGCAAGGATCAAATTTGTACAATAGCAAGGTCACTCACAGGCCACTGCAAATTAAATAAGCACATGCACACACTGAATTTAAGTGACACGACCGGCTGCAGATTTTGCAAGGAGGAGATGGAAACTCCTCTGCACCTCCTATGTGATTGTGGCCCCCTGATGTACAAATGCAGCACTCATCTGGGTAGGCAGGTGCTGACACCAGATGAGATACAAACTATCCCGATCAGAATCTACTGCGATTTCTGGCCGCAGTAGGGATTGGTAAGGAACTATAAAAAGGGCGATCACAAAGGACCAACGATGGTCTACGTGGCACAGGCTTAGCAAGCCTGTCAAGGCCCAAAACCCCAAATAATAATAATAATCTTTTCTTAGGTCTTTCTACCCTTCTCCTTCCTACCGGACCTTGCCACTGAATAACCTGGAACGTCCACCTCTTGTCCTTTAGTCGAGCCATATATCCAGCCCATCTCCAATTTAAACTGAGTGTGTGCTTTCGAGCATCTGTAATCTTTGTTTTGTTTCTTATTTCTGTGCTTTTAACTTTGTGTAGTTTTACGCAACTTCAGGACACTTCTATCGATTCCCCTTTGGCATGTTGTAATTTTTTTTCTTTCTAGTACATTATTAGTATATGTCCATGTTTGGCTTCCATAAGTTAGGCACAGAAGGCATTATAATATACATTGGTCCAAAATATCATCCTTACTATTATTTCATTTGCTACACTCTTAGACAATTTAATAGGGACGAGTTACGCGTGTCATTCTACTAAGAAACATTTCTGCCACTTTTTGCGGGGGGGCGAGGTAACATGAAATCCGCAACATTGGATTTTATTCCCCATAAGTTTAGATTCTAATTTTGAATGTTAAAAATCATGAAAAGTAGTCTCGTGTGAACCCCAAACATTCTAAGTTCAAAATTATTGTTTCGCTATTATAGGCTGTCTTGTTTAGTGATAAGGTATAAAATTGGGTGTAAATGCGCAAGATTAATTGATCTAATACCGTGGCAGAGGGGAAATGCTACCGCAAGGCGAGTCCCTATTGAATTGTCTAATGCTACACTGGTTTAAAACAATGTTTTTTCAATTTTCCATCTGACTAAATGAGGTGAAAGACCTAAAAAGTGTGCTAATTGTGCAAAGAATATGCCTAAGTTAGTCATACTTGGAAACAAAGCAATGCAAATAGCGAAGCGTGCGTCATTTGAACACTACCCGAGAGGTTCGTAACTTGTTCAACATATGGTTTAGTATTCAAAACGCGTATGACTGTTGCCTTGACATGTTTTGTACTTTTGTTACATGGATTACATACAATTTGTAGGTATTAAGAACTCAGATTAAATGTCTACCTTGCTAAATTCACTCAGCCAGCATGCATATGCGTGCAGTGTGAGCACTTTTGTATGAGGTGTCCAGGGTGTGACAATACTTCTGAAAGACAAATATATATATCTAAGTTCACTCTTCATCCCCTTATCTGATAATGAGCTCAAAACTCAAATTTTAGGATACTGAATCAATTCATTTTAGAAATTGCGATAAACACTTTCACTGCAGAAAAACATGCCTGGCATGTAATTTTCCATGAACAACAGCTTAATTTTACTGTTTACTCCCACGGGGAAAATAGTCGTGAGCATAATGTTTGCTAACAATTTCAAATCTTTAAAAGTATCATTTATAAAAATGTTTTCTAGTGAAACGTATATGTTCTGAGGTTTCAGAATATCTCTGACTAACCCCTCGGGGAATATAGTCGTGAGCATATGCTTATGAAATTGTTTTTATAAAAATGCAGATGATAACCTATGAATAATATTAATTTATCTGCCATGTAGGTCAGTGCATTTATTTTTAGCTGCACCACAGTAGTCATTGTGATTACATCGCTATGCGTTTAATTAATTGCATTTAATACAGACCTTCTTTATAATACTTATGTCCACTAGGTCAAGTACTGTAATCTACTATGCTTTATTATTTTATAATGTCATTATTATAGCTAGTCTTTCTATTATGATGACGATTTGTTAAGTGGATTAGCAGAACGTAGCATAGCATAAGCATATGCTCACGACTATATTCCCCGAGGGGGTAGTCAGAGATATTCTGAAACTTCAGAACATCCACGTTTCACTAGTAGTACCGAAACTCTGTCCAGTGTGACATAGAATAGTGTGTGATTAGCAGAACATTATTTGTCAATAATAAAGAAAAATTGATTTAAGAAGGTGTAAAAAAAAGATTTTGTGCTTGAGAAGAGCAGTAGGCCTAGCATTTAAGAAAACCGTCAAAGAGCGTCGGTGGCGCGTTGCGGAAAGGTATGGACACCCAATTATGGGGGTCCGGGTTCAAATCCGCACGGACAACATGCCATGTACCAATGAGTTTTTCAAACTTATGTACGTAATACCGACTGCTCTCAAACGGTGAAGGAAAACATCGCGAGGAAACCTGCATACGCTGAAGAAGAAATTCTGAAGTGTATGTGATGTCTACCAATCCGCATTGGGCACGCGTGGTGTACTGATGCCCATACACTCTCCCTGAGGTTAGGCCTGTGTCCTGCAGTGGGACGTTTAATAGGCTGATGATGATGATGACGTAAGTATGCATGAGCACTCTTTCCTATACCTACTGTGCTTTGAGTTTTGTTTTTCTGTGTCAAATCAAATCCTTACTCACCACAATATAAGAAAGAGCATCTATTACTACTTACAGTACGGACACTCCCTGCCTCCCACCAACTTTTTACCTCACCCCCTCTATTACCCTCTGATTACCTCTACCGATACCAGTAGCATAATTTTACACCACAATTGACACGCTAGAATTTATGTTTGTGTGTTTATGTTTTCGAAACAAAGATAATAAAATCTCAGGACGAAGGATAGAAACTCTTTTTGAATAGAGTCATTGCATTTTATTAATACGAAAAAGTGATTTTATCGCACGCAGCTAAAGTTATTGCAGCCCTAGACTCCGCTTCGCATGTGCTGACGTCATCTTGTCAATTTCTGTTTTTTGTAAGCAAGTGTCCGGGGTGTGCCACAACACCACTACATTAAATAAAATCTTATGACAATCTGACACATACATAAATCTTAGACTACTTATATAGGGACGCGTAACCACATGTCATTCTACTATCAAACTTTCTGCCACTTTTTGCGGGGGGCGAGGTAACATATTATCCGCAACTTTGGATTTTATTCCCTATGATGACTTTAGATTCTAATTTTGAATGTTCAAAATCATGAAAAGTAGTCTCGTGTAAACCCCAAACGTTCTAAGTTCGAAATTATTGTTTCGCAATAATAGGCTGTCTAGTTTAGTGATAAGTTATAAAATTGAATGTTGAATGTACATGATCATTGATCTTATACCGTGGCAGAGGGGAAATGCTACCGCAAGGCCGGTCCTTATAATAAGTAGTCTAAGATATAAATAAATTAAGTTTTAATACTAAATAAACAATGTTACTTATTTTGTGAATTTCCAGATATGGCTTGTGATTTTATAAACATTCATGAAAGAAACTCTTCCTTCCTTCAAAGTACTTGAAACATCAATAATGTAAACATTTTAACGTATTGCTGACAGTTATATTACCAGTTCACAGCCAACTTTGTTTATGTTAACCTGCACTGCATTTCATCACGTATCTATCTACTCAGGCAGTTAACCACAAGAGCTTAGTGGTATTTTAGTATGTTAGATTCTGAAAATGGAATGGTATTAACTTATTTACTGAGATACGATATATTTAAAAAACGTATCTGCAGTGCAGGGTGTAAATTTAAATGCGTAACGTATTTAAAGTAGCAATACTAATTTAAAGTACAAACTAAAGTTGCAATCGGCGGGGCACATTGCTCCAGAACCGATGGCTGATGGGGCCGAAGAGTTCTCGAGTGGCGACCGCGTGCCGGAAAGAGCAGCGTGGGTAGGCCCTACAAGGTAGACCGACGGCCTGGTGAAGGCAGCGGGAACCCGTTGGATGAGGGCAGCGCAGGACCGGTCGTTGTGGCGATCCTTGGGGGAGGCCTATGTCCAGCAGTGGACGTCCATTGGCCGAGATGATGATGACGTATTTAAAGAGGTGCTTCAGACTAACAACTTGGACTGCGGCTGTTGCTAACAAGCAAATCTGAAATTACACATTCTGTCAAAATTTATACTATCTACCTATTACGGTTCAAAAGATACAGCCCTTTAGAATTAGGACGGACGGACGGACGGACCACAGCGTAGGCTTTAAAAATAAGGCGGCGTTCGAAAAAAATTCTCAATTTGTCGTAGAAATGCCTGTTCTATCTATTGTCTATTTATTAAAACGAAAAGTACAAAGTGCGTATCCACGACAGGCTTCGTCAAAGGCAATAGGTACAACATTCACATCCACAACATGCTTCGTCAAAGGTAATAGGTACACCACTCACATCCACAACAGGTTATCCGACATATCTTGGACGTTACTAAAGCTGGTCCAAGAATAAGTGAGAGTAAGCGTTTCAAATCTCGTGTTTTTGTAATACAAAACAGCCTTAAAATTTCTTTGCTATTTGGAAAGGAGTATACGAATCTATGAAATTCAGCCGCTTTCTTATTTCTTTTAATAAAAACGAAACTATAAATGCTAAGAGACCCCTCACACTAGCGTCTTTCGAGCGTCGTCGTCTTGCCGGCGCTCACGCAGCGTCGACGCGACGCTGGCGCGACGTCGTCGCGACGCCAGCGCTGAACCACTGCCGAACGCCGGTTTACGCAGCGCCGGCGTCGCGTTAGCGCGGCGCCAGCGCAACGTTTTTTGCGAACAAGTACAATGCACAACGCAACCCCCTCTCCCCGCGCTGCTGCTCACTGACTCACTGACTGTACGCAACAGGCGCCGCGCTAACGCGACGCTGGCGCTGCGTAAACCGGCGTTCGGCAGTGGTTCAGCGCTAGCGTCGCGACGACGTCGCGCCAGCGTCGCGTCGACGCTGCGTGAGCGCCGGCAAGACGACGACGCTCGAAAGACGCTAGTGTGAGGGGACCCTAATGTGACTAACTAAAAAATTACAAATTAGACTATTGATTGCCACACAACAAATAGTTTTCCATTTGTCCCCTTTGTTTACGGAACTATGCATACTGACGCTTGTAAAAGTTGGTCAACGTTAACTTAAACGTTAAAACTAACCTTCACAGGTCACAAGGTGTGTTCTTCCGGTCTGTGACTCATGTACCCTTGACTGTTTCTGTCTTGGAGGAAATCGTGAAAGTTATGACAAAATTCAAGTTGTATTTTTAATCCTGCACAATCTTGGATTTTAAGTAGGTACCTTGATATTATGAAATTGCATACAGTCTCGAAGTGTTAAACCATTTTTCAAGATCCTTTGAAATCGTTAAAAGAAAAGTCAGTATTAAGTCTAGGTCGGGTTGTAAAGAAAGTATAACAAAAAAAAAATTAAACTCATTAAAAATATTTTATTTTCTGTTTAAACGACAATATTATGTCAATTATTGTTCAGTAAGTATCCGAAAATCTCAACACAGATAATTTGCAGTTATATAGCACATTGACTGCTCTTTCCGATTAAAATACGAGTAGATCCCAAAGCAAAACTTAAAATAATAATAGAAAAAGAAAGGAATGGAAAAGTATAAAACAAATTGTGTATGGAATGGAGTTACTTACTAAGATTTCTTATTTGTCTATGGACCACATTTTATTCTTTGCTCTTAGAAAGGTATACTTAACGCTATAAGTCCAGATTTAGCTGCAAATGCTGTTCAACAAAGTTTCAAACCCTATTCTAGTATAAATAAGATCGTAATACCCTTACTGAGACCACATACATCGATGTGCAATGTCCTTGGCCGAGGAATGTCGTAGGAATGCCAACACAGATTATATATGGTTTGTTTACATTTATGTCATGACTCCTAGTTTCTATTAAAGGCAATCAGTGCTGGGGTTTGTAAAAGTTGTAGTATTTTCTACCAAGCTGCAATTAATTAGCTCCAAAATTTAATGACAAACATTAGCCTTTTTGTGGACTCCGCAGTTGGGTAAAGAAGAGTAATTTAGTGACGTTCTATCTCTTACACTGCTCGTACCTACTGATCACAGAGACAGCACCATAATTATGTGCCTCTAGCTTAGACAATTTAATAGGGACTCGCCTTGCGGTAGCATTTCCCCTCTGCCACGGTATTAGATCAATTAATCTTGCACATTTACACCCAATTTTATACCTTATCACTAAACGAGACAGCCTATAATAGCGAAACAATAATGTTGAACTTAAAACATTTGGAGTTCACACGAGACTACTTTTCATGATTTTTAACATTCAAAATTAGATTCTAAACTTATGGGGAATAAAATCCAAAGTTGCGGATTTCATGTTACCTCGCCCCCCGCGAAAAGTGGCAGAAATGTTTCTTAGTAGAATGACACGCGTAACTCGTCCCTATTAAATTGTCTAAGGCCTCTAGTGAAAAAGGGTACAAGTTGAGTTGGATCCTATTGCACTTGTGTCCTTTTTCACTAGAGGCACACAATTATAGCCTAAAATGTGTTTAAAAAAGCATTGTTTATTGTCTCATAACAACATGAACATGTATCACAGTGAAAAGAAAAGAAAATAATTGCATATATGAAGACAAAAAGACTAAGGACTCAGCATGGCAGACGGGAATGCCGGCTACCGCTGTTATTCTGTCCTAACAAACTTAGAGCTAAATCTCTACATGATATAAAAATAAAAATGTACAAAAAAATTAAGGGATATAATACACGTACATACTTATCTAAATAATATTTAAATGTTTGCAAAACAAAACAAAAAAACTATATTGTCATTGTTTAAAAATGCAGTGGTAAGTAGAATTCAAATACGCTTAAGAATTTCTTCGATTTCTTCTTCTATGCAGGTTTCCTCACGAAGTTTTCCTTAACCGTTTGAGAGCAGTCGATTTAATTAAATCCTGACAACTACCTCCCAGCGTCTTAAGAGAACAAAAAGCCTCGCAAAAAAAAGGTACTTAGAGAGAGCTATCTAAACACCAACGTAACTTGATCTTTTCCTCCTACACTATTGAAATACAATCGTTTGAAATTTTGTGACCTCGCCAGTTTCAAGTTTCATTGGTAACTGTTTGAGATGGCATCGACCTCTGTTGACGTTGAGATGCAAGTTACGTTCATTTTGGTTAAATTCTGTTTGTCCAACTAAGATTCTTGGAAAAGTTAGGCCAATAAGAAAAAAGAGTGACAGTTGCTAATATTATGCAAAACAGGAAAAATAAGAACTTGCAAAATATCGTGTAACAATGTAATCAGAAACGTAACATACATTTAAAAAAGCAATACTCTTTTTTTTTAAGTCGGTTAAAATTTAAAACAGTAGGTTGAGTAGGTACCTGCCTACTTAATTTTGCAGTTATTTACTCACATCGGATCTGTCGGAATCTTGTGAGATTTTACTCAAGTATAACACATCACCAAAACATTATAGACTTACTCAAACTCAAATGGATATAATTTAGTGCTTGGCATAAATAAAGTCACGACTACGACTGTAATCCCATTCGGGCCTGAGGGCCTGACTTTCTGTCAACCCCAAAACGGATTATTACAGTCGGGACTTCATGACTGTATGCCAAGCACTGAATTATATCCATAGAAACAATAAAATATCAAAATGGCGATCTCGCCGCCTACCTTGAAATAATTATCCTCATTGGCTAACTGCGCATGCTCCATAATTATACAGTGTCTTGTTGGAATGCAGTAAGTATCGCTAATTAGGCGATAAGTATGCTATCCTCTCGTTGTGAAGAGTTTTGCTATTTTCAACGTCTCATCATTTTAACTCTAGGCAAGTTTACTGACAATTTTAACAAGTAGAGGCTCCAAAGTCCCTATACTACTATTGTTAGTTGTTAAATGGAACTAAACGCAACGTAAAAAGCGTCTATTGATGCTTCTTGCTTGATAAAAACGGGCACAGCCCCACCATACCACACATTTCCGTCACGTAAACCACGATCAACACCGGCGACAACAAGAGAGACAATTAAATCCAGAGAGTGAGCGGGGGATGACTCTTCTTCGATTCTTGCTTGACAAACTGCTCCTGCTTTCTTCGATTACATCCGTTGTGGGTTCAAAGACATTAGAGTGATCCCGTACCCAGGGTCAAAAGCGGCGACCACTCACAACAATGTATATTCTGTTTTGGTGTGCAATAAAGTATAATTGAATTGAACAATAGACAATGAAGTCCAGCGAGCCCAGGGGATGAAACTTTTTCGATTCTGGCTTGACAAACTGCTTCTGCTTTCTTTTGCGGGTTCTAAGATATATATTAGATCCTCAGCTCGATGAACTGTGTGGTAGACCTATAAGCCTATGACAGGTTAAAAAGAAACTTGAATGCTTTCTGCACACGCCTGTGTGAGCCTAGGTATGTCAGCTGTACATCGACTCGTCTATAAAGTGACTGTTACTAGTTTACTTTATAGATGCGTCAATGTGCAGCGGGCTCTTCTAAGCTCGCGCAAGCAGATGAAAGTTTCAGTAGTACGGTCATTTAGTGATCTACGGCCCTTGTAGTTCCAGAAGCAGAAAGACTCAATTGTTGCAAAATAGTATAAAAATAGAGAGTGTCGATTGTAGTTAAGCACCATATAATCTTAAGATTAAATAAAACCGCACAATTCTCTTTCGATATGCCAACAATTGCGGTTAAGAAAGTAATGAGTCATAGATTAAGTTTGTAAACAGTTGCATGGTTAAACACGGATTTGCTTTACGCAACCAAGTTTACCACGTATTTTGTGTTGTTTATTTATAAGACCCATGAATCAGTAGCTTTCCGTGATCGAATTTTAATTAGTTGACTCATTCAATTCGATCTTGTAGAAGTCAATGTTTATGATGTCACGTATTGCTGTATTTCTGGTAGGATATCTACTATTCAGTGACGTGGACTTAAGTGCGGATTAAGCAGGGATTTTTTTTTTTTTTTATGGAATCTAGACTCTGCTATCAAGACTCTAGATAGTGCAGTTTCAGCGGTTGTTGTTTCGTCATCATCATCATCAGCCTATCATCGTCCACTTCTGAACATAGCCCGCTCCCAAGGCGCGCCCCAAAACTCTACCTTAATCGGCCTTCCTCATCCAGTCGCTCCCCGGTACCTTTCTTAGGTCTTCGGTCCAGCGGGCCGCAGGGCGTCCCACACTACGCCTGCTAGGTCGTGGTTGATGTAACTTAAAGTATATAAAAGCCCTTTCAACGGCCCCCTGACTTACCACACCTATAATTGTACCTATGTTAGGCCAGGTAATTTGATGTGATGGGGTTGGACAGCCAGCCAGCCAGGCAAGCCACGTGCAACGCGAACCGCTATACGAATGGAAACTTGTAAAGTGATACGGCGGTTTCAATTTTCACGATGACAGGGTGAATCCTTTTTTTTTTGTACGCCTTTGTAAGTCACTAAACGCCGTTACCAACATAATTAGACATATTAGTTTTGTTTAAACTTAATGGTCCTATTTCGATGCGATTTTAATAACTTCATTAAGTGGGTTCGGCTTCATTGAGCCTTCAGTGCTCCACTCAATCGCCTTTTAAAAATTTCTTAACTATTTAAAGAAACCAAGAATGTCACATTATTGTAATCATAGCTAATTTTAAATTTATCAAGACATTACGTATTACTATCAACATTAAAAAAATGTGTGCGTTATTAATCTTATAACGATTTCCAATTTATTTACATACAAAACGCTTTTCTATATCCAATATATCACATCATACTTATCCGAAGAATAAAATGATCGATTAAAAAGTTTGAATGATCGTTCATTTCTCGTCAACATTAAATCCTATGCAGACAGATTAATTAGTCGGCTAAATACTCGAGCGACACTAAAACAAGATTTCATGCTTTTCAATTAATTAATTAATTAATTAAAAAACTGGACGAGAGTGAAATTTGTGATTGCGTTTTTAATTGTAACTTTGCGATAGATTTCTGTGACACGCAATTTACTGTTGTCAAAGATTTAATCATAGGTTTGTTATTTTTTATTTACCGGCTTTTATGATGCAATTTGCATGTTCGATATATTTATATCATGAAATAGTACATTACTGCAGCGGCCAGCAACAGAGGCATTGATGGACGAACGTGTAAATGTGGGCCAAGGCGAAGCCGAGGCACACATACGTAAGTCCATCAATGCCTAGTTGTGGCCAAGGCTTGTATAGTTTTCTCAAATAATGCACGGAAATTAAAACAGTAAATTTTCTCAAATAATTCGCAGAAATTAAAACTCTTTTCAAAATCAATGACGAACAACGAACAACAATTTGTTTTTTTTTTTCAATAAACAGCTTTCTATTTGCAAGCTAGTTCGAAATTTAAATAAAACCTTTGATGAGTTACCTCCTTGGTCGCCATGTTTCGGAGAAAAAGATCGTTCCATTTTTAAATTACACGACAGATATGAGTTTAGTATGTAATTTATTTGGCCGCAAAACACGACAGATATGGATTTTCATACAACATTGCCGGCCGCTGCGCGCATGTATTTGGCCAGTACAGCAATTTCGATTTATCTCGAAGAAGGTTGTCAAAATAATGCTCACATTTCCAAGCATGTTTGAGAAAATTAATATTTTTGAAATTTTTATTCCCTGTCATTTTAGATCTTAGTCGCCTCAGCTCTTGTACACACCACCGGCGTCACATCAAGCTATGCAAACCAACATAAGCTGGCCGCGCGACGATACATTACACAGCCTACACTCAGAAAAATTTCTGTGACACTAGTTTTATTTTGTAGGCTGTATTAGAAAAAGTGTTGTTGTAAATCTAATTCTCGTAAATTTAACTAAAATTTACTGTCAACAACACATTTTCTAGTAAAGTCTACTAAAATTAAATAGTTGTCACCGATATTTTTTTTTAGTAGACTTTACTAGAAAATGTGCTGTTGTAAGTAAATAGTTAAAACGAGAATTAGATGTACAACAACACTTTATCTAGTTACAAAATAAAACTGCTGTCACAGAAATTTTTCTCCGTGTACGCGCGGCCAGCTTATTTTGGTTTTGCGTTTTAATAAATTTTTATGTTCGTTTGAACTCAATCAATTTCTGCATTAATAATGCAAATCACATGTTTAAGTTTCGTAATCAGCATGTCGGTAATTCAATACCTACATGCACTTTATTTACTAAATACTAACTCGTACAGTTTTATTGGTCCGGTCCCTTATTTAGGATTTCTTGTAAAACAAGCCACTAAACTATAAATAGGTTCGCTTCAGTAAGCCATATTTGCATTCGTCGGCGTTTGCAGTACAATAGATAAAAATAACGGCATACCTATTCGAAAGGAATGGAGTAGAAACTTGAATAAAAACAACGCTAAATTCCGATCATAACTTCCGTATAAAGAGTTATATTACTTCTTCACAAATGACTCATACATAGAGTGGAATCATTGTAGATAGTGACGTCATAACCCTGTCCCGTTAACCGGACAGTATGTTACCTTTCAAAGTCCCATGATTCGCGCAATTTTTATCTTTATTCCCTGGAAATAGAGAATACGGTTTTGACTACTTATGAGGAAATAGACTATGAATTCAGCCATTCGTAGGTCCATTAGTTTTAAAGGGGTTGATGAAATCGATAATTGTTATGCAAAAAGGGTGCTAAAGTTGGGTGTCTACAGTAGGCTTTTTAGTCTTTTCGTTGCTGGAATAGAAGATAATATTTAAAAATTAATAGTCACGCATTACAAAGGTTCAAGTATTTTTCACGAGTCTATGCTGAAGTAATCTCAATCTCATCATATAAGTATCTTACCGATTTGTTACTTCGTTATAATTATAAGTATTGAATTTCAGGTAGAATGATTTTAATGAAATTCTTTAAACAATTTCTAGAAACATATCTGTGTCTACATGGTGTAAGGAAAAGTATCATTAACCTTTAAACCACACATCTCTACCCATCAAACTGAACAACTTTTACTATGAGAGCAAATCTATCAGAACAAAAAAAATCTGCTGTACCATACGTTTGAATTTGAATCGAGTGGGTATTGCAGTCATTTGCCGTTTAGTATGGAACAGCAGATTTTTTTTTGTTCTGAAAGGTTTGCTCCCATATTAAAATTTGTTCAGTTTGATGGGTTTGTGGGTTTGGTTGGTTGTTGAGTAGGTATGTGGTTTAAAGGATATTGATACTTTTCCTTACAACAACCTGTATATTTTGACAGATTCCCGTTTTTGTATGCAAATTATTGAACAAGTGTAACTTTAGAACTTAGTAATTTTAGTTTGTAGATTGTGTTTAAAAAAAGAATCAAACGTCGTTTGTATGGAGTGCCGTCGATTCCCGACGAATCATAGAAAATATTGACTGCATATCCAAAAAGTTGCCTTGAATCTATTTGCAAGGCTATGTTATTGTATCCTTCAATAACATACCTATAATATGGAACTAGTTTACATGCATAGGCATAATTTGTAGACTTGTTCATCCTGTTTACAATGATACGCCATTAGTCAATGGCTCTTGTGTAATTACCTACTTCGCTCAGGTATTCCAAGTGGACATACAAATACATATGACATGGATAGAGTACTTTTAATCTACCTAGAGCAGTAGTACCTATTGTTGGTAGAAGGAAACAAAATTTTATGAAAACACAATAGAAATAACTAAAACAAACGCTTGCAATATTGACCTGAAAACTACTATGCATTGCAACGTCCTAACCAAGTCTTTTGATACGGCAATACAAATATTTGACACCTAAAATCCAGAGAATAAAGCTCATAATCCTTAAAATCTCCGTTATTTCGCATCTGAAGTACCAGGCAAGCATAAACGCAAAGAGTCTGCCTTTGTAACCGACGCACACACGCTCATTTCATAACCACACGTATTAACACAGTCACAGTTTCGGTTTGGTTAGGTCAACAGACGGACGGTGAGTCATTGCGCATTATAGTGGAAAGGTGAGGGGGCCGTGATGAAGATGCCAAGTATGCCGATGACTTGTTGATGAATGGAGAAGCAAATCTTTAAGTTACGACTTAAAGTACTTGTGTACGGTTTTGATTACTTTTTTAAGAGGACAGTCCGTCAGAGCACTGTATACAAACGAAGTTAGATTCTATTTTCAATACTAACCAATCCGCGAATTTCCAACTAGTCAAATCAGCAACTCTTTATCAAACGTCCAAACACGAGCTTTGTATGAAAATTTTTAGACAGGTACTAAATCATGAATAGTGACGTCATTGTTTTTTGTCTTTATTTCAATACTTTTTATAGTTTATCCTTTTATTAAAAATAGTATTCAAGCTACAGAATTACTGAAAATGTAAGTTTAGCATTATTTTCAAACGAATTTTTCACTGAGAAGATAACACTAAAATATATTTGATGCAATCAACTCCCCAATTGAAGTCAATACAATTTTTTAAACACGGTCTAGATACTAATCTCTGTGCCTAGGGTTTAACAGATTTCCGTTAAAAATCTTCAGTTTTAATTAGTTTCGTTTCAAAAAAAAAAATTTATTTGTAAGGAAATCTTTGAGCCACTGTACGTTTGAAACTATACATTTTATCGAAAATCTGACAAACAACAGGCACAGAGATTAGTTTCTAGATCACGCTTAAAAATGCATTGCCATGGTTCTCTGGAAGAAATCGCTTTTAAAATAAGACCGCCATTTGTACCCTTACGTTCTTTTATTCTGTTTTCGGTGTGCAAATAAAGAATATTTATGTTATGTTATTGACTTTAATTGGTTAAAATCCAAAATATAATGAAACTTCGTTTGTATGGTATCCTCTTAACAAGGGTGATGGAGGCTAGAACAAGATGTTCGACTTGGAAATGTGTACGGAATTTACATCAAATGCTATCTCTAGCCGCCTGTAAAAATTGCAGTAAAATATCGATGATAAAAATTAATGTTCCGATATGTTTCCAATAAAACGTACGTAAAAAAAACCGTAACGTGTTTTTAGGGTTCCGTACCCAAAGGGTGAAAACGGGACCCTATTCTAAGCCTACGTTGTCCGTCCGTCCGTCCGTCCTTCTGTCCGTCCGTCCGTCCGTCCGTCTGTCCTATTTAGGGCTGTAACTTTTGAACCGTAAGAGCTAGATAGTTGAAATTTTCTCAGAATGTGCGTTATTACTATCAAATGCGGATTTGCTAACAAATAATAAAAATGGGGGGTCCTCATACAAGGAACTAGTTTTTATCAACGTTTTTTCTTCTAGCTCTATGGTAAAAACGGTAATACATACAAGCGTCAAACTTGGTGTGATTATAGAGCAAACTCTATAGTATAACAACAAATAATAAAAACCGACGAAGTGTGAGAAGGTCTTGGAATAAAAACATTTTTTTTTACCTCAATATATTGTGAATGTATGGTACGGAACCCTCGGCCTCGGTGCGCGAGTAGCCCGACTCGCACTTGACCGATTTTATTTTATGTAGCTCACGCTCGGGGAGACACGTTTTAGCGAATGCACCGTTCAGTTTGCGATGCATGTAAATAACTTTCTTATCTCTGGCTACCCACTCGTCCGTGGCGCTCTCGCTCGATGCTATGAATTAATGCGTGGATTTAATTAATAAATACTTGTTGAGATGAAATTGAAAATAGGATTTATGATTGAAGCTACTAACGTAGATTTTCTAAAATGTAATTAAAGCGGACATTTATTCTTGTATGAACAGGCATTTGCTATTATTTGAAATTCATCAAGATTAAGAGGATAGTCCTTGCAGAGCGTCCGAGGGCGTTGCATACAAACAAAGTTTGACCCTATTTTAATACTGACCCAATTAAATCAGTGACGTTTTGTAACCTCAGAACCTCCACGTTTCGTTCCAGAATATCTCTGACTACCCCCTCGGGGAATATAGTCGTGAGCATATGCTTTATGCTGTAAATTGTTTAAAGACAATCGATCTAGATATTAATTTCTGTGCCTGCGCGTTGAGTCAAACTGTAAAAATAGAATGCTAGGAGTAATTTAAGATTTTTTAACTAAAATCAGACAAATCAGAGGCACTGAGATTAGTTTCTTGATCGTGTGTATAACAATAGGTTGACTTTAATTGATTAATATAATTAAGCCTTGTTTGTATGAAGCGCGCTTACGGTTATACAAATACAAAAATATTTATTTGCGTAAAAAAAAAATATCTTAAAAAAATTCTTATTATCCTCTTAATGTAATTAGTTGATTAATTTTTTTTAAGTCAGTCCTATAATTGTTATTTTGGAGAGGCGTATGTAGTACAGTTAGCATCAGGGATACCTGACCCCTGTGTCAAACATAATAAGCGCAAGGGGGCTAGATTTCTCTGATGCTGACCGTACTAGAAACTCTTTTTTATACACTCGGGATTGGGTAAAAGTTTGATTTTTCTGTACTTGATTTACGTAGCCACACCTATTTATTTATTTATTTTCTTAAAAGCGAGATTTACAGCATTAGTATTATATTGCCTGGTATTATAGTTAGTCATACATCACAATCAAAGAGCCTTTTATGGTCACAATTGTATGACTAACAAAATAAAAAGGCATTATTGTGGTCTTGTCTACTTTATTAATATCACATTATGAATAGCATTGTTATCTTTGCATCCCGTCGGCCATTTTATGACGCGACTTTATCTACAGCTATAGTGGTAGATTTTCGGATCGGCTGTAGTATGTAATTATAAAAGATAAGATCTAGAATTCTAGATAATGTTGCGAATGTTGCGATACTGCGTTGGACCGTGAACTATGGGATATGGACATGAAAGAGTTAATAACAGATGAGTTGATAAGGTTAAGAGGATATGCGGGCTGAAATGGAAAGGACAGTGGGCAGAAGTGGTCCAAGAGCCCCCCATAAGTGGCATACTACGTTTGAAAGGGGGTGTAAATATGAAACATTTTTTAAATGCGGCACCAATATCTTTTCGAAAGAAAATTAAAAAGATACAGGGTGTTTTGTTGAGCGGTTGTACTAATGTTAGCATTTAGCCGCTATTTACATCATTTGATTGAATTCCTTGTGTCATGTGGATAGTATTATTATTTTTGATTATTATTAATGCAAAAGAATCTGTAGTCCTCAAAACATACAACACTTAAAACAAGAAAATCATAAAGAAAGAAGTAACATAAATTGTATGGAAAAAACGATACCCGCCTATCCTCTTAAGTTAGGTTAATAATTCTGTAGAGAAGAGAATAGACTTCTTGGTTCTGATGTTATTATTGCGCAGTAGCCTACTCTTCGTTGAAAGTTTGCTACTGCGCAGCAGTGACGCTAACTTCGGAGAGATTAACAAAGGCAGAAAACATATTAATATCAAATGCTCCTTCGAATGCAAATAAAAAGGTTATTAGTTTAGTTTGTGATAAAACAAATACATCTATAATTTACAGATGTAACTTTACACAAAAACAAACCTTGAGAAGTAGGTAGGTAGGTCCAATAAACATTTTAAAGAAGAAAGTAAGAAGTTAGTATACATGTTAAGGGGACACATTGACCACACAGGTGGTATGATGGTGGTGTCCCCACTCTAGTGCTTGCATCCTCCAGGGGACGTGAAATAAAAAAAGACGTTGATTTTTCTGTATTATTTCATTTAATTATTACTTATTTTGAGGCTAGTTTTATATTTGTGTATGACAAGATGTAATTCAAACGCACATGTCAAATCGCGTGACATTGAAGGCAGGTGTTTTCTGTAAACCAAGACTGGTTTAAGGGGACTTAAATAAAATTATTGGAGTGACTAACACTGGTTATGATATGTCTTGCAAAATTACATAAACGAATAGAAGTGAAATGACACAGTGAGTAGTACATTTAACTAGATTGAATGAGGAATCATACATTTAGTCATGATTCTAGGACATAATAAATGGCGACAGTGTGAATACATACAAAAAAAAAATACATCATCATCTCTTAAATATATGTAAAGTGTAAATCAAAAACCTATTGTATGTATATTGTTATAATATTTTTTTTTTTTTCATGCTATGGCCCAGTTAGTTTCTTGATTACCATATTCATTCTAAACCTAACTTAGTTTTCCTGGGTCTGAGTTTGAATTTGAATTTCGGGTATTTCATTGATGCTACAATGTGTGCTGTTTTCTGATTCTCATTAAAAACAAAACGATATAGTTCTGTCTGTATCCATCCGTGGAAAGAGTAAGAAAATACTGTGGACCGACGACCTGGTGAAGGCGGCGGGAACCCGTTGGATGAGGGCAGCGCAGGACCGGTCGTTGTGGCGATCCTTGGGGGAGGCCTACGTCCAGAAGTGGACGTCTATCGGTTAATATGATGATGACTGTGGGAGTATGTTTATACGCCAGCGCTAGCATCGGTTCGTTTTGGCGCCATGGCCCAAACCATAGAATAACTAATACACTTTATTCTTATGCCCAATCATAGCTTACTGAACAGCTGATTTGGTTTTAATAACAGACTCATTTGTAGACGGTGACATTGTCAGAAGCCGTACTGTCCACAAATTAGTAGAAACTTAGCAGTTTAGTGAAAATAAAGCCTTTGTAAATCGTTATAAAATCTAGTTAAATATACTTAGGCTGGGCAAACGAGCTTAAAAACTAACAATCCCATCCAGCGGCTAAACTTGAAATGTCGTGTTTTTTTTATAAAATCTGCTACCTACGTAACTGCCTCCGTGGTCTAATGGTTAAGAGCATTGGGCTCTCGACACGGAGGTCGTGCGTTCTAATTCGTGGGGACAACTAGTGATTGTGTGTTTTTCTCCAGTTGGTAAGGACATTTCAGGCTGAATCACCGTATTGTCTGAAAAGAATAATGATTCTGTATTTCGATATCGAATTGTCAGAGCATTTATTTTTTAGCTTGAACCTACGATTGGAAGAAACGATACATAAATTACAAATAATATTTTTAACAGACAGACATAAACTTCCTTTTATTCTATGTAGGAGTGAAATTGTGTGGGTGACGTTAGTTTAGTCGTTTTTTAGGAATGGATGAATGGAAATGATTGCTTATCTTAATATGTTTGATAAGATTTTCGAATGCACAGATTTTTCAATATTTTGTTGTGATTGAATGAACAGTAAATATTGTATTTACAACAAAAATAAATTAAGATAATATTATTGTGTATACAGAGTGTGAATTTAAATACGTTACACATTTTCTGTCAAACTGCAATTGAGACCAACTCCAATTCGCGACACTACATTCAAAATTCAGCAATAACAATAATAAATAATAATGCACCATGTTGGTAAAGTATTATTTTAGTTCCCTATGTGGTCGGAAAGACGGATTTTACACGTATGTGTTTTTTGCATAAATTTAATAAAGATTATAGCGAAGCACTACTGTGTGTATGTGTATGTATACCTACTACTGTATAAGATAATAGGAAACACACTACAAAAAATAACCTGACAAAGACTTCAAATAACAGGACACAAAGATTTTTTTTAGACCAAAAAAAATCTTTGAACAGGACAATTAAATACACAATATACTATACATAAGACAAGCAAAACAACACAATGTCGTCCAACGCGTTACCATTATAGTATAAGAGATAAGTGTACTTTTTGCAACCATCAGCAGCAAGGCTGATTCAGTGTTTATGGGGTGTAGAGCTTCTCTGTGATGGGGATGGACCAGGTCTGCCTGCATAACTCCAGTCGGTTTAGGAGTTACTGATGATAAAGGGTCTGTAAAAAATTAACAAGCAGTTGCAAGGCTGATTATATGATATTGTTGTAGTATGCACTGTAGCTATGTGAACAGTACAAAAACTGTCAAGTTCTGTCAGTCGGTTTAGGAGATACAGCCAGTCAAAGTTCCGACCTTTGAACGACTGATGAACCATGTCAGTTTTTGTACTGTTCACATAGCTACAGTGCATACTACAACAATAACATACGATCAGCCTTGCAGCTGATCGTTAATTTTTTACAGACCTTTAATCATCAGTAACTCCTAAACCGACTGGAGTTATGCATGCAGACCTGGTCCATCCCCATCACAGAGAAGCTCTACACCCCATAAACACTGAATCAGCCTTGCTGCTGATGGTTGCAAAAAGTACACTTATCTCTCGGAATATTACGTTCACGTAACGCGTCACGTAACAATCGTAATTCAATTCACATCAAAACCAAATCGAAACACGAAACTGCTATTAAAGACTCGAATTCGAAAACGGGGAAAGGAGTTGCACAATTTAATTGGCGTTTAATCTAGATGCAGGTGTTGTAAAGTTTTGCAATCTTGTAGTGTTACGAACTATTGTTATTCGCTCGTTGTCCAATCCGACGACGTACAGAAACGGACTGAAAAATATGTACGAAAAGGTGCCTTAATGCTTTCGTTTTAAATTCTGCTTGTTTGTACCTTCAGAAAATTTAATATTTAATGATCATAATTAAAAATGCCTTTATAAATTTTATGATATTTTGAAGTTTTTTAATCTTTCACCTTTTTTATGTTTTGTCACTTCACAATTATAAATAACGAGCTTTTACCCGCGACTTCGTCCGCATAAATTATATACCAGATTTTAAGTCAGATGATAAGCTATCAAATAAAAAAGTTTCATCAAAATCGGTTGAGTAGTTTTTGCGTGATACTCGAACAAACAAACACCCAAACAAACAAACAAACAAACAAACAAACAGACAAATTCAAAAATTGGTGATTTGGAATCAGGGACATCTAAAAATCATATCGTAATCTTGTTTTTGTTACAGTTCCAGTTCAGTTACAGTTCTGTTACAGTTTTATAATAGTTTAGATATTTAGGACTCAATTTTCGGTTCTTAGCAAATGATTGATTCTAAGAGACATATCACACACCACACAAGGTAATTTTTACGCGTAGGCGTTGACGGATCACAATGGCGTGTTGGTGCCTTGCCTACCCTTATGTATGTACTACGGGAGTGAATGTTGGGTGCAAATCAAAAGGAATGAAAGTCGAGTGAATGCAGAGGAAATGCGCTCTTTACGAAGTATGTATGGTGTTACAATAACCAACCGAATCAAGAACAGTGTGATAAGGGAGCGGTGTATGTTGAAGGATGATGTGGTAACCAGGATTGAAAGAGGTATGCTTAGGTGGTTCGGTCACCTACAGAGGATGAATGAGAGTAGACTCACTAGGGAGATTTATCGATCCAATGAGAGTAGAACAGTCGAGACAGGGCGTCCGAGGCTTCGAGGAAAACTTACCACGACCAAATAAATGGTCTTCTCCGACAAGGATAAGTGCGTAGCAACCTCATCCGATGGAAGTGCATGGAGAGTTGTATGAAAGTGAACGAGGCCGTAGTCTCTGCCTACCCCTAGAGAGGGTTCTCTGCCTACCTAGTGGCGTGAGATATATTTGTATGTATTGTATTGTATGTATGTGTTGACGGAACGACATCGCCGCGATCCCGCCTCGGGACATCGTCGCGTTATTTGCCACGATATTTGCTAGGTCGCTACATTCAAAAATCTGTTATCGAGTGTCATGAATAATTTAAATTGTAAATATCCTCCGTCCACTGTTAAGTACCCCTTTCTCTTATGATGATGTACAGGTATTATAATAAATAACGAATTCATTGCATAACACCTTCGAATGTCAACAATGCGATTACTTGTAATCTACACTAGTTTGTTAACGTTAACCCACTTTCTCCTGTTTAATCATGTCTTGTATTCTGTTCACTAATCATTCGTTTCGTTCTAAATTATGTCTTTATGCGATAGAATCTGTTTGTTCGTACTTTATTGTGTAGTTTACATTACACAGGTGATGATGAAAAAATGCTATTACGATTTGGTTAATGGCATACATTTAGGCACGGTGTGTGTGTTGTGCTGTTATGGGGATATAATTCGGAGCGCGCTCCATACAAACGAAGTCTAGTTATATTCTCAATACTAACCAATTAAAGTCAATGCTTTTTTTTCAGAAACAATCTAGAAACTAATCACTATGCTCGTATGCTCTCTGTGTCAGATTGTCTTTAAAATGTATAGTTTTATGAATGGGACAGTCGAAAGGGGTCGCCCTAGATGTACGTACGTACGTATGCGGACCAAATTGGCAGCGTACTTAAGAGAATTCTACTCGGAGCGCGCTCCATACAAACGTAGTATGGTGATATTTTCAATACTATCTAATTAAAGTCAATGAAATTTTTTAAAAACAATCAAGTAACTAATCTCTATGTCGGTATGAAGTCAGATTTTCGTTAAAATATACAGTTTCAATGCTAGGATTAATTTAAGATTTGTATGGAAATATTTGTGGCACTGTAACTTTAAAACTATAAATTTTATCGAAAATCTGACTTCATACCGACATAGAAATTAGTTACTAGATTGTTTTTGAAAAATGTCATTGACTTTAATTGGATAGTATTGAAAATATCACCATACTACGTTTGTATGGAGCGCGCCAACGGTAGAATAGCCTTAAGAAGGGTCAGATCAAATCTACCCGAAACCGACGAGCGTGTATGAAACGACTTATGACTGTGGAAGAGGCGAAAGAGGTGTGTCAGGATGGTACCCGATGGCGATCCATTGTCTCTGCCTACCCCAATGGGATACAGGCGTGAGTATATGTATGTATGTATAGTTTTAAAGTTACAGGGCCTCAAAGATTTCCATACAATATTATTAATTCTAGCATTGAAACTGTATATTTTTACGAAACTACTTCTTATCGTGTGGGCAGAGCCCTGGTATCAGAGTTTTTCAGACCGCCTTACGGCCTCTGACGTGGTTTTTATGTAACGACTACTACCACCAGACAGAGATAGTAGCCAGAGCCAACGGCTTAACGTGCCATCCGAAGCACGGAATCATTTTTCTTTTCAGACAATCAGGTGATTCAGCCTGCAATGTCCTAACCAACTGGGGAAAAACGCACAAAGTGACATATCACTAGGTGTCCCTCGTGGGAATCGAACCCACGACCTCCATGTCGAGAGCCCAATGCTCTTAACCATTAGACCACGGAGGCAGTTTAAATCAGCATACAGCATATCAGCCGATAGACGTCCACTGCTGGGCATAGGCCTCCCCCAAAAGGGGGGGAATTGCCATAATCGCCACGCTTGGCAGGTGGGTTAACGATCGCAGTTTGATTGAATGTGTGTACTCAGAGGATGCTGCTGCCCATCCTCCGGTAGATCCCTTAGTCGCCTTTTACGTCACCCACGGGAGGAAATGGGGTGGTGCTATTCTTAGCCGACACCACACGGACGGGCCGGGCAGTTTAAATACTAATAGAGATTTAGTTTCTAGATTGTTTCAAAAAAATGTCATTGACTTTAACTGGTTAGTATTGAAAATATAATCAGACTTCGTATCGAGAAACCGTATAATGGAAGTTTCCTTGACTTTTCTCCATACACACCACTATCTATGCGATAATATATCTAGCTAGGCAAAATATCTTACCATCAGATACCGGCAGCCGTGTGAAACCGAGCGGACCTTATTCATAACCATAGAGTTTACAGCTACGTTCCCATGATCCGGTTCCCGTCGCGCATTGTTTGCTAATTATCTCGACCTGACCTTACCGCGACAATGATGTGGAAGCCAGGAACGTGGGGTATCAACAGCTGTGATGTATGTATGTCCCTTCGTATATACCCCGTACACGCGATGGCTCGATATCTCAGTTGGTAGTGAACCCTGCCTGCTGAGCTGAAGGCAGCAGGTTAAAATCCCCAATGGATAAAAATTTGTATCATAACATACCCCGGACACTTTCTACAAAGAACAGAAATTGACAAGATGACGTCAGCACATGCGAAACGAAGTCTAGGGCTACAACAATTTTAGCTACGTGCGGTACATGACTTTTTCGTAAATAAAACGCATTGACAGCCGCGTCAATTCAGAATTCAGAATTCCATACAAACGTAGTATGGTGATATTTTCAATACTATCTAATTAAAGTCAATGAAATTTTTCAAAAACAATCTAGTAACTAATTTCTATGTCGGTATGAAGTCAGATTTTCGATAAAATTTATAGTTTTAATGTTACAGTTCCACAAATATTTCCATACAAATCTTAAATTAATCCTAGCATTGCAACTATATTTTAACGAAAATCTGACTTCATAGCGACATAGAGATTAGTTACTTGATTGTTTTTGAAAAATTTCATTGACTTTAATTAGATGAAAATATCACCATACTACGTTTGTATGGAGCGCGCCAACGGTAGAATAGCCTTAAATCGGCGATCCATATTTAAATAACAAAGGCGCCACTTGAACTAAACTACAACCTTCAAGTTATCTAAATAATTTATAACCAATCAATACTGTTTTCAATGACACTGTTGGTGTTACTCGACACTTTATCAGCAACACTATACGCCTTTCCAGATAGTAGCAGTTAGTAACAAACTACCACTTTGCAGTGCGCATAGATAAGTCTGCATTAAATAAAGTATGTTATGTACGTTTCTATACCTAATCACAGAATACGTAAATGTATTTCATGCAGAAGATTCACTCTGCAATTACCTAGAAGCAGTACACCTATACAGGGTACTTCTTAATATGCTGCCACTATATTAAGGGGATGATCAGACCTTCAAACTGAACAACTTTCTCCATGGCACCAACATCGAAATCGCGAAAAAAAATCTGCTGTTCCATACAAAACTGCAAACCTACTTGAGCCAAATGTATGGGACAGCAGATTTTTTTTTTCGCGATTTCGATATTGGTCCCATAGAGAAAGTTGTTCAGTTTGATGGTCCGATCATCCGCTTGAAAATGTGTCAGCCTATTAAGAAGAACCCTGTATACGTCCTACTGCAGGGCACAGGCTTACCCTCAGGGAGAGTGTATGGGCGACACTCCGCCACGCGTGCCCAATGCAGATTAGTAGATTTCACATACGGATTGGAATTTATTCTTCAACATATGCAGTTTCCTCACGATGTTTTCAGTTGGAGAGCAGTCGGTATTACGTACATAAGTTTAAGAAACTCATTGGCTCATGTACATGGCATGTCGTTTATCCGGATTCGAACCCGGACCTCAAGATTAAGTTTCCATACCTCTCCGCAACGCGCCACCGACGCTGGCACGTCATATTATAAGAGATAAGCGTACTTTTCGTAACCTTCAACTGCAAGGCTGATTCAGTAAAGATTGGACCTTTGAACAGCTGTTCTCCTGAACCGACTGACAGACCATGTCTGTTTTTGTACTGTTCGCATAGCTTAGCTACAATAATATCATACAAATTTTTTCCTGACGTCAAAACGTCTGTAACTCCTAAATGCAGGCAGACCTGGTCCATCACCATAACAGAGATACTCAACACCTTATGAACACTGAGTCAGCCTTGCAGCTGATGGTTAGCAAAAGTACGGTTATCTCTTATTTATACTATCACATCATAGTAATAATTTTTTTATATTCAACTCAGAACTGTCCAAGATGTACACTTAGGCCTGCCTCACATAGGCAATAAACATAAATATTTTATTAGTTAAACGCACCTTTAAGGGGATAATAAAGAGGGACCACGGAAGACGTGTTTCCTCTCTCATGTCGTATCATAGTCGATGTACGTCCGGTGTGCTTGTTAAGAGGCTCCCCATAGGTAAACGCTAGCTCGGGCCATATTTTACTGGTTTTTAGGAGCTATCTTCTCGTTATTTGAAAGACATACAAATAATTGAAAAGTGTAGCAATATTCTTCAACATCCCGGCTTTATTTGCTATAGATCATACACATCATTGCATCATTTTTCTATAAAATACATATGAAACCTGTGTTCAAAGGAATGCCTAAATATTGGAAAAAATCTGTATTATGTGCATCTACATTGCATCTACTTTTTAAGTTGAAGTCACATTTACTTGAGACACACACCTTTGTGTAGACAATATTACGATCTAAATTTGCTAAAAAAAAAAAATTAATTATATAATTAATTATTTAATATTTTTAATGAGTTAATTAGATAATTGTTAAATTTGGGGCGAATTCTTATGATTTTAGAATGTGATTTCCTTGGATTAGAAGGCTCCACTGTGACATAATGAAGGACAAGCTAGTCAAAAATAGGTATACCTACTAAAATGACGTAGTTTAGTAGAGGTGAGGTGGCTCTGAAAGAGTCAAGGTCGTTCGGTCAGGGAAACCCCTTAAAGGCGGTGTACTCCAATAAATAAATAAAATTCTGATGATCTTTCATAAAAGAACGAAAAGAAAGAAAGAGGTTCAGTGCCGCTATTACAAAAGACAAGGTACTCTGGCAAGTTAGGTAAGGTGTATGAGAAACGGCATACCAACAGTTATTGCATTTCTCTAAAATTATATTGTGAAGTTTGTGGTAAAAACAGCATTGATGGATTAGTTAAAACTCATGATACTTGGCCACAATACACAAAGTTGTAAACAAGGTTTTTGTGATATTCGAACTAACAGAACCATGTTTTTCTGTCTCAATTTTGGTTCCAAAAACACCTCCAAACTACTCTGCAACCTCTCAACTGTTACTCCGATGCTTTATCACAATGATTGGATACTAAAATGCTCGCTTTCGCGTGTACAATCGATTTGAAATATCGCCAATACTAAATATCTAGTGCCTTTAACCGATTGGTACTATAAATGATGAATATTATGTTCTGCACGCTAGGCTACGTAACAAGTCGTCTAGACATTTTATTTAACTACCAGTCCAAGATGGAATTTAATTTCCGTAATATTCGAGTCATTTTATAATATTCACAGCTGTAGCATTCGTCTGGAAAGCGCATTATGTCGTCATCAACCTAATAACTGATAGCTTGAACTACATTTGTGAGGCTTCGCTAATTCCTTTCTTTATTATGTTATTTATTACTAATCGTAGTGTTATTATGATGAATACCTTCGCTACATCGTTTACGGTTGACATGACGTTTCATTCATGTTATTATTTTGGTTGTAAGGGCTTGGTCAATGACCAATAGCTACTGCGACCTGAATAGATCTATTGTAGCTGTCACCCTAGACCTAAAGGTCATTTCCTAGGCCCACGGACTTCATGAACCGTGTTATGCTTTTGGAGGGGAGGTCCCTAATGTCAGTAGGTGTTATTACGTATCCACCTAGATGGCGACTCCTGCTGTGAATGAGCACTTCGCATTCGCAGAGGAGGTGTATGGGCGTTTCCTCTGCTTCACAGCAGAATGTGCAGGTGGGTGAATCTACAAGCTCCATTCTGTGTAGATGCTTGTTTAACTTGCAGTGTCCTGTTAAGGCTCGTACTAAAAGCCTTAAGTCATTGCGGTTTGAATTGATGGCATCTGAGGTAAGTCTGTTTGAGAAGCCGGTCACAAGTTCTTTTGCATGCCTCAGTCCTGGTGTATCCGACCAGAGCTTGCGGCTTTGGTTCACGGCCCATTCCTTCAGCACACGTCTAGAGGTGTTGCGAGAGATTCCGCAGTAAGGCTCGGGGCCTACGGCGTCTTCTTCCGCCCCTCTTCGTGCCAGCTCGTCAGCAGCCTCATTTCCATCGATACCGCAGTGTTCATTCATGTTATCAATGTGTTTGCTATTAAGAGTATTATAACTCATTCCATATAACGAAAAGATTTTCAGGTTATTAGATTAACAAATATTATTTATATATCAGAAAGATATAGGTACTATCCGACATATTATTTTGGTCGTTATTAAAGCTGTTCTAAGTATAAGTGAGAGTGTTTCAAATCTGTTTCTGTAATTCAAAATAGCCTTAAAATTTCGATGCTATTTGGATTTTTTTTGGAGTAAGGAGTATCTTGTCTGACGCCCCGTTACACAGGGCACAGCAATAAGTCATCTGAATTAGGGCTGGTTTTTCAATATTTATTCCTAGGAATAAACGATGTCTATTTCACTCAAATGGTCGGTTTTAGAATTATCTTGTGATTGAAAAATCTGCCCTAAAAACAAAAACCTGGAAAAAAAAGGAATAAACCTCCGAGTATTTTTTTATAAATCATATTTATAAACGTAATAAAGGTGCATCTGCGAATACATTGTTTTTTTACCCGACTGCGCCAGAAGGAGGGTTATGTTTTTATCGTATTGCCTCAGCATTTTCATTTGAATCAAGTCAGGATCCCAGTTTATAAATACTTCGTGCTACTCATTCAGTTCTGCAAATGTTAGAATGATAATAATTGTGGTTATTTGTAACCTACAGGAATCCCTGGTTTGTGACTAATTTTCATTGTCATTAAAAGTAGAATTATTCTCATAGTAATTCTATTTACTCGATTTATTGTTGATTCATTTTATTAATTAGACGTACGTATTACTACAGAAATATGAATAATATGAACGTCACTACTGTGTAGTTTTTTGTTGTGTTGACCACCGTCGAAAGTTTCCCATATACTGCAGACTTTTTGCCTTTGATGTCTCTACTAAATTATAATAAAATCTTCCTAAATTAACCATAACATTAGCAGCGTAAACGCAGCTGTGACAAACAATAGAATAAATTAAGTAATAAATGAATAAAATATGTTGGACATTGTCACATTGATTATCTAGTCCTATTGAAAAAGCCAGAATCTGGCTTTGAATTATGGGCGTCTTACTACAATCGTAAATTTAATGCATTTTGGAACTATTTGAGAAACTTGCTACAGGAGTACTATTTGAAAGTCATTCATTGAACTCAGCAGTTGAAAATGTCGAAATTACTATGGAGATATGCATCTTTCTACTGCTGATTTGACTTTCAAAAATCATACTTTAGGAGTGCGATTTTTGAATGGGTGCGTACTTATCTCCATAGTAATTTTGACATTTTCAACTGCTGAACCCAGCGAATGAGATTCAAAAATCGCACTCCAGGTCCCATTCTAAGACGCATTCTGTTCATTATTTGTCATTACATCATACACTCTACACTACAAAGTTGTACATTCCTAGTTTCATTCTCTTATCTTTATTGTCCCATACACTTTTCTCTATCTGCCTACTAGGCAATGAGACATTCAATCAAAGACCTGCTTCAACTCAGGTCAATGGTCCCCTAATCGCATGAGCATCGGTTTTGGAGTTCAAGGACCCCACATGTACATGTACTTAGTAAGTACACGCTAGTTGCCATATTGGTACAACTCGGGTATGGGTAGAATGTTAAGAATCGACAGGTACAACATTATTGTTTTAAGAGTCCTTTTACTGTAGAGCCCTCATCACAATATTAAATATTTCTCAATAATGAAATATCAAAATGAAATAAATGCTACTCCAACTTACTACAAAAATCTAAAAGCTATTTTTATAAAATACTTACTTTTATAGGTTACGAGCTTTTACCCGCGACTTCGTCCGCATAAATTATATACCAGATTTTAAGTCAGATGTTACGCTACCAAACAAAAAAAGTTTCATCAAAATCGGTTCAGTAGTTTTTGCGTGATACTCGAACAAACAAACACCCAAACAAACAAACAAACTAAATTCTTTTTTCAAAAATTTACAGTTTTATAATAGTCAAGATAAAACTTACAAACTTTCCACTTTTAAGAATATCGAAATAAATTTAGAAGTAGTCGTTTTTGATCTTTCTTCAAAGTAGGTTTAAATTAAACGTATAAAAGTATTGTGTTAAAATAGCTTTAAGGGTTTTGCAGTAAATTGGAGTAGCACCATATGAATAGATAATAATAGTACCAACGATTTTTTTTGGTCTGTACGGCAAAAAAAATCTTTGAATAGTACACTATAGAAATGAAACTCCCGCGTTAATTGTCAAGATACGCATTACACGCATTAAACGCATGTATACACATCATGTCAAGGTATTCCTTTCCTACCAAGCTCGGTTTAACTATAGTTTTGCTTCTATAATAGTGTACTATTATTATCTATTCATATGGTAGCACTTTTTAATTTAGTTTTTCTTGATCGGGAAATCTTACTATTTTGAAGAGCGCACCACTGAACGGTAATAGGACTCTTAATACTTCCTGCTTGGCAATCATATTGATTAAAGATGGCGGATTTGGTGTCAATTATGTCGAAATTTATTATATAAAAAACTTATCGTCTACGCATGCGCTTTATCTTTGAGATACTTTTAATTGAAACATTTTATTAACTCAGTATCTAACAATGTGGGTTTATAATGGTGATTAAAATGATTACTTGTGTAATATGATATCTTATCGAATCGATTGAAGCAATGAAAATAATAATAACTCTAGGTAGTTATATTTCAAAACTTTGTCATACTTCATTCATTCCATATAAGGACATGAAACGATTTTCCGATACCTATTTAGCTTTCTGACCAATTCTGATTAGCAAATATATAATTTATTTATCAAAAATATAGTCTACTTTTCAATATAATATCTTGGATGTTACTAAAACTGTTCTAAGAATATATAAGTAAGTGTTTTTCAAATCTCTGTTTTTGTAATTAAAATAAAAATTGCCTTAAAATTTCGATGCTATTTGGAATGGAGTATTTAGCTGTTAATCGCGGCAGGTATCGTAATGGATTGTAAACTCTAATGTCCTAATCGTTACGATGAAAATGGCTTGATGTACTGGACATTGACATGGTGTAAATAAAATAAGTGATGAATCTCAGCGGTCGTGGCGGGTCTATGCCCGCATAGCATGCGGGGTACGGCGGGGGACGGGCGTACCCTAACTCAATTCGCTGTTAGGGTACGCGCGCAGACAGCGTGGGCCGGGACGCACTCCTCCTGGCTCCCGCACCACCCGCACGATTGGCCTGCCGCGACCGCTGAGCTTCACCACTGTTAAAAAATTCAAAAAAATTCAATGCAAAATTTTTTATTCAAAATAATATCATATAGATAGCTTTTTGACGTCATTTTTTGACTCTACCACCGCGTCGGAAGGTGTTCCGTTGAGAGAAGATGCGGCCAGAAACTCTACAACACACATCTTTTAAACAAAACAAAATGTACAAAGTACAATTAAAATACAATATTGCATTACATAGTGTAAAATTGTCAAGACCAGACATTTTGGTCATTCAAATAATCATCGAGTTTATAGTAACCTTTTTTACAGAGGACTTGTTTAACATGAGACTTAAACTTTTTGTCTGGTAAGTTTAGAATATCCTCTGGTATCTTATTATAAAAGCGTATACAGTGCCCCATGAAAGATGTGTTGACTTTACTGAGTCGAAAATGTGGGAATACTAATTTATTTTTATTTCTTGTATTGTAATTATGAACGTCACTGTTTTTGGGAAAGAGAGACAAATTTTTTCGAACATAAAATATTTTCGTAAATATATTGACTGTTAGTTCTTTACACTATGACATTGATGTGCTTGCCTACGATATGTCGTTACATATTTGCCACTATTTAAACACTCGTTTATTCCTTTTGAAGGCCCAGTTTTCTGAAGTCTTTAAAAGACTTAAGAAGGCTAGAACGCTTGAGTTCGGTTTATTAATACGTGAAGCATACGAGTATCTTACAAACTCACTCTTACCTCAGGGTGCCTCACTAAACAAACAATGAACCAAACGTACGCAGCGAATAAAAAAGTGACAAAAAATCCCACCTACACCGACCAGGAGTGCGATTTTTGAATCTCATTCGCTGAGTTCAACAGTTAAAAATGTCAAAATTACCATGGAGATACGCATCTTTCTACTGCTGATTTGACATTCAAAAATCATACTCAAGGAGTGCTATTTTTAAAAGTCACATCAGCAGTAGAAAGATGCGTATCTACATAGTAATTTTGACATTTTCAACTGCTGAACTCGGCGAATGAGATTCAAAAATCGCACTCCAGGAGTGCGATTTTTGAAACTCATTCTTTGAACTCAGCGAGTGCGATTTTTGAATCTCATACGTTTAACTCATCAGTTGAAAATGTATGGAGATATGCATCTGTCTACTGCTGATTTGGCTTTCAAAAATCGCACCCCTGGAGTATGATTTTTGAATGTCAAATCAGCAGTAGAAAGATGCGTATCTCCATAGTAATTGACATTTACAACTGCTGAGTTCAACGAATGAGTTTCAAAAATCGCACTCCTGGTATACAATTTGTGCGGAAGAAGTCGCGAGTAAACTCTAGTTTTTAATAAAGCCATAAAAAATTTAGGGGGAAAAGCCGGGGGGGTAACCCGTTCGGTAAAGAGGGGAGGTAATTTCGTTACACCTTGTATAAGAGTAGGTAGGTAGGTACCCATAGTTCTAAACATCGAACATATTATGTAAACAGTGCCTTATCGTTGGCTGAATCACTACGGCATGACTCATAATGTCTTGTCATTGCCGTGACTTATATGTCTTTTGTATGGTAAACCTTCGTCCTTGGACTGGGAATGAGGAAGGTGGAAGTAAACTAATGTTAAGAAAATAGGCTGTCTGTTTGTTTTTGATTAGATATTGAGGACTAACGAACCATACAGGGTGTAACAAAACACCCTAGTAATACTTAAGGGGGTACTTCAGACCATCAATCTGAACAACATTCACTATGGAGCCAACGTCGAGAAAAAATAAAAAAAAATCTGCTGTCCCATATATTTGAGTCGAGACGGTCGGTACTGCAGTTTTGTATGAAAGAGCGGATTTTTCTTTTCGCGATTTCGATGTTGGCTCCTTAGTGAAAGTTGTTTATTTTGATGGTCTGAAGCTCCCCCTTAAGTATTACTAGGGTGTTTTATTACACCTGTATACAAGACTAGACATTTTTGGATTATGCTGCGAATTCTTTGCTTTTTGTATACAGAATGTAAACTTAAATGCGGTACATACACATAGGGGTGCTTCAGACCATCAAACTGAACAAGTTTTACTATGGGACCGACATTGAAATCGGGAAAATATAAATAAAATAAATGTTTGAAACGACGAAACTTAACAAATAGTTATTTTTTGTTCATAATGGGTTTGCGCTTGGCTTCAGCTCAACTGATGGAAAGTGTAAATGAAGCCGAGGATATAGGTAACGCGCTCACACATAAAAAGCCTATTTACTCTTTTAAAAATATCTTGATTGTATTTGCTTGGAAAGATAGTTGCAGGGAGAGAGTTCCAAACCTTACCGGTTCTAACCTTTTTGTGCGGATTTTTGGAATATCAACTACGTATGGATGCATAACCTGGAACTTTTTCAAATTGCATGTCCAAGCGGATGAAGTCGCGGTTTAGAAACTACCTTGATAGAAATAAAGATCTTTTGTGCGCTTAAAGGTATTTTATCTGATTGTTAATTAATAGTTTTCTTTCCTTAACGGTAACGTGTCCTCGATCTAACATTCATACAGAATAGTTAGCAGTACACAACACACGCAACAAAAGTTGCTAGCAAAATATGTACGGTTGATTGTACAATTTATTTTTGCTTTCGCTTTGCTGTTTAACTTACGTATTTCTTTTTGTATCATGTATTATTTATTTTATTATACATCAATAATGTAATTAGAAAGTTTTGTTGGTCTTTAAAGTATATTCTTTAAAATGCTTTAACTTTAACGTGGTGAATCTCATAACGTAAAGTTTCCGGTACCTTAATCAAAAATATACAATATGATTCTCATAATTGCCCAAATATTTAAATAGGATTTTTATAATAATAATGTGTGGAAACGACGGCGCCGACACCAAATAATGGGAAATGGGCAAGAGAATACTACATGAATAGTAGATAAGATTTGTATCTTTGTATTCATCATAGATCTCGTATCTATCTATAACGTCACGCCTCTTTCCCAGAGGGGTAGGCAGAGACCAGGGCGCGCCACTTACTACGATCCTTACATCTTTTGCCTCATGCACATCCATACATCTCTTCATACACGCCCGTCGGTTTCGAGCACTCCGGACCTCCCCTTTTTGTAGGACGCAACTGATTTCTCGTTCAACTCGTATCCATCTAGTAAATTATAATTGTTGTTTCCTTGTCCACGTCATAATCACGTATTTACAAGCGTCATTTATTCTAGAAACTCGGACGATAAGATTATTTGTTTGATAATAGGCATGCTACGCTTTCGATAAAAATTGAGACCCAGACGAATTGAATTCGAGTAGGTATGTTATTGTAGTTACGATATACACCGTGTTAATGACTTAATGCAAAACTAGAAAGTAGTTTGTTTAGAATCGAGAACAGAATTGAATTATCATGGTTTCATCATAGGTAATTTTTTTTCAAAATAGGTATTAAATAATTAGTAAAATTTTAAATTTTCTGAACTCGTATGTCAACACACAGCACGGGCACACTCACCCTACTTACCATAACAATATTATTAAAATGTATCCATGAGTACGATAGCGCTTTCATTCATTGCTGAAATGATAACAAATCATTTTTGCCTCAAAACTTAAAATGTGAATAACTTTAAATTTTAACTATCAAAATAATTAAATTATTGTTTCAATCTAATTATTTTGTTCTAAATCAGTTAGGGTGTATGAGGTTTTGCGCTAATTTATTAACACGCTGTAGATTATTTAGGATATGTCTCTGATCTCCTTTAGAGTGATCTCTAGTGTCTGTTACAAAAAACACCTCCAAAACACATGAGGTTTTCACTCTACGTCGGCGATATAACCGCGCACCGAGGTTTCCGTACAATAATACAATATTAGATATATCTATTTACCAGTGTTTTTAAGCCGTGGCGAGTAACCTTGCCTGCCGTGCAGGAGGCGAGGGTTCGATCCCCATCCAGGCCGACTCGTACCTGTTAGCATATTTACTTAAATGTAGTATTTATATATTTTTTTTTGTTAAGTATTTTAAATAATTTACATACGCAATATTTTATTATTACTATAAACAATTAGGAGCGAGAGTTCGAAGGTCACTATTGAACGTCAAGGGCCATTCGAGCACACGCCTCAGGAGAGGAAACAGTTTATAAAGTTTTGTCTCTGATCTCATTCTTTTAAATAAGTTGTATTATTATGACAGCTGTAGAGTTTCTGGCCGCATCTTCTCTACAGGTGCATTTCCGAAGCGGTGGTAGAGTCAACAAAATAAATGATCTGAGTTTTATCAAAATACCAAAGTTTGTATTTTACTTCATCATAAATATGGGTAAGCTATTATACCAATGAGTTTTTTCGGAATTTATGTACGATTTGTAACACCACTGGCTTTTCGGTGAAGGAAAACATCGTGAGGAAACCTACATGCTTCAATTTCGAGTATTACAAGTGGCGACGGGCTCACTCCCCGTCACACTGGACAGAGTTTCGGTACTACTAGAGAAACGTGGATGTTCTGAAGTTTCATAATATCTCTGACTACCCCGTCGGGGAATATAGTCGTGAATATATGCTTATATGCTCTATTTACCAAAAACAAAAACAAACAACTTTACAAAAAAAAAATTTCTACAAAAAAGAACACTCTTTAATTTTTTTTATTTTTAATTCGAAAATTTCAACTGGCTACCTATTATGGTCCAAAGATACAGTCCTTTAAATCGAAATAGCGAAAAAAAATAAGCTGTCCCATACTTTTCATTCGAGTTATGTTTGCAGTTTTGTATGAAACAGCTGATTTTTTTCGCGAGTTCAATGTTGGCTCCATAGTGAAAGTTGTTCAGTTTGATGGTCTGAAGCAACCGAACAGTTAAGGTTCCAACAGGGTTTTTTTACACCCTGTATGGTCCAGAAGGCCGACCTCTTTGTAGGGCCACGCTAATGCGTTGATTTGATTGCTAAAACGTTCAACAATTCGCTGTCATAAATAATATGAAAAGTATGTCATTACACGTCCGGCCATTTTAATGGGTCAACTTTCAATTAACTACTACAGCGTTATCGAATCTACCGACTAATTTACAATTTTTGTTTTCTATTCGGTAAAATTACAATGTTATGTAGTAATTAGTAACAGCCATTGTATTATTAATCCGTTACCTAATTTGGTACAGTCTGATATGGAAAATAGCGTTAAATTCTGTTAGATACTGTTTTTTTTATATTGGGTTTTTGTAAAACTAATGCATATCTAAATAATGTAAAAAAATAGTCGTTTATAGCCTGTAGGATAGGATCCCACTGCAGGGCAAAGGCCTCTTCTCGTGAATAAGGGTGAGAGGCAGTGGGCTATACTACACCACGCGAGCCCAATGTAGATTGGTGGCAGCAAGTTAGTGGTCAACTTGCTTTCAAAGAATCATTAAAAAAAAACGTATTTACAAAAATAAAGATCTAAAGAAACACTTTTTGATCTGATCTTTACTCACGAAGACCGTGGCGCCATCTTATGAACCTCTAGAAAAGCGTTCATTATAATCACCGTTTTGTATAAAACCTTTAATAGATAAATGATGTCATCAAAATAAAATGGTATTCTCCAATGCAAATAGCATTTATGTTAATGATATGTAATGAACACGTCACCTTGGCCTTGCTTCTACTTTTTGGTACTAAACAGAGCGTGGCTTGATTAACATTTTTCTGCTTTTAACATGTTTTCGGAATATTACGGAAACATTATTTAATAGTAATTAGAATGTTCTTGACCGCGTTTTGAAGATGTTTAGACTTTTATAGCAAAGAGGCAACGTCCTGGACACTCTCCTACATTGAAGTGACCTCGCGTACCTGCCTACTTTTATGTTTAGCATAAGCTTAGTAGAAGATGTGGAGTATACGGTACACGCAAAATGACATAATTATGTACGCATAAGTACTACTACATACCTACGCATAATGACACACGCTCATAATGACAAATTGAGAATTTGCGTCTTCGCTAAAACATTGTGTATAGGGTGTAACATTATGAGTATAGAGCTAAAAATCATTTATTGTAATATAATAAAAGTTGACAAAAAATTGATAGTAAAATAAAAGCTAAAAGGGTTTATTGTTGATCCTATGATCCTGTATTAAAATTTATCTAGACCCGTATACAGATAATTAGAAATAAAGAGAGTGCAACATTCTAAAATTGGGGGTCTTTTCATGTCAATGTTTCTACGATGCTCCTATATTTTAACAGCATTAGGTGTGGCTGTATTTAAATCATATTCAAGCACATGGACTGAATACCCTCAAACGCACTGCTTTTGAAGGTGGGTTGGTTGGTAGTAACAAATGTGCACAGATTACTTGAATAAACTCGTTAGACATATCAGGCCAAATTATATTTACTGGGATCAGATACTTTTTATTTTACACTCAGTTTTTGTTGTATTTTCTCTCCCTGTATACTTTGTTATTCTAAATCGATATTTTAGAATTTCGAATAAAAATGACTACACTTAAACCAAATCAATCGCATTATAATTATATCACCTATGACTAACGGAGCGTTGTATCGATAGATCGAATCGAATGTTAGGTAAACATTCGATTGTTTTGTCGGCTAACATATTTTATTACGACACCAGTCTTGTTTGGGTTCCGCCGATGTTTCTGTCTGTCCTATAATAGTTTTAACACATTTGTTACCCCCCTTTGTTTGAGTTCACTTAGTGCCCAATTTAAATTCGTTTCGTTCGCTCTGTTCCAATATCTCTATGGATGCATTTATGCGGTCTGGAACCTCTATAAAGTCAGCAAAACGTGCATATGCGTGAGTGGCACGAATGTGTTAACTAAACTTGTTTCCCATTAAGTTTTATACGACGAAAAAGGGTCAAAAATTTGACCGAAAAATCCACCCATTTAAGATTTCTGTAACTATTAAGTAAACTATAGTTCTGTCCCATACTAGCGTTTATACTTTATTTATACTAGAAGAGACCATTATATTTTTACATGCACAACACACAGTAAATAAATATCTAGACACATTTAGTACCAGAATCTAACCTGGACTTCTATTATGATGACTAGAAAACAATATAGAATACATGTATGACATACAAACATCCATGACAGTCCATATAAACAATTAGATTCAAGACTATATATCAATCAGAAGGTCAGATAATTAAATGTGTCTATTAAAAGTACTTCTTGCTATTAAAATTATTACTCACTCGATGACTTCATAGTTTTATTTAAAATTAAACATAAACTGCACGTTTTCGCTTCAATAAATACTGCATTGTGTTGCATTACCATAAATATTCATGTCAAGATGTGTTGTTGAACAGGCCACAAAAAAAGGTAAAGCAAGGACGATTTACCTCTGTTTACTTAAACGTTACCCCACGCGTCGGTCCGGTGAACTGGGTGAACATGACCACACGAACAAAATGTAATTTATACTACGATGCGGCCGCTAGTGTAAAAATTAAAAGTTTTTATTTTCACTTTCCGTATAGTCGAATTATTAAATCTGTTTTTTCTTTCTGCGAGGGCGCCCGAGCGCACTGCATACAAAGTTTCGTCGTATTTTTAATAATAACTGATTAATGTCAAAGATTTTTTTTAAATATTTAGTTTACTTTTTTATTAATTAAATAGCAAGATTTGCACATCCATCTGTCATCAACGTCATCTATCGAGTTATTTGGAACCATTGTTACTTTTTAAGTCCCTATCAGAAAATCCCCCATTGTATGTATTGAAAATATTGAAATGATAGAGAAAGTACGCAAAGTTCGAGTTATTGATCTATTCTAAAAAATAATAAATGATGCTATCTGTTAATGGTTTTAAACAAGTTAATGGAACTGGTTTTTAATTTTATCATAGGTAGGTACTTTATCAATACTGACATAATAGCCATTTAGCACTTTGAACAAATTAATGACTAAAAACATTTCCACAACATCAATTAAATAAATGAGACTACCTAGGTGAAACCCAATCATTATTGGGTTTATACATTAATTTGTATGAACACCCAAAAACTTCTAAGACAGACTTCTTCTATACAGGGTGTAGAATTATAATATTAAAGGAGGTGCTTCAGACCATCAAACTGAACAACTGTCACTAGGGGACCAACATTGTATTGTGTTTTGTATTGAAATCGCAAAAAAATTCTGCTGTTCCATAGAAAACGTCAACTAATTGACCCAAATGTAAACATGTAACAACTGATTTTTATCGGCGATTTCAAATTTGTCCCACCCCACAGTGAAAGTTTTTCCCGTTTAATCATCTGAACCCGCCCCTTAAGCATGTAACGCATTTAAGTTTACACCCTGTATACTTATAGTGCAAGTTAATAATTTAAAAATATCTTGAAGTATGCATAATATTAATGTTTAAAATATCCTTGTTCCAGATCGACACAAGTGGCAACGGTTTCATCGATCTGAAGGAGTTGAAGGACGCCCTCGACAGTGTCGGCTACAAAATACCACAATGGAAGGTCAGTTACGAGACAGGTGCTTCTTTGGGGGACGCCATATGGTCCCACCACAATCGTTTCATTAAACTATAGCTTGTCATATTGAAATAATTTCTTCCAGTCAATTTTGGTGACTTTTCTAGATTCAAATTGATAAGTTTTGGATATTTAGGTTAGTTTTAAAATGTAGCTATTAAAAACTTATTCATTTATAAATTAATGACGTTTTGCTTAGTCTAGCACTGGATTTCTGCCGATGTCAAGTAGTTTGTGGGCGTGTCTACAAAATATAAAAATTTTGAGAAAAGAGAGGGCGGTGCCTCGTGGCCAGCTCAAACGCGAACCGCGCGAATGGCAACCGCTTGTGCCCAAACTTGCAACGATAGACTCCCTAAAAACATTATAAATACATGTTGATTTAGATGATTTGAATAATAATTAACCTGAATAGAATACTTTAATAATAAAATATCTCTGTCTAGACTCTAGAGCCTTGTGAAAAAAAATATGAAAAGCGCGAATGAAATTACGCGGCTTTCGACGGCTAATCATTTTAACTTGGAAAAAAATTTGTTTTTGCATTCTTCCTCAAGGATGTCTTCAAATATATTACTTTAAAATCCTGTATGTTCTAAAACCCATTGTCAAACATTTCAGGTTCGATGCATGATCGAGGAATACTACGACAACGGGTCGAAGCACGGACGTGGCGTCAACGGCAACATGAACGGAGACTCGAGGAAGAACGGCATATCTCTCACAGAGTTCGAGGAGCTATGCGCCAATCTGAAGGCACAGCAGGTCTGTACTGCTTGTTATACGCTTATTATTTACTAAACAAGATAGAACACTTCCGTGAGAAATGGCTGGAACGGAGACGCGTGGAAGAACGGCATATCTCTCACAGAGTTCGAGGAGCTATGCGCCAATCTGAAGGCACAGCAGGTGGGTACTGCTTGTTATAAGCTTATTGTTTAGTAAACAAGATAGCTTGACAAACGGGTGGAACGGAGACTCGAGGAAGAACGGCATATCTCTCACAGAGTTCGAGGAGCTATGCGCCAATCTGAAGGCACATCAGGTGTGTACTGCTTGTTATACGCTTATTGTTTAGTAAACAAGATACCGTGACAAACGAATGGATCGGAGACTCGAGGAAGAACGGCATATCTCTCACAGAGTCCGAGGAGCTATGCGCCACTCTGAAGGCACATCAGGTGTGTACTGCTTGTTATAAGCTTATTATTTAGTAAACAAGATGCCGTGGTAAATGAATGGAACGGAGACCCGAGGAAGAACGGCATATCTCTTACAGAGTTCGAGGAGCTATGCGCCAATCTGAAGGCACAGCAGGTGGGTACTGCTTGTTATAAGCTTATTGTTTAGTAAACAAGATACCGTGACAAACGGGTGGAACGGAGACTCGAGGAAGAACGGCATATCTCTCACAAAGTTCGAGGAGCTATGCGCCAATCTGAAGACAGCAGGTCTGTACTGCTTTATGATTATTTAGTAAATAAGATAGCAACACTACTAAAGAAGATACAGAGGGTTTCCATCTCCTCGTTGCAAAATGTGCAGCTTTTAACACTTTAACTGCTGACGACCTACGTCGTAGGTCGGCAACAAATAGGCCGCAGTGCTGAAGAACCCACGTAACGAGTCAGTTCAATTGCGTTTCGCCTGTGCTCATGACCTACCGCGCGAGTCACCGACAACCTTACGCCTGCGCGGGTGACTCACGACGCGAGCCACATTTATCGTTTCAACGTTCCGACTATGCGCACGACCTACGAGGGGGGTCAAGTGCTATTGCATTTCCCCCGTGCTCATGACCTACAGCGTAAGTCACCCAAACCTTACGCATGTGCGGGTGACCCACGAGGTGAGCCGCATTGGTCTTTTTGCGTTACGACTGTGCGCACGACCTACGAGGGGCGTCAGTTTTAGCACTGCGCGAGGATCACGATTTTGAGCTTAGCAGCGAAAGTGTTAAACAAAACTAGTAATAAATGCATGAAATAGAGACGCGTGGAATCCACACACTGTGTGTCCAGTGTCTATTATGGTATATGAACGAACCATCGAAGCATCTAATTTATTTATTAAGAGGATAGACGGGTACTGTTTAGTCCGTACAAACGTATTCCAGTTTCCTCCCTGGATAATGACACTAGAGGAAACTATTTTTTCCATACTATCTATATCGCCTATGTCATGTTACTATGTTTTTTTTTTTCGATAAATTAATTACTAAAAGAACTAGGGAAAAAAATGCCGAAAAATTGTTCAATTTTACCGCTGCGTTCAGACGTCCAGCAAGCAAATTTGAAGTATATGTAACAAAAAAAGGAAAACATACAGACAGACATAGCCAAAGTCATTTCATATTATTCTTGAAAGAATTTTTAAAACCGGTTCAGTGTTGGAAAGGGAAACGGGGGAATACAAAATCGTGATTTCGTCCATTTTATGTAGGTAAAATCTGTCGGCGCTGCAGTTGTCACTTTCGCACTTGGTAGCTCGGTTGATCGGGAACAGCGCGACAGCAAATAGATCTGTTAAATACCGATTCTTTAAATTTCTTGCAGACCGTCTATCCTCTTAAGTTGATTTATAACTGTTTAGTCCGAAGACTATTCAATCAAATCAACTCATAAAGAAAATAATGAAAAGATAACCAACGCTCTTCTTAATCTATATTAATGACATTGGGTCTGTTTTACCACCATCGATGAAGGCCGAGATAATTTGTTACGCAGACGACACTGCTGTTGTTTTTAATGGCTCCTCATGGGACTCAGTTTTCTCTCAAACCATAGACGGCCTCTCAATAATTGCAAAATGGCTTGCCAAAAACCTGCTCACACTAAATACAGTCAAAACCAAATACCTCTGTTTTCACAAAACATTAGCTTCAGGACCTCGCATAAGCCCCCCGATCAAAATACACTCCTGTAACCGCCTATCAGACTCATGCACATGTGATATTATTGAAAGAACCGATGCCATCAAATATTTAGGAATTACAATCGACGAAAAAGTAACTTTTCTCCAACACATCCGCTCCCTAGCCGGTCGGGCTCGCAAACTTATTAATATCATGAGGCTTCTAAGAAACAGTGCATCCTTAGAAACCCTAACATTAGTTTACATGGCACTATGCCAATCAGTCCTAAGTTACTGCATAAGCTGCTGGGGAAGCTCCGCCAAATCCCACATAATTGCTGTGGAAAGAGCCCAGCGCTCAATTCTGAAAGTAATGCTAAAGAAGCCTATCCGGTACCCAACGTCTGACTTATATAGGGATTGTCGTGTCCTAACTATACGGAAGCTATTTATCCTCAACGTAACCATATCTCAACATAAATACATTATTAAGTCTCCGGAGTACAAAACCATGCTAAATCGAAGGGTCTAAAAAAAATCGAAGGGTTTAAAGCTAAAACTCTACCAACGAAAACAGCGTTTGCACAAAGGTTCGCCCCATTTCTACATCCATTTATTTACAATAAAGTTGTAAAAGAATGTGATATAAAACACACCACTGCAAGTACTGCCAAACGTCTGGTCCGAAATTGGCTTTTAGAACTTGATTACGAGGACACCGAAAGGATACTGGAAATTCCAGCATAATACCTATGTACAAAGGATCACAAAAATTTTTTAGTAATTACTATAATCTTTACAGGCACTTAAATACTAATACAAATTATAATAATATAATATAATACATAATATACAAAATATATATACCTACTATAAACTACTTACACTACACTACACTGCACTACACTACACTACAATACACTACACTACACTACAACTCACTTCCAATTCGAGTCCAATTAAATTTAATTTAATTTAATTAATATTAAACTTTTTAACTTCTGCACTATTAATAGTTATACTTTTCTTTTTATCTTTATATAAAATATTAATGCACAAGACCTCACCTGACGATTACTAGATTATATTGTTAAAACTGCCTACAGGTTCACACATTGCCAGGCTTGCCTAGTGTGGAACCACCATCACTCCCAATCTATGTACTGAACTGCTATACAATTTGTGCTCCTCTTTTATATTTTTTCCTGTACTGATTCACTTCTGTGCAAATAAATAATTTTTTTTTTTTTTTTTTTTTATAAACAGTGTCAACTTATTTGAACCCTTCACAGATGTTTTAAATTGTTAAACCGTCCCTATTAGCACTGTTTATCAATAGATTAAGCTTGTCACGAGTCAATAAAGCTATAAATTATATGTAGTTGTGACAAAGGTCAAATTGTCTATGAGTCATACCATATTAGGTCAAATAGACATTATAATATTTAATTACGTTGTGCATTTCTATTCTTCTGTCGTTGTCGTTATAAAACTTTAGATTCTTGCATCAATATCGAAATTGATTATGCAAAATTTATTTTTATGTGCAATAAAGTGTAATCTTGACTCTAATATACCTACTAAATAGTTGCTAAATAGCTTTATTTATGTTTACGACATGACAAGTTTTCTACAACCAATTTCATCTTTAATTTATTATTTATTTATGTTATTTTAACACTTTAGTAAACACACGGACACAATAATATAAATAATGATATAGACAAAGGTCTTCTTTTCTAACTGAGCCCCTTTTTCACATATTTGTCTCCCTGATGGAATTTCATTTTGAAATATGTAATGAACACAAGCTAAGCCGCTAGCGAAGTAACTGGCAGGATCTATAATCCTTTATGATGTGTCATACTACCTCTTAAATAATGTGTGATAAAGGTTATCTGGATGAGATCGTTACAAGCGATAAGACTGCACTTGCGGTCACTACGTAATGAAACTGTGTCATTGCCAGTCTTCAGTCTTTATTCGCATCGTAATATTCGTGATATATTATACTGCATTTCACATACGAAGGAATCTGGCAGGACCATTATGTCAAGATTATTGCGAAAATTGCTCGTTTCACGCATCATACTACGTTAAATGGATAAAGTATAATAAAAACTTTTGATATGTTAACAATTTCAATCAATATAATGATTATGTTTGTGGTCATTACATTTTGCAATCTTTATGTCCAATTACAAATGTTGGAAGGGGACGGTCTAGTGCAATATTTTTTTCATCACTCATACTCTGAAAGTAGGTTATTGTTTATCTAAGAAGCGGGTTGAAAGTGATACATTTCTTCCCTAGGGCGGAAAAGTAATAAAAAAAAATCTACGTCTATACTGAGCAAAGGCAGAAACCTATACAGCCACACTTCGATAACATTATATTAAAATTATTAATTTTTATAATTATTATGAATAGAAATATTCGAATTTAGTAATAATAACAATAATTAGTAACATTTCGATACTTTTGTATAAGTTACATGCATTTTGTTTTCTGCGTGAAGAACAGGTGAAGAAAAAGTACCTAATTTAAAAAACAGGCTAGTTTAAAAAAAAGGTTTTTCTTTTTCGCGCAAGGTTGCGTTCAGGACCTTTGGGTGCGGTTGTTTTTTCAACTCGCACTATGGTAGAACGTTTTTCACCGAGGCTCTGAAGTGCGATTTTTGAACATCATATGAGCGAATCGGCAGTAGAAAGATGCATAATCTCGTAGTAATTATGACATTTTCGACTGCCGAGTCGCTCGTATGATGTTCAAAAATCGCACTCCTGAACGGCGTTGGTGCGAAAAGTTGCGGTCGGGGTGCACCTGGGGCGTAGGTTCGGAACGCAGCCTTGCGCGAAAAAGAAAAAAACTTGAAAAAAAACGGAGGGAAAGCCACATGTTGCAAATTTTGCGATTCAGAAATTGATTTTGCATTATCTGGTTTTGGTTAATTTCCTCGTAATCGTGATGAAAAGCAGAGTGAACGCCTCACGTTCGTTCGGGGCGCCAAACATCTCGTGTGAAATGGGTCACTTTCATCCCTTGGTTAACAATCTACTATTAATGTCACACGTTCAAATCAGCAGTAGAAAATTGAAATTACTATGGAGATTATCATCATTCGATCATGATTTTGAAAGTGTAAGATTCAAAAATAGCACTTCTAGACGTACATAGACCAAATTGGTGACGCTTAAAAAGGGCCAGGTCAGATGTACCCGAAACCGAAGAACATGCATGAAGAGACTAATGAATGTGATGGAAGCGAAAGAGGTCTGTTAGAATCGTAGCAAATGGGGTTCTATTGTCTCTGCCTACCCTAGCGGGAGACAGGGGTGAAAATATGTGTATGTAACAGATGATTTCGTTAAAATCACGTTTAATCGGAAGCACAGCGTGGGTGCGCCCCACAAGGTGGACCGACGACCTGGATGTCTAGTATGATTTCTCTACACGCGCGCGACGCGCCTTCGCTGCATACAAAATAACCTGTTCCCGCGCTTTTCGGAGAGCGAAAGCCGCGCTTGCCGCGACTTGTAGTATGGAAAAAAGCCGAGTCGCGCGCAAGTAGAGAAATCATGCTAAAGGCGGCTAAAGTCTGGTAAAGGCGGCGGGAACCAGCTGGATGAGGGCAGCGCAGGACCGGTCGTTGTGGCGATCCTTGGGGGTGGCCTATGTCCAGCAATGGACGTCCATCGGCTGATGATGATCATGACGCTTTATACAAATAAAAGACACCAAGCCGTCTAAACAAGCTCCAACACATTACATCGACCTTTTCAGTCTCATATCAAATTATGTACAATTATTCATCAGGTCAATGCTCTTGATTATGGAAACAAATTGTATGCATGTTTTTGCAACACATACATGTTGTAAACAAAATAGTTAGAAGTTGTTCAACGTGATAATTTATATCACTTAACTACCATATTTAGATATTCTATGTTTTTATTGGCTGTTGAAATGCAAATTTCTTTATTGCTTCTATTGGCAAAGTGGGTACATTACTTAGTATGTATTTGAATAGGTTATACATAAGACTAGAACCTGGGCTGTTAAATAAGTTGAATCACGAAATTTTGCAATTTAATTTAACTATTTTTGTTGTCTTGAATTACGACACCAAGTATAGGTAATACTACTAACTTCCTTAGGCTTACCATGAGTTTGCGGTGGAATAAAAGTAGTTTTACTCTTATTTTCGTATAAAGTTTCGTACGACGGGCTTACTCCCCGTCACACTGGACAGAATGTCGGTACTACTAGTGAATCGTGAATGTTCTGAGTTTTCAGAATATCTCTGACTACCCCCTCGGGGAATATAGTCGTGAGCATATGCTTATAAATGCGCCCCGTAACAGTAGTACCTATACTACAGTGTCAATTCATGGCAGGCTTGCAGGACATCCAAGCTTTGGTCAGTAGGTATAAGGCTCTATTAGTGAGTGACGATTATTTAGTCTTATTAGTATTTAGTTAACTATTTGACGCTAGATGGCGTTAAAAGAAAAAAAACGAAAATGAGTTTAAAATTGAAATAAATTCCTTGACACAAAAAACCTTTAACCTCGCAATAGGCTTGTCGATTTATGGCTTTTTGTATGGGGTTATGCATTGGAGTTTAAAACAGTATTTTTTTTATAAGTGAAAGCAGTTCAATAATTGTTTACTTATGTAGTACCTTTACTATTTTTCAGGTTTCCAGCACATTCAAGCAGGCTGTCAGTAAAAAAGAAAATCTGGAACACTTAGGTGGCATGAGTGAAGCGTCCAGCGATGGTAAGTGTTATACAGGGTGTTTGGTGCATCGTTGGCCAAATTGAAATGGTGGATAGGAGGGGTCGACGGCTATCTCGCCACGTCCCCAAAAAAAATTCCCGCATCATAAATTTTTTTAGGGGTTTTCTCAAAAAAGACCGAAAGTCAGCATTTAAGCTTGAATAAAAAAAAAAGTTGTAAGTACAAACCCCAACATATTTTTTTATTTGAGTGTCCAATGTTTTACGAATCTACTAAAATATAAATTACATGAATAGGACTACTAGTTTTTTTTTATTGACCTTAACTTTTTTTGAAAGAGGAAAAATAAAATTTTAGACTCAACTTTGAATTACAATTTAAAAAAAAACTAAAAGCGATCGAGTTCTTCAGATTTTTTAAAAACTTCTCTATTCTATCTTCTTTCTAACGATATGCCATATGCCATGAAATCCGTCCTCTAACTTAGTTTATTTAATAATTTTGCGTGTCGGGGCGCGTTTTGGCCGATATTCGATATGCAGGATAAAAACTTAAAACACACGCGTAGTAGGTCGGAATTGCATCTTCCTTCTGCGCAGTCATCTCTGATGGCCATCTCTTCCTTACATTGGGTTCTAATGGACCTAGGACATGAAATAAAAAATAAAATCTTAATAATCACATTTGTATTTAAAAAAAAAATATTACAAATCTTGCTCGAAATGTGCTCCCTAATAGCAATGCAAGATTAATAATTTTTTTTTTTTATATAAATATGTGATTATTAAGATTTTATTTTTTATTTCAAGTCCTAGGTCCGTTAGAACCTTATGAAAGGAAGAGATGGCAATCAGAGTTCACTGCGCAGAAGGGAGATGCAATTCCGACCTACTATGCGTGTGTTTTAAGTTTTTATCCTGCATATCGAATATCGGCCAAAACGCGCCCCGACACGCAAAATTATTAAATAAACTAAGTTAGAGGACGGATTTCATGGCATATGGCATATCGTTAGAAAGAAGATAGAATAGAGAAGTTTTTAAAAAATCTGAAGAACTCGATCGCTTTTAGTTTTTTTTTAAATTGTAATTCAAAGTTGAGTCTAAAATTTTATTTTTCCTCTTTCAAAAAAAGTTAAGGTCAATAAAAAAAAACTAGTAGTCCTATTCATGTAATTTATATTTTAGTAGATTCGTAAAACATTGGACACTCAAATAAAAAAAAATGTTGGGGTTTGTACTTACAACTTTTTTTTTTATTCAAGCTTAAATGCTGACTTTCGGTCTTTTTTGAGAAAACCCCTAAAAAAATCACCTAAAAAAATTTATGATGCGGGAATTTTTTTTGGGGACGTGGCGAGATAGCCGTCGACCCCTCCTATCCACCATTTCAATTTGGCCAACGATGCACCAAACCAACATTATTTAATGTCGGTTCCTTATAATCTATTCTATCTATTTGGTTTCTTAACCAACATGGGCACTTTAAGATAAATGTGGCTCCTAAGACAGGGGGTTTAATAACAGGCAATAGAACAGAACAGGAGTAGGAAATAAGGGGGGGCCCCATGAATCGCAGGGCTATATATCCCATATTATCGATGGGTTTGCTCTTGACCTCGACCTTGCTTGAGAGTAACCTTGCAATATCAGCCAGCATTTAATATCGAAGGCTTGCTTCATGATTTCTTCTAAAGAAGGCCTTCCCTGGGGTTCCTCCCTCGCAGTTGAACTGGAAATTAAATAAAACTTCAAATGTTTTCCAGGAACAACCCATTCAGTCCGCTTCGAAGAGCAGATGGCGTTCTCCGGGTGGATCAACAGCAACCTGGAGCACGATCCCGATTTAAAGCAACTCCTACCCATAGACCCCGAAGGAAAACAGCTATACGAGAAACTTAAGGATGGACTTATTTTGTGGTAAGTGGGCAAGGTACAGATAAATAGGCAAGAGATAAACTGCTCGCAGAACAAACGGTTACCGGAACCGCGTACCGGAAGGCGCAGCGTGGGCTTACCCACGGGACCTTAAGGCCCACGGCGATAGCCCATACGGAAGAGAGCTAGCAACTCAATCATGAGGCGGCGGTTCGATTCCTGACCCGTACCACTAAGTTCTACGGAATTTATGTACGGTTTTATTTATCAGTATCTCGGCAGTGAAGGAAAACATCGTGAGGAAATACCTGAGTAGGGGTAAAAAATAGTACGGTTGTGTCTGTAAAATATGGGTGAGCTTGTGGCGAACACAATAGACCATCTATATTCGCAGTAACGAACCTTGCTTGCAATAGCCCAGCCAACAACGACCTGGTGAAGGTGGGGGAAACCCGTAGGATTGCGGCAGCACAGGACCGGTCGTTGTGGCGATCCTTGGGGGAGGCCTATGTCCAGCAGTGGACGTCCATCGGTTGAGATGATGATGATTATCATGACTCAAGATATGAGTTAACACTCGATACAGATCTTTTAAAACTGGCTTAAAAAACAACAAAGTAAACAACATTCTTTCTGTCATTACAGCAAAGTGATAAACCACTCGTGCCCGGACACGATAGACGAGAGAGCTATCAACAAGAGAAACCTGACCCTGTACACCAAGCACGAGAACCTGACCCTCGCCCTGGTCTCCTCGCAAGCTATCGGCTGCAACATCGTCAACATCGACGCACACGACCTCGCCAAAGGTAAGAATTAGCAGGAGAATGTAACGCCAATCTAGCAATATTTATGCCTTATAAACTACACTCTATGCTCGAAGGCGCTGAACATCGATATTTTGATTGCTGTGATTTGTGTGTGCGTAATTTGACGGCTTATAAGGGTGTATTATACGCAATCCATATGCATGTTTTTTTTTACAAATGAAATTTTTCAAATCAGTATTTATTTATCTACTATAAAATTATCTTGACTTTTCTATATAGTAATCATAACAATGTATTCTTGCAGGCAAACCTCATTTGGTGCTGGGTCTACTGTGGCAGATTATCCGCATCGGTCTCTTCAACCAGATCACACTGGAACACTGTCCCGGTCTCACAGAGCTGCTCAATGACCAGGTAACTACGAACAACGTACTAAACATAATAATTAATAACAAGGATATGTAAAACATGCTATGATATGTCTCTGGATTATAGGATTTGTAGAGCAAGGAAAACCCAAATAAAACATGTAAATATCGATGAAAACACTGATGAAATAAAAATATTAAAGAATACAGGGTCCATCCTTATACAATGTGTTAATGAATTAGCGCAAAACCTCATACACCCCAACTGATTTATAACAAAATAATTAGATTGAAACAACAATTTCATTATTTTCATAGTTAAAATTTAAAGTTATTAGCATTTTAAGTTTTCAGGCAAAAATGATTTGTTATCATTCCAGCACTGAAAGAAATCGCTAACGTACTCATGGATACATTTTAATAATCTTGTTTTGGTAGTGAGTGTGCCCGTGCGGTGGGTCGACATCGGGTTCAGGAAATTTTATATTTTGCAATGGAGTTATTATATAATAAAAATAAATATTGTAATAAGTTAAGTTAATAATGAATAAGTTGTAACTACATTTAGTTTGCAGTGCCCTTACAGGGTTCATGTGCGCCCTATTTTTATGTGTCCACCTTATGTAACCACATGAAGCAATAAACTATTATGACTATGACTATGACTATTTAATATTTTGAAAAAAATTACCTATGTTGAAACCATGATAATTCGACTCAGCTCTCGATTCGAAACAAACTATTTTCTATTTTTGCGATAATTCATTAATACGTTGTATACTGACGGTTTTTAAGTGAATGATCAGACTGTCAAACTAAACATAACATTCTCTACATATTGAGACAAAAACAAAATTGAGAAAAATAACGAAACTAACAACAAATTGCAGGAGCGCATCGAGGACCTGCTGGCGCTATCTCCGGAGGCGATCCTGCTCCGCTGGGTGAACCACCAGCTGCAGAGCGCCGGCGTGACGCGCCGCTGCACCAACTTCCAGCAGGACGTCGCCGACTCCGAGATATACTCGTACCTGCTCAAACAGATCGCTCCCAACGACGCCGGCGTCACGCTCGACGCTCTCCGGGTATGTATATTGTTCCCATAAAGGTATTATACTAGGAATAGAGGAACTGACAGCTGAGAGAGCGAGATGTACCTAGCGGCACCACTGTATGGTAGAAAGAGTCAAGTGACGCGAGGCAATAGAACCGTTTTTGTTTTGGGAACTTAGCGGCATAATCGACAGGGTAAATATTCGAGCTCTGTGAATAATTTTTGAATCTAAAGTGAAATCGTAGATTAATTTGTGAAAAATACTAACACTATTTCACTAAATTATCTACGATTTCACGTTAGATTCACAATTATACACAGAACTCGAAGTTTTAGCGTGCCGATAAGTGCCGACAAATTCACAAAAAACGGTTTCATTTGACAACTCATTTCAGTCCCTCTATTCCGGCAGGTATAATAAATTTATGATTGTCCCACAGCTGGGCAAAGGCCTCCCCTCTTCTTCTCCAAACTCAGGCCAACCGTTCAGGAAGGTATTCAAATCATCGCTCCATCTTCTCTTGTGTCTTCCACGACGTCGGCAAGCATCTTGTGGAACCCATTCTGTAGCCATCTTGGTCCACCTCTGGATGCTTGCTCCAGATATCCCGCCCAGTCCCACTCCAGCTGATCTGTTTTTAGGCCTACGTCTGCTATACCAGTTTTGGAGCGCAGATGTCGGCAAGTTTTCGCTTGATTGCCATAAGCTCTTTCATGAAACGGAAAACTGATACGATCGGTGATCGGGTTGGATGTGGTGGCTATAACAGACAGCCACATGGTAAGGGGATCCGAGATGTTGACGATGCCTGAAGGAATGGAATAAGCCTCTTATGTCGTCTACCCTTCTGGTATGACTTGACTGCTTGCGCGCGACTCTGCTTTTTTCCATACTACGCGTGGGAATGGTAAATGTGGATTTCGCTCACTGAAAAGTGCGGGAAGAGGTCCTTTAGTATGCAGCGAAGGCCACACAACACTAGATACAAGACGCGTGTGTCTATCCTCCGTGAGCTACCGACCACCGTTGTATTGTGTCCGCCATTGGTTTTACGTGTGCGGTAGTGAAACGAAACTCCATTCACACGGCTAACAATTTTAGAAGCCAAACCTCATAAATAAGGGGCAAATCGGGCGTTTAAAAGCCGCTTGACGAATTGGAACTATTATTAGACTTGACCAATTGTACCCTAAATCGATTAGACGACACGTGATTTTTGTTTGCGGTATAACAAAGATCTAAATTAGTAACGTAACCTATTCCTCACCCCAGGAAACCGACCTCCTCCGGCGTGCCGAGGTGATGCTCCAGCAGGCAGCCAAGCTCCGCTGCCGCGCGTTCGTAGCGCCGGCCGACGTGGTGGCCGGCGTCTACAAGCTGAACTTGGCCTTCGTCGCGAACCTGTTCAACCAGCACCCCGGCCTGCAGCGCCACGCCGACGCCCAGGAGTACAAGCAGCTCGACGAGACCAGGGAGGAGAAGAGTTAGTACCGTTCACTTCAACTAGCGACCTCCTCCAGCCGAGCACCAGCACGCGACCAAGCCACATGAGAAAGTACCCCACAGATAGTAAGCTTCGACACAATCGCGTTAGTTGACTATCTATGGGGGATATTGGACGAGCGCTTTATGTGATCATTCGCTCCTGGCTCCATCGAGACAAATCTTTTAGAAGCGCACAAAATGTATCACAGTTACCATATCAGAACTCTCTTTTCTGTATGTGGGAAAACAATAATAATCACAGAACATTATAAGAGGGGTTAGAAATGCAAAGTAGCGCTTTTGTTTCGGAGACGACTGTCGCCACTTGTCTTCCCACTCACGCTGCTACAACTACTTATGCCCAAGTGCTTGCATTACGCCGCGCGCCTTACGGAGTCATGCAAATCATTGCATAACCGTGTAGCACGCGTTCCACGTCTAATTTGCACTTCTAACCCCTCTTAAAATGTTATGTGATAAATATAATTTTTCTTTTGTTTAATAGCTTTTGACAGCGACTTTGTCTGAGTTGACTTAGTATTAGTAGAATTCTTTTGATAGCTCAATTGCTACCCATGACTTTACCTCCACAAGCCAACATTATCATACAAACCTGGTCACCTCTGGTTCATTTTTTCCTCTCTTTGACAAGTAATTGTTGTTTTAGAATTATTTTATGTATGATTCTTTTGTGTTTGTAGGTATGAATATGTATTCGTAATAGGTATTTATATTATGTATGTATTTTATATAACAGTATGTTTGTATTTGTATAACTTTATTTGTGTATGTTATCTATATTATGTTATTCTGATATAAACCGCCTACCAATCTTCTTTTACTATTTCCTCTACCCAAAGGTTGTCTGGAAGAAATCGCTTTTTAGCGATAAGACCGCCTGTTTTTTGTGCCTTTGTATTTCCTGATTGTTTGCTCTCTGTACACTATGTTTTTTCTTTTTGGTGTGAAATAAAGTATAATTGAATTGAATTGAATTGAAACCTTACTAAAACAATAAAACTTTGCAGCATACCGCAACTGGATGAACTCGATGGGCGTGGCGCCGCACGTGAACTGGCTGTACTCTGACCTGACCGACGGGCTGGTCATCTTCCAGCTCTACGACATCATCAAGCCCGGCATCGTCAACTGGAAGAAGGTACTGCTTCATTAATTTTAGGACTGAAGATTCTGAAATAAAGTTTAGATTTTGGGTGAGATAAAAATTTGTAGATCAGCTTTTCACAACTTAAGATAGTTCTATTGAATCGTCATACGGCACGGCACATAGCTAATATCCGATGAGCAATAAATGTTCTGCCATTGAATAGCCATAGATTACTAAAGAGTTACTACGTATCATACACATCTTTCTCTTCTAAGTTGCAAAGAACTGATCAGAACGCAATACTGTGACGCTTCGTAAGTATTTACAACGACGCATCGTGTCACGGAGGCCTAGTCGCGTCGTGACGCAATATCGCATCGTAGAACGAAGCCGACGTCGCGTCGTGTCGTGACACTATATCGCGTCGAATCACTATGTCGACGTCGCGAAGTCGGCACTACGTCAATAACCTTCGTGCGATTACGCTCCCTGCATCAAGACACACAGGACCTTTTCCATTCTTCTTTATCGATGTAACGTTGTTCACAGGTGCACCGCCAGTTCTCGAAGCTGCGCAAGTTCATGGAGCGGCTGGAAAACTGCAACTACGCGGTGGAGCTCGGCAGACAGCTCGGGTTCTCTCTCGTCGGCATTGCGGGCGCGGACATCAACGAGGGCAACGCTACCCTCACGCTCGGTTAGATATACCAGACTAGTCTCACTCGGGGTGGTCAGACACATTGTTATTATCACCATTTACGTGCACTCGTAGGCAAAGTTTTGCATACGTCTTGCGTTGGGATGGAATGCAAATACAAATACAAAATACAAAATATTTATTGAACCAACGTGTGATACAGGTTTTTAGGACACTTTATGATTAACAAACTTAGATTACCCATACATAGCACATTGGATAGATATAACACATTTAAAGTTTTAAGCTGTGATCCCACACTAGACACAGGGCCTGGTTGGTGAGGATCAACATTAGTATTAACATTTAGATACAAAATGAGCGGCAGTTATTTATAATATAGTCATGTCTTCACATCTAAGGAGTTTACATGGTTTGGGTAAAATAATAATGGTATACATTGCTTGGTCATAGCCATAGCCCTGCTCTCAAAAACGTTTCATACAGGTACTCTCAAAAACATTTCCGTTTCATCGTATGACCAGGTGAATAGGGTGCTTTTAACTCTAACTGTAGCTTCGCGAATATTTAAGTGTTTGATTTCACATTCTTTAACAATTTTATTATATATAAATGGGAAAATAAAGGATAATTTGTTAAATCTTGATATAGCCTTAAGAAACCTTATGTCTTAGCCTGGCACTTTGTTAATCTGGGTTAGCAATTAACTTCGGGTAAAATAGCTCACCCATTTGTTTTTCTATACAAAAAATCGTGGGTTACCAACTTAACCTGAAAATTGGTAACCCAGGTTGATGCATGTGGGGCTTAGTCGTTTTGTTTGACACCGAATCAAATACAAATCGAGTGAAGTGATGCTGGATGCTAATAACATTTTAAATAATAAAGTAACCGCGGTAAACAATTTTGTATATTCTATAAGCTCACTAAATAAAATGAACTAGTGGCGTGACATTATTGATTCTGGTCGGTTGTGACCCTCATTGACGACTGTCAGACTAATGATAATTATTTCTTATTCATAATCCGTCCCTCGTTCTTGTAATTAGATTAGTTAGACAAGTAATTATAATGTATGTTAACATTACAGCACTAATCTGGCAGCTGATGCGCGCATACACTCTGTCAGTCCTCACCCGGCTCGCGAACACTGGCAACCCTATCATAGAGAAGGAGATCGTGCAGTGGGTCAACAACAAGCTGCAGTCCGCCGGCAAGGGCTCCTCCATCAAGAGCTTCCAGGTTTGTGCACCATCACATACAGTCCTCACTGTGACAACCGTTATATCATTACTGTTTTACCGGCGATCGGTCCTATAGGTCGAAATTTGGGTTCGCTAGACACTTCCGAGACCACTCTACTAAGTGAAGCACAGGGTGTCGCCGTTGACGGATACGTCAAGGAGGACATCATCATCACTTATCGCAGCAAGCGCGGCTTTTGCTCTCCGAAAAGCGCGGAAAAGGTTATTTTCTATGCAGCGAAGGCGCGTCGCGCGCGTTTAGAGACATCATACTAGACGTGCAGGTTTGTGCACCATCACATACATACAGTCCTCATTGTGACAACCCTATCATAGAGAAGCTATCACCAATTGCTAAAATACCTATTGTATGTCTAGATCTCTAGAAAGGTCTTGTCATAATCGCCAAACTTGGCAGGCGGATTGGAGATGTTTTCTTCTTCAAAAGAACTGAACGATATAGCGTTGCTGAGGGAGCAGCTATTGCTTGATTTTGCGAGCAATAGGCCTAAGAAGGGGACGGAACGGACGTTGGCGTAAAGACTTGCTGGATCTACGCGGACATTGGGCCGTGGGGATCAGTATGATTGGCGATCACTGGCGGAGGTTGGACACATTTGAATTTTGCTGTCCAATCGTTGGTAAACCTAAATTAATAGAGGAATTATTCCGGCTCGACATCTTCAAATACGAACTGATCGGCTAAAATGTCACTAAATATAGCTGGCTAATGTATCTTGCTGATTGCAGCTTAGTTTGGTGTAATATTTAGTGTATCGTATCTAAATCAAAAGTTATGAGATGTTAAAGTTTTTTTCTCAAACATGCTTGGAAATGTGAGCATTATTTTGACAACCTTCTTCGAGATAAATCGAAATTGCTGTACTGGCCAAATACATGCGCGCAGCGGCCGGCAATGTTGTATGAAAATCCATATCTGTCGTGTTTAGCGGCCAAGTAAATTACATACTAAACTCATATCTGTCGTGTAATTAAAAAATGGAACGATCTTTTTCTCCGAAACATGGCGACCAAGGAGGTAACTCATCAAAGGTTTTATTTAAATTTCGAACTGGCTTGCAAATAGAAAGCTGTTTATTGCAAAAAAAAAAAACAAATTGTTGTTCGTTGTTCGTCATTGATTTTGAAAAGAGTTTTAATTTCCGCGAATTATTTGAGAAAATTTACTGTTTTAATTTCCGCGCATTATTTGAGAAAAGTACTATACAAGCCTTGGCCACAACAGAGGCATTGATGGACGAACGTGTAAATGTGGGCCGAGGCGAAGCCGAGGCACACATACGTAAGTCCATCAATGCCTAGTTGTGGCCAAGGCTTGTATAGTACTTTTCTCTCTGTTGCTGGCCGCTGCAGTAATGTACTATATGAACGTGCGTGCTATGTCGCGCTCGCGAGCGATCGATCGTTATGGTATTGGATCATTAAACTAATAAAGATATTGTTTGCAGGATGAGGTGCTAGCAGACGGCAAGGTTGTGCTCGACCTGATAGACGCCATCAAGCCTGGCTCCATCAACTATGACCTGGTGTTGCCGGGAGGCAATGAGGAGGTATGTTTATTTATTTATTCTTATTTATTAGGTTTGCCAACATCTTATACTTTTATTGTGAAGGACACCTTAAGGGTTGTCCTCATCTAGCAGCACGGAATCGCATATTTTTACGCTCCATCCTATTCTGTCACTCAGGAACGTCATATGCTAGAGCGAAAAAGATAGCGGGAATGCTATAGCACCGGCAGTGCCTTTCTCGCTCTAACAAATGACGTTCCTGAGCTACAATCCTGAAATAAGGCTCAAATCTTATTCCTCAACAACCTCAAGCTCCTCGCTCTATACCTAGCGTTGCATTTTGAATAATTTAATCAAATTGAATCCACTGTTGGGCATATGTCTCCTTTTTTATCGCTCGCGGTCCTGTGCTAATCTGATCCAATGCAACCTACACCCCCTAAGTTAGGGCCATATCATACAAAAGATTTTTGAGCGAAAGCGTTGAAGGAACAACATCGCCGTGATATAGGCCAAATCGCCGCAATATTTCTATGATCACTCAGAATCGCGGCGATAACATAACAAACATAACACTCGGTAAAAACGCGGCGATTCAAGTCCAACGTCGCGCCTGTGCAGTTGCGATGTTGTGGCTCGTGAACATGAACACTCGTGTATACAGGGTGTAAACTTAAATGTTACATACTTAAAGGGGTGCTTCAGATCATCAAACAACTCTCATTATGGAGCCAACATCAAGAAAAAAAAATCTATTCCATAGAAAAAGTCGATACCACTCGACCAAAATTTATGAAACAACTGATTGTTTTTTCGCGATTTCAATGTTGGTCCCAAAGTAAACGTTTTTTTAGTTGCATGGTCTGAAGCACCCTGTTCGAAATATAACCCATTTAAGTTACCCTGTAGATAGGATAGGTCTCTTAGTTACTAATAATGATTAAAATTTCTCCAGGAAAACCTAGCAAACGCAAAATACGCCATATCAATGGCGCGGCGATGCGGCGCGCGCGTCTACGCGCTACCCGAGGACATAACCGAAAGGAAGCCAAAACTCATAATGACGGTGTTCGCCTGCCTCATGGCGCTGGACTACATCCCCACCATGGACGCGCCCGTCAACAACAAGGCGTAAGTTTTGTAGTTATATTCGTCGCTAGAAGGAGTGGCTGGGGTTTGTGTTTATGTCTTGTGGGTATCAGTTTTTGTCGTTTTCAAGGCACGATTATCGTCAGATTTAAGTTGACACCTTTTGAAGTGGACAGAGCTATTGGTCTAGAGGCCTATGTCATAAACATGACTAATTATAAATTACAAAGTATGTTTGGACACTTGCTGTTTAACCAGCAATGTTCCCTGAATTGTTATTGTATACAGGGTGTAACAAAACACCCTAGTAATACTTAAGGGGGTGCTTCAGACCATCAAACTGAACAACTTTCACTATGGAGCCAACGTCGAGAAAAAATAAAAAAAATATGCCGTCCCATACATTTGAGTCGAGACGGTACTGCAGTTTTGTATGAAAGAGCAAATTTTTTTTTCGCGATTTCGTTGTTGTCTCCATATTGAAAGTTGTTCAGTTTGATGGTCTGAAGCACCCCCTTAAGTATTACTAGGGTGTTTTGTTACAGCCTGTATACAATGAACACAGTTCAGAGAACATCGCTGGTTACAATTCAGAGACGAGAAAAAGGTTTAGGGTTACTATTGTAATTTTATAATTGTAATGTTTATAAAATAGATCCCCGGTGTCAGGTTAAAATGGACGAGGCTTCTTTTTGTCCAAGGGTTAATTTTTGACCAAAATTTCATTTGGGGATTTCATGTGATTGATACTAAGAAACTGGTCGAAATAATTTATACATTACCAGTTTCAGAACTGTCTTTCTATCATTCGGTTAATGGGACTCAGGCGCAGTTTTGAAAGAGAAACACAAAATTTAAAGTAACTTCTCTTAGTATTAAGTGCGCCCTATTTAAACATACTTGAATTTTGTCTGCAACTTCGATTATTATTATTGATATTTGAATGTCGTGAAATTACCAAAACGATTGGTAAAAAGTTACTCCTTTTAGGGACTATTTTAAGGGATTTTAATTTACAGTTAAAGTAAATTGATCAATATTATAAGCGCTCGATTCTCTCATAGATAAAGATAACAAACAAAAATTATAAAAATAAGTCAGAAAACTGCGGAGTTTTATAGGAAACATTGTGGCCTACCGAAAACAAATGTATATTCCGAACCGTCGATTATATAAATTAACATCCCACCTACTTATACATGAGAAATAAATATAGATTTCTGTAATATACACTGATCTTGATGGTAGTGGCTAAAATCGCATGCACTCTCTAGAAAATTCCAAAATTAAGGTCTTTTTCGTAAAAATGTTTCTTTACTTCTGTACATTTTTAATATCTGAGCAACGAGAAGGGACAATTTTACATGTTATTGGAAAAAGAGGCAGGTTGTGGCTTAAATAAAATGATAATTAAAGAAATATTGTGGAGTTAGCATTAACATTTTATACCATTTTTGAATGATTTTTCTCGTAGTAAACTTGTTACAAAATATACAGAAACAGAGTTAGGATTTTCAAAAAATTGCATGTGAAATTTGTCTCATAGGGTCAATTCAGATTAGGCGGAAAAATGCTCGAGCCTGTTTTTGGCCGCCATTAAAACTACAGCGCAATATGACGCTGCTGTTGGCTGGATTCGATTTTACTGTTGTATACTATTTTCACGTCTATTATCACGGAGGTCGTGGGTTCTATTCCCACGGGGGGACACCTAGTGATATGATATGTCACTTTGTGCATTTTTCTCTAGTTGGTTAGGACATTGCAGGCTGAATCACCTGATTGTCTGAAAAGATAGATGATTCCGTGGTGACATAAAAACCACGTCAGAGGCCGTAAGGCCACACGATAAGAAGAAGCTCTATTATGAATTAAGGTTGACATTTGCTCGAGCATTTTTTTCACCAAATCTGAATTGACCCTTAGGCTCATACACGATCTATTAAGTAGCCTCTCTATTATTAAAATGTTGCCTCCAATGGCGTACGCAGCTTTTGGCCTTAGAACCAAGCCACACGGTGTGGTGTTCTCTGAAGCCACCGCGTCCTGTGGTTTGATCCTTAGGCAGGCGCCAGACAGCAGCAAAGGTGTGTTCATAGTGTAGCTGGTTCTTTCACATATATAAAATGAGACAGAATGCGCCACGATGGTACTTGCGTACGTTGCCCTGAAGTCTGGCGCCTGCCTTACACATACGGTTTTGGTGATGGATTTTGTGCAGTTTTTGTGATGTCCCGAATGAGCTATCGCTGGCGGGTATAATTATAATATACTTTACATTTATATGAATGTAGTAATATTTGTGTATGTAACAATTTGTATGTAATTATAAGGGTAACTTATTTATTTAGGGATTAAGCGAAACGGTTTTGTTACGTGCGATTTATCTACTTTAGTTTTATAATAGGATTATTAATCCTGTAATTTTTCATTGTTAATACAATGAGCTTCAAAAACATGTATGCTCTTAAAGTATGACGACATTATTTCAAAATGTAGATATGAATTACAATGTTAAAAGTCTACACGTTCGTTATCCCTTCGTATTTGATTTGAGATTTTAGCTCAGTGCGTACTTTATATGCGTTCGCCATTTTCCCATATATGGAGGCACAATTTCCCTCTGGCCATAGTCTCTGATAATGAAATACTATAAATGTAGGATTTGTTCACTTTAGTCTTGAGTCAAGGCTAAGACTTTCTTTGCTATAACTTTCTGCATTTCTAATGAGATATTTTTGACAGCAATGGATGATAAATCGCCGCAATCACTCCGTTAGGAACATCGATTTACGTAATAGTATCAGTTTTGTATGAAACACCAATGGGTTGGGATACGAGCACACTCCATAGGCACACTGATTGTGAGTACCAAAGTAAAGTAAGGAAAATTTTGCGCTTTAGGAAATTATAAATTAGCAAAATATTTAGTACAGCTAATTTATTTTTATGAAGCTTCTTATCTCCACTGATTTGTATTAACTGTAAACATTATTTTAGCTAATTGTATTAAAACAATTTTTAAAAATCATGTAGTTTATTCCAATCTGCGTGCCTATGTAGTGATTTTATGTAATTAGTACTTTCAAGTTTTAGTATTACGGATGTGTCAATGTTTTTATACATTTTTACAACGAATTGTATGAGTTTCTATCGAAGGTTTTCGAAACGTAGGTTAGGTAAAGTCTCTCATGGGAGTACCAAGCTTTTAGATGTACTTTTTATAGGCTTATGAAAATAACAATACCCAACGGCTTCGCTGCGGTAGGGTAAAAAGGTACTTAATCGTATCGGCGAAGAAAATCATTAGATTTTAATTATTTTAGAGTCATCACTATTGTAGCTGTTAGTGAGGTCTTTATGATACTATTTAATTGCAATACAAAATTTAGTTTCTGCAAAGAAACGTCAGTCGAAGTTATTATAATACTGTTTGGCTTCCAAATTATCTAAAGTTAAGTTTATTTACATTCTTGAAAAGAGTGCATTATTATTGTTTTAAAATAATACAGAAAAATTTTGCTTGTGTGTGGGAAATTGGCAATAATGTTTGTGTGAAATTGTGTATGTTATTATTGGTTTAACATAACGAAACCTATGTATATGTCTATGTATTCATAAGAATGACATTCCCTTTATATTTTTCGGCATTCCCTATCGGCATTTTTGAACTGAAATAATTCCACACATCGTTTAAGCTACACGAAATATGTATGTATATTATTATTTTAGGTTAGTGTGAAATATTTTTGTAGATCATTTTTATTGATTGTAACATTCCTGAGGGACACAACGATATATTTTTAATTGTAAATTTTATTTTGTTACAGTTTTTAAGATTTGTTTATCGATTACATGTTTTTAGATATATTTTTCACTGGGAATCAACTAATCAAAGTTATATCTTAAAAATCATGTAACAAAGCGGTATATAAGTAAATAAATAATGTTATATACTGCGCAATACACTGTATTTAGTGATATACGCTAGCTGTCATTAATGTTTAAAGACAAATGTAAGCATATAAAATAATAAAACGGAATTGGTAAAATACTTCTATTTATTTCATTTCGTCCACACTTTCTATACACTACACTCAATCTATTAAATGTGGCTTTGGTGCTTCATACTTTTATGTGGTGTGTTGTCTGTGATTGTCCATATTTCCTTTATCACATGAAAAGATATCTCGGCGCGGCCGGACTAGAAGATAAGCTTCATACAAGCGGGACGACCCGCGCCGCTGTAGCCCGGCCCGCTAGAGTATACAGGGTGAAATTGATACGAGTATCATTAGCATCCTTTTAAACTAAGAGTCTACCCATCAAACTGAAAAACTTTTACTATGGCACCAAACTGATCAGAGCAAAAATACAATCAGCTGTTGCATACGTTTGAGTCAAAGAGTATCGAGTCGCGAACTCTCGCGTCGACATTGCAGTTTAGTATGGAACAGCTGATTTTTTATTTGCTTCGATCGGTTTGCTCCCATAGTAAAAGTTTTTCAGTCTGATGGGTAGACTGATATCAATTTCACCCTGTATACACGAACACAACTTTTTTCGCGAGTCTATCGCCGTAGCTTAAAGATGCTCGACTTCCAGTCGTATCTGTTCATATTATGCTTTTATGCCGGCTTGAGACAGGCCGATGGCGATGTACTATCGCGGACTTTTCCGCCTGACCACCACTAGGTTCATTTTTGCTTGCATACTAAAAAATAAAAGCGATGTCTTACCCCGCCCTATTGATGAATAGACCAATTAATAATAGTTTCTATACAATAAATTTTGGGCGAAATTATGCGATTTTTTTCTTAAGTGGTCAGGCGGAAAAGTCCCCGACATTGACGTATTTGTAAAAAGATGTAGTAACAATTATTTTTTTGAAGACTCGATGTACAGCGGCCTCGGCCTGCCTCGCGCTAGACTACGAAGTTTGGTAGAGATCCACTTCCTCTTAGAGCATACCCTCTCTCCACCTGCCGAAGCGCAGCGCAGAGCATTTTGCACTGCCAAACCATTATGGACTTTGCTTGCGTTGAAGTAACATCTAAAATCAAGTAACACAACTTTCGCTTCAAGTCGCTTCGATGCTCTCGGGGACTAGTAGTTGTGTTAATTGATTTTGTTGTTGATGTTATATCAATGCGAGCAAAGTCGATAATGTAGCCCAGTCATTTTACGGTTTGAGCCGGAACTAATTACTAATAGAATTTTTTTTTTCGCTATAATATTGAAGAGGTTAGCATCCTTTTAAACTAAGAGTCTACCCATCAAACTGAACAACTTTCACTATGGGAGCAAAACGATCGGAGCAACAAAAAAATCAGCTGTTCCATACTAAACTGCAATGCCTACGCGACGCAAATGTATGCAACAGAAGATTTTTTTTTGCTCCGATCTGTTTGCTCCCATAGTAAAAGTTGTTCAGTTTGATGGGTAGACTCTTAGTTTAAAAGGATGCTAATGATATCAATTTCACCCTGTATATTATGCATCCCTTGAACTCTGGAAAAAGCTAAAAGATTATGCACAAAAACTAAGAATGAATAATGAGCCTAGGCTTTTTCTTGACCTCTACAAAAAGGCATTAAATCTTCTACTTTTGCGAACTACGCTTTTACACCACGGATGACGCTTTCTAATTCGAAGGTTTATTGCAACCTGCAAAATGCTATCGATTATTTTTTTTGGTACGATCTGTATGATGATCTTTTAAAGTTAGCTCACCAATACTTGCAGATAAACTACTTTCTTAGAGCCATTATCACACAAGCTATTTTTGCGCGTTATTGCCTCGATATTACTGAAATCAATCAGTATCGCGGCGGAATTGGGTTGATATCGCGACGATTCAATTGATTCGTCGCGGCGGTGTAGTAACGACGTCGTTGCAGTGCAGTTGCGACATCGCTACTCTCAAAAATAGCTTGTGTGATATGACTAAACACCTGAAGCCGTAGCATGCTACACGTGATACGGAAGAATCCCGTCTTTTATCTCGTTCGTTCGCGCGCAAATAGAAAGAGAGCAAAGGTGTGATAGCGCTGTATCACGGTGGCATGCTACCCATGCAGGTTTTTCAGTCAACGCAAAAGAAATTTCCACCTCAAGGAGGCGTAGCATAAGAATAATAACCATTATATTACCCCATAGGTCTGAAGAACCAACAGATTACCTCGATAACTCTGTGGACTCCGTAGAAATCGTTGAAAACTTTGAAGACTTAATCGATTCAGTGGAGATAATCGATAACGCAGATGTCGACGATTTAGTGGATGTTGTTGACAATTCCAATGGAATCGAAATTACAGGGGATGAAGTCGAAGTTGTCGATGAATTCGACGACCCTGACGACTCGGGAGTGGGTGTCAATGTGACTGAAAAACCGACACCGCCACCTAAACCTGATAACCTAACATTGATCAGGACAGAATGAGTTATTTCAGCGAATTAGGTTAATTTAAAAATGTATATTTTTTATTTTTGTATTGAAAGAATTATTTTTTATAAAATTTCGTTTTTTTGTTTGTTGGAAAGTATTACTGCATTTTATCATAAATAAATTATTGGTGTTTTATTACTGAGTTTTAACTCTAGTCGCTAAGCGAAGGTAGTTTCATAAACTTTCATTTTATCATAAATAAAAATAAGCATGCGTGCACGCATAAATACTATGTGCTGGTAAAGCTGTTTTTGAAAAAAACAGTTTTCAGGCAAGTTTAAAATATTATACATCCCAGCCAAATCCTTAAAATTCCTAAAATGTATACAGGATGATAATTAAATGTTTAGCAAAATTTTCAGGGGTGGTTCTGTTGATCAAACTGAACAACTTTTACGGTGGGAGCAAATGTAAAAAGCAAAAAAAAAAATCCGCCGTTGTCTACGCTGTTCCATACTAAACTGTAAGACTAGACTATTTTTTATTATTTATTATGATGAAGGGGGAGGCCTTTGCCCAGCAGTGGGATGAAATAGGCTAAGAAAAAAATAATTATGACAGCAAAAAACGCCATTTGGGTTTGTCTTGGGGCACCATTTAAATTTTGAACAAAATTTTAGGTACTAAAATTAAAACAACTGATTTTTTTGCGACCATATGAACCTCTGAAAATTAAGCAAAACATTTTATTATCACCCTGTAAAGAAAAGTGGAAATGAAACCAAAAAAAGTTTGAATAAAATTGTGATGATTTATTTCATTCCATAGCCAACAACCAAATTGAATATACAATAATGGGATAGCATCAACGAAATTACAAACAATGTGGTCCAAAAAGTAAGCTTTCTTAGAGTATTCTTAACATAATAGATCAGGCAAGTAACGATCGATGTTGTATGTTAGACTGAAAGCCGGCGCAAACCTAGCGAAGCGCAGCGCAAAGCGTTTTTCACTGCCAAACCATTATCGACTTTGCTTACGTTGAAATAATATCGAAAATCAATTAACGTTCAGACGAATATTTTCTATGAGAAACGCGATTGCCCAGCCTTCCGAAAAGTGCGTGCGCGTGCCGTATTTTCGATTAAAAAGAGTTAACAAAAGTACTTTTTATAGATTTTTTTTATGATTTCACTAGATAAACTAATGTGAATATAAATACCATAAATCGGAAACTATTTTAAGTTCTTCTAACATGATTTTTTTCTTAAATACAAGAAAAAACGTCATCTTTGTGACGATTTTCCATCGAGTACAGTAATTCCAATCGTGTATTCAATTGATGATTTCACTAGATAAACTATCCAAGAATACTGGGGGTATGACTTTGGTTTCAGTAAATTATACAAATCTAGTCGAAACATGAAAAATAAAAGATGCCTTCAAGGTGTTTCGTCCCACCATAGGGCCTTAACACAACTATTCGTCCCCGAGAGTATTGACGCGACTAGAGGCGGAAATTGTGTTAATTTATTTTCGATGTTATTTCAACGTAAGCAAAGTCGATAATGCTTCGGCAGTGAAAAATGCTCTGCAGTTACGCTTTGTCAGCTATGTGCTGGCGTTTACGCAGATTGCTCTAACGACAATTTAAATAAAAAGTACAAGGTGTTAGGGGTAAACAGTTGCATTACTTTAAGGGGTGATTGTACTTATGATACTGAACAACTTCTCCTAAGAAACCTATAGGAAATACGCAATAAAAAATTTTGACTTTTCATAGAAACTTTCGCTCAAAAAAAAAAAAAAAAAAAAAAAAACTATGGAGATACGCATCTTTCTACTGTTGATTTGACATTCAAAAAACATACTCCAGGCGTGCGATTTTTGAAAGTCAAATCAGCAGTAGAAAGATGCGTATCTCCATACATTTTCAACTGCTGAGTTCAACGTATAAGATTCAAAAATCGCACTCCTGGTTACCCCTCAAAATAATGCAAGTTACCCACCCTAACACCCTGTATAGGTAGTATTTTCCAGTGTTAATTAATCCAACATACAACAAACAAACAATAAATGTAACAATTTCTCAACACGATTCAGCTAAAAAAATATGACGTGAAAAAGTAAAATTTTTACAGCGCTATGTAAAAAAAATCGTATTTACACAATATACAATTAACAAGTATTGGTAAGAAGCGTCTAATTATTTTGTACATTTTAACGATGTGGATGGTACGGGGCACTTCTAAACATCCTACGTTTTTAAATTTAAATTTTATACGGCGTGTCCACACGAGTCATAGGAACACTGAGCGCTGCGTTTTTACACTTTAGTGTGAATACATCCTAATAAATTTTTCCGTTGCTCGAACCCGTGTGAATAGGCCTTAAGAGGGCTATTCGAGTCCAGTGGCACCCTCGTCACAATAATAAAGATTTCTCAATAAAGAAAGCCTAAATTAAAAAACTACAAAAGCCTTCAAGCTATTTTCATAGAATACTTTTATAGTCTTCATTATTGTGACGAGGGCGCCACTAGACTCCGATAGCACTCATAAGTTTGCCAAATAGAAGCAGTTTGGTTTTTACCGAAACTGCTTATAAATATGGTCAAACCAATGTCTACATTCAGTAAGAAATTTTGGAATGTATTTAATCGTTATATAAATTAGTATTATTAATATCATGTATTGTTATTTAATAGAAAAAGATTTTTCTAGATATTCGACCAATCGAATGAGTTTTTGGTGTCAAAATAAAAACATTGATGCATGCAGTTTTAAAATTAATTAAAAATATTTTGTGTTTGAAACCAAAAACTCATTCGCATGGATTTATAATTTCGCTAATAATTATAACTTCGTTACAATTCGCAATCGACTCGTTCTTTAACATCAAAAATTAACATTAATAAAAATGTTGATTCAAAAATAACGAGCCACAATAAAATAAATAATTATATAAATTTTAATTAATAAAATTTATTCACATAACGCGTCGCTAGTCGGACTAAAGCCATTTTATCGTAAAAAAATAATATCGACATTTAATAAAAAGATTTTATAAAATTGTAATGGCAACACAATCTCAATTGAAACTATATACAACGTGTGCAAGATACATTATACCAAAAATAGTTATCACATACTAATCGCCCAGTTTCGCATGTAATTCTGATGCGTATGTGAAATCTACCAATCCGCATTGGGCACCCATGGCGAACTAACGCCCTTACACCCTTCTTGGGGCCTGTGCCCTGTAGCCAGTGCTGCCGATTCCGGGGAATTTCAACAATTTTCGAGGAATGAGGGGTGCGTGCGGGGAGAGCGCGGGGAATGATTCAAATCGGGGAATTTCAGGGAATCGACTATTTGTAATAACGAACAAAGGAGGTCTAAAGTCTTCTTTAGACCTCCTTTGTTCGTTATTACAAAATCGGAAATGTTAAAATTCAAACCGAATCGGACTCTCCTTAAATCGAAAGTGTGGGAGAAATATAAATCAGAAATAAAGCTCATTGTATTCTAAATATTTATGTAGATTTTTTGATAATAATTAGAAGACCAAGAAGTTGATAACCTAATTTTGTGAAACATTAGGTAAACATTTCGCAAGAAAAAATGCTTTATTTCTTGAATATTACAGTGTCGGGGAATTTTCGGGGAATGCATGATTGGAAATCGGGGAAATTCGGAGAATTGAGCCTACTTAAGCGGGGAATCAAGAAATTTGCATTGGCAGCACTGCCTGCAGCGGCCTAACATACATTGTAATGATCCCAAGAAGGCCTTATAAGCTTTTTGTTATGGAAACCATACTAAAACGGCACAAACATATTACATCCATGAGATAACCGGGATTCGAACCCAGGACCGTAGATTGGCAGTCCGGCGTGGTAACCATTACACCAACCGGGTGGTCGAAGTTGCAACGCAGATACCGCGAGGCAATTAATATGTGATAATGATAACCTATCATTAAAACGGTAATTGCTTCACATTTCACAAGGCTTCCGTCAAACAATTCGAGATAATTTTAATAAATTTTTATTCAGCCTTTAGAACCAAAGTTCATTAATACAAACATTTAATTTATTGCGCTGATCAATAACAATTCAATTACACATGTGATTAATATTTTTGTCCCGCTCGGGCACATACAATTAATCAATAAAAGAGAATGAGACAATCAATGTACTTCAGTATCACACAACTATGATTAAGAAAACACAGAGTAATAAAAATACAGAACTTATACAGGGTGCCAGCCCATTTGATACTATTTAATACACAGGGAGGTTCATATAATGTATTAGGCGTCGTCCTAATGGGATATCGCTCACGCATATATTGACGCTCGTGTGAACGTTGGCCAATTAGGACTACGCCTTATAAACCAGTGTACCACTTTAATATTTAAATTTTATTTCACAGTGAGAATGGAACCTGCCTTTGTGAAATAAGACTGCAAAAGTTATGACGTTCTTATATATGCCACCGGTTAAAAAAGGGGGTTTTGGTCGTCCGTCCAAGGTTCGGTATCCACCAAAGCGGAGCTGTGTAAAATTACGAAATTACGTTGTTTGTGAAGAAAATGTTAAACTATTTTTGTGTAATAAAAGAAATTAAAAAAAAAAACGAGTTGTTCAATTTCCATCGCTTGTTAGAATCAAGATATTTTACACATCACCGCTACGCTGTGGTGGATTCTGGAGTGCGATTTTTGAATCTCATACGTCGAACTCAGCAGTTGAAAATGTCAAAATTACTATGAAGATATGCATCTTTCTACTGCTGATTTGACTTTCGAGCGATTTTCGAGAGCGATTTTTGAATGTCAGATCAGCAGTAGAAAGATGCGTATCTCCATACATTTTCAACTGCTGAGTAAAACGTATGATATTAAAAAATCGCACTCCTGGCCCTAATTTGTTGATTCTGTCGTAAATATGTCAAATTATGTATTATTATTTTATTGCAATTATATTTCATTAAAAATGTCAGTGTATGAAAAGTATAAATAAAGGACGGACGTAATATCACATAATAGGTATGTGGTACGAACTACGTACAGAACGGCCACACCCTCTATAACTTCAGATACCACACATCTCACCCGGCATTTCGAGGCTAACTTTAGGGAAACAGAGCAAGAAGCACATACAGCTAGCGCGCACGTGCGAGCGGGACGGCGCGTGTGCCGAGTCCTTTTTTTAAATGTTGCAGTATTCAAACGGTGGGTTCAGAAAGTTCTTTGTATGAAGTGGTGTGGTAATGTGTGAAATATTCATTCGCGGTCCTAACTTTGTTATTTCCGTCGATTATTATATGGAAACGCCAAACTTTTGCAGTCAATTTATCTACTGGATTTCACAGCAAAACATTATTAAAACAAACTTAACTAATATCATCACTGCATTTTACTTATTTCTGAGCATTCAACATTACTGTAAACTTCTAAGATGTTCGTAATTTTAACCGATTTATTCGGATCCAACGATTTTTTAAATAAATGGTTAGAACCATCAAACTGAATAATTTATTTACTACGGGAACATGAAAGAAAACTACTGTTATACTAGGTGATTTTGTAAACACTTTCAAAATGTTCCATGCTAAACTGCAACCTCGACTCCATTCGAATGTATGAATCAGCAGATGTTTGCTCCCATATTAAAAGCTTTTTAGTTTGATGGTCTGAACCACCCCTGATTTCAAATGACATTGTCAGGTTTCATGTTTTTTTTTATTGCCTTGATGTTGCCGTTTTATCATTTTTCTTTTCTTTTTAAGTATAGAATATTTGGCATTTATCGCCGGATGTCCTTTGTAAAGTGTTTAAAAATCACAAAGTATAGAATATGTCGATATTTCCTCAGTATTTGGGATACCCAGTCCGTATAAGGACTATACATTTACAAACCAAGTTTACTCGCCGATTTAAAGTCAGGTACCTCAACAGATTTCTTGTGATGCTTCAGACATGCCACCTTGCTATCTACCGGTCGTCATAAACATTCAACTAGACTTCCCATAGACAAAATTGCAATATCACGAACAATTCCAATCGGCGAAAAGGCTAAAAATCAACCACATAACGACTTGCATTCATACCTGAAGTGAAAAGAAAAAAACATAATTAAAAATAAATATAAAAAGAAATAATAAAAATAATATATTGAATATAAAAAGCTATTGCAATTCGGTCCATTACAATAAATATTTGTAATATTAAATACATATTTGAGAATATTTTATTTGATTATTGATACCAGTCGTTCATGAAATGCAAAACAGCTACTGCCTAATTCAAATTTTGCTGATCACAGAATACAAAAAATAAGCCGACTGAGAGTATAACAGCCGATTCGGCATACATCGCCTGATTTTTTCTCTCTATTTTAAAGTGTAGCGATCAAAGCAAGCAATGTATGGCGAAATCGGCCCTAAATGTAGGGTGATGCAGTTACAAGAATTAGGTGACCTACGTCAAACCTCCATCAATACTTCTCACTTTCCTTTTTGTGCTGATATCTAACTTGAAAATACAATGCCCACGTGACAGTGTATTCGTTTCGAATAGTTTCGCAGCTGGCGAATGTGTATGATTAAAGAACAAATTTTAATACAAATCGTATGATAGCTGAAATTATACACAGGATAGGAGGAATATCGTGCTTCCCAATGAACTGAAAATTATACTTTTCTGCAGTGGATTTTCTTATAAAATTCAAATTTACCAGTTTTGTATGGGAAACGGGATTGGGCAATGTCTTTTGCGTTTAGTTCAGGAGTCCGATTTTCGAAACTCATTCGTTGAACTCACAGTTGTAAATGTCAAAATTACTATGGAGATATGCATCTTTCTACTGCTGATTTGATTTTCAAAAATCATACTCTAAGAGAGCATATCTCCATAGTAATTTCGTGACTTTCAACTGCTGAGTTCAGCGAATGAGTTTCAAAAATCGCACTCCAGGTAAACTTATCAGCAAAATTTAAAAAAATATTATCTTTTGTTTTGTTATAAGTACTCTGTGATGAACATGAACGAAATATTTTTATTAATGCCTGGTTAAAATCTTCCTACCTACCCTAAAGACTTCAACATTGTTTTTATGTAACGAAAAGATGTACATACTGTAGTACTATGAACGCAGAACAACAACTTTTCGTTGCTGACTGTACTATGTATGTACACAACATTGCGATTTTCATTTCATTCATGAACCAATTTGATAGAAAATGCACAGTAAAAACAAAACTGTTTAAAACATCATACTTTCAGGTTGTAAAGCCTATAACCACGAAACGAAAAATAAGTTATATTAACCCGCTATGAAAATACGGCTTGTGCGTCACCTCATGTGCGAAGTCTATAGGATAGTTTTTGTCTTTATAGTTTTCATTCGTTTTTCTTTCTTAACCAGATGTAAGTAGACAAACTTCTGCACGGCTAGCATGCCACCCACGACAAAGCGTTTAAACGAGAAAAACGTCATGCGCGCTCTTTCTGCCATACGTCAATTAATAAAGATGGAGGCACATCTCGATTTTTATCGTTTTCTCGGGGGTGGCATGCGACTGATGTATTTCGAAACAAAATAGTGCACCAAGATTGTTAGAGAACGTTGTGAATGCGAAAATAGCAATTTACTTATTCCTCAATTGAAATAATTGAGATTCCTTTGATGAAACTAAAAACTAGAAGATGCAGTATGTTTTAAATATATGGTAATGTCAATGGGTTAGTCAACAACGGCGGCACATACAAGCTTTGATTTCAATAGGTATTGATACGAGTAGAGAATACCATAATCAATTTGTCAACGTCAGTCTATCCGGGTTAAAATAGGTATTATTTTACATTCCTGCCGCTGTGCCCACCCGTGCTCTGTTGTAATATACAGAGTGTAACAAAACACCCTAGTAATACTTAAGGGGCTGCTTCAGACCATCAAACTGAACAACTTTCACTATGGAGCCAACATCGAGAAAAAATAAAGAAAATCACCTGTCCCATACAAAACTGCAGTACCGATTCGACTAAAATGTAAATGTAAATGTGTGAAAGTTGCTCAGTTTGATGGTCTGAAGCACCTCCTTAAGTATTACTAGGGTGTATTGTTACACCCTGTAGATACACAAAGTATTCGGCTGTTAAAAGTTACAGGAGTCGTGTATAAGTAAATGCATCTTCCTTTTTCAGTTTCATCTAAGTTTTAAGCCACTGATCAAAAAATGTTGGAGTCTGCGTGTATGTATCAGAATATAATGTGAATAATTAATATAATTATTTAGATATTGTTATACATATGATATGGTATTTGCTATAATAAATACATATTTATATATCTTACAGTATTCATACATAACAAAGCCGATATTCATTTGAATTTAACAACATATTTTAAAATAATAAGTGCTATACATATTTTAAATAAAATTTTTACATTTCAAACGCCTATGTACTTTCAGATTTAATATATTTTGCTAGCATTGACTCGATATAAGTTGACATTTTGAATCTTAATTTAAATAGGTTTTATGTATGGAGAATATAACTAAGACAAGACAATTAAATTCGTAGTGAAATTGGGGATCTCTTAGACTGAAAATAACAGATAGCAAACAGATAAAATATTTAACGCATTCACAAATTTATTATTGATCAATTCATCAGTTGTATATCAATTCTACATACTCATAATTGTCACACGAGCTATTTCCATAGATCGATTGCTTCGCGGTTACTACAGGGTGAAATTGATATCATTAGCATCCTTTTAAACTAAGAGTCTACCCATCAAACTGAACAACTTTTACTATGGGAGCAAATCGATCGGAAGAAAAAAAACAGCTTTTGCCTACATATGAGTCGAGTAGGCAATGCAGTTTAGTATGGAACAGCTATTTATTTATTGCTCCGATCGGTTTGCTTCCATAGTAAAAGTTGTTCAGTTTGATCGGCTCTTAGTTTAGAAGTATGCTAATGATATCAATTTCACCCTGAATAAGATTCATTTTTCATAAACTAATATTCATTTTTAGTTTTACATAAAAAACGTCGACTGCATAAAAGTCGATCAAATCATAGTATCAAAACGTCTCTCACATTGTAAACGCTTGAACCAAACACGTTACACTACCGTTGTGCACCAAAAATAATCTGCTTTCAACGGTCTATTGATTTCGCGCCTGACGCATGACCGACGCCATCTTCTTTCGGTCATAAGACTGCACGGCAATCAATTTCCCTATTTACGTAAGTAAGTTATAAGGTTGATAATATTATCAAATGGTTTCGAAAACCGTCGGTAAAATGTTTGTCAAAAGATGGTAAAAACTGTACGCGCGAGAAAGACAAAAAATTATGTTGCCAACTTAAGAGCCTATGTCGAAAAATAATTTTAGCGAAACGGGCGTGTGATAGCTTATATTACTGCCAGATGCGAGAGAAAGAGATGGGGCGACGCGCGCGCCTGGAACGAATCAAGCGAAAAAACAAACTTTATTTAATTGTGATTGTACTATTTATGTAAGTTCAATTCTGCTCTAATCAAAACTTAGATAATAGCAATCTCTTTTTTTTTAAATCAAGTCTCATGTTTCTATTATTCACCGTTTAGCAGTTACAAGCGTTTATAGACAAAAACGGAGGCAACTTTGGCTTGTTTTTCTATCGAGAAAATTTGTCTTAATCGTGTTTTGGCTCTAATCAAAACTTCAATTATATGTTCAATTTACACATATCCGCAAATCATACTCCTACTGTAAGTACTTCTTGATATATGGAGCTTTGAAGAATCCTATTTTTTTACATAGCTCCTTAACGAACTTTGCATAGTTTCGTGCATACTATTGTCTCCTCTTTTTCGCGTATAGGTTTGTCCTTGTTTGCATTTGCTTAATAATTTAATATATTTTTAGAGGGCGGGGAAATATTGTTTAAAATAATATTGAAAATGCATTTTAATAATTAATTCATCTTGCTTACCTATTAAAAGTAATACTTTTACATGTCTTGAATGATTTGTGCAATATCTCAGTAAACACCACATTTTTTCAATCAAACTGCTACACGTGACCGCAGTGAGAGAGTGACTAAATGCAAGAGTACCTATATCGCCGCAGTTGAATGGGACGTCATGAAGCGCGGAGTTAACTCTACAGGGTGAAATTGATATCATTAGCATCCTTTTAAACTAAGATTCTACCCATCAAACTGAACAACTTTCACTATGGGAGCAAATCGATCGAAGCAAATAAAAAATCAGCTGTTCCATACTAAACTGCGCTCGCCGCCGCTGCCTACGCGACTGAAATGTATGCAACAGCTGATTTTTCTTTTGCTCCGATCTGTTTACTCCCATAGTAAAAGTTGTTCAGTTTGATGGGTAGACTCTAGGATGCCAATGATATCAATTTCACCCTGTATACATATACCTCAGTGACGGTTGGCGATTTGATTAATCATAAGGACTAATAATATAGTTTGCCTGAAATAGCTCGTGTGGCAATATTCTGCTTCTTTCGCCATACGTCACTACCACTTTAAACTACCAAAGTCACATTCTCCATACACAAACGGCGTAGAACAAAGGCATTACCTGTCGTGGTGTTTGTCTAGTAAATATTCCTTGAGCCGCCGCACCAGGTGTTCAGACAGCTGGGTCACTTCGGGCCACTGCTTGAGGACCATCACCCCCAGCATTACTGCTAGACTTGTGGTTAGGACTCGTACTCTGTGGGGAGATATCTGACGTTTTAGATTGATGCTAATAAAATATTTATTTATACAGATAACTATGCATACACTCACGACTATATTCCCAGAGGTTGTCAGAGACATTCTTTTATTATTTAACTTAGAACATCATTTCACCAGTAGTACCGAAACTGTGTCCAGTGTGACGGGGTGTGAGCGATCACTTCTAATGGACAGTGGGTACAATACACGCCTCGAAATTGAAGCATGTAGGTTTCTTTCACCAATATTTTCCTTCACCAAAAAGTCTGTAGTGTTACAAATCGTACATAAATTTCGAAAAACTCTTTGGTACGAGTTGGTCTGGACGGGTATCGAACCATTGCCTCCTGTACGGCAGGCATGGCTACTCGCCACTGGATCACCACGGCCTTATAACTGTTTGATCCTTATAAGTTACAAAATTTTCACGTTCCACCTTGTCGTGGGCTCACTGCCTACCCATGCTGCGCGTTCCGATACGCGGTAGCCACTCAAGAACTCTTCAGCTCCATCGGCCATGGGTTTTGCGAGCAATATGCCCCGCCCTATGCCACTTTAGTTTAGCAATTCTTTGGGCTATATTGGCTACCCTGGGGATCTCTTAATTCTTAATTTTTAACGGAACACCTCCGACGCGGTGGTAGAGTCAAAAAATGACGTCAAAAAGCTATCTATATGATATTATTTTGAATAAAACATTTTGAATTTTGAATTTTTCCATTCGATCTCGCAGGGAAACTCGGAGTTTAGCCATGTCCATTGCCCTTTGGGTGACTTTCTGCCTGTTTACTAGACCTTCAGTGAGCGGCCACGTCTGTTTTGTATGTTGTCAACAGTATGTACTGGTCAAACACTTTCGTCTTGGGAAACTGCGGTATTTTGGACGAGAACATATTGTGTAACTTCCCAAACGCTTTCCTAGAACATAATTCTGCCGGTCTTCTGCATTTTTGAAGAATAGTAAAAGTTTAAAAAGTACCTAGTCCTCAGGAAGGGCATGGCGACGCCGGCCACTGTCGCGACGAGCAGCAGCGCTAGCTGCAGCAGCGTGAGCGCCACGTTCAGCAGCTTGACGAGCAGCATACACTGTACAACGCACCTGGTCCTCAGGAAGGGCATGGCGACGCCGGCCACTGTCGCGACGAGCAGCAGCGCTAGCTGCAGCAGCGTGAGCGCCACGTTCAGCAGCTTGACGAGCAGCATACACTGTACAACGCACCTGGTCCTCAGGAAGGGCATGGCGACGCCGGCCACTGTCGCGACGAGCAGCAGCGCTAGCTGCAGCAGCGTGAGCGCCACGTTCAGCAGCTTGACGAGCAGCATACACTGTACAACGCACCTGGTCCTCAGGAAGGGCATGGCGACGCCGGCCACTGTCGCGACGAGCAGCAGCGCTAGCTGCAGCAGCGTGAGCGCCACGTTCAGCAGCTTGACGAGCAGCATACACTGTACAACGCACCTGGTCCTCAGGAAGGGCATGGCGACGCCGGCCACTGTCGCGACGAGCAGCAGCGCTAGCTGCAGCAGCGTGAGCGCCACGTTCAGCAGCTTGACGAGCAGCATACACTGTACAACGCACCTGGTCCTCAGGAAGGGCATGGCGACGCCGGCCACTGTCGCGACGAGCAGCAGCGCTAGCTGCAGCAGCGTGAGCGCCACGTTCAGCAGCTTGACGAGCAGCATACACTGTACAACGCACCTGGTCCTCAGGAAGGGCATGGCGACGCCGGCCACTGTCGCGACGAGCAGCAGCGCTAGCTGCAGCAGCGTGAGCGCCACGTTCAGCAGCTTGACGAGCAGCATACACTGTACAACGCACCTGGTCCTCAGGAAGGGCATGGCGACGCCGGCCACTGTCGCGACGAGCAGCAGCGCTAGCTGCAGCAGCGTGAGCGCCACGTTCAGCAGCTTGACGAGCAGCAGGCGCGGCGGCAGCGTGGCCATGCCGCCCGCCTCCCCCGCGCCGCCCACACCCCCGCCCGCGCCTCCCCCGCCCGCCATCCATTGCTCCAGTTTACTTATCTGTACAGAGTTATAATAGGAATACAATTTAATGCTAGATTGAGAGGAAAACTCAAATCGCAATTAAGTAAAATACGCAAATATACTTTAGCAATGTGCTATCTTTCATCATATTAGTCGATAAACGTGTCCAGCAGTAGACGTTTATCCACCCCAAGAATCGCCACAATGACCGGTCTTGCGCAGCCCTCATCTAACAGATTCCTACTAACCTCCTCACCAGCCCGTCTATATATATATATGATCACGACTATATTCCCCGAGGGGGTAGTCAGAGATATAGTCGTGAGCATATACAGGAAGATTTTTTGATCACCATCCAAATTTTTTCTACATGTTTGGTATCACTTATAGAACCCATTTCATTAAAAAAAATGGCAGGTCAAAATTGCACATTTAAAAATTTTATCCTACAGAATTTTCCATAAAGCTTGGTCATCGAGTTTCATATTCGTACCGACCGGGTGTGGCAGGACCGGAGAGCGGAGCCCTAGCTTCAGAGTCTCATGCATTGTAAACTTAACAGGAACTCACAACACTTTCAACACATTGTTAAAATGTTATACTAGTCCCTTATTTTGTTTATTTTTGTTCAATGACATGGTTATAGCACGGTTATAATAAAGTTCTCTTTGAATGACACAATGACACATAATAATCTTTTTCTAAAAATTAAAAGGCTCTGACCCAAAGAAATTCACTGACCACAGAGATTCGTTCGTTAGTTTTCGTTCTTGAAAAGCAAAGTTCTAAATTGACAGTTTTTGTACTGTTCACATAGCTACAATGCATACTACAACAACATCATACGATCAGCCGTGCAAGCTGATCGTTAATTTTTTTACAGACCTTTAATCATCAGTAACTCCTAAACAGACTGGAGTTATGCAGGCAGACCTGGTCCATCCCCATCACAGAGATGCTCTACACCCCATAAATACTGGATCAGCCTTGCTGCTGATGGTTGCACAAAATTATCTCTTATACTATAAGGATGACAGTACATCACAATAGCTTTATCAATATTTTAGGCTAGGCGTAATTGTGTAGACACCAGTTCATATTGATTAGTAGCAGACGGATAAATGATACACTTACTTTAGTCTGACAGAGGTCGAGCGCTTCGTGTATATCTCGTATCCGCTCTTCACTCTGGTACTGCACTTTTTCCTCAACGTCCGTGAGCGCCTGCTTTAAATTTTCTACCTGAAAGTATAAGAAATTGCCATCATTAGCAGTTAATTTAGATTTATAGTCGAGCAATCAGTATCACGAGGTGACACTAGACTGTAGTATAACTATTGTAATTTTTACGCACATTTTGAATTGTCAAAATGCGTTTTCGAGTAACCGCTGGGATCTCTGTACCAAATCCAACAAATGGACACGGTCGTAATTTAGTATGAGGAGGTATTTCAATCAATTCACCACATCTTCGTTGGGGATTGTTCACTCAGGAATCTTGAGGATACTTAAGACCTTTTCGAACTGAGGATTCCGAATTGATAGGTGACCCTGACTCCAAATCAACCTTTTTTTAGAATGTTTGTCTGCCTGTTTGTTTGCAAACACTACTGAACCGATTTTGATAACTTTTTTGTTTGATAGCGTATGATTTGACTTAAAATAACATAATGACATAATTGACATAATTTGTGAGGACGAAGTCGCGGTGAAAATCCTTATATTCCTCCCCTTCTCGTATTTTGCCTTGCAAATGCACTTTTATTCAAAATTCAAAATTTTTTTTATTCAAAATAATATCATATAGATAGCTTTTTGACGTCATTTTTTGACTCTACCACCGCGTCGGAAGGTGTTCCGTTGAGAGAAGATGCGGCCAGAAACTCTCAATCAATGGCTTCGGTCTCCTCATTAGGGTTAGTGGGTGTATGCATACCTCGTTTTGATGTAGTTCGGTGAGATCATTGATTTGTTCTTCGAGCCGCTCCGTCTTGAAGCGCTCCTCCTGTAACGCCGCCGACAGGAACGACACCTCTTGGGTCAGGTTCTGCAATACATAACACATTTATTTATTACTGCATAAAGTACTGAATAACTATTATATCTTTGTCAAGCTATATCTTGAAAATTTTTCATAGATTGGAAGAGAAAGAGCATAGTATATGCGTATGTAAGAGCGATTTCGACCCTTTACGGTCTATATGGTTTGGCAACGTGGAAAGAATGAGCGAAAGTAGGTTGACGTATGACATTTACAAGGCAAGTGTGAATGGAATGGTTGAAAGTGATCGCCCTAGGCGCACGTACGCTGACCAAATCGGATGCGTACTGAAGAAGGGCCAAATAAAATGTACCCGGAACCGACGAGCTGTATGAAGAGACTTATGGATGGTAGAGGAGGCGTAAGATGTGTGTCAGAATCGTAGCATGTGGCGATCTGTTGTCTCTGCCTACCCCAGTAGTGGGACATAGGCGTGAGTATATTTATGTATGTATGTACGGTCTACATCGGCGTCATTATAACATGCGTAGTTGACGTACAGTATTACCATAATGTAGTTACCACCTTTATAGGAGCGGTGATAGCCCATACGGAAGAGAACTAGCAACTCAATCACGAGGCGGCGGATTGATTCCTGGCCTGTACCATTAAGATCCACGGAATTTTTGAATTTTGTCAATATAACTAGCTCGGCGGTGAAAGAAATCATCGTGAGGAAGGAGAATGAAAAGAAACTACGATCGGTGGCATTTGTAAAGCTTGGAGCGCATACAACAGACCAGCAATGGTCGCAGTGTTATAACGAACCTTGCTTGCAATAAACAGCCCAATCAACAATAATACCACGTTTATAAATCCAAGGCTGCCTGTCCACTGAAGCGGAGCGAGGCTGCGGAGCGGAGAAACGAGGGAATATTAACCAATAGGGTTCGATAAAATCTCCGCAATTTTATTTAATACAATCTTATTGGTTAATATTTCCTCAAGGATGTACCTGCGTAGTTGACTATTTTTTAAAACTGCGCGAACCAATCACGATACTCTGTAGTAGCGCGCCAAAAATGACCAGCGGGGCTAGTACGCCAACCCGCGATAGCGACATTTAACACATCCATCTGTCATCGCGAGATGAGAGTAAGAATCTAAAACAAAAGCAGATAACAACTACCTTAAGCGCGTCTATCTTCTCGGCGAGCCTCTCGTAGTCCTCCTTGCGCTCGCGCAGCTCGTTCAGTATCGGCTTTATTGAGAACGCTTCCGACATGTTGTTTGAGTTCGGTTGGGCTGGGTACCTGCGTATTTTATACCACAATATTAAACCCGTATTAAAAATATTGACCTTCTGTTGGCTTCACCAAAGTCGGGTAATAAAGGAAACGCGATAAGTTATAAATATTTTCGATATTGAAATATCATAGGCATATGCTCACGACTATATTCCCCGAGGGGGTCGTCAGAGATATTCTGAAACCTCAGAACATCCACGTTTCACTAGTACCGTAACTCTGTCCAGTGTGAAGGGGAGTGAGCCCGTCGCCACTTCTAATGGACAGTGGGTACAATACATGAAATATCATAATTCTACATATACCTTGTTCTGACCCTGACTAAATGTTCAAGGCTTTTATTGTTGGAACGATGTCGTGCAGTTGTCTAATTCAATATATCCGACATATAATATAAACGACATTGAATTTGATCTCAGAAACTTTGTTGTAGCGGTCACACAATGGCGATGAAAATTATGACACGTGATTTTGTTGTCGCTATACCTCAACCAATTCGTGTGGACGAATAAAAAAGCAAGCGGTCCATTCTCGATATTAGTGCTAATACCATCATCTCAGACGAAAGACGTCCACTGCTGGACATAGGCCTCCTCCGAGGCTCGCTACAACGTTCGGCGCTGCGCTGCCCTTATTCAACGTGTTCTTGCCGCCTACACCAGGTCGTAGGCCCATCTTATACGTTATGATATGTTTTCATACCACATAACAAAACCAGTTAACAGTATTACTGCTTTAGAAGACTTTAATAACAGTGACAAATACAGAAGCAGACCGAAGCATTGCTTCCTAATTAATTTAGCACTTACGGAGCGCCTTCACTAGTAATCGACGAGCTCGGCGACGCATCAGGTGAGAACTTCGGCGCCGGCGAAGTAGCCGCCCTGGGGAGGGTAGAGCCGCGCGGAGCGGCCGCTTCGCCCGCTTCCGAAGCACGGCTCCCTTCCGACGAAGCGTTCGCTGCGACGTTGTAGCAAAACTCAATACGCATTTTATTTGATTAGGAGGGGAATGGTTTGGATGGGTAATGTTATCAAATGATGTTTAATTTAAATTATGCATAAGTCGATTTTTATTTATGTTATTTTTTGACGCCGCTTGAATTAAAATAAAAAGCGTAGCGTAATTCAAATTTAAAATGCTCGAAATTAATATTTTCAAGCAGCTAGTTAGCTTGGGTAACTGCAAATATGAACACAAAAGGCATTTATAGAGCAAATTCCTATTCTGCCAATCGACAGAGTAATTTCATTTCAGGATGTCTCTAATTTAGGGCAAGCCACAGTCGTCGCAAGGTAACTTCGAAACCACACTAATATTGCAAATTTAACTGTTTGTCTGTCGGTTATATTAATAAAATCTTGCTGATAGGTAGCCTTATGAGAATAGATAAAGGCTACGAAAAAGATTTGAAACAACGCAGGTAAAGCCGCGTGCAAAAGCATTAAATACGGTGACAACTTTTTACTTGTTTTCCAAAAACAAAAAGTAGGTTGCTACGAAATTCGTAACTTTTTAGAATAGCATATTATAATGCTCACGACAGAGCCCCATATTCCCCGGGGTAGTCATACATATTTTAAATGGTTACTTTAATATAATCTAATTTAAAAAAAATGTGTTTCAAAATACTGTGAACTAAAAACGAAAAATACTAAAATCATAACACAGCGTAGCGTTTATTTACCTCTCAGTTCCGCGTGTTGTGGGGCTAGCGTGCAAGAAGGAGACAGCATGATAAGCAACACAATTAATTGCATGTTAAGACAGTGACTGTTTGGACGTGAAGCTTGATGAAGCGTTTGTATTAATTTGCATAATATTATTGTCGCATAAATACCGTGATTTGATTATGAATGTGAGATGTCAATGTGTCATACATAATGTAAAGGTACCTCATAGCGCGACTAGTTTACGTTAAGATAATTATGACTTTACCATTACATCATAAAGTTAGATGGACTGAAAAACTTTAGGGCACAGAGTATGGAGAAATATGTACCGTACACGTAGCGCCTTAAGGTACCTTTGTATATGCCTTTGTATGGTAGAACATAACATTGAACCTTTACAAATTGTGTTTATTATACTTGGAATTTTTATTACACCCATCCTACATCTATTGGTCGATTGATTTCGCGCCTGACGCGATCTACATTCGGTCTTTAGACAGCACGGCAATCAATTTCACTCTTAAACAGAGTAGCCATAAAGAGGTTTATACAGGAACAGGGTGCTTCAGACCATTAAACTGAATAACTTTCACTACGGAGCCAAAATCAAAATCGTTAAAATAAAAAATCTGCCATATATGCCCTAGTCAATTGTAAATAGCTTCTTGACAAAAATGTATCAAACAGCTTTTTTTTTTTTTGCCTTTTCAATGTTGGTCCCATAAAAGTTGTTCAGTTTGATGGTCTGATCTAAAGCACCTGTTCTGGCTTGAAAACGACCCCGATTCTCCGGTTCGGACGATTATCAATAGTTACGAGTATCATAGGGAAAAGAAGTTTGGCGGAAGGTCATATAATTTGAGACCCAGACATAGAGGTCCCATACATGAATAAAACTTAGTAATACATGTAGAGTGAAACAAAACTAACAAAAATATAAATTGGTTGTAATCTGTAGAAGTTGGGGGAAAGGTATTTCTCCTTATGATAAAAACATTAAAAAAAAACAAAAAAAACATATAAAAAAAATACTATATGTATCAAGTGTATGAAACTCATAATCTTTCTTATTAGATAGTCCACTCAATCTTCTACGCATTCATTGTGTTTATTTTAATGAAAATTCACGATAACCATACCATTATTATGATCACACACTATCAGTTCAACCAAGCCAAATATGTTCCGTAACGACCAAAAATACCTCAGATGAAAATAGCTGTCATGGTTGCGTTTTGCTACTGCTTTTTGGACGATTTATCTATTTTACTAGTAATTTCTACTTTCGAATCCGGACTTCTGTAGATGTGGAAGTTTTTTTTAAAAATGCCTTAATTTTTTCGGTTTATAATAATTATGACCGCCGTCCTGAATGGCTTTTAGTTTTCTTAAAAATGGCTGGGTCCGAATCTGCTAATATTGTTTTGAAGATTGACGACACGACAAATAAAAGTATTCGTACTGTTATTTCGTAAATTGTAGGTAGATTGTCCGACACAAAAACATTTATCATCTCGAGAGCAAAACCCGTCACTCATTTCTTGAAGATTACTATTATAACATCTATGAAAAACTTGAGATAAAATTATATCTTTTGTCAATATTCGTAAAAATGCAGACATGAAATGAAATATCAACTCGTTGGCACTATTTGGGTACGGAGCCCTAAAATTCGATTATGATGTTCTTGTGTGCATAGACTGAGTAACTGACTTATCTCAGTTTGCACTATGAGATCATTTGGTACAAAAAGTTACAATCAAATGTTTTAGTTATCCTACTATAAAACGCCTTAACTTTGACGTGTCAATGAAAACGCTCTCACAAAAAAGATAGCAATTCGCAACAACAAAAAATAAATATTTACACTTCTTTCCTTTTTTACAGTTTTTAAACAACATTTTCACACACGTCAATTCACTTTCTATGAACAGTAATAACTGAGATCTTACGTGAGTCACAGTTTACATCACTAGCACGTTTTTGAAATGACCTAACGATCGTTCCACTCCGAAAGTCCTATAAAATAACTAGAACGCCTTTGTCACAAAGTCGACAATGCCTTGAATCAGGTGACTACGTATTTTAACCACCTGCAATCGGTATTCTACTGTATGTAAGTCCTGTGTGGTAACTCTTTATGTTAATGAAACAAAGTAGAAAATGCGTTGACATATGGGACTTTAATACTACGTTTGTTTGCTGAAACGTTTTCAACGTGAATAGTCTAGGTAGTGATTAGCATGAGTTAAATGAGGTTTTGAAAGATAATTAATGGTAATTGTGTGTGTGAAGATTAACACATAGCTATTGTTATATTGTGTTGAATAACAAATAAGTTTATCGTCAATCTAATGTAAAGATTCTGTGATAGGATCATGGTACAGTCGTAGGCAGCTTTTAGGTATACAGACATACACAATATTCTCACTAGATATGATGCATCTAATGCTGCAGGCGACTGTACATTTAACGAAATATTACAGGTGCAAATTAAAATGCGTTAAATACTTGCTTTAAACCATCAAACTGAACAAATTTTATTGCAGGAACAACATTGAAACAGCAAAAGGAAACACATACATTTGGGTCGAGTGTCATTGACATTTTTTATGGAAAAAAAAAACAATGCTCTCCGTTTCTCAGTTTGATGGTCTGGTAATGTAACGCATTTATGTTCACACCCTGTACAGTAGCACTCAAAGTCCCTTTTCATACGTTCCAGTCGCCGAGAGCCCGGCAGCGAAGTGTATTGGGCAGGTACCGGCGTAAATTACCCAGCATGTTCATACATTCGCAGCCGGGTACCCGACAACCTTGCTCATGCTTTCGCAACCGGTTAACCGGTAACCAGCCTGCGTAACATGGCAGAGGTGAGAGCGACACAGGTCACTTCTAAACGTCAAATAGACGGTTATCTCCATAGTATCTCACTCAAATTTGACGTTTAGAAGCGACCTGTGTCGCTCTCACCTGTCATGTTACGCAGGCAGAACGTGAAAAAAGGCATAACGACTTAAAAAGTCGAAATAAATCAAAAGTTGTTTTTTTCCATAGATAATCGCAACATAATAATGGAGATAAATATGCATTAAATCTAAATAATATTTTTTTTTGTAGCGGAAGACCCAAATTATAATAATGATTTCTGTCACCATAATAACGGATTGCATCACAGTATCATATAAATATAATATATGGTTATGTCGTACATTTAGAAAGAATAGAAGTAAGTGTAGGCTATTTGCCAAGCTAGTCAAATACACCCCTTAAAGTAATGGAACTGTTTACCCCATAAAGGTATCATATAGAGGAACTGACAGCTGAGAGAGCGAGATGTACCAAGCGGCGCCACTGTATAATAGAAAGAGATACATGACGCGAGGCAATAGAACCGTTTTTGGGAACTTGTCGGCACAATCGACTGGATAAATATTCGTGCTCTGTGAATAATAAGTGAATCTAAAGTGAAGTCGTAGATTATTTTGTGAAATATACTAACACTATTTCATTAAATTACCTACGATTTCACGTTAGATTCACAATTATACACAGAACTCGAAGTTTTAGGGTGCCGATAAGTGCCGACAAATGCACAATAAACGGTTTCATTTGACAACTCATGTCAGTTACTCTATTCCGACAGGTATAATAACTTTATGGTTTACCCTAACACTCTGTATATTATTAAAAATAGATTTCAAGAGAAAAAAATTGTGAAAAGTTTAGCGTTATTTAATGAGAAGATGAAAATAAAATATATACAGGGTGGCCGGGGAGTTGACGTTCAAACGTAAAATTTAGGTCCGGTATGTCGTGGGGTATCCGAATCACCCCCATGTATGTTCCGCGATTTTTTATAGTTTTCGAGTTATGATGATTTTTCCGATTTTTTGAGGAAACTCGACATGACCGGCTTGAACAACTTCTAAAAAAAAAAGTTTAAGACTTTTTAGAGATTCTTTTTTTGCAACTTAATCTTCATGAATTGTGCCTTTATTCATAACATCATCAGCATCGTAAGTTTGATAAAAGTCATGAAAATATTGATCTAAAGTTAAAAATTTGCGATCCGTGAATTATGACTAAATTTTCAACTTTAAATTAAAACTCTAAACAGGTGACCTTATAATTTTTTAGCCAATCCCAAAAATGCGCCCAACTCTCAGCTTTCATAATCATAAATAAAAAGTAGTACTTAAGAGGGCTAATTTGGCTAGAATTGATCTTCAAAGACAACAAGGCGGAAAACTCTTAAAATATTTTTTTTTTTTTTTGCCATAATTACCACGCCTAAGGCTAAATAATGATTAAAGAATGCTGGAAACCGAAACGGCGACGGGTTATGCCGGACTCTTATCGGCTAAAACCCCACCGTGTTCCACCTCGCATAATGCCGTAGAGACTGAGGGCCCGTGAGGAATCTTCCACACTCTACGGCGCAGCGACCGGCCTTACCAGGTCTCATCAATAATGATTAAAGAATGCTGGAAACCTATCGTGTTGGTGGAATAAGGAAAGTTTTAAGTAAAACGTAGATAACCTAACCTAACCTAACCTAGGAGGAGGGAGCCGACAGCCGGGTGCCACCACTGCGACGGATGTCTCGACGAGACGGCGCAGCACGTGCTGCAGGAGTGCCCTGCGTGGGCGAGAGAGCGCAGTGAGCTCTCCCAGGTAGTTTCAGACCTCTCGCTGCCGGCCATGGTCGACAGTGAGGCGTCTTGGCGCGCGGTTCTCTCCTTCTGTGAGGCAGTAATGCTCCAGAAGGAGACGGCGGAGAGGGAGAGGGAGTCGACTTCTGAACTCCCGATCCGCCAAAGACGCACGGGGCGCAGACGGGCTGCGTTTGCTCGCGGTCTGCCTCCCCCGTAATTTTTGAGTCTCTGGGCGTCGGGCTGGGGGGTCCGGCGTCCGATCATAGGGACTCGAGATGGTTGTGTGCGAGTTCCCACGCACCACCTAAAGGCCTGTAGGCTTGTCAAGGCCAACAGAGATAAGACCTGGTAAGGTCGGTCGCTGCGCCGTAGAGTGTGGAAGATTCCTCACGGGCCCTCAGGCTCTACGGCAATATGGGATGAGGTGGAACACGGTCGGGTTTTAGCCGGTAAGAGTCCGGCATAACCCGTCGCCGTTTCGGTTTCCAGCATTCTTTAATCATTATTTAGCCTTAGGCGTGGTAATTATGGCAAAAAAAAAAAAAATATTTTAAGAGTTTTCCGCCTTGTTGTCTTTGAAGATCAATTCTAGCCAAATTAGCCCTCTTAAGTACTACTTTTTATTTATGATTATGAAAGCTGAGAGTTGGGCGCATTTTTGGGATTGGCTAAAAAATCATAAGGTCACCTGTTTAGAGTTTTAATTTAAAGTTGAAAATTTTGTCATAATTCACGGATCGCAAATTTTTAACTTTAGATCAATATTTTCATAACTTTTATCAAACTTACGATGCTGATGATGTTATGAATAAAGGCACAATTCATGAAGATTAAGTTGCAAAAAAAGAATCTCTAAAAAGTCTTACACTTTTTTTTTTAGAAGTTGTTCAAGCCGGTCATGTCGAGTTTCCTCAAAAAATCGGAAAAATCATCATAACTCGAAAACTATAAAAAATCGCGGAACATACATGGGGGTGATTCGGATACCCCACGACATACCGGACCTAAATTTTACGTTTGAACGTCAACTCCCCGGCCACCCTGTATAATATAGGCAAATACCCTATTAGGTCCCAACAACAGGGCCAACAAGCTACACAGAGGTGTGCAAAGTATCTAAACGATAATATCCACATTCGATAGTGTACGCAGTCAATACACATAGATAAATAAATCTAATCTAGTATTCACGCATTCAAAATGCAAAATTATCAGTGTCAAGAAAGATCATTCAACTCAGTGCCCATTTATCATGCGGGTTAGTGATGGAAAATTTTTGAGATCTTGTCAGACACTAAATTATTAATTTTCATTTAGGTTCAGTAACTTTAGCAAATATAAAAGGAGAAATAATTAAGAGAAATAATTAAGGAGAAAATGACAGCAATCTCTTGAATTCATTGTCAAATATTCAATTTGAAAAAGATTACTTGTTTTCATAAAATATTTTTATTTACTTAACTTTTGTCTTGTGAATAATTTTATCACAGATGAGGATTATAAAATGGCATTACAAAAAATATTATTTTTTCAACTCCAGTCTTTCACAGTTCTAACTAAACACCAATGATATATTTGATCAAAATCTCATACATATACAGGGTGAAACTGATATCATTAGCATTATTTTAAACTAAGAGTCTATCCATCAAACTGAAAAACTTTTAGAATGGCAGCAAACCGATCGGATGAAAAAAAATAATCAGCTGTTGCATACATTTGAGTCGAGTAGGCATTGCAGTTTAGTATGGCACAGCAGATTATTTTTTGGCTCCGATCGGTTTGCTCCCATAGTAAAAGTTGTTCAGTTTGATGGGTAGACTCTTAGTTTAAAAGGATGCTAATGATATTAATTTCACCCTGTATAGTAGATAGAGAATATGGGAGTGCACGCTTCATATTAAGAAGACATAATATAAACCGAATTTCAAAAAGCAAATCTTTTTTGGACCGAATCACCGATATCATATCGCTTCTGGACAAACGTTTCCAGGGTTTGCTTGTTTTTCATATTTGTTATAGTGTTGTATAAAGGCGAAAAACTTCTAGAAATACAGTGTTTTTCTAGTTCTAGATACGTTTGGACCTTTTTTTTGTATAAAGCACGCACTCCCCATTACGTAGAGATCCATTAATTTCATAGACATCATAATAAGTGAAAACTATTCAAACAAAATTATCATTTAAAGTTTTATAAGAGTGCAATTTAGTTCAGAAAATCAAGAGTTAGTAATATTAGATGTTTCGTGATGAAAATTAGTAGGAAAATGTTAGTGTAGAGATTAATATAGGATGTTCTAGTTAACACGAGATACTTACAAGCACCCGTGTTCTCTGTGAGACAAAATACATACGTTTGTGTTATAAAATAATATAACATTCACAATATAACATAAAATAAATATATCTAGATATACTATGGAACCCATTTGCCATGGACATGTTTCGATCCCAAAGATTGTGTAGTGATTTCGCAATATGATTTATATCTTTTTATTTATTTGGTTAAGAAAAGTTAAATTATCATTGTGCAAATAAGTAACAGTACAGACAATTACAAAGTGAAGGATTTTTGTCTTAAATGCTTTCCGTCTATGCTGACGTAAAAACATAGATATAGGTATACCAGAACCTCATAGCACAATAAAGTAAAAAATAAGAGATTTTCACATGGTAGTGTCAAACTGACATAGTCCAGTAGGCCCTTTACAAACTGCAACTTTTTGCAGCGATGCAATCGCACGTTGTTTGTCAATCGCGTGATTGCATCGCTACACTAGCAATTAAGAGCCTATGTCGAAAAATAATTTTAGCGAAACAGGCGTGGGATAGCTTATATTACGGTCTGATGCGAGAGAAAGAGATGGGGCGGCGCGCGCGCCTGAAACGAATCGAGCGCCAAATCAAACTTTATTTAATTGTGATTGTACTATTTATGTAAGTTCAATTCTGCTCTAATCAAAATTTAGAAAATATCAATCTCTTTTTTTTAAATCAAGTCTTGTGTTTCTATTATTCACCGTTTAGCAGTTCCAAGCGTTTATAGATCAAAACGGAGGCTACTTTGGCTTGTTTTTCTATCGAGAAAATTTGTCTTAATCGTGTTTTGGCTCTTCAATTATATGTTCAATTTACAAATATACGAAAATCATACTCCTACTGTTAGTACTTTATGATATATGAAGCTTTGAAGAATCCTATTTTTTTCACATAGCCCCTTAACGGGCGTTCTTCTTCTTATCGTGTGGGCAGAGCCCTGGTGTCAGAGTTTTTATCTGGCGTTTATATCGATTCAAAAACGGGACAAAGGCTTCGACGAATAACTGATCAAATATAACGAACATTTTGCGTCATGGCTGTATCGTGTTTGCATCGATGCTGCTTCGCGACTGTAAAGGTCGCAGTGTGTAAAGGGCCCTAATCCAATTACCCCAGTGTTGCTAACTCTAAAATTTGATTTTCTTATTTGCCATCAGATTCTGGTACACCTATATCATTTACTTATTTATCAATATGTTACTCCACTTCCCGCTCTTTAAACAAGCCTAAGGTGGTGCGTTTCCACTGATGTTGGGGAGCGCGGCGGAAATCAAGCAATAGAATTACTAAATTTTCCCCTTGACAGAATCATGCTATTTTATATTGGATGACATTCATCTCCGCTACAGTGGAAACGCTGCATAAAATAGCTTCATTCTTTCCTATAAACTCTCCTAAAATTTAACACATTCGTAATTCTCGGTGCCCACTCTCAATTCGTTCGCGATGCGTCTAGGCCGCTGTTGATCCAGCACGTTTTAAAGTACGCAAAACGCGCATATGCGTCAGTGAGCACGAATGTGTCATTAGTAGGTCTACCATGAATTTTCACTGTATAGGTTAACCAGAATCTCATGAAATGAAAAAAACTAAAAAAATATAGATTTTCACATGGCAATGTCAAACTGTCATCAAGTAGGCCCTTTACAAACTGCTACTTTTTGCGGCGATAAAAACGCGCGTTTGTAATGTGTGCATATTTAAGATCATTTGAACGCCCAAATCATGTGGCCGAACATTTTCATCTTGTTTATAAGAAAAGCCATATAATTTTATAGCTGAATTTTATTACGAACGTTATTCTTCGTGGCTGTATGGCGTTTCAGAAGTGCTGCAAAAAATTGCAGTGTTTGAAAGGCCCTAATCCAATTACCCCAGTGCTGCTTACTCAAAATTTGATTTCCTCATTTTTCATGAGATTCTGTTCGACCTATACTGCTGTAGTTACGGTGCCAATTTTGTATGGCAGAATTCGTTCTAAACCTAACCACTAGGAGCGATGTACCAAATTTAATACACAAATGGGAGTAAAATTACTAGTATACTACAGTGTAAACTCATGGTAGGCCTACTGTTTTCGAAAATTCCTGTAAAAATCAAAAGGTCCAACAAAAATACAGACCGGCCAGCTGTGCGATGTTGTCGGCGGACCCGAAGCGGTTGGAGCGAGAGAAAAGATGCGCGAACTCTCTGGGGGCTGCCATGACGCTCCCGCCGAGGCCCGTAATGCCGTCGCGTATGTTGCCGCCTACGTTTCTGTGGGATTTACATATTGGGTTAGCGCTCTTACAGACGGGCGACACTATGCGGTCGCAGAGGGTCGCGCGATTCACTACCGAACCGAACTACCATTTCCCCAAAGTTATGTGTCTAATTAATAAGTTATATATGAAGCTACGAACACGTCGAAAAAAAGAGCACCGAACTCTGGGGTGATAAACCGTGTCGGTATACACATACACAGATATAACTTGTATGACGCCTCAACCCTAGGTAACAAAGTCGGCCACTTTTGTTTTATACGGAAGAAGCGTGAGGCTCTATCGAGACATATACTTTATCTAATCTTGGCTTTCTTTTGTTTTAGAGCTACAGGAAAATCCGATTCCTAGCAGTTACCATAATCTATAACCGGACAAACTTGGTGATTATCAACCAACTCATTGATAACAGGACGATTTTATTTTGCGGGCCGTTTGGTTTGCTCGATCTTATCTTATTGTTGGGGCTGGCAATCCAGAACACTTCGATCCAATCTTTTGTGTTGAACCCTAGACATTAATTTTCTTCACTCTTCAAAACATGGTAAATGATGGAAGCAATACACGTATCGTTCAGGGGAAGAAGCCTGCAATCTCCCGGTCTAAGATATCCATCTCCAAGGAGGCACATGCATCAAAGTAAAATTAATGGATATGCTCAAAGTGCGTTTAGTTGAAGCACACAACTAGAGTGCGATTTTTGAATCTCATTCGCTGAGTTCAGCAGTTGAAAATTTCAAAATTACTGTGTAGATATGCATCTTTCTACTGCTGATTTGACTTTCAAAAATCGCACTCCTGAAGTATGATTTTTGAAAGTCACATCAACGGTAGAAAGATGCGTATCTCCACAGTAATTTTGACATTTTCAACTGCTGAACTCACCGAATGAAATTCAAAAATTGCACTCCTAGTAGGTACACTTGGTTCTTACAAACTAGCACACTTGTCTGTCATCTCGGTGCCTATTTGAAGTATACCTGTCATTTGTTTTGACTTATTTTTCTGCTTTGAAATGTTTCCGTAAGAGCGATCCCTTAATTTTACTTCGATCTAAGGGCACCAAGCGCACCGCCCGCCGCGTGGGCGTTTAGCCGCCAAGACATCGCCGTCAAACAGGGTAATGTTCCATGGTATCCTCCACTCCGCACACTCGGCAGCTGGGGTATAGGGTGAGCTTCATCTTGTGCATCATCCATGCCAATACCAATGTTGTCAGAAATTGAGTGTCCTACCTGCCTCGAGCCTTCACTCGTATGCCTAAATGACACAAAGATGGTGATGATACTAACTTGAGCCCTTGCCCCATGTCGCGCAGCACTTCGCGCGGCTGTCTGTGCGCCTGCCCGCTCGTGCCGTGTTGCTGCAACAGCACATACTATAAGAATTATTATTACTTACTACGCATTGCTAAAACTTCTTACGTTGACTCCATGTTGACACAGAACAATTTAGTCAAAATTGTAGTTTTTTAACGCAGGTTTAAACCTAATGCCAACCTAGTCAAATCAGAACTTCTTTAATGCTCTTTATCGTAGAACTGCAGCTCGGACTGATTGATTAAGCCTATGTAAAATTTACGAAATCAATATCATATATTCCCCTCTTTTCTCCTCCAAAACTGAACTGATTTAGAATATTTTTCCAAGAATAATTTAAGAAAGTCTTTGGCTGTCCGTATGTTTTTTTTTTTTCGTCCAATCTGTTTGCTGGATGTCAGATATGATAACTTTGCGGTATAACTGAGCAATTTTAGTCATTTCAGAATATTCCTAGTTCTTATAAATATATGAAGAAGAAAAAAACATGGAACATGCCAGCAGTGGCAGTTTCACCACTTCTGATTAAGTTCTCGATTGCTTATCTGACAGAAGAGTCCTTACCGTACGAACAAAGCAGTTATGGTTTATAGTGCGTCGATATTCGTTAATTTACTAAACATTGTATTGTCATGTATCAATAACTACAAACATCTTTCATACGAAATATGTGAAACGATCTGTCAGATAAGCAATTTTATTTAAAACATACAGTGTAAGTGACAGCCTAGCAAATACTGAAACGGTGAACTCAGACCATCAAACTGAACAACTTTCACTACGGCGCCTACCCCCAGGAAACGCGAAAAAAAATCGGCTGTCCCATACATTTTAGTCGGGTGGGTACAGCAGTTTTGTAGCCGTGGCCGAGATCGGTCAGGAGCAATACACACATTTCGCGTTTCCTGAGGTAGGCTCCATGGTGAAAGTTGTTTAGTTTGATGGTCTGAGTTCACTGTCTCATTAATTCATTATCCAGGGGAATAAGCTTGTATGGACTAAACGCCGCCCGCATTTCCGTTTAAGCAGTATTAGCAGCTCACCTCCCAACTCTTGATGCGTTTCGTGTACCCCTCCAACTTCTTCTGCAGCTGCGCGATGCAGAGCGCGCTCTTCTGGTTCTTCTTCTCGAAGACGGCTTTAATGCGCTGCAACTGCTGCTTGTCCGCGTTCGCTGCCAGCTTCAGGTACTCGTTTACGTTATCTGCAATGGCAAATTATAAATAACGCTCACACGCACAGTTTGTACAGCCGAGTCGCGAGCAAGTAGAGAAATAATTCTATTATACAGGGTGAAATTGATATCTAAAACTAAGAGTCTACGAGTCTACCCATCAAACTGAACAACTTTTACTATGGGAGCAAACAGATCGGAGCAACACTGACTCAAATGTATGCAACAGCTGATTTCTTTCTCGCCCCGATCGGTTTGCTCCCATACTAAAGGTTGTTCAGTTTGATGGATATACTCTTAGTTTAAAAGGATGCCAATGATATCAATTTCACACTGTAGAGCGTCTAATAACGCATCACTATGCTAGTTGCCACTAACACCAAGGGTCAATCCCCTCATAAACTGAAAGAGCAGCGGCCGGCAGCGCGCAGCAATTTACCTAGCATATTGCAAAGTTGCGAAATTAGATCAGGTTGAACTTTCATTCTATCCCGTCAATTGTAATTTCATCTTAATAAAATTCAATATACTTGATAAATGCCGCGCGCTGCGGGCCGGTCCTCTTTCAGTGGGAATTGACCCTAATGACCATTGACCAGCCCACACGGTGCGGCGAGCCACACAGCATTTAATTCCATAAAATCATTGCTGCCTGCTTGCCGCGTAACGGAAAGCGCAGCGTAGATAGGCCCTCCGCAAGGTGGACAGACGACCTGGTGAAAGCGACGGGAACCCATTGAACGAGAGCAGCGCAGGACCGGTCGTTATGGCGATCCTTGGGGAGGCCTATGGGCTCCCACACATAACTGCGACGTCGCATCGCATCGCAAATATCTGCCAGCGCTCGATGACTTATTACGATGACATATGATGTATGATTATTGCACGCAGCGCATCGCAGATATTTGCGATGCGATGCGACGTCGCAGTTATGTGTGGGCACCATATGTCCAACAGTGGACGTCCATCGGCTGAGATGATGATTGCTGATGTTATCACCACTAGACCACCACGACTGGTTCAAGCACCGAGCAAAGGAAACAAAGCAATAAAGCTCACCATCTCTAATGGTCTGCTCCAGCCGTATCAGCTCCTTCGTGCGCTCGATCTTGCTGTTGAGATGCGCGATCGCAGCCAACGCCTTCGACGACGTCGCGTTCCCGCCGTCGCTCTCATCTGACAAATTTAAACCTTATTTTTAAAACTTTAAGTGTCAATTTAGTGCTAGTGTTGACACAGTTAGAAACACTTATTATAATGTACCTACTTTGCTATTTTCAGATCGCAATCACTTTTGTGACATTGCTTTATCTGAATAATAAAATCACACATGACGTAGATAGCGTTTTTAAACTAAATTCATGTACTTAGATTTGACTTAGATATTTATGTCGATTGGTATAAAAAACGGTTATTTTTCCAGACACAATGGATTTTTCCATTGATTTTGATACCAATGGACTCAATAATCAACCATTATAGCCTCCTGTCTGTACATGTGTGTTTCTGTGTGCCTTTACTCTGTGTATACTATGTTTTTGGTGCAAAATAAACTATAAGTAGTACTAGTATTTATTCTGTGCTATAATTGATTGGTCAGGGACAAATGCCAAAGAATTTTGATTGTTTTACTAACCCTCAGCAGACTGATAAATTGTTTCGTTTTAACTAGATGAAACCATGATTAAAAATAAATTCCTTATTTATTATATGAACGTGGATAGTGCTATAGCGCGTAACGAGCATTTGCGACAAACGCTTTCATGCCATACCTATGAAAAACTTTACACGGGGAAGAGAAAAAACTTCTTGAACTTTAAACCTACGTGCGAGTGCGATTTTTGAATCTCATTCGCTGAGTTCAGCAGTTGAAAATGTCAATATTACTGTGGAGATATGCATCTTTCTACTGCTGATTTGATACTCTACATATACTCATATACTATATTATATTGATACTCTACTAGATCTGATTCAAGATTTTACACTATTGCCCCATCCTCGACAAAATGTCAAGTCTAAAAGATAGTATCTCTCACATTCAGTACATAATAATACAATATGATTTAAGTATTCGAACCCTTTCGATAAAGAAATAACGGTACATGACATAAGTTTAATAATTCACTTACTCTTAAAATATGAATAACCTATATGACTGTCCGAATTATACATAATTTAACACAAACTAAACTTCAAAATGAATCACGCATCGATTTGTGAGGTTAGACAAAACACAATAACAAATATAAAATGTATTGTACACATGCGTTATCAGTCGATGATAAAACGGTAGGTGGGAGGTATGAGTAATAATAATTCTTATCATCACTGTGCGGTGGGCTGCCGTGGCCGTCGCGTGCTTTTTGTTTTGAATTGAATTACAGTTAAGAACGAGTGGAAGAGCAGGGGAGAGGCCGTTGCCCAGGAGTGGCATAAAACAAAGAAGTTAAGATGACTCGCCTCGCCTTGCGGTAGCATTTCCCCTCTGCCACGGTATTAGATCAATTAATCTTACGCATTTACACCCAATTTTATACCTTATCACTAAACGAGACAGCCTGTAATAGCGAAACAATAATTTTGAACTTAGAACGTTTGCAGTTCACACGAGACTACTTTTCATGATTTTTAACATTCAAAATTAGAATCTAAACTTATGGGGAATAAAATCCAATGTTGCGGATTTCATGTTACCTCGCCCCCCGCAAAAAGTGGCAAAAATGTTTGTTAGTAGAATGACACGCGTAACTTGTCCCTATTAAATTATCTAAGTAAAAAACACTCAAAAATCGCTTGATTATAGCTATTTTTTTTTAGCAGGCGTTGTCGGAACAATATCGTCGATATGCCGCCGGGACATCGCCGCGATATTTCTGAGGCTACTTCTTCGTTTTTGGAAATGTTGTATAATTTTTTAGAAATAAAAAAATACGATTGAGGGCAGCACAATAGGCTCGGTGCCCCCTTAAAATTATAACTCCCGTGTGTGACGTCCTTCAACGTTATTATCACTACATAGTATAAAACAAAGTCGCTTCCCGCTGTCTGTCTGTCCCTATGTATGGTTAGATCTTTAAAACTACGCAACGGATTTCGATGCGTTTTTTTAAATAGATAGAGTGATTTAAGCTGTTTTGTACCGAGAGGAAGGTAACAAACGTACGGTACGTTTTGGTACAGGGTGTAACAAAACACCCTAGTAATACTTAAGGGGGTGCTTCAGACCATCAAACTGAACAACTTTCACTATGGAGCCCACATCGAAATCGCGAAAAAAAAATCCACTCTTTCATACAAAACTGCAGTACCATCTCGACCTAAATGTAAGGGACAGCCGATTTTATTTTTCTCGACTTTGGCTCCTTAGTGAAAGTTGTTCAGATTGATGGTCTGAAGCACCCCCTTAAGTATTACTAGGGTGTTTTGTTACACCCTGTATGTATATAATACATCACTCAGCATTGCACCCGTGCGAAGCCGGGGCGGGTCGCTAGTATTGTATAAATTATCTATTAAAAAAGATTATAGTAATAAAATTACCTTGAGTACTGTAGTCACCATCTTGACCTAGAAACGATAAAAGAATTTGTTCAAATATAATTTTTAATATTATTTTATATTAATTACATGTCAACAACTATCATCCTACAGTCCACAGTCAAAACAAAACGCAAAAATAACTGTCAGTAATACATTAATAATAAATAATAAATATCTTGGACAATGTCACACAAATTATCTAGTCACATTTAAAGTACCAGAATCTAGCCTGGACTTGTATTACGATGACTAGACAACGATATAGAATACATATATAGATACAAACATCCATGACTCGGGTACAAATATTCATATTCATCATACAAATATTTGTCCCTTACGGGATTCGAACCCGCGACCCTCGGCACAGCAGGCAGGTTCACTACCGACTGTGCTACCGGGCTGTCAACATTATTTTCCTTAAAATAATATTAAACATTTCATATCACCAATGCCACATCATTCCATCCTGAATTTCATCATTCCATCATTCCCGATTAGGATTATGGTAGGTAGAGAGTTTGTAAACAGGGTAAAGAATAAAAAAATCTGCTGTTTCGTACATTTGAGTCGAATCGGTACTGCCGTTTGGTACGACACAGCTGATTTGTTTTTTCCGACTAAAAATTTAACCTCTGTATGTAAATCAAGGTCTAAAGGAAGAAACATTAATAATTTAGTTGTTTCTATCCGCACAATAGGTACAAACATGCCATGGCAGGCATTGCATGGTCGGTATGCCTTCGGGTACAAATATACATACATATACATCGGACATAAAAGTGCCCGATGCAGGATTCGAACCCGCGACCCTCGGCCTACTAGGCCACAGAACCATCGACCAGAACTTTTTTGGGTCTTCATTATGACTACAAAATATTTACTAACATAGTTAAGTTTCATGTATATTTTTTCACTAATTTTCTGGCGTGGCCCCCAGAAAATATGCCAAAATAGACAGCGAATAAAATTCAGACAAAAATAACGCTGCATCACTCTATATACAGGGTGAAATTTATATCATTAGCATCCTTTTAAACTAAGAGTCTACCCATCAAACTGAACAACTTTTACTATGGGAGCAAACCAAACGGAGCAAAAAAAAATGCAGCTGTTGCATACATTTTTGTCACATAGGCATTGCAGTTTAGTATGGAGCAGCTGATTTTTTTGTTGCTCCGATCTGTTTGCTCCCATAGTGAAAGTTGTTCAGTTTTATGGGTAGACTCTTAGTTTAAAAGGATGCTTATGATATAAATTTCACCCTGTAGATATAGGCTATTGTTATGCCAGAAGCAAGTTTAAATTCAAGCGTGTTTTAGAAGGTGAAAATGACTACGCAGGATCATTCGAAATGGAGATCTATTACTTATGAGGTACGGGACTTAATGATTTCTCACCTCTATAAGCAGGGGAGCCATATTCGTCGGCGGAGAGAGCGTAGGACACGTTAGGGCTGAATACCGCGCCGGAGTAGTCGCCTGGCCCGATCAGACCGGACAACATGGGCTTCTTTTGAGGCGAATCTTCGAGGCTGCAATATAAAAGAAGGTATGATTATCTAAACTATTATAAAACTGTAACTGAAGTGTGTCTGTACATTGAAGATATTTACAAAAAAAAGATTAGGATATGGTTTTAACATGTCCCTGATTCCAAATCACCAATTTTTGGATTTTTTGTCTGTCTGTTTGTTTGTTTGTTTGTTTGGGTGTTTGTTTGTTCGAGTATCACGCAAAAACTACTGAACCGATTTTGATGAAACTTTCTTTGTTTGATAGCTTATGATCTGACTTAAAATCTGGTATATAATTTATGCGGACGAAGTCGCGGGTAAAAGCTCGTTTAGTAATAAACCTGCATACGTTGAAGAAGAAATTCTGATGCGTATGTGAAGTCTACCAATACGCATTGGGCATGCTTGATAGACTAACGCCCATACACCCTCCCTGAAGCCAACCCTCAGGGAGGGTATATTGCGTTAGCGACTGCCCTGCAGTGGGTCGTATGCAGGGTGAAATTGATATCATTAGCATCCTTATAAACTAAGAGTCTACCTATCAAACTGAACTACTTTTACTATGGGACCAAACCGATCAGAAATAAAAAAAAATCGGCTGTTCCATACTAAACTGCAATGCCTACTCGACTAGCAGATTTTTTTTAACGTTCGATCAGCTGATTGCATTTATGGAATGTCCAAAAATTGTTACACTAATATCCTATAGGTTTCTTAGGGAAAGTTGTTCAGTATCATGAGTACAATCACCCATTCAAGTAATGCAACTATCTACCCTAACACCCTGAACGATTCCTTCTGATACACTTCTCTTATCACCCCAAGCTTCATCCATCTATCACCCATGTCTATCCCGTGAAACAATGAGTTTTTATAACTATAGAGTCATCATGTCATGCAATAACAAAGCCTAAACATGGCACATGTCTCTATAGGTAAACCATTTATCTCGCGGGACTCCCGCGGGGCAAGAGGTAGGTGGGCGCGGGGGCTTTACAGGCGTTTCGGGGGTGAAGGCGCGCGCGCGCGGCAGGGAGTACAAGTGACGTTTCTCGGAACAAGGAATTACGTGTATCGATACCCGCGCCCACCCCCCTCTTGCCCCGCGGGCGTACCGCGAGTTATATGGTTTACCTATAATGTCACCTTTGTATGCATCAGTGATGCCCAGCTGTCATACATTGCCGCTGACATTCCAGTCCTTTCAAATCTTTCAAATGTATTCGGTTACAAAGCAGTAATGTAAAACAACTGGTCATAACTTAGTGGTCCCGTTAATAGCGCACTGATGCGAAGTCCTCCTTGTATAGAATGTCATTGCCGTGAAATTATTTCTTTAAACAAAAGTATGTACTCTCTGCTGTTGCCGGTGGTGTTTGCAGACAGCGGGCTGTTGCCGAGGTCTCTGGAATGGGATTTCACGTGGTGCGGACCGCGCTCGCCGTGCCGCGACGACGAGGTGCTCGATGACGGCTCCTGCAATTATTTACACATTATTAGCTTATTACTATATGCTCACAACAAGACTACTATGACGATCACTTCTAGGCCGATATTAATCAACGAAACTCAAACGCTGTGGTGGCCTCTTAAGTTTGTACGTATTGGCTATGTGCACGACACTAGCGCCATCTAGCGTAATTCGGCCCCGTGAATTATTTGTACGTAACATGATAGGATAAATTTTGTTTTTTTATATTATAAAATAAAGTAAAAAATAAATAAATGAACAATATTGTCGATATTAAAAATATTATCATACCTAACTAGCTTGAATTCCCATTCTTTGTTACACAAAATTCTCATACAAACTTTCACCCCCGTTTTCACATCTTTGGGTGTTGAATTGCGAAAGAGTATTTTTTTGTGAACACCCAGATGGCAATAAAACATCATCCCGTTAGTAGTCTTTGTAGTTATGGATATTTGAGTGTTGAGTGAGTGTGCGGATTTGCATAGATTCAAGCAAATCTGACAAAGCTTCGTCGTAAATAGTACTTTCTGCCACAGCGTGCGCTGCGATCGACTTGACAGTTCCCAACACCCACTTCACAGATAGCCAATAGGTAATACTGCAACCACATAGGACACTGTACAGTTTTTATGTGTTTATACATTGGTATTGTGTTGTTTGTTGTTGTTTGTTTGTAAATACATTGTTATATCATTGACCATCAAACTAACCAACTTTCATTATGGGACCGAAGTCGAAATCTCGAAAAAGACATCTACTGTTCCATACAAAACTGCAATTTCTGTCTACTCGACCGAAATGTACGGGGCAGCTGATTTGTTTTTTTCGCGTTCTCGATGTTGGCCCCATAGTTCACAACTTTTTCAGTTTGATGGTCTGAACGCCTTCTTAAAAAACCGTTACCATTTTAAGTTGGACCCTGTTTTCAATACACCCCTGACATTCCCCATTCCCTGTACATTTGTAACATTTGCTTTTAAGATACCCAATAAACATCTTAGCCCTTCGTAATTTTGTTAAAGTTATGTAAATTAGGTAATATAGATTAATGAAATGCTCCATTCAATTTACATTTTACGAAAATGTTAGCTAAGAAATTCAAGATAAACCCAATTCTAGATGGAAAATACAAAATTAGTAACTCCTAAACATTCCTAAACGGTAATTCCAAATTACATTAACAAAGGAAGAAATGCTTAAAACCCTTTAAAAAACTAATTAAGTTAACGGGTTACTAAACGAGTAATTAGGCCAAGATTGCGACCCCTGGATAAACAGAAAAATCCATAGATACGCTTTCCTCTCTCAATCAGACGAAGAGAGAAACAAATGTATTATCTTTCTTTCAGACAAGAGAATCAAGAGCGAAGTGAGAGAAGCAAATGTATATCTTTCTTTTGTCTAGTTAGTGAGCAAATATTTATGATAATAAATTAATGCATGATGATGATGATGGATTCCTAGTCGATTTCGATTATACGGCGACTGCTTATCTTTATAGAAAAGCAGTCAGATACGCAGGAATATTTTAAAGTGCATATAGGCCAGTCATTTTACGGAGTTTTGTTAGGCGGGGTAGGAAGTAATTATTAATTGGACTTTTAAACTGTAACTGGCACCATTTAGTGACAAAAATATTATCCTAAACCATATTAAAAAAAATTTGCTACGCAACATAGAAATCAAAATTGTGTGTCCCAGAAGGCTTTTAAATTAATAATATTAATACCAATGCACTTATTTGAATTAGATTAAACAATATACATTATTTTTGATCAATAAAATAGGCATTAAAATCTAAAAAATTTGGTATTTATTAGAAAATACGAATGTATTTTTCAAAACCTTCTAAGTAGGCAAAAATATTTACACCATGTTTGAAGTATGTATGATGGTAAAGCCTTAAATATGTGCAAAAAAAATTTATCATCAGGTTTTTTAAAACGAGATAATATATATATTGTAAGGAAAAATCAAGCCACGTGCGCGCGCAACGTGACCGACTGCTATATAAGCCGGGCGGCGCCGAGTGCTCGCTCACTTTGCAGACAGCGCTCGTCGGGGTAACATCGTGTTCTACGTGACTTATTGGTTCGGATATCGTTTTTCATTAACTTTCTCGTTGTGATTAATTGTGACAATTGGTGATAAGGAGTGATTAGTGTTTTGTTTCATGCGTAAAATTGAGTAACTTCTGTGAATCCATTTTGTATGAGTTTCTAAATGATTTTGTAAAATCAATATGATTGTGTTGGTTCTGTAAATGATGTTTTTTTGTTATTTTCACTTCGATTTCCTAAAATCAAAAGTGGGACAATAAAACTCAAGCTCACAGCCTTCTAATCAATGTTTAGCCATTCTTGTAAAGATCTGATGGAAACAAAACTCTAATTCTACCCACATGTAATTTTGTTGTTGTCACGTGTGTTGTTAATGTCTAGTAGACAAAGGAGTTCACGTAGCAGGGCGTGAAAACGCTATAACGTGCAAAGGTCGCGTAGTAGGTTGCGCAGCGAGTCTAGAAGTAGATCGTTGTGACGATCTCACGAGTCGTGTTAATAGACTGCGCACACCTATACTGCCTTATCATGTAAGTTCGACGTCACGTAGATCCCATAGTAGATAACAGTGACGTGAGGGTAGTCTCAAATCTTGTGATTTGGTCGCTGGTTACGGTTTCACCTCGTTGCCACGGATTTTCATTAGTTCACGTCATGTATTACATTTTGTCCCGATTAACTACACTCTAACGAAGGCAATGTTGTGCTTAGTGAAAGTGTTCGTATGTGCAGTGACGGGTCCGTACAAATAGGCTACCGCCGTCTCCGTGGTATCAGATTCCAGTATCCGACGCTATTAAATCATTAAACTCATTACGAAATCAACTTTATTTTGTGTCAAATTTTGACCCTGCCATGCCATACAATAAGATCGACGTATGGTGCGAAGAGATGGCTAAACTAGCAAATGATTGGCTAGATTCAGAGCGTCTGTCACGTGTTTCTAACTACCTACCTTCGCGGTGATGCTTTAATTGTTTAAACGAACGGGTCATCATCTTTGATCCGAGAATCGAGAAGAGAAGTGGTTTGGCGGAGGACGGCCGAACATCTGGTGCAAAGCGAATTGTATCGGGATGCCGCGGTGAATGGGGAGCGTAACGTGCAGTAGGTACGGCGCAACTACCTGTTGAGCGCATGCGTGCGCTGAGGCAGCGCTACTCCGTGCAGAGAGCATCCTGTGCGCCTCGGTGGCGTTGCACTGCGCTGCGCGCCTGTGCGCCTTGGCTGCGCTGTGCGCCTCAGCGGCGTTGCACTGAGCTGCGCGCCTGTGCGCCTTAGCTGCGCTGCGCGCCTGTGCGCCTTAGCTGCGCTGCGCGCCTGTGCGCCTTAGCTGCGCTGCGCGCCTGTGCGCCTCAGCGGCGTTGCACTGCGCTGCGCGCCTGTGCGCCTTAGCTGCGCTGCGCGCCTGTGCGCCTTAGCTGCGCTGCGCGCCTGTGCGCCTCAGCGACGTTGCACTGCGCTGCGCGCCTGTGCGCCTTGGCTGCGCTGCGCGCCTGTGCGCCTCAGCGGCGTTGCACTGAGCTGCGCGCCTGTGCGCCTTAGCTGCGCTGCGCGCCTGTGCGCCTCAGCGGCGTTGCACTGCGCTGCGCGCCTGTGCACCTTGGCTGCGCTGCGCGCCTGTGCGCCTCAGTGGCGTTGCACTGCACTGCGCGCTTGTGCGCCTTGGCTGCGCTGCGCGCCTGTGCGCCTCAGCGGCGTTGCACTGAGCTGCGCGCCTGTGCGCCTTAGCTGCGCTGCGCGCCTGTGCGCCTCAGCGGCGTTGCGCTGCGCGCCTGTGCGCCTGTGCGCCTCAGCGGCGTTGCACTGAGCTGCGCGCCTGTGCGCCTTAGCTGCACTGCGCGCCTGTGCGCCTCAGCGGCGTTGCACTGCGCTGCGCGCCTGTGCACCTTGGCTGCGCTGCGCGCCTGTGCGCCTCAGTGGCGTTGCACTGCGCTGCGCGCTTGTGCGCCTTAGCTGCGCTGTTCGCTTGTGCGCTCAGTGGCGTTGCACTGCGCTGCGCGCTTGTGCGCCTTAGCTGCGCTGTGCGCTTGTGCGCCTCAGCGGCGTTGCACTGCGCTGCACGCCTGTGCGCCTTAGCTGCGCTGCGCGCCTGTGCGCCTCAGCGGCGTTGCGCTGCGCGCCTGTGCGCCTTGGCTGCGCTGCGCGCCTTAGCTGCGCTGCGCGCCTGTGCGCCTTAGCTGCGCTGTGCGCTTGTGCGCCTCAGCGGCGTTGCACTGCGCTGCACGCCTGTGCGCCTTAGCTGCGCTGCGCGCCTGTGCGCCTCAGCGGCGTTGCGCTGCGCGCCTGTGCGCCTTGGCTGCGCTGCGCGCCTTAGCTGCGCTGCGCGCCTGTGCGCCTTAGCTGCGCTGTGCGCTTGTGCGCCTCAGCGGCGTTGCACTGCGCTGCGCGCCTGTGCGCCTTGGCTGCGCTACGCGCCTGTGCGCCTTAGCTGCGCTGCGCGCCTGTGCGCCTCAGCGGCGTTGCACTGCGCTGCGCGCCTGTGCGCCTCAGCGGCGTTGCACTGCGCTGCGCGCCTGTGCGCCTTGGCGGCGCTGCGCGCCTGTGCGCCTTGGCTGCGCTGCGCGCCTTAGCTGCGCTGCGCGCCTCAGCGGCGTTGCACTGCGCTGTGCGCCTTAGCTGCGCTGCGCGCCTGTGCGCCTCAGCGGCGTTGCACTGCGCTGCGCGCCTGTGCGCCTCAGCGGCGTTGCACTGCGCTGCGCGCCTGTGCGCCTTAGCTGCGCTGCGCGCCTGTGCGCCTCAGCGCGTTGCACTGCGCTGCGTGCCTGTGCGCCTTGGCTGCGCTGCGCGCCTGTGCGCCTCAGTGGCGTTGCGCTGCGCTGTGCGCCTGTGCACCTCAGTGGCGTTGCACTGAGCTGCGCGCCTGTGCGCCTTAGCTGCGCTGCGCGCCTGTGCGCCTCAGCGGCGTTGCACTGCGCTGCGCGCCTGTGCGCCTCAGCGGCGTTGCACTGCGCTGCGCGCCTGTGCGCCTTAGCTGCGCTGCGCGCCTGTGCGCCTCAGCGGCGTTGCACTGCGCTGCGTGCCTGTGCGCCTTGGCTGCGCTGCGCGCCTGTGCGCCTCAGTGGCGTTGCGCTGCGCTGTGCGCCTGTGCACCTCAGTGGCGTTGCACTGAGCTGCGCGCCTGTGCGCCTTAGCTGCGCTGCGCGCCTGTGCGCCTCAGCGGCGTTGCACTGCGCTGCGCGCCTGTGCGCCTTGGCTGCGCTGCGCGCCTGTGCGCCTCAGTGGCGTTTCACTGCGCTGTGCGCCAATGCACCTTGAGCTTGAAAAAAAAAAAAGCTTGTGCGGTATGCGAACGTTGTGCCTATGCCGACAAGTCGCTGTGTGGTATGCGAACGTCGTGCCTATGCCAACAGTGTGGAAATCTTGGGCGGTATGCGAACGTTGTGCCTATGCCGACAAGTCGCTGTGTGGTATGCGAACGTTGTGCCTATGCCAACAGTGTGGAAATCTTGGGCGGTATGCGAACGTTGTGCCTATGCCGACAAGTCGCTGGGTGGTATGCAAACTTGGAGCCTATGCCAACAGTGTTGTTTTGTACGTACAACTTAATTGAGTCGACTCTTTCCCTGTTCTCTGGTTGATACAATTTGATTGGTTTTTCGGATGATCTCAAATTATGTTTACTAGATGACTAACGTTTATTAAACATTTCAGATAACGATGATGATGAATGATGAGACGTCTCATGTATGAATGTGGTGATGAATGATGGAAATGCTTACTATGTAAAGAGTGGACAGTGAAAGTGTTTGTATAAGGATGATGTATGAGAGAAAGATCAGTTTGGATCTGTAGGATGCTTAATAGGCTAACTGTCATTTATGTTGCAGATGATGAAACTGAGGCTATGTAACTTTATGTACATGCCCTTGATAGAAGATGCAGTCGAGGACGATGCAGTGTCAGGAGAGGCCGTGTAAGGAAAAATCAAGCCACGTGCGCGCGCAACGTGACCGACTGCTATATAAGCCGGGCGGCGCCGAGTGCTCGCTCACTTTGCAGACAGCGCTCGTCGGGGTAACATCGTGTTCTACGTGACTTATTGGTTCGGATATCGTTTTTCATTAACTTTCTCGTTGTGATTAATTGTGACAATTGGTGATAAGGAGTGATTAGTGTTTTGTTTCATGCGTAAAATTGAGTAACTTCTGTGAATCCATTTTGTATGAGTTTCTAAATGATTTTGTAAAATCAATATGATTGTGTTGGTTCTGTAAATGATGTTTTTTTGTTATTTTCACTTCGATTTCCTAAAAATATTTTAAAATTGGAACTGTTGCTGACTTAAATTTTTTTTTTATTTTGGTACATTCCTAAGCTCAAACTGGCTCTTTAATATTATAGCGAAAAAAAATTCAATTAGTAATTAGTCCCGGCTCAAACCGTAAAATGACTGGGCTAATAAGTGTTCGCGTTAAACACAGATGCACTCTCTCATCCTCACCCTATTTCTGATGGAACGGGAGACCGATACGATCAGAGTTGGGGTCAGATGCAGCGGCTATAACCGGCAGCCATACGGCATGGGCGTCAAATAAGTGCATTCATAAGTAACTGAAAGGATTTCAGGGTGATACGGATAAACATGCTACAACCGGATGAATTGAAGGTGACATATAGTGTTGGCATTCTTCCAGAAATTTCAGCCCTCACTCCTTTCTTATACATATCACCCCTCACACAATCCATCAATTTATTCTTCGGTCTTCCTCTCATACACAGCCATCCACATTCATACTTAACACTGGTCTCTCCGCATCACATATCCATACTAGGATTATCTATTCGTACCTAGTAATTAAACTAACTAGGTTGATTTGAATGATAATCCAGTTAATAATTGCCTATAAAACCTAAACCTGACCCAGTTTAGTCAACATTGATGAAGCACTATCGATTTTCTCAAAGAAATTGCTTATTCATTTAGAACTACGGCAACTGTTAAATCGTAGTGTACACAAGTCCAAGGATTTCAACGGATCTCGCATCTGACGGGCAATAAAAGCAAATCAATCGGATGAAGCCGACACTCAATGAGTTTATTTATGACCAGTGTCAACGAAATTAGCTTAAGGTTACGCATCGGGTTCCATATTAATTGAAAGTTCCAATACAAAGTCCAGAAAGGCCACATATGTAACAGATCGCGCAACGTCACCGGGGCGCGGGGGGATGTTAATAAACAGAAGGTACCTACGCTACGGCAAGAATTAGGCCTCCGCCCTCATCCCACGCCGACACCTGTCGTCAGGCCCCGTCCGTCTGTACAGTTCGTACACGACCAGGAAAATAAGTCATAAAGTCCCCGTCAAAACCCGAAGTCATTTAGTAATGTGCAAGTCCAATAGCAGCGAAAACAATTAGCCAATAGCGGGAAGGGATTTAAGGTTTTCAGGCGTAAAGGTAGTAAGTACATCCTGATTGGTTAATATAATTTCACGGTCTATTAAAATTTGTCAACTATGCAGGTACATCGGTAAGACTTATGAACCTGGTACTACTGTAACGTCGTGGGCACTCGCGGGCGTTTACTGTCTCATCCGGTCGGCTTATAGTAAATAGTAGGTACTACATACAAAACGGCTACCTCTCACTAACTTCAGCTACCTCGCACTTCGAGGGTAACTTAAAGAGCCGAGCAAAGCAAGAAGCACAAAGTCGCACGTGGCAGCGCTTGTACCGACGCCATCTTGTTTCTGTCGCAGTACTTTTTAAGTGTCGTGAGATCGTTGTACGGAATACCAGGGGTCTGTAGAGAGTTCACGCTCAGGGCTTGAACCTAGGACCTGAAGACGGCGTCTTTCACAGCCGGGTCTCTTGACAACTCAGCCGTCGACGAGCTCCTACTGGACCCTTTACTATGCACGTGTAAAGTATCCATCTTCTATCACAAGTTTATCACTAAAAGATGCTCACACTGACAACATGGTGCACGCTCGACGGGGATTGAACCCGGGATCTGATGACGGCGTCATCCAACGCCGGGTCTCTCGACAACTCTGCCGTCGAAGGCGACTGACTCCTACTGGACCCTTTACTATGCACGTGTAAAGTATCCATCTTCTATCACAAGTTTATCACTAAGAGATACTCACACTGATAACATTGTGCACACTCGACGGGGATTGAACCCGGGACCTTTTGACGGCGTCATCCAACGCTGGGTCTCTCGACAACTCGACCGTCGACGGAGACTGGCTCCTACTGGATCCTTTACTATGCACGTGTAAAGTATCCATCTTCTATCACAAGATTATCATTATCACTAAAAAATACTCACACTGACAACATGGTGCACGCTCGACGGGGATTGAACCCGGGATCTGATGACGGCGTCATCCAACGCCGGGTCTCTCGACAACTCTGCCGTCGACGGCGACTGGCTCCTACTGGATCCTTTACTATGCACGTGTAAAGTATCCATCTTCTATCACAAGTTTATCACTAAAAGCGGATCACAGACATGACGTGAGGAACTATGTTAACCGACTTGGATATTGCTTTTATGGAAGGTTCCATTCATAATAGTATGTCGGTGTTTGTTTCCTCCATTCCTGGGTTTGTCTGAAAAGATAGAAAACATACTTATTAATCATAAAATCAAGTATATTTGAAAACCATCGCCGGCGCGTTACGGACATGTCTGGACACTCAATGATAAGGGTCCTAGTTCGAATCTGCATGGACCATTGCCATGTACTAATGAGTTTTTCTAACTTATTTACGACCTGGTGAAGGCGGGACGGGAACCCGTTGGATGAGGGCAGCGTAGGACCGGTCGTTATGGCGATCCTTGGGGGGGGCCTATGTCCAGCAGTGGAACTCCATCGGCTGAGATGATGATATACGTGAAACCGACTGCTCTCAAACGGTGAATGAAAATATCATGAGAAAAACTGCATATGCTGAAGAAGAAATTCCGATGAGTTTGTGAAGTCTACCAACCCGCATTGTACACACGGCGACAGATCAACCTACCCATAGTTCGACCTTATGTCCATGAACATAGAGGTCAACTATGGGTAGGTTGATCTGTCGCCGTGTGTACACACGTGGTAAACTAACGCCCTTTCACTCCCTGAGGGTAGGCCTGTGCCTTGCAGTGGGACGAATATAAACTTATAATGATTGATCATGATTATGTTTAGCTGGAACACGAATAAAGATGGAGGAGAGCCCACTTCAGAATCTTATGATCGTGGATTCGATCCTGACGGTCAGTTGCAGAAACGCTCATTAAAGTTAATCCTCCATTAAATCTCTTGCTGTCACTTTTTGTCTTGTTGACGTAGTAAAAGCTAGCAAGAGATTTAATGGATGATTAACTCTAATGAGCGTTTCTGCAACTGAGTGTGAGCCTCACAATCACAAACTCTATTCATATTACGACATGAGGGTGCGGACGGGCGCGGAGGGTGCAATGGAATATAATACCTATTTCAATACTAATAGAGTTGACAGAGAGAAAGCCCATACGGGCCCCACGGGCGGAGAACGGAGCCACACGGAGTTTTCTCTGTGAACTCTATCGGTATTGAAATAGGTATTATTTTACATCGCACCCTCCGTCCGTTCGTTCAAACGTTCGTTCGTCCGTTGAGTTCAAACTATTCTACATACTTCCAAACGATACAATAACATAAAGTCTAAAATTATCTAAAAAAAAACATGTAAGCAATCCATCAAAGTAACCCACATTTTTTTTAACCTTTAACATGTACCTATCTACAAACGTAAACAACCGACCATGTTAAATAATCCATCAGAATTTTAATGATTCATATCTGATACATACTCTTACATTGAGTAGTATAGTAACATGTAAGATTGGAGATGGTACGTTGAGTCAATGGCCCAAGTCAGGGGTATCTGAGCTGTGGTCCGAAGGCTAACGCCATTCGCGGTTCTCTTCTCTTATTTGTATTACATTACATAAATTATACAGGGTGTAACAAAACACCCTAGTAATACTTAAGGGGGTGCTTCAGACCATCAAACTGAACAACTTTCACTATGGAGCCAACATCGAGAAAAAATAAAAAAAATCTGCTGTCCCATACATTTTAGTCGAGTCGGTACTGCAGTTTTGTATGGGACACCTGATTTTTTTATTTTTTCTCGATGTTGGCACCATAGTGAAAGTTGTTCAGTTTGATGGTCTGAAGCTCCCCCTTAAGTATTACTAGGGTGTTTTGATACAACCTGTAGTATTTACTTGCATACCAAAAACATAAAATGTAAAAAACCGAATAAATTAAATTAGTAATTAGGTTTAAGCGAATAAGATGCTCATAAATGGCAAATGGCCTGTCATTTTAGTAGGTAGGTACCTACATTAAATGCTGCTGTTATTAATCTGTGCTGCTGGCATCTCGATTATAAAATAAATTAGAGTTCATATACTTAGAGCTATTATGCCAAAAAACGTTTCTACAACGTGTTAATGAATTAAAGCAAAACTAGAAAGTAGTTTGTTTAGAATTGAGAGCAGAATCGAATTATCATGGTTTCAACATAGGTAATTTTTTCAAAATATTAAATAATTTGTTTGCAAAATTAAAAATTTACTGAACCCGATGTCAACCTACCGCACGGACACACTCACCCTTCATACTACCAAAACAAGATTATTAAATTGTATCCATGAGTACGTTAGCGCTTTCTTTCAGTGCTGAAATGATAACAAATCATTTTTACCTCTAAACTTAAAATGCGAATAACTTAAAATTTAAACTATCAAAATAATGAAATTATTGTTTCAATCTAATTATTTTGTTATAAATCAGTGTGTATAAAACAACTATAACATTAAATGTTAAACTTGAAACTTAGAAATCTCATTCTTGAAAATTTTGTATCCTAAAAAATATTTTACAATATTTGATTCATTGTTTTTTAATTATACTGTTCTATCTGTAATTGCTATATTAAATAAATAGTTTAAAATCATAGGACCCTAATCGAGTTAAAAGAATCACTAAACAACCAAAATCATATATTCTTTAATATCTTCATAACTTAAGAGCTTTTTTGCCGGTAACAAAAATAAATATCTTTTTTTAAATCACCTACTGTGGGGCTGGACATAACTTGGCCCGTTCGGTTTAATGAAAAACTTAATAATGGACCGTGAATCAAAAAGATTGATTACCACTGCCTTTAAGTCCTCATTTCCTGGGTCGATAATTAAAACTGTAAAGTATCATTAGTGATTAATTGGTTAGTAATTTATCGAAGCAATACTACAAGTTATGTTGTTTTTCATTCATAAATCGATGGAGATCATTGTCTGAATAAATGAATGTCTTTCGATTTAATTTTGATGATTGAAATTGACCGGGGTTCAATGGAGAGTCAATTACCGTTATTATCGTGCCATTTTATATAGAACTTTCATTTCGAACGGACTTTTACCTTTGTTCTTAATTTAAGACACCAGTTTCATCAAGAAGTACACACATGCGCCTATAACACCCTAAACGCATGTATATACCTTCTTCGTTCCGTCGTTGTTGGTAAAAAGGGGATTGGACATTATCATATAGAATTAAAGTTTACCAAGCCCCATATAATACTGATTGACCAATATCTTAACCACGATTGCAATTCAAACTCTATGACACGCCATCAACTGCAGAAGATATATTATACAGGGTGTAAGGAAAAGTATCATAAACCTTTAAACAAACTGAACAACTTTTACTATGGGATTGCTTCCATAGTAAAAGTTGTTCAGTTTGTCAAACACGACAGACAAACATGTCAGGTTTGCACCTGTCAGAACAAAAAATCAGCTGTCCTATACGTTTGAATCGAGTAGGTATTGCAGTTTAGTATGGGACAGCAGATTTTTTTTTATTCCGACAGGTTTGCTCCCATGGTAAAAGTTGTTCAGTTTGATGGGTAGAGTGTGTGGCTTAAAGGTTAATGATACTTTTCCTTACACCCTGAATACCTTCAATAAGTCCTGCCCACTTAGAACGTGCTTTTCTACGTAATTGTAGAAAAAGTACGAATCTAGAATAAATTATATGGGTCCACCAATATTGTCTCTGCCTGACACCCCAGTAGAACAAGGACGTGAGTGAGAATATGTATGTATTTTTTAGAAAACTGACGATATGGTTTATGGTTATGTTTATGTATTAATAGCAGAAAGCTTAGCGGTAAACGTTTTTGTTATAAAATCAATAACAACGGTAGGTTCTATATTAGTAGAGGATTCTCTTCATACATTTTGGCTTTAATTGTGCGCTTCGGGTTAAAAGCATCAAATTTCTACCATGGATAGGGTGTTCCTTGGTGATCATTTTCAGATGTGGAGGGAAGTCTGATTCGTCCCCTGTGCGCGGGGGGAGGGGGGTGAAGTACGTATCTGGATCATTGTTTTCATTATTATTTTACGGATCAGTTAATGCTACTAGGGCTTGTGTGGTATCGTTTTCGAGTAAAACAGATACAAGGAATTCATTTTTACTGCATAATAGGCATGTTTCCATACAATAAAATAATGTTTTTCACGAAAAAGTAAAAACCATCGCCTTGATTTTTTTTTAAAACATCTATATCTTTGGAAATCTTGATAAATATAAGAAAACATTTTTTTCCAAATAAAGGTTATTTAGTCTAGTTTATAAAAACATATAGTTGTTGGACACTTATCGTACAAAAACTACAAGAAAAAAATTCATTTACGCGTCGAGGTAAAGCAGCATAATTCGTTTACTGCGGATTACGAGTGATGGTTTGGAGCTAAACATAGTTTGTAACTTTATAATTTCGATAGCAAACGATTATTTGTTGAAAATTCAATAAAAAAACAAATTAGGCATAGTCTTAATTGGATATAAAAAGGAGCGGCAACAATTTTAAAGGGATATAATTCGGAGCGCGCTCCATACATACGAAGTCTGGTTATATTTCCAATATTATCCAATTAAAATCAATGAAATTTTACAGAAACAGTCTACAAACTAATATCTATGCTCGCTCTTGAAATACATACATACATAAATTCACGACCATAATCCCATGCGGGGTGGAAGCTTTGCTACAACGACCAACAACAATGTTAAGCGTGCAGTGCGTTGTAGCAAGGCTCACTTCGATCATATTGAAGGTTTCACGTTGAAGGTTTCACGATGAAATGACGTGTCAGGTGATGACAGGGGCCTAATCTCTCGCCCACAAAAACACTGCAAAAAACATTATCACTTAGTCGCCTAGTGCGACACCCACGTGAAGAAATTGGGTAGTCCATCCTAAGCCGGTACCACACAGTTTCATAGACAGTCAATGAAGCTTTAACTATTGCGGTCATACATCAACACTACAAATCTTTCTATTAGGAATTGAGTCCTCACTTATTTCGTTTGAGTTCTTCAAAGGCCCTATTTACTTCAGGCTTAGGTAAAGATTTCCAAGTGTCCTAAGCCATTCTTTTTCCCTTTCCTGAAAAGAACCACATACCGTATCACACCGGTTAAAGCGATACTTAGTTTTGCAGGCCAGTGTATTGGCCGATACCTGCATTGTGTCAAATTCATTGACACCACCGATTCATGAATACCCTACCTTGTTCTTTATCGGAAGCTTGAAACAAAACCGAAAGCAAACCCATAACTCAGAGAGAGCTAATTTACTGAAAAAAAAACCCACAACTAGTAGGTTCTAGTACGATACATCAGTTTCTACGGTTGCGTATGATCACACTTCCACGTCCTTTTTGCACTGAATCTTCCATGTTGAAAAAGTTACTAGTGTCAGCCTCCTCTCGGGCGAACATGGGGCCAAATGACTCAAATCTGAGCGGAAGAACAAAGAATTTTACTCCCATTCGTTGCGTAGAGATTTCTTTTTCTGTTGCCTCTAGACTGGAAGAACTGGTTGTTGTGACAAGAATGAGAACAATTCGGTTCTATTTTCATTTACTCGAAGAAATAAAATTTCTCTCTTTCTTTACCTATAATTTTTTTTGGGCATTGCATCCGTAGGAGGTACAAGGAAAAGTGTGGCATCTATCTGCTATCTCATGGCAATTTTGACGCGACAAATGGGAATAAAGATGTTTGTTCTGCCTCTGTCATATCTGCCGAAGAACTGACAACCGGTGGGGTGTCAGAGTTCTAGAGTGGAGACCGCGAACTGGTAGGCGTAGTGTCGGACGCCCTGCTGCCCGCTGGAGAGACGACCTAAAAAAAGTAGCGGAGAGCGACTGGATGAGGAAGGCCGAGGATAGAGTTTTGTGGCGCGCCTTGGGAGAGGCCTATGTTCAGCAGTGGACGATGATAGGCTGATGATGATGATGATGATGATGATGTTCTGCCTCTGCCTCAGATTTGTGTCATTTTGCCCCATGATCACCCGAGGAGGCTGACACTCGTATATTTTAATGGATGTTGCGTGCCCATTGCACTTAGAAGAATGATTCGCACCTCAGTGAAAAAGCCACAGCTAGCTCTCTCTAAGTTGCTGCTTTTGGTTATAGTTAAAGCTTCCGCTAAATAGCTAGGTATTCATTTCATTTCATTAGGGATGGACGGACGAAGGATACAGTCGAATGGCACTCAATTTAGATTAGACTACCTACTCTTCCCGAGGCAGAAACTACATCTGCAGTGTCAATAATATCGTGCTGCTTTACAAAACATGTTGGTAGGTACTGGTCGGTGCATTTACACCGCAGCTGCACTCCAAATGCTCAGCGCTATGATTTTGAGCCGGCAATAATTGTCGATTTTTCTATATTCTTAACAATTAAGTATTAAATGTTTTTTTTTTTTATGAGCATAAGCTCCTCGCGCGCTCCATAAAAACTAAGTCTGATTTTATAATCAGTACTAAACAATTAAAGTCAATGAAATTTTTCAGAAACAATCTAGAAACTAATCGCTATAATTGTATTGTGCCCGATTTTCTTTAAAATTATACAGTTTCAATGCTAGGGTTAATTTAAGATTTGCATGGAAATCTTTGAGGCACTGTAACTTCGAAACTATAAATTTTTACGAAAATCTGATACAATACGACCATAGATATTAGTTTGTAGACTGTTTCTGTAAAATTTCATTGATTTTAATTGGATAATATTGGAAATATAACCAGACTTCGTTTGTATGGAGCGCGCTCCGAATTATATCCCTTTAAAATTGTTGCCGCTCCTTATTATATCCAATTAAGACTATGCCTAATTTGTTTTTCTATTTAATTTTCAACAAATAATCGTTTGCTATCGAAATTATAAAGTTACAAACTATGTTTAGCTCCAAACCATCACTCGTAATCCGCAGTAAACGAATTATGCTGCTTTACCTCGACGCGTAAATGAATTTTTTTCTTGTAGTTGTTGTATGATAAGTGTCCAACAACTATATGTTTTTATAAACTAGATTAAATAACCTTTATTTGGTCAATTTTGTTTTCTTATATTTATCAAGATTTCCAAAGATATAGATGTTTTAAAAAAAAATCAAGGCAATCGGTTTTACTTTTTCGTGAAAAAAATTATTTTACTGTATGGAAACATGCCTATTATGCAGTAAAAATGAATTCCTTGTATCTGTTTTACTCGAAAACGATACCACACAAGCCCTAGTAGCATTAACTGATCCGTAAAAGAATAATGAAAACAATGATCCAGATACGTACTTCACCCCCCTCCCCCCGCGCACAGGGGACGAATCAGACTTCCCTCCACATCTGAAAATGATCACCGAGGAACACCCTATCCATGGTAGAAATTTGATGCTTTTAACCCGAAGCGCACAATTATCGCGGGAAATAGCTCTACTATATACGGAATCTAGTTAATAAACTAGCAAGACTAGAAACAGACTATGTAAATGAAAACTTCAAGGTTTTGTGCATAACGAAATAATTTATTAGCTTTCGTGCACTGCCGCTGTTTCGAGCAGAACTAAAGTTACTTCTTACATAATTATGCAATTCTCCTTTGAGCTTTTATTAGTAGAAGTATATTTTTACGTATTTTTTTTACAACTAGGAAATACAACTCAAAAGAAATGGTATAACTGGTAGGGATCTTGATAAAGCATACATAATATACACCACGATTTTTATATAGGCACCATACAAATTTTTAGGGTTTATTCAGATAACGAAACTAAACAACTTTCATGGGTCGAAAAAAGAGAAACATTTGTTGACCTGCTTTGGGTTTGTACGAAAGTGCCGATCTGTCCATCGATTTTGAAAGAAACATCTGCTATTCTATCTCATGTGTGACATTTGGGTCGACTAGGTTTGCAGTTTTGTATGGAACAGTCGGTTTTTTTTTCGTGATTTCAATTTCTCCTATAAAGTTATTCAGTTTGATGGTCTGCTCATCCTCGTAAAAAACCTTCAGCATATTAAGAAGACCCTACGCAGGGTGTAACAAAACACCCTAGTAATTTTATTTCGGCTTTGTCTACATAGTTAAAGTTCTTCAGTTTGATGGTCCAAACCACCCCGAAAATATCACTAGGGTGTTTTGTTACACCCTGTATAAATAGACAAATTATGCCTCTTTATAATAACAGTGTAGATAGGCTTCGAAATGCCTATATTTACACTATATCATGATAAATCACAAATCCTAAAATAACAAGTCATTAAAATCAAATCACTGCAGTAAATCTATGGAACTGTACACTCATACAAATTAATAGGTATCACGGCAAGCTATTGCTCAACAAGAACACCTGGGAGTTCACGTGACTGACTGTACCTACATAACTATAACTAACATAGTTATCTTTCGATTACTGCATTCTGACAGAGTGGAACAATAGCGCGGTTGTTATTATATGCTATACGGTTTATAGAATGCAGGGTTGTATTAAACACTATGTAATTATCGTGGTTATACGATATTTCTATAGGATAGAAGTCTGAATTAGTACCAAGTTAAAATCTATCTTCTATACTTATAAAACAGTTCCGTGACTGACAGACAACGTGCAGGCTAAACCGCTGAAGATGAAAAAACATGAACATGGAAAGGAAGCCTTGGTGGTCCAGTGGCGAGTAACCTTGCCAGCCGTGCAGGAGGCGATCCCCGTCCAAACCGACTCATACCAATGAGTTTTTCGGAATTATGTACGATTTGTAACACCACTGGCTTTTCGGTGAAAGAAAACATCGTGAGGAAGCCCACATGCTTCAATTTAGAGGCGTCATTTGTGACCACTATCCATTAAAACTGGCGAAGGGCCTCACTACCTGTAATAGTAAACAGAGTTTGGGCACTGCTGGTGAAATATAGTATATGATGGATATTCTTCCCCTTCGGAGAACCTAGCCTTTGCACATATTTTCTGCTTCTTCTTCTTAGCACTTTTCAACCTGAATCGTGTAGGCCTCCTTCAGTCTATGCCATCCCTCTCGATCTTGTGCCGTCTCTATCCATTTGACTCCAGCTGTTCTTTTTATATCGTCATACCAACGCATTTGCGATCTTCCTCTTGGGCGTTTTTCTCCCCACGGTCTACACTCCAACAGTGCTTTGCCCCACGAGCCTTCTTTTCTGGCGATATGACCAGCCCATTGCCACTTGATAATCGCGAATCGCGATACGCGTCAGTGGCTTTGCTCTGCTCTCTGAGCCATGTTTTATGATATACTTCGAAACCTCAGTCAAAGGCTGGCTGTCCACAAGAGATCTGCGAGGCAGCGAGGTGGCGTGCAAGGAAATAATCCACCAATAGGAGCGCTTCAGTTTCCTTATGACGAGCAAGCGTGCTATTGTCTATTGGTGCATTATTTCCTCGCATATCTCTGGTAGACGGCCAACCTTAAGACTGAATCAATGACAAGTTAGTGCTCTACAGTCCCGCGGGGCAGAGACGTTGTGGGAGGCGAGGTAGCATGTGCGACTGCTGATGAGCGGCGCGCGCTTCCCTTCCCCGCTATACTACCCGCCCCCCTCGATTCCCCAACGTCGGTGCCCCGCGGGCGGTGGTGCACGGGCACGGGGCCACGGGCTATAAACGAATTTTACTTTCAAAAAGCTTATAACAAAATCATAACTAGACTCTACAATTTAGTAAACGAGACACAATCTAAATGGCTGCAGCTGCGTACAGTTGACATAATAAAGCAGATCCCGGAACTCGATACGTTGGCAGGAAAAGTACAATTAACATCTGCACTCAAAGCGTTTAAAAAGAGACTGGCCATTGTATATATATCCACTTAAATGTGGAAACGGTAACCGAAATATGCCCGCAGAGAGTTGGTATAGTTGATATACGATATTGTCGTACGATAAACTTGCACCAGCCACCAATGTTGAATAAACATCAGCCTACACTATAGACCCACTGCAGGGCACAGGCTGCATACTCACGATGTTTTTTCACCGAAAAGCCATGGTATTATAAATACATAGAACAAAGTTTCTAAAATTTAATTGGCATGAGTCTGGGCTGGGATTGAATCGCCGCCCCTGCATGCAAAACAAGGCTGTTAGCTATCAGACCAGCATGACTTTTTTCGAAGTTCCTTCGGAAAACAAATAACCTGAGGCTGCAAAATTGCTGGCACTTTACTAGGGGCGGCAAATTCGGGAAAATATTGATTGATTGAACTCTGTCTTTAATCAATTTGTAGGGCAGAGAAAAGTCGAGCTCGCTTCGCTCGCTCTAAGTATTTTTTTCTTGAATTGCTGTATGTGGATTATGTGTAGACATAATCCTAAATAGTTCTGACTTCAGACCCTAACTAAGACGTGGTGCTAAAAATGTCGAGCTTGCATCCCTGGATCCATAGCTTATGTTTTGTATGTAAAATACTCTGGGTTCAACCGATTCGTATTCAGGAGAAAAGTTGATGTCGCTTCGATCGCTGTAAGTTTCTATGTATGCATGGATAAACTAAAAGATGTCTGGCCACAACATAGTTAAGCAAAAAAATTTCGAGCTCGCTTCGCTCGCTCCGTTATGTTTGCGGCAAAATCGGTCTGTGCCCCGGGATCAGATCCCTCGTATTCGACATCTGGACCTAGTAGCACTTGGTCCTATACAAATTTAGTCCCATACCTACGCTACGCAGTTTGTATTTCTAATATTTCTACACGCGAGAGATTCTCCCCAAAATAAAACAATAGGTATTCTAAAAACAAAATTAATTCTGACCTAGCTCATTGAGTCTGGAAAACCGTTTTATCTCAAAGTCTAGGTCGATCAATAAAAAGTTAGGTAAACGAAAACATCGTAAGAGATTCTGTTTACATAAGGCCTTAGTCAGACAGACGTCTGTAAACACTGAAAGTACCTAGCTAATGCAAATTTAGAGTAGAGGAAAATTTTTAACACTTCTAAAAATAAAATTGATAATTTTGTTGAGATGAGGTCAAACAATAATCTAATGGATTTAAGGGGAATCGTTTCGTATCGACTTTCATAGAAACTTGATTATTTAAAAGTTAAGTCCGTATGATCCCACTGCAGGTCAAAGAACTCATCTCAGGAATAGGGTGAAAGGTAGTAACCAATACTCGAACTACCCCCGTATAGTCCAGAGGGGTTGGGTGGAGGCAAGAAACGTATTATCACGATTTAAAAAAGTGTCATGTTAACCATACACGTCAGTAATTGACGTGAACAAAACAAACAAGAATAAAATAAATAAAACAGAGTTTTTAATCTAAAAGTTAAAAAAAATATTGTACTTACTAATAAAATATTTATGTACCCAAACGCGAAAGTTAGAAAAGTATTAAAAGTAGTTTCAGAAATACATAATAATTATATTGCTATTTTTGTATATAACATAAATTTTTCAATAATATCAGTTATAAATCTTGTATTTGCATATTATTAAATGTTATTATTGAGACTTGTTCCCTTAAATATATTTTTTTATCAAGTACTTCAAATAATTGTGACACACAGATTGGCTAATCATTTTTTATTTAGTTTAATTACACCGAGCACTGATTAGTGAAGGTTAATTTTGATAACCTTATCAGTCAATTACAGAATTTTATTTGGAATCAAACGCCAATATATTTTCATATACACACACACGCACCCATAGTCACACACGTGGACACAAACACACACATATACTTAGGGCACTGCTAGTGAAATGCTTAGATCAAAGCATTTCACTAGCAGTGCCAAGTAAAATGAATGGATAGGCCCAAAGCGTTTTAAGTTGAAGCACGCAAAACTAGGGCACTTCAATACAAATTAGGGTAGTTGGTCTGTCATCTCAGTACATTTTCGAAGTAAAACTGTTGTACATTTTCGAAGTACAATTGTTTTGCCTCATTTTTCTGGTTTGAAATGTTCGCGTAAGGCCTGTCCATTCTGTGAAATGTGTATATTTCGGAATTTGTAATATTATTGACAGATTGTTAGCCCGTCGCCTCTGTAATAGCGCCTTTACTTTCTTTTGCGTAAAGGGGATCCTGGTGAACTAATGAGGTTCACATCCCAGGGGATTCCTCCCCTGGGGGATCGGTCCAGGGGTTCCTGGTGGCCGAAACCCAATAAATTGTCATGCTGTTTTTTCACTTAGTTAAAATTTTCTGATTTAACGAGCTATCAGCATCTTCAATATCCTTATGTAGCAATTGTGCCCAAAAACGGTCAAATCATCATCATCAGCCTATATACGTCCCACTACAGGGCACAGGCCTAACCCCAGGGAGGGCGTATGGACGTCAGTCGTCCAAGCGTGCCCAATGATTTCTTCTTCAGCGTTCTTTCCTTCACTGTTCGAGAGAGCAGTCGGTATTGCGTACATAAGTTAGAATAACTCATTGGTACACACGGCGACACATCAAGCTATACAAAACCAACATTAGCTGGCCGCGCGACGTTATACGGTGTATAGTTGGTGGGTTCTTCTTCTTATCGTGTGGGCAGAGCCCTGGTGTCAGAGTTTTTTCAGACCGCCTTACGGCCTCTGACGTGGTTTTTATGTAACGACTACTACCACCAGAGATAGTAGCCGGGACCAACGGCTAGCGTGCCATCCGAAGAACGGAATCATTTTTCTTTTCGGACAATCAGGTGATTCAGCCTGCAATGTCCTAACAAACTGGGGAAAAACGCACAAAGTGACATATCACTAGGTGTCCCCCGTGGGAATCGAACCCACGACCTCCGTATCGAGAACCAATTGGTTGGGTCTAACACATGCTCGGTCGTTTCAAGTATTATTCATTTTCGTGCAAAATTCAATTAAAATCAGTAAAGTTATTTCGTCGGGATTCCGTGCGACAGAGTTCGCCATAACGAAAATTTGATTAATCAAATTAATCGAATTAACACTTCTGCCAGACGGTTTGTAGACATCGTAATCTCATAATAGATTTAAACGAAGGTAACCTTCACCAAATCTGTTATTAAGCTAAACTAAAACTGTAGATTATAGACAAAGGAAACTAAAAGAGATCTGATTCATATTTTCCTTACACGAACAGATTCAATACCAAATTAGAAAGGCGATGATGTCAACGATTGCCTAAAATATTTATAAAAACCGTCAGCATGGAAAGAAAGACCCTGTATATGACTTTTTTCGTTAAATTACGTTTAAAGGAAAAGGTTATACTTTACTTAGCATAAGCATACTCTCGCGACTATATTCCCCGAGGGGTAGTCAGAGATATTCTGAAACCTCAGAACATCCACCATGGTTTATTCGTCCAAATCTACTTTACTTACATATTTACATTTTAAGACAATTCTAATGGAATAGAACGTACGTAGCATACTAAAGTGCTTGCCGAGCGCCTGTACTCAACAATTAATTTTAAATAATTTTCATACGATAAGGTCTAAGAACATAAAACCGGCAATGATTACAGGGTACAAGGAATTCGCTATAAAAAGCGTGCGAAGTCGATGTCTGACCTCTGTCGAGTCATAAAGACAAAGATTTTCAGCAAGGTCGAGTGGGACATAAAATATAACAAGCATAAAAATGTATACCACGTTATTCTGCCCTAACCTAAGACAACTAGAAGTAATATAGGAAAATATTTGGAGATAAGTAAGAAAGTACCTACGTAAATTTTTTGTGATTTAATCTTATAACATTATTTACCGATCTCGAGCGCTCGCAAGCTCGCAAACCTTGCGAGCAAAGAAATTGCATCTAATTGGTAAGTATTGAAAATATTACCAGACTTCGTTTGTATGGAGCGCGCTCCGAATTATATCCCCTTCAATATGTCAGAGGGGGGGGCTTAAAAGGAACTTCCCCGGAGCGCGATCATATTTTGAAAGATACAGTCCACCTTAACACACAATAAATATTAACATGAAACATTTTACCAGGACAAAGATCTACTTTTCTAGATGAGCAAGAAATCCCAGGCGAATAGTTATATTGATTACAATAAACATTTATTTAACTAGGTTTCTAGCCTGAAACTTTCAAAATGCTATTGCTACAACTACATGCTTCAAAAGGTTGTTAATAGTAAAGCTTCTGACCTGACCACTCCGATATGGATTTTGGTTATGAGTTTTTTGATGTATTGCATGTCAGTGGTGAATCCTGCAACGGAAAACATATCCTACGCTTTCAAGGACTATCTGTCTCTATCTATGTATAACGTCACGCATGCTTCCCCCCCATAGGGTAGGCACAGAGATTATGGGCCGGCGCATACCTGGCGAAGCACAGCGCAGAGCATTTTCCACTGCCAAACCATTATACACTTTGCTAGAGTTGAAATAACATCGACAAACGATTAACGCAACTAGTCCCCGAGAGCATCAAAGCGACTTATGTTAATTGTATTTAGATGTTATTTCAACGCAGGCAAAGTCAGCCCGGTAGCACAGTCGATAGTGAACCTGCCTGCTGTGCCGAGAGTCGCGGGTTCGAATCCCTTAAGGGACAAATATTTGTATGATGAATATGAATATTTGTACCCGAGTCATGGATGTTTGTATCTATATATGTATCCTATATCGTTGTCCAGTCATCATAATACAAGTCCAGGCTAGATTCTTTTACTTTAAATGTGACTAGATAATTTGTCTGACATTGTCCAAGATAAAAAAAAAATAGAGTCGATAATGGTTTGACAGTGAACAATTATCTGCGCTGCGCTTCCTCGGGTGTGCGCCGGTCCCAAGGTGCGCCAATTACCATGGTCCTCACCTTACAATAAATCTTTCATCTTCATACATGCCCACCGTTTTCGGATACTCCGCAGACTAAGCGGAAATATTCATATTTTTTAGAATTTGGTGGTACAATAGCATTAGTAATAAACGAAACAATGTTATCAGAAAATACAGATAATGTTTTGTAATAATCTTATCGTCACATTTCGGAATAATGTCCGACAATGATTCCATAATCCGTAATTCTAGGGAAAAAAGGTACTATCTCAGATTATTATGTATTGTTCACTAGGAATTCGATTTTAGGAAAGTACTTTGAGTAATGTGTATGATGATTCAATGTTTGTCTCTTAGCAAAAGTTCAATTCAATTATACTTTATTTCACACCAAAAAGAAAAAACATAGTATACAGAGAGCAAACAATCAGGAAATACAAAGGCACAAAAAACAGGCGGTCTTATCGCTAAAAAGCGATTTCTAAAAGTTGTTCAGTTTGATGGCCTGAAGCACCCCCAAGTATGTAACACATTTAATATTAAATCCTGGGGGTCTACCCGGACATTAGAACTTTGCAATTGCGTGAACGTTTTCGTTCCAATGTAAATTCTATTACAATGAAGTTCGGACCGAAACGGTCGAGATATATCGAAAATCGAAAGTCCGGGTACAGGGCCTGTACTATCAGTTTAAAATAACAATGTGCATGACCTTGAAGGGCCGTTGGATAACTTCACTCGGTTGATAAAGGAATATAGACTCTATGCAAAGTAAATAATAATTTTAATGACTCGAGTGAAGTTCGTCTGATTCAGTGACGTCACATTTGCGAGCGAGGTCATGCACATTGTTATTTTAAACTGATAGTATATAGTCTTTAGTACTCTCTCTCTCTCTCTCTGAAAAACAGTCCCCGTTTTAGAATAGCGTTGATTGACAGAAAAATTACAAGACAAAAGAAAATTTATTATTTTTTTGGCTGAACGTTAGACCATGGCCAGAACTGGAACAGTTGACATAACACTAGTAAATTGTCGAGTACGAAAAGACAATAAAAATTAAACGGCAATTACTAAAATGGTGGCTGCAATACTTCTTGAAGTCACAAATTATATTTGTGAATTTACCCAACTTATTTTATTCATAAACTGTTTAACATAAGCATACTTTTTGATAAGTGAAAGTGAGTGCACACAATAAAAGTTAATGCTTAGTACGTTTTGCATTAAAAGACGACCGTGTAGAGAAAATGAAAGTGTCTCTACGAAGCAGAAGTGTTGTTTTAATATTGTTTAATTTTATTATAACGAAGATAGGGGAATGTTGTTTAAATATTATTTTATGTTATTGTAATTAAGATAGGGGAAAACACGCACGTTAAGTAATACTAAGGCTTTAATAACATTATTAACACATTAGCACAAATTATCTGTACTGTTCTGTTGTATAATATGCAAATAATTGTGTAAATGCAAAAGAGTCCAAATTAAAAACATTTGAATGAATTTTTATATCTTAAAATAAGAATCTAGTAATTATATGACTGTTATTTGATGTATCATCATTTTTTACAGTTTTGACTACTACTTTTTGACATTTTGCATTATTTTTTTTTTTTTATCGTGTGATGTTGAACTTGATGTCTGATATACCATAGACGAAGAATTTTTCTACGCTGATATACTAACCTAGTAAGTAAGCAATACTAAAAATGAAATTTAGTTTGTGATATTACTATGGAATTTATGTTCCGAAATAAATTATTTGATTTGATTTTGATTTGATTAGCCTTTATACGTGCAGGACATATCAGGTCTTTACTGCTACTACATAAAATAAAATTGCGCTGGACCGACTGTAGAGTTTGCTCTATAATCACTCATAGTTTGACGCTTTTTTTATCTTGTTAGCAAATCTGCCACAATAACGCACATTCTGTGAAATTTCAACTGTCTAGCTTTTACCATTCAAAAGTTACAGCCCTAAATAAGTAGGACGGAAGGACGGGCAACGCATGCATGCATGCATGCATATGCTCACGACTATATTCCTCGAGGGGGTAGTCAGAGATATTCTGAAACTTCAGAACATCCACGTTTCAATAGTAGTACTGAAACTCTGTCCAGTGTGACTGAGAGTGAGCCCGTCGCCACTTGTAATGGACAATAGGTACAATACATGCCTCGAATTTGAAGCATGCCGGTTTCCTCACGATGTTTTCCTTCACCGAAAAGCCAGTGGTGTTATAAATCGTACATAAATTCCGAAAAACTCATGGACGTACAACGTAGGCTTATTAATAGGGTACCGTTTTCACCCTTTGGGTATGGATTCCTAAAAAGTGCAGAAGGAGCGGGCCAACCTCCACCACGCGGCACCAATGCCAGTTGCGGGAGAATCATAATTTTTTTGTTAAAAGTAACATAGTATATGAAGAAAGAAATAAAGAATATTTCTTGTTATGTTATAGGTAGACAAATTACGCTGCAAATCACAATAAACCTAATCACTGTTATTAAGACAGGTTTCTTGTTATATAATCTCTACCTACCTCAAAGGATTTGCGTGAGTGTTAAATCTATTTATAGCCTAGTCAACTAATCAGCATGTCTGTCATTTGACAAGTACCTATAGCAGTTATAGTACCTATGCAAGTACCTAGCCTCAGATTATAAACATAAGGAACCTGCCAACAAACTATTTAATTTGTTAAATAAGAAAAGGCAAATTCGAAAATTGAACCTCGTTCCCATGCTAATTTTCCTTTTGTCATCTTGTCGTAAAGTCAAACTTGAAAACCATCAAATAATAAAGAATTTCAAAGCAATAGACCATGAATAGGCCTGGCGTGGATCAGGGTCCATTCTCTCTAGCGGATCTTCAGCTTTAATAAGTATACAGTTTATTTAACTTTTTTTTTTAGAAAAAATCATAACTTAAATTGTACAAAACCGTATTTTAACAGGAAGCACAACAAAAGTAATTTATTAAAATATATCAGCAGATTATCTTAATTACCTACATCCTATTCCCATTAAACCTAAAGGTTTAACCATACCATACCACCATGAAAAAAAAGATAATATTGGCGAACGAGAAAAGAAAAATAAAGAAAGAATATTTATGTTATGTTACGTGTAACATAATGATATGGTGCTGATGACAAAATACTTTCAAGTGCAGATTCTAGATTATTTTTATTCTAAGTTACGTTTATAAATCTAGTTTTAACATCCCAGTCATAATAGCATGACATTAGTCCATTCAGTGTGTGAGAAACTGAGATAATTATTGTGTACAAAAACTCGTTTTTATATCGCCGAGTTAAGTTAAAACCAAATTATGTGTTTTTAACTATAACTATTTTAGAGATGGATGGATGGGGTTAATTTAAGTCCTTAATAGGCACTTAAGTCAGGTGTCCATGCAAAATATATTTTATAATAATTATGCGTACGAGGGAACTTGGCTTAGGGCATATGTGAAGAAATAGCACATATTTATCAGTTTAAATAGCAAGGGACTAAGATTATATGTTACATTCACATACCTATGTATTGTATATAGTATAGGTATATCTATACTAATATTATAAAGAGGAAAGATTTGTATTTTTGTGTGTGTGTGTATGTTTGTAATGAATAAACTCAAAAACCACTGTGCCGATTTCAAAAATTCTTTCACCATTAGAAAGCTACATTCACCCTGGGTAACATAGGCTTTATTTATTGCTAGAAAAGATTAGACGTCCACCCGTGAGAAGCCGGGACGGGCCGCTAGTGCAAAATAAATATCTGGTCTCCCGGAGGCTAGTACAGATTTTTAGACTTGTAAAATATATGTTGAGAGTCTTAAAGAGTTCCATTTTAAACGTAGTATTATCATAATACCTTATTACACCACATATCTATAGTATGATTGTAGTTGTAAGCCAAAAATAACCAAAGTTGAGATCCTTGGTGGAGGCCTATGTCACAGTATAAGAAAGAGTATCTATTACTAGATACAGTACGGACACTCCCTTCCTCCCACCAACTTTTTACCTCACCCCCTCTATCGCCCTCTGGCTACCGCGCACTGGTTCCTCAGTACCTACAAAGAAACTTTGGGGCTAACACCAAAGATCCCACTGGGTCGAAGTGTTGCTGGCTTGCCAGCCCCCACAACAAGATAAGATAAGATACCTACGAAGAAGACTTTGACGTTGGTTTTGTACTACCCGTTTGTCTGGAGTTGGCCGTCGATGACCGTTACAAAATTTCGTCAAAGGCACATTAACTGGTCCCGTCGACAAAAAATAATAAAACAAGCAAATAAAATTTTTAAATTAAAAGCGATATCAGTGATCGGGACGGACGTGCCGTACGTGGTTGCGTTGCTAAAGGTTATAAAATTGCATTTCATTGGGTCTCTTAGGGGTGCGGTACGGTGAAGCGGGAAGGGAGGGAGCGGCCAACTCGAAGCAAATGACTAGTATGTGCTGACGTCATCTTGTCAATTTAAAATTTTAGGATGCAGTGTCCGGGCTGTGCCTATGTCCAGCAGTGGACGTCTATTGGCTGCTAATGATGATAAGCCAAAATGGACGCTACCAGTAATGCTTTCTGTGTGGCAAAATAATGGGCTGACAAAAGGTAGAAAGCCATGCTATGGACTCTATAGAAGAACAAGAAATTTTTGCACTATACATTTTTATGCATATCACAAACTATAAAGGCTGGGCCACACAGAGTGCAGCTGCAGGCCGGCTGTGGAACAGCAACAGGCCGGCAGCAGTTGTAAACTATGGAATTATATGTGAGGTGTCACACTAGATGCAGTCCGGTGTGGCTGCTGAACGGAAGCTGCAGTGTGATACCTCACATTATAATTCCATAGTTTACAACTACTACCGGCCTGCAGCCGTTCCGCAGCCGGTCTGCAGTTGCACACTGTGTGGCCGAGCCTTAAAGCCTAAAATTTGACTCATGAAATAATCTCTTTACTTCTGACACTTGCTAAGAAAGGTTTTACTGAAGATGTGAAAATTACAAATTATGTTTCATACAGTTCATAATACTAGTGTAGTATTACAGTAGTTATATAATATTGTTGAACTATAACAATGATGACAACATTACTAGCTGGGTTTCTGTTAGTATATGAGGTATTTACACTGACATAAGTATACTGCTGCACACACTGCAGATACATACAGTGTAAACTTTAAATAATGAAATGCAAGAGACTGAGTACCTATAATATTTTCTTTTTTAAAGGAAACTTTTTATTATATGGAGAGATGAAATAAACAAACTACTAGAGTTTAGTTTGTTCTAAAATTGACTGCCTTATTATCATTGTTATGACTTTTATACATATGACTATAACACAGATCCTGAATACAGAATGTATGCTTAGACACTTGTAGCATGGAATGTTCAATTTAATATTTTGTATTGTCACATGAGTGATAATTTTGCCAAAGTCAAGGTTAGTAAAATCGCTATAGGTGAAATACAAAACTGAGTCCGATAAAACGATTTGGTTCAACGATGAGTTTGCTGTGCACAATTCACAATATGAGACATTCTCAAAAAGCATAGCATAGCATATGCTCACGACTATATTCCCCGAGGTGGTAGCATAGGGGGGCATTCTCAAAAAAAGGGACCTTATTTAGTTTTCAAGATTTCTATACATGATGATTGCTCCTGACCGATTTCGGCCACGGCGACTGCTTCAACTCCGTTGTTTGCGTTGGTGAGCTCTCATGTGGCTTACATAGCCAATCTTCTTGGAGAAGATCCTCGCACATAGCGGGCACGTGAGCACGTCGGGACCGCAAAAAAGGGACCTTATTTAGTTTTCAAGATTTCTATACATAATTCTCATAAAAAGGTCTCTTTGTCCTAAGAATGTCGCATACAATGTGGCCCAAAACTCAACGTCAAACCAAAAACATTGGTGTGGGACATTTATTTTTGGGGGGGATTTTCACTGAAAAGCGATAAATAAATAGCTAAATAACACTCACAGGCACATACATTGTAATGATCCCATGTAAGCCTGGACCCTGGTTTGGCAGTCCCGTGTGGCACCATCCCGTGGGTTCCATACAAATATTCAGATTTCTGGGGTGGTACCACAACCACACACTAAGACAAACAAAACTAAGTAAACCGTTATAAAGAGTAAGCATATGCTCACGACTATGTTCCACAAGGGGGTAGTCAGAGATATTCTGAAACTTCAGAACATCCACGTTTCACTAGTAGTACTGAAACTCTGTCCAGTGTGACGGGGAGTGAGCCCGTCGCCACATGTAATGGACAGTGGGTACAATACATGCCTCGAAATTGAAGCATGCAGGTTTCCTCACGATGTTTTCCTTCACCGAAAAGCCAGTGGTGTTACAAATCGTACATAAATTCCGAAAAACTCATTGGTACGAGTCGGCCTGGACGGGGATCGAACCATCGCCTCCGGCACGACAGGCAAGGTTACTCGCCACTGGACCACCACGGGTTATAAAGAGTACTTAATTGAAAAGCTTACTCAAAGAATTAAAGCCCAGCCCTGGTAAAACCTCACACGAAAGTGCCCATAATGCTGGCCGCGTTTCCACATTGAATCGCTAATGATATGAATTGGGCCAGGTATGACCCAGCACGGGTAATAATGAAATTATGTTTGTTGGACATGTATTTTAAAGTAAGGAATAGTATAAAGTGGTTTTGTACTTTTACAGAAATCAAAAAATAGTAAATAATTTGCATAACTTTAGACATAATTAAAAAGCACTTACAGCTTACGAATAAGAATGAATTTACAACTCAGTTACAACATTATAACGAAAACAAACTGTTGAAGGAAGTCTTAACTGTTCCTACTTGATAAACCACAAAGGTTTGATGACTCAGACGCTGAGATTTTATAACCACCTCAATGACTCAGCCAGTTAAAAAAATAAACAAGAATTTATAACACTACTTTATACAATTCTGCTGGTTTACACAGTACTTGCTGGTGAACTGATGCACTGGCATCGGTCCAAAAAATCACGTCTCTAACAGGCCTTGTAAGCAAGGAAGTAGGTATATTACAATCAGTACACTATAGGCTGCCCTATTACCTTGAGAAGTTCACGTACTTTTTGTATGACGTTCGTCTATTGTAATGCACGGTATCACGTATTCATGTTAATGATATTAATAATGTTACATGCGGGCTGGGCTACTAATCGGTACAATCCGAACAATAGAATATTTATGTGAATCACTATTTCGATTTCGAATTCGGTGCACAAATAATCGGATTTTCGGTCTAGATGTTGGTCCGAAAACAAGTTTTTATGTAGAGTGATTTTTTTACAGATAATTTATGTATTTGGCAGGCTACCAATAATAAATGATATCAATGCAATATACATAAAATGAAAAGACGAAAAAAGAAATCGCAAGAAGCGATTGTTCAAATATAGAAAGATCTTCACTTACGTTTTCTTATCACTGCAATCTAATCGCTTCTTGAATATGATTTACATAACTGTGTTACACAATGGTGTCTGTACATTTTATCCGTTAAAATAAAAAAATAATCACCACAAAATTACGATTGAAATGACAGAAAACAACGGAATAGAAAAAAGACGTGTGATGGGAATAGTTGAACGGTGCACTGTTTTTTACATGAGTCGTCAATAGATGGCGCTCGCACATACTTGCTGACCATAGACATCCATAGTCTTCCATTACTATGAAAGACCTAAAATTTATTTAAATGCTAAGAGGATTGTTGAAAAATTTGCAGGACTTTTTGCCCACGCGAACCCGCGGGAGAGTGGGCTGGGCGTAGCGCCTTGTACAGTTCAGTGGTGCCCTCATCAGAATATTTAAGATTGGCACCACTGAATCGTAAAAGGATTCTGTATTTACACTTCAAACGAGTGGATAATGCTCACAACTCAGTAATATTGTAGTTTTTATTACCTACCAACTAGGTACCTTTCTGAACAATAACCAAAAGTTGAAAGAGAAATTGTGAACGAAAATTTTTATATGGAGCCTGGGATACCTAAACTTTTTTTTATTTTTTTTTCTAATTTTTCTAATTTCGCGCGGCCAACCTTAAGACTTTGCATATCGATAGAACACGTCATTACAAACATACTTTCTTATTTGGCAAAATCTTATAGCCTGCTGTTTTAAGCTAGATATTTGACTTTAAAAGTTTTAATTTTTCAAGACTCCTAGTGGCTTTATTTCTCATTTGTTCGAGATGAGACTTGGTGTTTGCATAGTAGAGGTGTAAATCTGTAGTTACCTACTTTCGGGGTTGGAACATATCTGCGATACCTTTTTTTTTTCTTCGAATTTTTATCATTTCGCGTGGCCAACATTAAGACTTTGCATATCGATAGAATACGTCATTACGAACATACGTTCTTATTTGGCAATATCTCCTAGCCTGCTGTTTTAAGCTATATATTTGTCTTTAAAAGTTTTTCAAGACTCCTACGGGCTTTATTTCTCATCTGAAGTGCGATTTTTGAAAATCATACGAGCGACTTGGCAGTAGAAAATGTCAAAATTACTATGGAGATTATGCATCTTTCTACTGCCAAGTCGCTCGTATGATTTTCAAAAATCGCACTTCTGTTCGAGATGAAACTTGGTGTTTTCAAGATGGCGGCCATGGCCGGAAATGGAATAAAATATAAGACAATCAATCTGAAATAAGTCTAATCATTTAATATTTTATTAATTGGTAGTGATCCTAATATCTAAAAAAGGAGGCCTTTGTTCTGCAATGCGATCTAACAGCCCTGCGATCCTACAGTAGGATCGCATTGCAGAGCAAAGGCCTGCTACAGGCTTTAATTTACTCACTGTGTGCAAAAACCCAAAGTTTTGGCCGCAGCCAAATCAAGACATGTGCGCTAAGTTTTCTTGCTCGCTTCACTCGCTCCCGATTTTCTATACAATTATTTCACAAAACACCATCTGATATAATTTACGCACAATCAATGGAGAAACAGGACCGACAAATTTTGAATTCGCTTCGCTCGCTCCATCCAGAATTGTTTCTGCATATAGGTAGTTCTAGATTCTAGATGTTGAAACATACATGGTCTGTCGAACTCACGCCACAAATTTCTCTAAGTATTTAAGAAATAAGACTAAATAAGACTAAGTAATATTTTCTAGCTGGAAAATGTGTCCCACAACTACAACTGTCTGAAAATTATCTGACTCTCGAACATAATTTTTGACTACTTGGGAGGTCGCTCCCTCAACTCAAAACTAAATTCTAGATCTGTCCTTGACTATGACAATAATATTATAACCTATCGTGTGTATACTTTACTGTACGTTCATGTAAGACATAGCGCGCACGAGCAACTTGAACAAACTAGACTTGATGTGGGAGACAAATTAGTTGAGGAGATAAAAGTTGCTCGTGCGGTAGCTTTAGTCTTCCTTTAGAGGCCGTAGCATCATGCGTGTGATAAGAGATAAGTGTACTTTTTGCAACTATCAGCAGCAAGGCTGATTCAGTGTTTATGGGGTGTAGAGCATCTGTGTATGGGGATGGACCAGGTCTGCCGCCATAACTCCATTCGGTTTAGGAGTTACTGATGATTAAAGGTCCGTAAAAAATTTACGATCAGCTGCACGGCTGATCGTATGATATTTTTGTAGAATGCACTGTAGCTATGTGAACAGTACAAACATTTTCAAGTTCTGTCAGTCGGTTTAGGAGATACAGCCAGTCAAAGTTCCGACCTTTGAACGCCTTTATCGCCTAAACCGACTGATGAACCATGTCAGTTTTTGTACTGTTCACATAGCTACATTGCATACTACAACAATAACATAAGATTAGTCTTGCAGCTGATCGTTAATTTTTTACAGACCTTAAAGGTCTGTAGTAATTCATCATCATACATCAGTAACTCCTAAACCGACTGGAGTTTTGCAGGCAGACGTGGTCCATCCCCATCACAGAACAGCTCTACAAAAGCTCTACACCCCATAAACACTGAATCAGCCTTGAGCAGCTGATGGTTGCAAAAAGTACACGTATCTCTCGGAATAATACGCCTTTTATCTCGTTCGTTCGCGTGCAAATAGAAAGATAGCGAAGACACGGTAGCGAGCGGCTATATCACGCTGCCATTCTACGTCCGCAAGTATCTTTAGGTCAGGCCAAAGAGATTCGGGAGAGCAGAACAGGGACAGGGGCGGACCTGCTGGAAGCGAAGTCTTCGGATAGCGTGGATTTCTTTGTGTTTTGTAGTGTATGGTGTGATGTGGTGGCAATGTTCAAGCTTGTTTGTATCCTGTTCCTGCTACATAGAAATACGCGCGGGTGCGGAAATATTCGCTTCCCAAAGGTCCTCCTCGGTCCGCTTACCCGCAGTCCTGCCTCTGTGTGGCCTGGCCTTAAATCTTGTTAACAAAAATCGTATTGTACCTTTGCGTAGTCATTATAGTTTCATGCAAAGAATACGATTTTGAAATTTTATAAATTTTTAAGGTACTTCATAGTACTTAAAATCAAATGAGGTGCCATCTAGCGGCACACACAGAACTACGTGAAATACGTTCCATCTCACTCGCACTCGTGATTTCCGCGCGGCCGAACGGTTCAATGACTCTGGCGGCCAGTTTCTATTTTCTCTCTGGTCCTGTCGTCGGGTCGGCCCGCAACTCGCAAGGAAGGGGGTCTTTGTTTGCGTTTCACGTTCGCGTCGCACGGTATTATCGCGGCCGCGGCACCTAAAATATCGTTACCGAGACGGAATGTGCCCTCCTGAGTGGAACCGTGGGTCTCGCTCCTCCCGGTCGATGTGAAATGTGCAGTGTGCCAGAGTGGCGCCCTCGTCGAGTGCAAGTGCAGTGAGGTGCAGTGGTGTGTGCTCTGGCTCGGGAGCGTGGGTCGACTCGGCCACGGCGAGCGAGGTGCGCGGAGGTGGCGGCGGCCGCGCGGCCATGACCGGCGATATGCCTCTCGGGAGCGCGCACGCGTTCGGGCGCGCGTTGCTCCGGGACGGGGCGCTGCCGCCGCTGGAGCCCGGCCCGCCGGCGCCGCCGCCCGCGGCCGCCCAGCCCCCGGACAAGCGCCCGCCGGCCGCGGCCGCCAGCCCCGAGCAGGTCATGAAGCTCTACATGAACAAACTAACACCCTACGAGCACCGCGAAATATTCGACTATCCCCAAGTGTACTTCATAGGTGCGAACGCTAAGAAACGGCCCGGTTTGGTCGGCTTCCCGAACAATTGCGAGTACGACAACGAACAGGGGTCCTATATACACATCCCGCATGACCACATAGCGTATAGATACGAGGTGCTCAAGGTGATAGGTAAAGGTAGTTTCGGGCAGGTGGTGAAGGCTTACGACCACAAGAAGCGAGAGAACGTCGCTCTGAAGATGGTTCGTAACGAGAAGAGATTCCACCGGCAGGCGCAGGAGGAGATCCGTATACTGGAGCACCTCCGCGAGCAAGACAAGGACAACACGATGAACGTGATACACATGTTCGATTCGTTCACGTTCAGGAACCACACGTGCATCACATTCGAGCTGCTCTCGATCAACCTCTACGAGTTGATAAAGAAGAACAAGTTCCAAGGGTTTTCTCTGCAGCTGGTTAGGAAGTTCTCCCACAGTCTACTGCAGTGTCTCCACGCGCTGAACAAAAACCGGATCATACACTGCGACATGAAGCCAGAAAATGTACTTTTGAAGCAGCAGGGACGTTCTGGAATAAAGGTCAGTGACAGTACATATATTTTCTTCTAGCTTCTAGCTTCTAGTATTATTTTACAGAATCATCGCCGTCATCTAAACCCAAAACACCTGTCGAACACCCCGCCGGATAAAATCAATAAGCACTCGTTTTGGTAAACAATTGCAGTGCGAACGATCAGCTGGCCATACCCGTCGTCCCCTCGAAACGATACAAGATAGAACGAAAGTGTGGAAACTCGAATACCTACTGTCAGACATCGCGTATGAAATACCTAAACATGGGTGAAATATTGGAGGGTACTTTAACTTTATCGATTTTTTATTTAGTTCGAGAAATGGTAGGTAGAATCTACATACAATCGAAATCTATAGATTTTTCTGTAATTTCAATATTTCCGAGTAGGTAGATATTTTTTCCAATTTTATTAGTGAAGAAATTAAAATGTTAAATCGTAAACCGTTTCTCAAAAATCGATTACTGCACAACTTGAAGTTGTACAAATTCACAAATTAGTAGAAATTCCATCTAGGCTACAATTCGGGGTGTGGTGCCGGCTTTGAAGGTTTTCTGTATGAAAAGTTGAAAATTTTCTTACACAGGTAAACAAATTTTAATCAGCTATAGATTCTAATGTGTACACACGGCGACACATCAAGCTATACAAAACCAAAACTTTCGCGTACATTTGTTATGGGAAATCTATAAAACAACGAAATGACACAAACAAACAAAACAAACACTAATGTCCATTGACATCTCATACTCACGTATGTTTAAATAATAGTTAGTCTAGTTACAAAATAACAATCATGTTATTACATTAGTAAAGCTAAATCTACACGAGATTTCTTAAGAAACGTGCAGCTCATACGAATAATTACGTAGCGACATCTCAGATAAAGAAGTCATGTCGACGCTTCGAGCGTTCTATTTCTGAACCCATGTCCCGAACTCCCGATACATTCACTAACCGGGAGACTAGCCATGTGATATTTAACATTTATTTACGTCAAACATCCGTCTCGTTAAATGGATTAAATTAAAACTTTAAAGTAACATTAAAACTCATGATCTTATTTCCCTTTCGGGGTGGTCAGAAACGTTGCCACAACTTTGTTTAGCTCTCCCCAAAATTACGAGAGCCTGTGGGATGGAGCAAAGAGAACGAAGATGATACTGGCACTTTCCCACGACATCGTTCGCGTGGAATTCGGAAAACCTTAACATTCCGTTGCACCCCTTTGGGGGTAGTTTTTCGGAAAAATCCCTCCTTACTGCACCCCTACATCCTCTGTAAAGTATTCCAAATATGGGAGCCCGACGATGGAAGCCGGGGCCGGGGCAGACCAAGTAAGAAATGGCCCGAAGACCTGGATGCCCACGAAGCGAAATGGCACAGGATAGAGAAGGCTGGAAAAGTTTGGGGGAGACCTTTGCCCAACAATGGGACGAAAAAGGTAAAAAAAAAATCGTCAGTGGTTTAGGCTGTGCGTTGTCATTCTATCAGTCACGGAACTGTTTTATAAAGAGATTCTAGCCAGACACAATATTGGTAATTTTTTATTGTTTTTACATGGATCCTTGACAAAAGAATGCGATAGGTCGTAGGCGATAGGTTAACGTTTGAACAAGGTACCTAGAATCATTATGATGCTTGAAGCAACATTACTGCGACCTTAATTATCCGAAAATTAATAGCAATCATTCTCAGATTACATTAATAGAGGTTATTGGCCCTAATTTCTGTTGTTCACCCCAAGATAGGATAGGTAATTTAGACATAGAATTAGACTTCATTAAAAGTGTATAGGCCTGCCTAAAGAAACCTCAAAGTTGATCCACCCGTTTCGGCGTTATGTAGATAGACAGTAGACAAACTTTTTGTCTAATAAAGACTTAATAACACCCCAAATTTTGCGCTGAGAGTTAAAAATCGAAAATATCTGATATCTGCATTTTCTGTAGCAATTACAGACAACCTTTTAATATCATTAAGACAATCCCACTCTCGTGAAAGAAAGCCTGTGCAATGCAGAATGACGTATAATAAGCTAGTGAAGATGAAGATACATACATACACTCACGCCTGTTTCCCATTGGGGTGGGCAGTTACAATTGCCACACCTTTGGCCTCTTCAGTCATCCGTTACATATACACGCTCTGCAGTTTCGAGTAGATTTGATCTGGCCCTTAAGTACGCTGCTGATGATTAATGACGTGAATATAATATAGACAAGGCAACCAGTGGCTTACGGTTAAAAATCAATGCCAATTTAATTCAACAGCTATAAAAAGATTTACCGCAAAAACGTTAAACCTTGGAGCGTTCACTTTTAAAAAGAATTGACCTACAAGCCGATGTGCCATTCGAGAGAAGTGCCAAAATGAAGCTAATTGCACATTTAGCCGTGACACTGAGACTGCAAAATACACTGACTAAAATGGCAATGGGCGCACATTGCTCGCACAACCGATGGCTGCTGGCGCAGACGAGTTCTCGTGGATAGCCCCCCAACAATCGACGACCTGGTGAAGGCGGCGGGAACGCGTTGGATGGTTGTGGCGATTCTTAGGGGAGGCCCATGTCCAGCAGTGGACGTCTATCGGCTGATATGATGATGATCAGGAGACTGTTTATTCTAAACCCCTTATCTTATTTTAGCCATGGTTCGACTCAGATTAGACTACCATATCTTCACGTGGGTGTCGAATGAGGTGACAACGGGATCACTTTTTTTTTGCTGTATATCTTTGGGATGTGGGCGATAGACTAACCAACTATTCGCTGAATAGACCATCAAATTTAAACAACTTTTTCAATGGGACCGACATCAAAAACGCGAAAAAAAATCTGGGTCAGAGTGTCTTTTTAGGCTGCTGTCTTTGCATCCCATACATTTGGGTGGGTTCCAGTTTTCTATGGAACAGTAGTTTTTTTTTTTTGCGGATTCGACATAACAAATAGGTCTCATAGAATAAGTTGTTCAGTTTGATGGTCTGATCATCCCTTTAAATAGTTTCAGCTAATTTTGTCAGACCTGTTATTATTTTGAAACTTTCCTTCCTTAGTGTATTACGCATTTAGGAATGCAGTTTTTCTTGCGAATGATAACGATAACAATCCTAATTAGGTGATGAGTTGATGACTCATGCATTTAGAATGAATTGTAGCATTCCTTGAATTTATTGATTATCAGAATTTCTCGCGGAAATCCGGAATATACCTAGTTTTAAAATCGCTATCAACCAAATATGATATCACAATCAGACTTTACTAAAACACACGTAATTACAATTTAGTGACGCATTGTGCATACTACAACTTATTTTTTAGGACATGACACACTGAATAAAATAAATGCAGGATCTGCAGGGCAAAAGCTTCCTCTCACGAAACGGAAAAATGGAGATACGCATACGCTCAAGATTATTACAGTGCCTTGCCCGAGGTACCTAGTCAGATATATTTTTATTTAAGCAGAATCGACACAAGCAATCTTAGATCAAAGTAAAATTAATGGATAGGCCCAAAGCGCTTTAAGTTGAAGCACGCAACTAGCACACTTGGTCTGTCATCTCGGTACATATTTGAAGTAAAACTGTCAATTGTTTTGCCTCATTTTTCTGGTTTGAAATGTTCGCGTAAGGCCATGAATGAATCCATGAATTTTACTTTGATCTAAGCTAGCAATGCCCAAATTCTATTCAGTGTGACAGGTAGTGAGCCCGTCTCGTTTTAGAGAGAAAAAAGAAACACTTTGTTTTAATAGCAAAGTATAATTATGATATTTATTTATCGTTTATTTATTCAGCCAATTTAAAACTGACGTAAATTAATATTGTTTGTCTAGCTTTTACGTAAGACAAAACTGACACAATTACCCTAACAACTCTTTCTTTCTTTCTTCTTAATTTCTGACGTAAATAAAAAAACATAAGTGCATTTATATAAACACGTAAATAATGCAACAAAAACGTTTCGATTATTGCGTGCCAATAAGCAGTTACACATGTTTAAAATTTGTGTAAAAATTTCATAAAAGTTAAGTATTTATTCAGGTGAAACCTAGATCTTATGCAGGTTGCCTGGCCTACTTGTATAATCGCATACTGATTATAGTTTATATCGATAAGATAGTGCGATATAAGCTGATTGTTACTACGCATGCGTCTAACGGTATAGTTACCGCTTCACATATGTAACTGATTCTTCCATTGTTTGTACGAATTTAAAAACTTAGAATAACTAACTTTATTTGCTTTTTTGGCATTTTCTAGCGGTTCGTAACCAGTTTTGGTAAGACCATAAAAGTTTTAATTGACGTGTTATTCATATTAATATGAGATTCAAGCTAGGGCAATGCACTACTATTAGGTGGTAACAGTTATGGCAAACCATGCGAAATTCTACCACAAGTCGGTTCTTATAAAAATACCAATGTTGGCACGAAAGCATTAATTTAATGCCCGCTGATTGCTCATTGAGCCTTAACTAATTATAATTCTTTGTAAAATAAATACAGAGCAGCTTTAATTTAATGGTCGATGGGTGCTCTAACGTGTATTAGAACTATTCAGAGCAACCATTTTGTTTTTGCAATAAATAATTATAACTCGTGGCTGCATGGGCTATGTACCATTAGCCATCAACAACAAAAGAAATAGAACTCGTCTATGGTTTAACATATCTTTTGAATTTCGAAGAGATATTTAACGTTAACATTATTTTTTTAAAGCTATGGTGACGGGGTGATGGCAATCGCCAGCCAGTAACAGAAAAAATCGCATCCATGGTTAACTTATTTTTGAATTTCGAACGTTAACTTTCTTTTTTAAAGACATGATCGTTCGCCAGCCAGACTCAAATTCGCACCTACCGGACCGAAACCAATGCCAACTATTTCCGTAGCATTCTGCCGCTGCAACTGCGGTCTTGTCAGTCACGCGAAGTTGAAAACATTGAAACTAGGGATGTAACGATACCGATATATACCAGCCGATATAATCGGCAGGCGGATATATCGGGATCGCCGATTGTTTATCAACCGATATGCGGTAATTTACGTAACAGATTGTCTGCAAATTATTATAATAAAAAGCTTATTCTTCACAAATCTGTTAAAGCGAATTTAAATTATTGAAATTGTGTAAATATTTTATTTTGTTTTGGCTCAAATTCAAACAGCCAGTTTTGTACAGTCAACCTCAAAAACATGTATACAGTTTTGTTCCACGTCGTAATACTAAAGTGTATACATCTTTTTGAGGCTGACTGTACATTATTGACACAAACATACAATACAACTGAAAAACATCGTCTACTAAGAAGACGACTATACTTTAATATCGCCGATTATTTACTACAATAATCGGTATCGTACCGGCAAAATTATGTATCGGTACATCCCTAACTGAAACTAATCCTTCACACTTTTAACCGGTTTCTTGGCTACTATGCGTTTTTACATGAAGTTTTCTTAGAACGAACGATGCATATTCAATGACTTATGTAATTTTGTTGGCTGTGATTTTATTTTCAAAGTTTATAGTCTTATACGGTACCTATTACATCACGAATCACTTAAAATGTAGCGTGAATAATTTTTCTTTTCTCTTTATATTATCTGTTCTAATAATCACTAGTTGCAAAGGATGATCCTTTACGTACAAAAACATCCCTATCGATTCAATGGCTACGGAACCCTATCATGGGAGTATCCGACATGCTCTAGGACTGTTATTATTTCATCCTAAACATCTGCCTCCGTGGTCTAATGGTTAAGAGCATTGGCTCTCGATACGGAGGTCGTGGGCTCGATTCCCACGGGGGACACCTAGTGATATCTCACTTTGTGCATTTTTCCCCAGTTGGTTAGGACATTGCAGGCTGAATCACCTGATTGTCTGAAAAGAAAAGTGATTCCGTGCTTCGGATGGCACGTTAAGCCGTTGGTCCCGGCTACTATCTCTAGTGGTAGTAGTCGTTACATAAAAACCACGTCAGAGGCCGAAAGGCGGTCTGAAAAAACTCTGACACCAGGGCTCTGCCCACACGATAAGAAGAAGATCCTAAACAAAAATATAAACTTTCCACAACAATAGATTTACCCGTAAGTTTTCATAAAATATGCATTAGGTTTTAGATAGAATCATTTTTAATGAGATACTAAACTGTGGAAATAAAACTCTGTGCTCTACAATTTTAACAAAACAAATCCGCCATATAATAACGCATATTCTGTGAAAATTCCAACCGTCTAGCAATTACGGTTCAAAAGATACAGCCCTTTGAGGCTGCTAGGTCAGAAGACGGACGGAGAGAAAACGTAGGCTTAGTAATAGGGTCCCATTGGCACCCTTTGGGCACTGACCCCTAAAAGCGCGTATCGTAAAATATACCAATCGAAAAGTTCGATATCAATCTCGAAAGAAAGTCCCGAATTTTTATATTTTGTAATAGCTTAAACCCGCGATTAGTCCGCGTGAAATTTGAATATCGAAAAATTATTTCATAGTGCACCCCTACCTCCGTAGAATCTACAGGGTGAAATTGATATCATTGGCATCCTTTTAAACTACCTACTAACTAACTACCCATCAAACTGAACAACTTTTACTATGGGAGCAAACCGATCGGAGCAAAAAAAAATCTGCTGTCCCATACTAAACTGCAATGCCTACTCGACTCAAATATATGCAACAGCTGATTTTTTTTTTGCTCCTATCGGTTTGCTCCCATAGTAAAAGTTGTTCAGTTTGATGGGTACTCTTAGTTTAAAAGGATGCTAATGATATCAATTTCACCCTGTATATTCCAAATTTCATGTGTCTATCTTCTGCGGTTCCAGGGCAAAATCTTTAACCTGTTAAAATGCATTCATACCTTAAATTTGAATAACCCTTTGCCCGCAAGAGTCCCAACAAAAGGCTCAAAGGATGTGCAGCGACCTCGAGAGAACACCTGTGCATGCATTGGGCCAGGGGGCAGGTTGCATCTGCGTGAAATACATACAGAACAGGAGGTTTAGTTCATACGAGTTGCATTCAATAGAATGCACGCACATGAGAGGGGGACGCTTGGATTTACGCTATGCTTGGATTGTGGCATAGCGAAAATATGTTGTGGCTAGCGTGCAAGCAATGACATGAGTGTTGAGAATCATGTTATGTTATGTGTTGTGTGTTGAGGCATTGTGAGGGGGTGAGACGGGACTTTGGTATTCGATTGTAGTCTACCGACAATACGGTACTGTTATCTGTGACCGGTTACCGGTCTTTTGACGATTATAGAATTGTACAACACACGAAAGGCTGAATTCATTTTTATTATGAGAATTATTGATGTGGCGTGTTTGTCTTATCTGACCTAGGTTGCTTTAATATAAATAATTTAGTAAATAAAAGATTATTTATTTTTCTCCGACTAAATATTGACCATCGGGCGATAGACTGCCGTCGTTTAGGTTCGTAACCGGGTGTTCGTAGACAGTGAGCCTTCTGTTCTTTGTGTATTTTGTAGTATAAACATACAGGTTTGTTCCAGACCGGTCCCGGGAACGGTTCATTTGTTTTAGATCTGTCGCTTGTTAAATTAAATAATGTGGTGGGCTCTTTTGTATATTTAATAGTATTCGTATTATAATATAACTCTAGGCTTGAGATAAGGACCGAAACTGGCTTAAAATGAGCCACGCGCCGTTTCTACCCGTGAGTGATACCTACGAGGCGACTAGGGGATTCTTAATGTAGTTTTTGCGGGCGAAAGGATAGCCACCTACATAACATTTTACTCTTCTAACCGGAAACTTAGGATATACAGGGTGAAATTGATATTATTAGCATCCTTTTAAACTAAGAGTCTACCCATCAAACAGAACAACTTTTACTATGGGAGCAAACCCATCGGAGCTAAATAAAAAATCAGCTGTTCTATACTAACAATGTCGACGCGCGAGTTCGCGACTCAAATGTATGCAACAGCTGTTTTTTTGTGCTCCGATCGGTTTGCTCCCATAATAAAAGTTGTTCAGTTTGATGGGTAGACTCTTAGTTTAAAAGGATGGTAATGATATCAATTTCACCCTGTAGTATAGGTGATCATTGCTGCAACTGCACACGTAGTAAATAAATGTAGCTTTGTTAGCTGTAGCGAAGTTTCAGACCACCCCAAAAGAGATCCCGTCAAGCACGCTAGTCTTCTGATACTTTTATTTAGAGTTGCTATTTTTTAATACTTACATCTCCATTCTGTTCCATTTTCAGTCAATATTTCTTCCGTTACCATTTTTCTGATCATTGTCTACCTTTAGGTATCTTCCCTCTTAGGTACAGGCATACTATCAGTCTAAAATAACAATGTGCATGACCTTGAAGGGCCGTTGGATAACTTCACTCGGATGAGAAAGGAATGTAGACTCTATGCAAAGGAACAAAGGAAACAATAATTTGAATGACTCGAGTGAAGTTCGTGTTATTTAGTGACGTCACATTTGCGAGCGAGGTCATGCACATTGTTATTTTAAACTGATAGTACTGTGGTACAATTTTTTTTCTAATTATTTCGTAAAGGCATTAACTTTTTCAAACACAAATTCGACAAGTAATTTATTACCCAGCAATTAATCGATTCTATATCGAGAGCTATGGAGACGGACGGGTCAGCAGCGTATAGGGAAAGTGATCCTTACTCGAAAGTGGCAGTGGCTAGGCCATGTATTAAGGAGGCCTGACGATCACCCATCCAAGACAGCCTTAGAATGGCACCCACCAGGCAAACGAAAGAGGGGACGCCCTAAAACAACCTGGCGCCGCTCTGTGGAAGTAGAGGCTAAAAGTCTCAACATGACCTGGGAGGATATCTACAGCGCTGCCCAAGATCGCAACCGATGGAGAGCTATCATCCGAGCCCTATATCCCACGTAGGGGTAACAGGAAGAGAAGAAGAAGAAGAATTAATCGATTGAATTGTTTTGTTTAACGACATCTAGTCATGCATCCATTACTTGTATTTGTGAAAAAACGGTTAAAAGATTTCGAACAGAGTGTTTACACTCATTAAACTAGTAGGAATCCGTGTTTTTTCTTCGATCAGTCTCGGTCCACTTAAGCTTAACTCAAATCTGACTTTCACTACAAGATGAGGTCATAGTCACTTTGATGTCAATAAGACATCAAAGTCACAGCGATACGACGACTAATTCTAAGCTTACGACTATATTCCCCGACTATACAGTACAGGGTGTGAACTTAAATATAAATGTGGATGGTTGCATGGAGAGATGACGACGAAAGAAAAGATTGTGTGAAAGATGACATGTGTAAAAAACCGGTCAAGTGCGAGTCGGGCTACTCGCGCACAGAGGGTTCCGTGCTACACCACCACAGAACACAACATTATTAACACAGAAAAAAAAACTTTTTTTGTCCGGGACCTTTAGCGCAAGACCGACTCACACTTGGCCGGTTTTTAGTATTTGTTGTTATTCTGTAGAGTTTGTTCTATAATCATACTAAGTTTGATGCTTGTACGTATTACCGTTTTTACGATAGAGCGTGAAGAAAAAACGTTGATAAAAACTAGTTTCTTGTTGAGAACCCCCCTTAATTTTTAACTTTTTGGCATTTTTATTATTTGTTAACAAATCCGCCGTAATAACGCATAATCTGAGAAAATTTCAACTATGTAGTTTAAAAGTTACAGCCCTAAATAGGTAGGACAGACGGACGGACGGACAACGTAGGCTTAGTAATAGGGTCCCGTTTTCACCCTTTGGGTACGGAACCCTAAAAAGGAGTGTGCGCTGAAATGACTGCTAATAGAGATGAATGGAGAAAGACGACGTAATATTGCTCCTACCCCAAATAATGGGATAAGGGCAGGAAGATGATGATGATGATTACAGGGTGTAAACTTAAATGCGTTACATATTAAAAGGGATACTTAAGACCATCACATTGATACTGACGACCCGGTAGCTCAGTCTGTATCTGTAGTGAACCTGCCTGCTGTGCTGAGGGTCGCTGGTTCGAATCCCGTAAGGGACAAATATTTTGTATGATGAATATGAATATTTGTACCTGAGTCATGGATGTTTGTATCTATATATGTATTCTATTAGTCCGAGATCCGACCGTAAAATTATGGACCTATTCCTTAGGCGAACGAAATGTAATTCTAGTGTATCTTTATACAGGGGTTAATTCAACGCCACCAAGTTGCCTAAAAAAATCTTGCCGCAAGTGCCTTTTCCATTATAATTTTTGGTATAACTTTTTCCACGTATTTGTTAGGGAAGTGAATGTCGTGCCATCAGAAGGAGACTGGTCTAAAGTACTTTAAAAACTAGGGTTGCCACCTCTCAATCTGCCGCAACTATAGGGTTGCCAGGTCCAAAAATGACTTCTTTGAACCTGGCAACCCTATAGGTGCGGCAGATTGAGAGGTGGCAACCCTAGTTTTTCCAGTACTTTAGATCAGTCTCCTTCCGATGCAGTGTTGCCAATGCTACGGCAATTACCGTGTTCTACGGCTTTCAGGCCAAAAAATTACAAAATCCACGGCCTACGGCTGCAACCCTGTGGCCGTAGCATATTCTACGGCTTTTCGCAAATTCTACGGTAATTGACTAATTTATTTATAAAAAATCCACTTTTAGAGTATTAGACTGTTATAAATAAGTGTATGTTCGACTGTGTAGGTGTTGTAGATACTGTCTATACTAATCTCTTGTTGTGTAGACTCTTTATAAGTTATTTTCTTCTTTATGCATTTAATCATATTGACATATTCTTATTCCTTTTTTAAAGTTGATTATGTGCTTAGTTACTTACTTCAATATAAACACCTGTGATAAACACTTGTGTCAATAACATCTCTCTTTACTAATTTATATACAATTACTTCTACATCCTCAACGTCTTCGACTCAATAATACAACACGTTATCAGCACGAAACGAGAAGATTGTTCATGTAAAGTTTAAATTGAATATTTTTAGTGAATTGTTCATGTGACTGATAGAAACAAAATTTTTTCTTTGAAATGTCACTTTCACATGAATCTGGAGAAGAGTCAAGTGTTAGTAAGTCAACTTCCTCTTCGTCAATACCATCCTTTTGCCTGAGGACTTATGGGAAACAGTAAGTGGTTATCCTAAAGATGATACCACCCCCGCCTCGATATCCTACTTGGAAGTTTAAGATGCGTAATTACCTTTTTGCGAGGACTTATGGGAAATAGTAAGTGGTTATCCTAAAGATGATACCACCCCCGCCTCGACCAAGGTACGTAACGATGCAAAGCGTGACCAAAATATGCTTAACAGTAGACGGTGCAGCTATTACTCACGTCAGATGTGCGAAAAACTGCAGCCGAAGCGTGGAAATCTTTGCAGAGAGCTTTCGAGGATAAAGGTATGGGACGAAGACTAACCTTAGAGCGAAGATTGTACAGATTGAACTTGTCAGACTTTGATAACATGGAAATGTGCATCATGTTGTGGAGTTGGTACACCAGAGAATGTTGTCAACAGTATTGGTGAAGTTCCTTTTGTTCCGGATTTAAAAACCAACTTGTTATCTGTACAAAAGGCTGTTAATAAGGTTTTTTGTATGTGTTTTTTTTTTTGTGTCCTTGTTAACCACAACATCGATTAAGGGCGGCTGTTGTAGATACTGTCTATACTAATCTCTTGTTGTGTAGACTCTTTATAAGTTATTTTTAACCGACTTCAAAAAAGGAGGAGGTTTCTCAGTTCGACCGTATATATATATATTTTTTTTTTTTATGTGTGTTCGCGGATAACTTCGTCGTTTATGAACCGATTTTGATAATTCTTTTTTTGTTGGAAAGGAGATGTTCCGAGGGTGGTACCATGATAAGGAATCCAGGATCTGATGATGGAAACCCAGAGAAATCGAGGGGAACCTTCGAAAATTGTAGTGCCGACTAGTGCGATTGTTAATTTAAAGCACTCCTATTAAATCGAACTAATCAATTCACCACTAAAAATTGTGAAATAAACAAAATTTTAACAAAAAATTAAAACCGCCTTCAAAAAAACTAAAAAGTTAAAAAATAATATTGCATGCATGCATGCATATGCTCACGACTATATTCCCCGAGGGGGTAGTCAGAGATATTCTGAAACTTCAGAACATCCACGTTTCACTAGTAGTACCGAAACTCTGTCCAGTGTGACGGGGAGTGAGCCCGTCGCCACTTGTAATGGACAGTAGGTACGATACATGCCTCGAAATTGAAGCATGCAGGCGTGCAGGTTTCCTCACGATGTTTTCCATAATAATAATAATAATGCAATAATATTGCAGCCTATGACTTTTTCGTTCGCATCATAAGAACATTAATTTGTTTTATAGAAGTCGGTGTCAAGACAAGCCAAAAAATGCAAGCCCTGTCGCGAATCGTACCGGCTTGACAGCGACTTCAATAAAACAAATTAATGTTCTTATGATGCGAACGAAAAAGTCATAGGCTGCAATATTATTTTTTAACTTTTTAGTTTTTTTGAAGGCGGTTTTAATTTTTTGTTAAAATTTTGTTTTCTTCTTTATGCATTTAATCATATTGACATATTCTTATTCCTTTTTTAAAGTTGATTATGTGCTTAGTTACTTACTTCAATACAAGGAATATAACTACTCTCTACCGATATAAACACTTGTGTCAATAACATCTCTCTTTACTAATTTATATACAATTACTTCTACATCCTCAACGTCTTCGACTCAATAATACAACAGTAGGTACTGTATCCAATTCCGAATCCGAATGCCAACATTGCAACTAATATGTTGGCTGGTTTTTGTTCCTCTTTCTTGCTCTGTGAGCAAAAAACAGATGAGATGAAATTGTTTTCCACACAAATAGATAAAAAGACAACCACCAACTCGGGCCATTTTTGTACTACCAACTTTTTCTACAGCGTTATAAAAATATGGGAATAATAGTTCGCATACTCATATTACTAAAACTAATTATTTCAACGTTATATTTTATGGTACAAACAAGATATCTTGAATTGAATTTGGATATTTTAGTTACGAAATGTGAAAAAATGGCGAAAAAAACACAGAACAAGTAGTCACAAACTTTTTGAAAAAAGAAGGCCTTGACAATAAATTGATTGACATATTTTGACATTGACCACTTGACATTGACATAATTTTTTTTTAGGTTTTATTTCTCTAATTCTCTATTAAGGCCCCTCACACAGGTGCGATTTCATCGAGCGATAATATCGCTGCGATTTTACAATTTTTATTTTCAGTACAGCATTAGCTTCTAATTTTTTGAACACGATTGGGTTTAATAGCAAAACTAACATTTAAACCAAGATCTGGTCCTAAAGCCAGGAATGTCTCCATATGAGGGAACTCTTTCTTTTTAGGAAAGCCTTTCTAGCGACAGTTACCAAAAGTATGTCTATCTCAGACTATACTTATTCATTCTCATTGGTGGGGCGGACGCGTGACGCTGATCGCAAAATCGCACCTGTGTGTTAGGACATGCGACGCGGTCACAAAGTCGCCGGGATATTATTGCTCGATAAAATCGCAACTGTGTGGGGGAGCCTTTAGTATAGGTAAATGGTGAAATAAAACAGTTTTTATTAAAAAACATAATTATTATTCATTTTCCACATCTTCTTTAACAATTATTTATCATCCAGATATATGCAGCAAGAGGCTCAATATTTGTCTGGTGTCGTGCCCAACCCATGTACCAGACTACCTTCAGTATGCACAACACCCCACAGTCCTTTTACCACTAACACTGCTACAATAATAACACAAATGCTATCTTCCTACGACTGTATAACACTTTCATTAATAAGTAGGTATAAAGCAGAAAAACACAGAAAAACTAAAGCGCAGCCGAATCGAACAATAGTCCACTGGATAATTCAGGGAAAGTACTCTTTGATTCAGAGCCATTTCAGACAAGGAATATAACGTAGAGAGTAGTTATATTCCTTGAATATAACTATTTCAGAGCAAAATTCAGAGTGCGCTATCCATAAAGGAAGTAATGTGTAGTTTCACCTCCTTGAGGATTACCTCCTTGATGACGCTATCATTAACCAAGAAGTTTTACTACAGTGTAGTGTATATTTTCTTTGCTACAGTAAAGATCGCTTTTTTATATTGCTAACTGCGCTATTTGTAATTACTTCGAGCTGTCATCATATTACTTTAAATATTTTGTAACACGAAACGACTTTATTTGTAGCTATTATAGCAATTGGTTTGTATTTTTATTATATTTGTCTATATTAAAATGCATATATAAAAGCTATCACATGCATATGCATGCATATCACAAATTGGCCTGACGGTCCATACATTGATGAATGATGTCTTTTGCAAACGTTTATTTAACGTTAAAAACCTTAAAACAGCACCATTTGGCAAATATTTAAAAGTGTTTTCTTTTTTAAGCAGTGACACGGCCCACCGTTAGTCTTTTTCCATATAAACACGGCTTTTTTACCTAATGTACACGGCCGCCTAAAAATTTGCATTGGCAACACTGTTCCGATGGCACCTCATTTACTACCCTAACAGACAGGTGGAAAAAGTTATGCCAAAAATCATAATGGAAAAGGTACTTGCGGCAGGATTTTTCTAGGCAACTTGGCGGCGTTGAATTAACCCCTATGTAAACATACACTGGAATCACATTTCGTTCGCCTATGAAATAGGTGCATAATTTTACGGTCGGATCTCGATCTATAATAGAGGCTGAGAAATCGTAAGGTTTACAAACTTCACACGCCATTGTATCCCGTCAGGACTGCAGATGTCTCCGATAATGGGTGGGCATATCATTACGGGCTATTCTCGTCCTTAATGACTATTAAAATGGTTGATTATTATTCAAAGGGCTTCGCCTCTCCATGTGAAACTTGATGTCTTCAATATTTGATGAGTAAATACTTTGCTAATGCGCATGTTACAAGGTCTCGTGTCCTTAATTACCCGACTGCGTAGCTGAGGGATTCGCTTATCTTATTTGCTTTTTTTGAGAAGGGTCATCGCTTGGCTTCATTTCATCTGACGAATATGATGAGTGATGACCTAGTGTAGTAGGCAACGAGAGTTGATTAACACTTTTTAACCTTATTCTCATACTAATAAAAGTCACGAACTTTTTTGCCGATCATAACATAGGGGGTCCTTCTTAATATGCTGACACTTTCTTATGAGGGTGATCAGACCATCAAACTGAACAACTTTCTCTAGGGGACCAAAATCGAAATCGCAAAAAGAAATACTGCTGTCCCATACATTTCGAGTAGGTTTTGCAGTTTTGTATGGACGAGTAGATTTTTTTTCCCGATTTCGATGTTGTTGCCATAGAGAAAGTTGTTCAGTTTGACGGTCTGATCATCCCCTTATAAAAGTGGCATATTAAGAAGGAACCATATCATGCAGCTTTCAAGCAAGTAATGATAATTTAATATGTGAGAAAAATGTAAAGCTTGATTTACACTTCCACAAGTACAGTGGCGAGTTAAGCATGACGAGTTAAGTAGTCAAAGCACAGAATATTATATGGTCAAAGTCAAAGTCTTTATTGCAAAAAAAGATAGGCAGATAAGAAAGAAACTATCGTTTGGACAACGGTTTACGGGTATTTGTTGAAGTGTAAATCAGGCATAATGTATGCCTGTTTATTTAAAGCTGTATTAAACTGCACATATACTCATAACAAGGGTAGCCAGAAATGTTGAGCACCTTTATTAAGAGAGCATTTGTTGCAAAGTTCACTTTGGTTAGATTTCCTGCTCTTAAGATTTACCTTCGCGAACCCTCGGGCATTCTTTCGGTCAACGCCCCGACTCATCAGTCTCTACTGTCCAGTGTCTTTATGAGTCATCCCTTTGTAGGTCCTGTCTACTGGGGGTGCATTGTCCGCTGGCGTTCCTTATTAACAGACGTGCAAAGTTCACACTGACCGTAACATCGATATCTGTTCTTTTATAACAATTCTTCCGCAGATATAACCGGTCCAGTGCCACTTCAGCTTGCAAATTTTCAGAGCTATTTTAACTGCTTTAGGTTAATTTAATATTAACTATGGTGCATGGTGGTAGCATAACATCACAACACATCAATTACCAAATGGCGCAACGTTATCTAATTACAATAACACCTATTATCTAATCTTCATCAGTATTGCAGTATATTATCTAAACCAGGGCTTCTCAAACTTATTGACCCACGAACCCCTATTTTTTTCTCAAATCGAAACGAACCCCTTTTAAGAAAACCTTTTGCTTCCAGATGAAAACAAGGATTTTTAATTTAAATAAAAGTTGGATGTTACAGTTGCGAAATGCAATATTATGTTGTTATTATTGTGATTGGTGGGCGTTTCTTAAATTGAGTCGATTTTAGGAGCAATTTTCGTAAATTTCAATTTGATTTCAATCTTAAATCTGTTTCAGCAAGCCGATCTCTGTAATTCATTTTTATTAAAACCTGCGGGTTGCGGGGCTAGTTACGCCAACCCGCTATAGCGTGATATAGCGCTATCACGCTTCCGCTCTCTTTCTATTTGCGCGCGAACGAACGAGATAAAAGTCGTGATATTAAGTGATATTAGCCGTATCACGTGCAACGTGCTAGATAGGCAGATATGCAGGTGCGAAAAATCTCTCATAAGTTATCGCAAAATGGCAAAAGGAATTCAGCGCTTTGCGTTCTTGTCGCGAACCACCTACGTTTAACTGGCGAACTCCTAGGCCTATAGGGGTTCGGTGCGCGTACCCCACTTTAAGAAACCCTGGTCAAAACCTTGGAAGAGACCTTCGATAGCCTTTACTTAAGAATTACAGTTATTTGCATACAAAGTAAGGTTTGCACTCCTTTTGTTAACTTTTATAACATTGTCGTGCTGGCGGGCAGTAAGGAAATGGTAAGGTCAGTATGCATTGATGACGTGTTTAGTATGCTTAAGTTACACACTTAATGCATTGTCACTGCTGTATTTGCAATCATTGCCTATATGCGAGGTAATTAGGTTGAAGGTTGTACAATTTAATCGCTGATTTGTAAGCAAAAAATCTGAGCAGAATCAAAGGTTTTTTTCAGTAGGTATACAAATACAAATACAAATACAAAAATATATATTTATTCAACATTTTTACAAAAGTTTAGATTGCTAATAATAACACACTTGCTGACAGTAAAAATGTTGTTCCATGTTGTTCAGTATTACAATTTACTCATGGTCCTCAAACTAGTAAAGTTTGTAATATGAGGGCCAGTTATGTACGATTACCAGGTAGTTACAGGCCAATTTAGACATTATTTGAAGTTTGAAGTTAAACACATATTTCACAACGAGAACAAGATAAGATCAGGATAGATAAATAAAATATAATAAACTAGTTCTCTTGTGAACAAAAAAAAAAAAAAAAACATTGTCACACGGAAACTAACTGTGACACCAACATGAATACACACGTGCACCATACAAAACTATACCTATTCTCCATTTGCACACTAAAAACATACAAAAAGAGGCAACCAAATTTTTATAAAAGTCGGTATTATCATACCAATAGCTACAGATTGCGACTACGATACTATACAAAGGAAGCTTTCTGTTTGTGCGTACGATAGGGTTGCCAACCAGTCTCTAATCAATGCTTTGGTTTCCCTGAGTGAGCAGTCTCTAAGATTACAAAATTCATTGATTTTGTTGTAAATGAATTGGGATATAAAGGGTGCAAAGCGTCTAGCAAAACTTGTATTAACTGAAACAGGTGCAAGTCTGAAGAGTCTCTTAGGCGATTATCACACTGCACCGCGCCCCGTCGCGTAGCGCGGGGCCGCAGATTTTAACATTGTATGCAAGTATTTCAATTTATATAGAAAACACGCCTAGGACAACACACTGCCGACGCGTCAATGCGCGGGAAGGCGACTATGCCGCTCCGCGCACCGCGGCGGGACGCGTCGCTAGTGTGATAATCGCCTTAGATCGCATATCGGCATAAGATTCCGACCTTATAACATTTCTGTGGGTAATGAGGGCCACCTTGAAAATAAAGAGCTGTCTCACTGTCAGGACGCCACTCTCTCTGTATACAAGTTCGGTTGGATATCTAGAAATGCTAGAAAATAAATGTGGATATATTCTGATACGAGTAGATAACAAGATGGTATCGCAACTTCCACTTCTAAATACCTAATAGACATAGAAAACAAAAATACCTAATAAATACAGCAATAATGCACGCAATAAATGAGATATTATCGGATGTAAAATATAGAATATTTCACACTTCCTCGAAACTCTTGAATATGCTTGCTCAACAGAATAACGGCTACAACTGCATGCTTCAAAAAAAGTTTTTTGTAGCAATGCTTCTGTATACCGTGTATGCATCGAACGTACGAAATACAGACAGACTTGAATATTGCACATCACTGTCAGCAATTTCACAGTTGATTACCTATTAATAGGGTGCTTTGTTTGTTGTCTAGCGTGTTTAATCGAATATGATGTGTAGCTGTTTAAATTTAGGGTCTATATCTGTCATAATTGATGTCTGATGACTGGGTTTTATAATCTATTCGACACTCGAAATATATTCTAGTCGAAAAACACTAAATACTAACATGCTTAGGATGCGCAACATATTATATTCTTTACTAGCTTTTGCCCGCGACTCCGTCTGCGTGGACATATAATAATATGTAGCCTATGTGTTATTCTGGGCTATAAACTATCTATGTATATGCCAAGTTTCATCGATATCGGTTCAGCCGTTTTAGCGTGAAAGAGTAACAAACATCCATCCATCCATACAAACTTTCTCGTTTATAATATTAGTAGGATTAATATTAACGACTGAAAGAGGATATATCTGTGTTCCACAGCATGCTGTGCCCACAATGGGTATCATAATATTGATCTTATCTTTTTTGTAACACCTTTTATGTACCATATGATCCGCATGAATAAATGAATTATGAATGGATATAGTGACAAGGATTGAAAGGGAATGCTGCGATGGTTTGGTCATGTGGAAAGGATGAGTGATAGGAGACTGACGTATGAAATATATAACGCGAGTGTGAGTGGATCAGTCGATAGGGGTCGCCCACAGGAAGAAATCTGTGGGGTTGCCCTAGACGTACGTATGCAATTTAAATGACACAAAAATGGCAGCGTACTTAAGAAGAGCCAGACCAAATGTACCCGAAACCGATGAGCGTGTATGAAACGACTTCTGACTGTGGAAGAGGCAAAAGAGGTATGTCAGGATTGTAGCAGATGGCGATCAATCGTCTTTGCCTTCCCGAATGGGGTGTCCCACATGTATGTTTGTATGTAATTAGTTAGATGCACAACCTCCTGTCAAATATTATAGAATAGAATTGAAATTAGTCCAAATTGAAATCTTAAATTTCAGCGAGATCATGTGTGATATTAAAACCATGATGAACTCAGATATTTCTCTGAAAGCACTTTTAGCTTGCCAATTTTAGAGCGCTGATTTTGTGTCTAGTTTTGTGGCTAGGAACATTTTAGTAGAAATATTCAAATCAAGTACTTTCCAGTCTTCCGAATTCAGTGAAAAAGAGTACGTGAGTAAACTCTAAAACCAACAAACAATATAGGCCAGACAGACATTCTTGACATCTCGAATCCATGTCCGTCCCTATTTGGTAGCTTACCCAAAACTTGAGGCATTTCGATCCACGTAAAAGCTCCTTGACATGACGCTTAGGCCTATCCCTTAAGTATCAAAATGGCCTGATTCGTAGGACTTCGTATTTCGACTATAAATCAAAAGTGAATTCTCTTAGAACATGCGACACGCTCCTTAACTTCAAGTTCTTATAGGAAGTCCCTTGCTACGAACTTAAAGACTTATATCTTAAGTATGAGAATGGCTTGATCGGTAGACTTTGTATTTGAGACGAACTTAAGACGTCGTTAGAGTTATATCACAACTTCAACTTAGTTTCTGATTCAGCTTTTTAATTAGAATCTTAGTTGAAGGACTAACTTTTAATGTAATCTTACTTGTATCTTGATATTATGCTAATTAAATTAGTTATACGGAGGTTAACGCATTCGCGGACACTGAACGAGACAATAGAACTTTTATTGTTATCACTGCTATAGCCGGTCAGTGTCCGCGATTGTAGCAGATATTGAAGATACAGTGTCCCCGACGAACATGTATAAAGAGACTTATGGATGTTCTCCTACAATCTGAGAGTCACATTTGACCAATTCTTATATGTGCACAATGTCCAAGCTATTAATACGTATTATAAATAAGACAAAGTCTAGAACAGGTCTAGACTAAGCTCAGTACTTGTAAGTTTCTCAAGGCGTGGGGTTCGTTAGGTAGACTCGCAACCCAGTTCTGCAAACCGCAGGCTCTTTGGCAATGCACAGTAATTGTTTCATTTACTTGTCGTCTAAAACTTTCGAGTTAAATTAAATAACGAAATAATTAATTTTAGCTGAAAACTAATAGACATACTGTGTACCAACCAATGAGTTCCCTTCCAACTGATCTCAAATGGTGAGGGAAACTTTACGAGGAAATCTGCATACGCTGCTGAAGAAATTCTGATCCGTATGTGAAGTCCACCAAACAAACCGTATTGAGCACGCGTGAGAGTCTATGCTGCAAAAACAGTGCATAAACATTTTATTCTGAATTGCGAACTCAAATAGTTGTCATACTAACTTACCGCGGAGGAAGACGCCATAGGCCCCGAGCCTTATTGCGAAATCTCTCGCAACACCTCTAGACGTGTGCTGAAGGAATGGGCCGTGAACCAAAGCCGTAAGCTCTGGTCGGATACACCAGGACTGAGGCACGCAAAAGAACTTGTGACTGGCTTCTCAAACAGACTTATCTCAGATGCCATCAATTCAAACCGCAACGACTTAAGGCTCTTAGTGCGAGCCTTAACAGGACACTGCAAGTTAAACAAGCATCTACACAGAAAGGGGCTTGTAGATTCACCCACCTGCAGATTCTGCTGTGAAGCAGAGGAAACGCCCATACACCTCCTCTGCGAATGCGAAGTGCTCATTCACAGCAGGAGTCGCCATATAGGTGGATACGTAATAACACCTACTGACATTAGGGACCTCCCCTCCAAAACCATAACACGATTCATGAAGTCCGTGGGCCTAGGAAATGACCTTTAGGTCTAGGGTGACAGCTACAATAGATCTATTCAGGTCGCAGTAGCTATTGGTCATTGACCTAGCCCTTACAACCAAAATAATAATAATAAACTTACCGCGCTAGCTCTGAGACCCGAAGTGGGTCTTAATTTAACGTCCTATAGCAAAACAAGCCATTCAATATACAGGGTGTTAGGCGCATCGTGTGCCAAATCGAATGGGATGATTGGAGGGGTCTTTAGGTACCTCAGAAAAAAAAATAAAAAATCCTGGCCCAAAGATTTTTTTTTAACTGACTTTCAATGGTTTTGGGTGAAAATTGCCAAAAATCTACATTCAAATTTTTTTTTAAAAAAACCTGTTGTGTATAACTAACTTTTTTTGTTAAATCTTTAATCTGTGATAGTGTGCGCTTCTATCGAACCCAAAATTACTCGCCAGTGACATCTACTTTTTTTTTTACAGCCCCCCAAAGTTTTTTTTTTACGTTAAAATAAATGTGATAGTCAACTTTCGATCTCAATAAAAAAAAAACTAAAAGTGATCATGCTCTTCCAATTTTTTCAAAACATCTCTGGACTGTCCCCATTCTAATGGTATGCAATACGTTATGAAATAAAATGAGTAACATCGCAAATTTTTTTTTTTCTGTAATAATTCGCAATTTTCTAATATTCAATAGGTGACGTAAAAACTAGTATTTCCGGTAATTACACTCACAGTCAGGTAAAAAAATTAAATTTTGAAGGGTTTACTTGAAGTAACCGCCTCCCGTTCTTTGTTTGATACAGGTAAAATTTGCTTTCTCACTCTAACGTAGTGAAATCTATCTTGTATCCCTTTCTCCCGGGGGCTGTTTTTTTGAATAGACCCAGGGGGATTTGTAATACTCATTACTCAGTCAGTATTACAAATCCCCCTGGGTCTATTCAAAAAAACAGCCCCCGGGAGAAAGGGATACAAGATAGATTTCACTACGTTAGAGTGAGAAAGCAAATTTTACCTGTATCAAACAAAGAACGGGAGGCGGTTACTTCAAGTAAACCCTTCAAAATTTAATTTTTTTACCTGACTGTGAGTGTAATTACCGGAAATACTAGTTTTTACGTCACCTATTGAATATTAGAAAATTGCGAATTATTACAGAAAAAAAAAAATTTGCGATGTTACTCATTTTATTTCATAACGTATTGCATACCATTAGAATGGGGACAGTCCAGAGATGTTTTGAAAAAATTGGAAGAGCATGATCACTTTTAGTTTTTTTTTTATTGAGATCGAAAGTTGACTATCACATTTATTTTAACGTAAAAAAAAAACTTTGGGGGGCTGTAAAAAAAAAGTAGATGTCACTGGCGAGTAATTTTGGGTTCGATAGAAGCGCACACTATCACAGATTAAAGGTTTAACAAAAAAAGTTAGTTATACCCAACAGGTTTTTTTAAAAAAAAATTTGAATGTAGATTTTTGGCAATTTTCACCCAAAACCATTGAAAGTCAGTTAAAAAAAAATCTTTGGGCCAGGATTTTTTATTTTTTTTTCTGAGGTACCTAAAGACCCCTCCAATCATCCCATTCGATTTGGCACACGATGCGCCTAACACCCTGTATTTCTGTGCCTTCTAAAAAGTCTGAATACAATATATTTTAACAGAAAAGCTCGCGCGCAAATGGGACCGTGCCGCAGATCTATCAAAATGAGGCTCCGCCACCAGGATCCCCTAGCCCGATCCCTGTTAACCTCATCAGTTCATCAGGATCCCCTAAACCTGCATATCCAATGCCTAGGCTCATTCACATGGTGCCAACTAAAAGGGATAAGGCAATGTCATATTCGCAAAAGGCCATCTTGACGCTAAATGTCACACTCGCAAAACGTCATACTCGTAAAATGTTCTTCCAAGTGTCTTTTACGAAGCAGCATCACAATAATTTCGACAACATTATTGCGAACGTTCAGTCATCTATTAAGATATCTCTGACATTCAGCCCACCCATGACTCACAGATAAATTGGGTCATACAGTCGCGAAGAACTTATCGATTTTGCCATCTTACGCAAATCATTGATGGATATTGTGGTACAAATAATATTATTATTGTGTTTCCATTCCGTTAACCATAAGCGATCTTTGTAAGTTTTTTCGATTATGAACACATTTTTTCATTGTTTCTAACAGTGTCATCATGGATTAAATTCAAACAAAACATGTTATTAAAGTATAAATTTTACCGTCTCGGTCCATTGACTAACAAACGTCGTGTCTAACTGGCGCGTAATTGTTACTCTTTATACGAATTGTTACTCGTTTGGTTCGGACACTTTAGAGCGCGGACCCGACGTCCGTAGTCGGTAAGTCAATGTGCCGGTCTGTAACTTAGACCACTCGAAGACAAGACTAGTCTCTATACAAATGTAAACTGCTTTCAAAAGACTTGAGTAATCTGAAATATAATAACTCTTTGTTTAGCTTTTAGAGAGGCAAGTTAATCTCGGACCAATCTTCATAACATTTTATAGGTAGCGAGTCTAGACAAAGACGAACTTGAGCTGGCTAAGTTTCAGTGCTTGCGTCTTACGTAATAGTATGTATAGAGGAGTTATAGAGATTAGTTACGATATCTTTTTGGAGAAGAAGTTGTTCTTTTCTCTTATCAGCCAACTCTATAGCACCTACAAACTGACAGACATAAACATGAATGGAAATGGAATTAAAGGACCCGCTGCTAATTTAATTGAGTAGTAACTTATTATTAATCTGTGATTGAATCATCATTATAAATCTAAAGATTTGCCAAATCTGTATTGGTCCTACGTCAGTCAGATTTTCCTTAGTTCCTTAGATATGACGTAATTTCTCACAAATTCTTTTAAATAGCTATCACGACTTTAACATTTCTTCCATATTAGTTGGTTTCAATCTCTACAGCATTAAATCTCTTCGCCTGTATTTGACAAAACCAGTTAAGATCTCTATCTTTAACCACCTAAGAGTAAATTGATTCTCAACGCGTCACAAGCGCACGGCAACGCGTGATGTCTTGAACGTAATTGGGTCAGAGTGGACAGATACGATGGAGGTCGATGCTATTGTAAGCACCTCCCCCTCCGGGACTTAATTAAACTACCGCCATTAGACTAATTGGAGAAATGCACGCTGAAATAGAAAGTGCAAAATTGTCTCCGGATCGTTGAGAGGGTAAGAGAATTCAGTGGAACGATATCTCGGAAATACTCGGAATATTCCGAACATTTTGCTGTGAGAAATTCTACAGAAATCTGTAGTTGGATATTCGGGACAGGGAATTTTGATCGTCGACTTTAACAGGACACTAATTTTGCCAATTCTTTGGGCTATGTCAGACACTCTGCGAATCTTCTGCGAATCTTCATTGGGCGGGGCTCATTGCTTGCATGTGATGGCCGATGGGACCCAAGAGTTCTCGAATTTCGACCGCGTACGTACGCGAAAGTGCAGAGCACCAGGTGGACCGACGACCTGGTGAACGCAGCGAGAAGTCATTGTATGAAGGCAGCGCATGCAAGACCGGTCGTAGTGGCGATCCTTGGGGGAGGCCTATATGATGATGAATTATACCAGCAAGGAATCATGTGATCCAGGGATCTCGATGTTTTTAATTGTAAGGTATCTGTCAAAGATCGAAGATCACAAGCCAACATTTTACTTCTTTGAAGTATACGTAGGGCGTTTTAGTTCGACATTGCTATGGTCTTCGATCTCAGACATAAAAAAACAGGATTCTGCAAACTTTTAGAATACAATTGCATACTCGTACACATCCCATCCATGGCGGCATTTATATCGATGTTCATGGTCTTAGATGCACCATTATGACAACAGTTTGCAACTTTTACATCACGAGAGTTTCACTTAGTATCAGAGTAAGCTGTACACTTGCTCCACAGTTACACAGGAAAGCTACTTTTTAGGCTTAAGAGGAAGTTTCGCTTCTAAACCGCAACTAGCTCCCTCGACGAAGTTTCAAAGGCCTCAAGTGGAGATCTCTCCACGACCTGGCATACTGCCGGCTCAAATTGCACTTGCAGACTTCCTACTTCACTGTTTTAAATTATTACTCTTTATGAATGCAAGTCGAGTGCAGATTTGGACCTATGAATGGGAAAAGGATTTGAAGTGTTGACCGCTTGCCAAATGGTAACAAGGGACAAGATTAAGTTTTCGTAATCGTGCCCTCTATTTCTGACTTTATTCATCGATTTGTGCCAAGTTCCTCTTGTTACCAGATTTATAAATTTTACATCGGTTGGCTTCGTATTCCATTTATCTTCCTACAAGTTAAGCCTGGACATATTTTTACTTTCATGATCATTAAGACTGATCAACGCAAATATTGACATGAAATACAACACCTTTCACAATCTTTTCCGAAGTAACTTTACCTTTAAAGTTCGTTCGGAAATTCTTCCGGAAATCGTTTGTCCACGTTGTAACAGAACAAAGTCATAGACTATTATTCTATTATTCGGTATGGAGCACTTGTCATTAAGTGCGTTCGGTAAGTAGGTCACAGACAGTCGGGAGCTGGGCCGATCGATGGCAGCGGCCACGCAACGAGATATGGAGGTTATTGCACCCGTTCACTGTTTGTTTTTTAAATTTTTAAACGCTTGCCTGAGGTGGATGTACCAAATATTTGAGTTCGATGTAAGAGGTATCTTGGATGGGCGCCTCATGTTCTCAAGTCGGTTCCTTTATTCAGATTGGTTGTTTGACGCAAATTAGCAGTTGATATGGCTGACTGGGTCTGACTCTGACAGGATAGTACTATTAGAAAACCATGTTGCAAATTTTAACATACATAAATATTCTTACACTTGTCTCCCGTTGGATAAGGCAGAGATGACAGAACGCAACCTGATACGATCTCAAACCTCTCTCGCTTCCTCAACATTCATCGTCTTTTCAAAGCATGCTCGTCGGTTTCGGGTATATCTGACCGGACCCTTTTTAAGTACATCACCAATTTGATTAGTGTACGTCTAGGTCATCCCCTTTCCATCCCCGAGATTACCTTGCCTGCCTTATAAATAACGTCAATGCTGCCCCTAAATCTCGAAATCCCCAGGATTTCTGAAAGAGGCCTCTCAACATTACGTATTTTATAAGCGCATTAACTAAGAGGAGAACACAATATCTTCAAGACTATTAGCCCAATTATCTCCACGCTATAAAACAACGCCTTCTAAAAGCAGGTATAACGAATTTTACAGTTTACCGGCTATTTTTTGCGTTGCCGACCGCCAGTCTGCCAAGTCGGGCTGTGTGTTTGTAAGTACGAGTACGTCGCTACGCCATTGCGTAAGTGCGTAGGCAATTTTCATCTCGCGGCAGTCTAATAACGTACGAAATTGACCCAGTGACCTCGAGTGGTCCCCTTTTTGAGTAAACATTGCTCGGATTTTGTCGTTTATTGTCCCGATTTTTTTGTTAAATATCTTCTTTAGGATGTAAAGTATTTCGGTGAAGTGGAAAAAGGTCGCTGGCGTCGTTTTCTCCTGGCTCCATCAGAAAAAATTTATGAGAAATGGCGTCATCATGACTATTATAAAACTGTAAATTTTTGAAAAAGAATTTAGTTTGTTTGTTTTTTTTGTTTGTTTGGGTGTTTGTTTGTTCGAGTATCACGCAAAAACTACTGAACCGATTTTGATGAAACTTTTTTTGTTTGGTAGCGTAACATCTGACTTAAAATCTGGTATATAATTTATGCGGACGAAGTCGCGGGTAAAAGCTCGTATTGAATAATTCATAACCACCAAATTAAAACTTCAGTCTAAACAACCCAAAATTATCGTAATTTTCTAACCAAACCAAAGCCTTATCTTATCTTATCATATTGATAACCTACTTCACGCACATAACATAAATATCGAGATTGCCTCCAGATCAAATATTTAGTTCGTACGGAAACGGCGTTATCTTGGTAAGTGGTCAGGTATCGGTTATCGGGAGGTCCAGGGTGTCTTGAAGCTAGAGGGTTCGAGGGCTCTCTTGTCTGTTGTGAACAGTTGGGGTGCAAGGGACAAGATATGACGAAACTGCTGCGAAGTTTCATATTTATTTTATGTCTAGTCTTGTTTTAAAGTCACAGTTTCTAACCTGTACTATAATAATTCTTATTTTTCTATGACATGTCGTTAAAAATCGACTTGCCATATCGTGGTGAAGATATTTAGTAACCAGTATTAGACGCTTCGGTTTAGAGGGTCTGTGACGCGTTCCGGAGAGATATGGACACAATCATGAGGATCCGGGTTCGAATCCGCATAGACGACATGCCATGTACCGATGAGTTTTTCTAACTTACGTACGTAATACCGACTGCTCCAAAATTGGAAGGAAAACATCGTGCAGAAACCTACATTACGCTGATGAAGAAATTCTGATGAGTATATGAAGTCTACCAATCCTCATTGGGCACGCGTGGTGGACTAACGCTCATACACCCTTCTTGAAGGGTAGGCCTGTGCAGTGCAGTGAAACGAGTTGCAGATTACCCAGGGTGCGCTCTTTGTGCTCATTGGATAGCAGTCACGATAAAATAAGTTTCGAAAACTATAATACGAGTAGGCTACAACATACAAAATATTACCAAATCACACATTGTTAAAGGCCAAGACGTAATGTAATTCTTTAGAAAATCAGTAGTGGTGTAAGGGCATTGAATCCCATAGACTAGCATTGTAATGCGTATAACGCAAGATATGCCTAGCGTGACGAATGTGAAATATTATGGTATGCAATGCCACGTGGTAAACGGTTGGCTTCCTCGATATGAGATAACAGTAGATACCTGTAAATCAGGTTAAATTAGATTGGAATTGAATACCGCAGACAACTATATCTGTCTGCTCAAATCCAACCTCCGCTGTTTTGTATGATGATGTCTAGACTAGACTAGATTCCGGGTACTTAGGACTAGATAATCGGTGTGATATTTCCCTAGAATTTTATTGATTATGACTGCTGAGTGAGACCCTCACACGGTGGACCAACGACTTGGTGAAGGCGGCGGGAAAACGTTGGATGAGGGCAGCGCAGGACCGGTCGTTATGGCGATCCTTGGGGGAGGCCTATGTCCAGCAGTGGACGTCCATCGGCTCAGATGATGATGATGATGACTGCTGAGTACCAAAGAGCTCATAGCGAAATTATAAAAACACTATGTCATCTGCAATCTCATCTAGTTTAGGGGTGAAAACCCTATCCGATTCTGTTCAATAGTGGAGCTTGGAACAAACGGAAAAAAATTCTTCCGCGTGTATTGCGGAAAACTTCAACAGCCTGTTGCACCCCCTTAGGGATCGAATTTCCGAAAAATACTTTCTTAGTGCTCCCCTACATCCTCTTTAGAATACGTATTCCAATTTTCATGTTTCTATCTTCAGCGGTAGGGTGTTAGGTTGTCTGTCAATCAGTCATACAGAACAGAATTGCTTTGAGAACTTTTTTGTAAGTATAGATGAATATAGATATAAATTATTTCAATACAGTAGTCGGACGGGCGGACCACTTTCATGATGAATATCTGACGAGCATCTTTTGTTCTGCTGAATAAAAGTTTTCTAACAGTTACACGTCATTTACTTTTAGTTGCTCCCTTGTACCAAACACAAGAGCGAACTGGAGTTCTGCCAAACTGGTCTCGCTCGCATGGAGACTCCCATGAAAGAATTATTGTTTCTAATTCTACAATAGAATATAACTTTCATATGAAATAAATATTAGGGAATATGTTGGACTTTGGCTCCATTGTATTTGGTACACTTGGCAATATTCTTTTTCATTTAAAAGTGACCTTATATCTACGTTTCATTTGATTAAAAATGTATATAGGTTAGTGAAATACTAACATCAGAACAAAATTATTAGGATTCTATTTTTCGAATTTTACATATTCCAATTACGTATCGTATGTGCGGAAATTTCAAAAAGACTAGAGTTTATGCATTTTTCGTACTTATACGAATTAATATGTGTGATTTTCTAAAATTGCATTCTAGAACTTAAATTTACTCGAATATCAGAAACTAACTACACAGAAAAAACAATAATGGAACCATATAAACTTTCCGTGCAAATTGTTTTGTGGGGTTTTTGTTTAGTTTACTGTTAAAGGCAAATTAATAAAGTTACAAACGTTAATTATGATACATGTTACATTATGTCATCACCACTTCAGTTAACTGTCACTACTTGGGGTTTAGATTTTTTTTATACTCCTCAAAACATATCTATTGGAATATTAATTATACTAGCGGTGGAAAAAGAAACCTCCATGAACTGACCTAGGTACTCGTATTGATCTAGATTCTACATTCTTTGTGTTAGTAGATTTGCTCTGATTGATTGATTGATTGATTGAAGATGAGCGTGAGGTGAGGAGAAAGTAGATTAAATACTAAAGTAATCCTTGTATAATGTTCTTAATGCCATACGAAATGGCATTAAGAATTAAAATTTCAAAGCCTGTCATGTCAGATTAACCCAGAAAGCGTTAGGTATAATTTTCCTTTCTGTCTTGTTCTTGTATAACAAAGTAATTTATGCAGTTCAGTGCATTTCACTGAAAGGCGGAGAATGTTAAAAAGCCTTTCAGTTGTAGCCATTAAAGCCCTGTTTTCATGTTGACACGCCACTGAACCCAACTACCCACTATAATTGCAGAAGAAATTAGCTGATAAACTAAGTTCTTTCTTCAATGTATGTTTGTTTTGGTGTCACTTTCAATGATCGCTTTTGTGTTAAGATGGCAACTTTCTATTTTCAAAATAATTAGTTACCGACCACGCACTTGCCTCCGACTAGTTAGACTTTCAATGCCGCACTTAGCGTTTATTCTTAAACTGTTGTGGTAACCGGCATTGCGTACGCGCATCGAGCAGTATAAACAAACTGCGTTTTTTACTTTTTAATTTTAGAACGGCCTCCCACGGGCTTTTGTAAAAGTGGGTTAATGCCAAGCCCACACGACCTGTGCCCCGGTTGACTGACATGCGACTCTAATACCACCCTATTGTCATCTTTTTTGCTTATATTTATTGACTGAAGCTTACGCGAAAGGTGTGCACAGAAGGTCAAAGGCAATGCAACGATTTGATGATGTGGTCTCCGTAACCTTACATTATAATTGCAGCATAAATGACGTGTATTTGCCATAGAAAGTTGTTTCGACATCTGCAATATTCGTTGACGTGGGAGTTGATTGTTCACTTCGCTGTCTCATTGATCAGATAAAATCATGTTTCCAATACAATGTTTCACTCCATTTGCCTTCTAGAGCAAATTCTACGCATTGTGCCAAACTGTACCAGTTGGTTACGTAAGTAACTTGCTCGTATTTTGTTTATTTTTAGGTGCCCTGCGCAAAACTTGTCGGGTCATGGTTGTCATCCGTTAGTCCATCAAAGATTAATCGAATGTAACAAATCATCAATTAGTCGAACCGTTATTTCGAGTCGCAGATTTTTGTGTGGGTGAACCTTTTATGCATAAGTTGGTTTATTGGAACTGACACTGATGTAGTATATATTTTATAATTATACACTTAAAACATTAAAAGTTCCGTTAATTGACCTGTTCCAGTTTGTATGAATCATGGTTTATGACTAGTTTGATTTAAGCGACTCTTAATCCATTAAACTTTTGAGTATCTACATTCATAACTGCCTGGTTTTCGTTCGAAGACCGCCTCTCTTGTATTTAGTATCTCTACACGCGCGCGACGCGCCTTCGCTTCATAGAAAAGGATCTCTTCGCGCTTTTCAGAAAGTGAACGCCGCGCTTGCCGCGACACAAAGAATGTAAAATGATCGAATCGCGCGCAAGTAAAGAAATCATACTAGAGGGGGGATTCTTTACATTTTAGGAGACCATTTCTTTTGAGCAAAATTTTGTTTCTTGTCTGCTCACCTAAAAGCCAGTTGAAATATACCTTTAAGGATTTCATGAAGGATGCCGTTTTATATTACCTCTTTCGTTTCAATAAATATAAAAGATAGGTCTACCTAAAGCAATAAACTTCGAAATATCTATTCTGTGAAGTGTATTTCCGGAGTATTCCCGAGAAACAAAGACAATAGCCGGAAGGTCGTTTAATTTTAAACTTGCGCCCTTTCGACGCCATGCCTCATGAGAATCAATTTATGGACTTTAAACAAATCGTTGACTTGTGAAAAGACTTCCTCTTTTATTAGTCATTGTCTTGTATTAGGTAAGAACTTTTACGATGATAGGTAAATAAGGAAATTGGCAGTAGTTGGTAATAAAATGTTAAAGTGTTTAACGACAATCTTTTTGATGTTTCAATTTGATCTTCAGTTTATCTTCAGGGTCACGGAATATACAGGGCGTAAGGAAAAGTATCATTAACCTTTAAACCACATGCTCTACCCATCAAATTGAACAACTTTGACTATGGGAGCAAACATAGAGAAAATAACGCGCTCCCCTGGGGTAGAGATGTTGTATCGAACTGTGCACAGATACTCAACTGGGCCTGACGTCATATCATACACATCTAGCGGGAAGTAGCGTATTTATTAAATGTTAATCCTCCCCTCACCCGTTTTTCACCCCCTTTGTTGGCGACAACATTTTCTATAGAAACAAGCCGATATGCCATCTCTTCTTACTCTATGGGAGCAAACCTGTTAGAACAAAAAAAAATCAGCTTTCCCATTTGTTTGAATCTAATAGGTATTGCAGTTTAGTATGGGATAGCAGATTTTTTTTGTTCTGTCTGGTTTGCTCCCATAGTAAAATGTTTCCAGTTTGATGGGTAGAGTATGTGGTTTAAAGGATTATGATTATTTTCCTTACACCCTGTCCTACCAGGAACACAGCTTGATACAAGTTGCACCGTCAGTACACCCCTACATGTGCACCGATATTTCTACCAAACTGCCGTTCATTCTCGTACGATAACGTTCACGTATTATCAAGCATGTATGAAGCTGTTTTTCTGGTAGGATATCTATTCGGTGTCAGGGCATCCTTTAAGAATAAAACGTATTCTAAGAACCAGCTGAATTATGTCTGTTGTTTCTGGAATATTGTAATAGGACATACATCTCTGTTTCGCCGCTTGTAAATATTTTATTTTCAACAAGTTGTGTGGCGAATCATCTACGCTCATGTGTACTGTATGGTAGAATTCAAATTATTGTGCGAGACTTCATCGTTCCACAATTCGCGTTTATCATTTCGCATGTGATTAACACGGAAGTTCAAGGTCCACTGGTGAGTAACCTTGCCTGCCGTGCAGGAGGCGATGGTTCGATCCCCGTCCAGGTTTTTCGGAATTCGTGTACGATTTGTAACACCACTGGCTTTTCGGTGAAGGAAAACATCATGAGGAAACCTGCATGCTTCAATTTCGAGGCATGTACCCACGGCCCATTACAAGTGGGGCGACGGGCTCACTCCCCGTCATACTGGACAGAGTTTCGGTGTTACTAGCGAAGCGCGGATGTTCTGAGGTTTAAGAAAATCTCTGACTACCCTCTCGGGGAATATAGTCGTGAGCATATGCTTATGCTTCATAAACATGAAATGCTGATTAAACAATCACGATCATGGTCTAAAAAAACAAGGTCTTCTATTCCCAGAGTGACACAAGCCTACGTCACAAAAAAATGGCCGCTAAACATGTTAAAAGGGTATGATGACGTAGGCTTGTGTCAGTCACATGGTCAGTCACGTGATCGGAAGAGAATACCAGGCGCAGTATATTATTGTACCATGATCACGATACTTTCCTTCTCCGTTAAACATAATTATGACAGGCAGAACAGAAGAATTTCTTAAGGCCTTGCCGTCTAAATTTTTTGCCAATCATCGTACATTACCATCATTATGCTAACTGGGTACTCAAAATTGGTATTCATTACGAATCGTGCCGTCGTCCAACCAATGACCACTTCATGATCGATTTGAATACCGAATCGAAACGACTTTAAGCTTTTATCCAACTCGTGACTATTGATATTGCGGTCAAATATTTCGTCATAACTGCCACGAGGTATCGAGCTCAACTGCAACCCTTAAAACGAAGGAGTTAAGGATGAAGATTGATTGCGTTAGAGGCAAAGATAAAATTGTTTCTCTGATTTGAACTGACAGGGCACTGTCAATTGAGATGTGAATGAAACTATTGTAGAACTCGCTTGACCGTCTGCTGTGGACTTTAAACGTTATTCTTCGTCTGGAGATTTAATCAGAAGATAACTCTTAAGAGAATAGTCCTTGTAGGGCGCCAGAGCGCGCAGCATACAAACGAAGTTAGATCTTATTTCAAATATTAACCATTTAGATATTATATATTAACCATTTGAATAAAAAAAAAAAAAAAAAGTCCAATGATTTTTTTTAAACGCGATCTATTTATTGTTTGTCTGATTTCTGTTCTTGTTTTTCGTGTCATCATGAGCCATTATCGTATGACAACCACAGCTGAACCACTCATGATGTAGTGTAAAGATTAGCAAGTCAGCCATGGTGGTATCGAGGCTGACTGCCCAGGGTACGCCAGACCAACTCGGGTTTCGTCACTCGTGGAGGCTCTTTCCTTGCACCCCGATTCCCTAGATTTCCATTATACAGTTTCAATGCTAGGATTAATTTAAGATTTGTAATGAAATCTTTGGACCACTGTCACTCAGTTGCAGAAACGCTCATTAGAGTTAATCCTCCATTAAATTTCTTGCTAGCTTTACTACGTCAACAAGACAAAATGTGACAGCAAGAGATTTAATGTTGGATTAACTCTAATGAGCGTTTCTGCAACTGAGTGTGTATCTTTGAAACTATGCATTTTACCGAAAATCTGAAAAACCACAGGCACAGAGATTAGTTTCTAGATCGCGTTTAAAAATTTCATTGACTTTAATTGGTAATTACTTATCCAAAACATAACTAAACTTCGTTTGTGTGAGATGATTTAAGGGGATGCTCAGACCATCAAATTGAACAACTTTCTCTATGGGGCCCACATCGAAATCGCGATCAGCAGTCATTTGGGTCGAGTAGGATTACAGTTTTCCATGGAACAACTGATTCTTTTTTTTGCGATTTCTACATTGTTCTAATAGAGAAAATGGTTCAGTATGATGATCCTCTTAAAAAACCGTCAGCATATTAAGTAGGACCCTTTATTATCCTCTTAAGTAATCAAACATTCAAGGAGGCGAGGAATTGAATTCTATTTTTGAAGCCCGTAAAGTAAAATTGCAATACACATAACTCATACAGACTTGCAGATAATGTAGAGCAAGACAACAAAAGGCGTGACATGTCCCCCTTTCTCTCACAACGAAAATGAAACTGTAAGCGCGAGCTACATTTTGAAACAGTGTATTGTATTGTATTGTATTGTAACCTAACATTTCATGCGACGTCATTTTACAACTGTATTAAGTTAAATTGCCCGTAGAATGTTTGTGTCCACCGTCCATCAACGAACTGAACCCAAAAGGCGACAAGTATGTCACACGCTGTTGGCTGTATTAAATATAGGATCGAAGCGATTAATTGAGTTGACAAATTTTTATAGTGGGCCAAATTATATTAATCATTCACGAATTCTCGATGTATCCACCTTCATATTCCGAGAGATAAGTGTACTTCTTGCAACTATCAGCAGCAAGGCTGATTCAGTGTTTATGGGGTGTAGAGCTTCTCTGTGATGGGGACGGACCAGGTCTGCCTGCATAACTCCAGTCGGTTTAGGAGTTACTGATGATTAAAGGTCTGTAAAAAATTAACGATCAGCTGCAAGGCTGATCGTATGTTATTGTTGTAGTATGCACTGTAGCTATGTGAACAGTACAAAAACTGACATGGTTCATCAGTCGGTTTAGGAGATACAGCCGTTCAAAGGTCGGGACTTTGACTGGCTGTATCTCCTATACCGACTGACAGAATCAAGTGTGTGCATTTAATAATTTCTGAATTTTCTCGCCCTGAATTAGAAACCACTGCACCAGAGGTAAAACTCGTCAGCAATGAAACATCTAGCCTAGAACCTAAATAATAAAAGCCTAAAGACTATAGATAGACATTTCCTGACCGTTTACCTTCTAAATTAGGTTTGGAGCGTCAATAATTGAAAACTACCAAGTTAGTCATGAGGCTATCCGTTCAGTCACGATTCAAGCCACTCAAGGTCCCAACTAAATCGGTAACCAGAAACGTAATTATACTTGTTTTACAACAACAAAATTTTAAAGAATAGTCGCTGCTTTTAAATCTAATGGTTAGGTTAGGAACAGGATCTTTGATTCTGCAGGTCAAATAGGTACATTCCAGAAATGATATCAGAAAGCTATATTAAAAAAATGATATTATTTAGATTTGATTTTTTGACGAAGCCTGCGTTGCGGATTGGATTATTTTTGGTATTTTGTGCTTTTAGTTGGAATAAATAATTTTGTATTATTAAAAATACTATATTTTTTAATATTGTAATTTGTGACATTGTTTTTAATATTTTTTTTTTTTTTTAGAATACCTACTTACAAATTACATTTTAATTTTTTTTTCGAAATCGCATATTAGGACTAGTATTTAGTTCGAGATAGAACTAGCGTGACAAAAATTTTAAAACTAATGAAATGAAACTCTACCTTATCTTATGACTGAATCTGCTTAACATGGTAATAGCATAGTGACTTTGACCTTTTCCTGCAAGAAATATATTTGATGATTAAACGGAGTTCTATCATAATTATACGAAGCGCCTTGTCCAAAGAGATTAAGATATGGTATATCGACCATATCAGTGGCTACTTCTATTAAGGCGAACCCGGGTTCTCTCGTCTGTGGAGAGCCAGTATAACGAAGTCAAAGAAGTCTGTAGGCTATAAGACATTCGAACGAAAAAAATTAGTTGATATATCGGTTCATTTCTTATCATGCACTAAGACAATGGCACACAAGAAAGCTTATATACCTCTCTTATAAAACAATGCTCTCAGATGATTTTTCTAAGCTGACATTTTACAGTTGCAGAAATCAATAATCACCGCTTATACTTCTTATAGGAGTGAGACGTCCATTATAGGTAACAAGCAGTCACGCACATGTCCCGTTTGTGTAACTTTACCACTTTGCCTCTACCATGTGATTAAAAAAATATTAATACTACTCACAGGCACACTGTTCTGACCCCAAAATCAAGCTACAAGGTCAAGTAGATCACCTCGTAACTAACATGCTATATCCATGACAAAACCGGAAGTTCGGACTATAAAACACAGGACCTTGGGTCGTGACTGGTGAGAATCTGGCAATTCTGTTTCTGGCATAATATGGTAAAATCATACTGGTTCTCAAATAAATATGAAAACACCCATATTGTCAAGAGGTTTAAGTTTCATTTGCCTTGACTTGACATTCCACACCGAATTAGCCGTCGTTAAACGCGTTTTGGGTGGCCACTTCCAAATCTTCCAATGTTTCCATTCACACTTTCCTTTAAAATTTCACTCGTCAATTTGCTCTCTCCAAATCTTGGTTTATATTGGCTTCAAACTTCCTTGAAACAACGTAACCTTATAAATAAGTTAAACAAATTAATAAGTAAACACCGCCATCTTATAATAACGCCGCCATTTTGGGAAAGACTGTTTGACATGTAGAGGTCGTGGTTTATATTCGGAAACATGCTCCTGAGGCCGGAAATGTACCTAACACGTCAAACTGTGGACATTGATCGATTGAACTCATCTTGTTGGTTGTGTAATGAACTTCCTCATAAATATTTGGCCTTAAATCAAGTGAATTAAGGTTTTGTTGTTATTGTATTTGTAGTAGACAGCCTTGATCTAAGACGGAAAAATTGATTCTACGATAGAGAAACAACGGTGATTGTGTGATTGCAATTAAGACAGAATCTAGTCGTGGAAATACTGGGATTAATTAAACAAGTAACATTTGAAGATATAAGCAAACAAGGCATGAACAGACGTTGTTCTGTTTCTATTCTAAATAAGTATTGTATCGCCCTTCCGGGATCATGTGTGGCGAACTGTAAACTCAATATAATATCTGTAAACTTACTCGAGAAATTCAATAAACTATATTAATACTAATATTACTATATAAACTAATTAACGGAATAACATCAGTTCGGGCATTCCTTTAAGACATCTTAATAGATGGGATAGCTTATTTTCACCTACAGCAAAACGACACTTGATCATATTGCTTGTAATGTTGTTGTCACAAAATTTTCTACGAGCTGGGTTTGCTAATGTACTTAATAAACAAACTTGTTGTTTATTTGGAAACGCATTGCTTCAGTTTCGTACCAAATCTCCAAGTTTTGATTAATTAAATGTTTAAAATGGTGAAGGAAAACAGAAACCTGGATACGCAGAAGAAGAAGTTCTGATGCGTATGTGAAGTCTACCAATACGCATTGGGCACGGGTGTTGAGGTACATACACGCTCCCTGAGGGTAGGCCTGTGCCCTGCAACGGGACGTATATACAGGTTGAAATTGATATCATTAGCATCCTTTTAAACCTTTTTTAAACTAACACCCGTATTCTTAGTTGTTTTCTTGACATTTCCTCACTCGAGTTTTCTGACGCGAGTTTTTGACATAATTTGTATGACAAAAATGTCAAAAACCTCCTCGACTCGAGTGAGGAAGCCTCAAGGAAATAACTAAGAATACGGGTGTAAGAGTCTACCCATCAAACTGAACAACTTCACTATGGGAGCAAACCGATCGGAGCAACCAAAAAATCAGCTGTTCCATACTACACTGCAATGCCTACGCGACACAAATTAATGTATGCAACAGCAGATTTTTTTTTGTTGCTCCGATTGGTTTGCTCTCATAGTGAAAGTTGTTCAGTTTGATGGGAAGACTCTCATTTTAAAAGGATGCTAATGATATCAATTTCACCCTGTAGTTTAAAACATCACAAAAACATCTACGAACATTTAGACAAGCCTCTTCAAGACGTGACCCAATCGAGTCCAACACGGACTCGATTACGAGATCAGAAAAAAAAAGATGAGAGAAAAGATAAAGGCAAAGACAATGGGCGTTCTCGAGCATTGCTAATCCTAATGGTTTTCGCATCAAATAATCGTTCGATCGTCGATCGGTGCGGATTCGTTCCGCTCGGCCTGCTAACCGGGGTAACACGTAACTCCGCTATTTTAGGCCCCGAGACGGGCCATTCTACGTAGGGTTACCAGATGACGTCGTTTTTTTGATATGCGGGGAATTATTAACCCACAGAAAATTTAGTCGTATTTACGTAGAATATGTTAATCTTGATGTGAATTTTTATACGTTGACTTACAAAAAATATGTTTCAGAAACATACTATGTGCCAGGTACTAGGTACACATAACACACACAAATATTATTATTAACATAATTTAAAAAATACGAATACTAGAAAACAGCAAGTAGAACATTCTCGACAATATTTTATTAATTTAACAAAGTAAGTAAGTAACAGTGTGATAAAGGATTGGTGTAAGTTGAAGGATGATATAGTAACAAGGATTGAGAGGGGTATGCTTAGATGGTTTGGTCACGTAGAGAGAATGAATGAAAGAAGACTTACGAATGAAATTTATCGAGCACAGGTGAGTGGAAGTGTTGGGAGAGGCCGTCCGAGGAAAACATACCACAATCAAATCAATGATCTTTTCCGAAAAGGACAAGTGCGTAGCACCCTCAATCGACGGAAGTGCATGAAAAGATGTATGAATGTCAATGAGGCTAGAGAAGTGTGTCAGAGTCGTAGCGTGTGGCGATCTGTGGTCTCTGCCTACCCCCTTGGGACAATGGCGTGAGCTTATGTATGTATGTATGTTTAACAAAGTAAGCTAGGAAAAAAGATAGCGGTGATAGCCCATACAGAAGAAAGCTAGCAACTCAATCATGTGGCGGCGGTTCGATTCCTGGCCTGTACAATAAAGTAAGAAAATAATTATCTACCATAAGTGGTATTTGTAAAATACGGGTTAGCTTGGGGCAAACACAAGACCAGCAATGGTCGCAGTTACATAACGAAAACGAACCTTGCTTGCAATAGCCCTGCCAACAATAATAATAAAAAAACAGGAAACCAGGAAAGTCGTAATTTATCAAGGAAATTTATTTATAGATATGGTAACCCAGCAACCCTATCCTCGTTGGGCTATTCTGTATCGTTTTTTGCGTAAACACGTAAAGGCGGCGTTTTGCACAATTACACGCGTGGTTTAGGGCCTTCTGAGTTATGTTGTTACTTTGTAATCTTTATGGAAATTATTCTTTACTAACTGTTGAAATGAAAGGGGTGGTGGCGCGTTGCGGAGAGGTATGAACACTCAATCATGAGGTCCGGGTTCGAATCCGCACGGACGACATGCCATTGAACCAATGAGTTTTTCTAACTTTTGTACGTTAATACAGACTTCTCTCAAACGGTGAAGGAAAACATTGTGAGGAAACCTGCGTACGCTGAAAAGAAATTCTGATGCGTGTGTGAAGTCTACTAATCCGCATTGGGCAGTTATACAGGGTGAAATTGATATCATTGGCATCCTTTTAAACTAAGAGTCTACGCATCAAACTGAACAACTTTTACTATGGGAGCAAACAGATCGGAGCAAAAAAAAAACTGCTGTTGCATACATTTGAGTCGAGTAGGCATTGCAGTTTAGTATGGAACAGCTGATTTATTTTTTACTCCGATCGGTTTGCTCCCATAGTAAAAGTTGTTCAGTTTGATGGGTAGACTCTTACTTTAAAAGGATGCTAATGATATCAATTTCACCCTGTAGTGGATTAACACCCAAACTCCCTCCATGAGGCGTGAGCCCTGAGATGATCTGGTGTAATTAGCACTTTATTTTCAAAGTAATGTTTTTTTTTTTATGTTCTAGGTACCTATGTTATTTTGATTGCTTTGAGGTAGGAATAAAATTTAATTTTGAATGTGTACTAGTTATAATATTTGTTAAAATCACAACAGTTCAGGACTTCCCTGAGGAAGGAAAACCACAACTATGAATAACGTAATTTGATGAATATTATTCATTTGCAAATATATTTAGTAAAATGTTTACCTAATTGTTAAGCGTGGATAGTGAATTGATGTTATTTATCCTGGCTTTGTAATTTTGATTTATCATTAGCCTATACGTAAACACTAAATACTTAGACAATTTATATAGGGACGAGTTACACGTGTCATTTTACTAAGAAACATTTCTGCCACTTTTTGCGGGGGGCGAGGTAACATGAAATCCGCAACTTTGAATTTTATTCCCCATAAGTTTAGATTCTAGTTTTGAATGTTAAAAATCATGAAAAGTAGTATCGTTTGAACCCCAAACGTGCTAAGTTCAAAATTATTGTTTCGCTATTATAGGCTGTCTCGTTAAGTGATAAGTTATAAAATTGGGTGTAAATGCACAAGATCAATTGTTCTTATACCGTGGCAGAGGGGAAACGCTACCGCAAGGCGAGTCCCTATATAAATTGTCTAAGACTAAATAGGACTAGCCTCTTCACGAAAGGGACCGGCCGGACCCACAACGCAGGTAGACACGGTGCGGATCAATAAAGGCAGTAAGACTGGCTGCTGAAAGTTTACATTATATTAAATTACATTTTACACCCTGTATACAGGGTGTTAGGGTAAACTTTAAGGGTATTTTGCATTATTTTAAGGGGTGATTGTACCCATGATACTGAACAACTTTCCCAAACAAACATATAGGAAATTCGCAAAAAAATAATTGGACTTTCCATACTAAATGCAATCAGCTGACCGCACGTTTGTATGAAAAGTCGAAAAAAATATATATTTATACTATTTCCTATAGGTTTTAGGGAAAGTTGTTCAGTATCATCGGTACAATCATCCCTTCAAGTAATGCAACTGTTTACCCTAACAACACGTAAATTAGGTAACTTATTATTAAGTTAGTCAAAGTTGTCGATATTCTCAATTTTGAATATCTCCGTATAGTCTCGACTCGTCAGCATAATTAAGCTTATGTTGCGTAAATTAAAAGACTACAGTTAAATACGGAATCACCCACATGCAAACAGCGAAGCGAAAGTGTGAACAGTTGGCAACAACTGCCCGACCACCTGAAAGCGTTGTCCAACTTTTAGTACCTCTGCTTCATTCGGTTTTAAAAATAAACACAATTTCTGCTCATGATTTGTTTGACGTCTTCATTTGGTTACATGTTGTTCTGGTTATCTAACGTTTGTTTTTTTCTTTCAGGTAAATTGGAGATACGTTTTTGAACTTTGGAGTAATTGACTGTAAGTTTTTTTTAAACAAGTATTGGATTTAAATTGCGGCTTAAAAAATAGATAATTATAAGTACATGTACTTATACGTCGACACATCAAGCTATACAAAACCAACATAAGCTGACCGCGCGTAGGTCGAGTAACGTATAGCATCGCGCGGCCAGCCTAACTTGGTTTTGTATAGCTTGATGTGTCGTCGTGTGTACATTCTCGTAAGAGGGATACCTACCTAACCGTTCGCTATCCGGCTTTATAGGTGGTTCAATAATCTTGCGACTGTGGGAGTTCGAGGGTAAATACAAAATTCAAATCATTATTAATAAAATCGGTCAAGTGCGAGTCGGGCTACTCGCGCACCCTAGGGTTCCGTACCACACAACATATTAAAGTACACAATTTTTTTTCTCCGGGATCTTTAGTATGAAACCGAACTCACACTTGGCCGGTTTTTATATTTTGTTGTTATACTGTGGAGTTTTCTCTATAATCACACCAAGTTTGACGCTTGTATGTATTACCGTTTTTACCTTAGAGCGAGAAGAAAAAACGTTAATAAAAACTAGTTCCTCATATGAGGACCCCTTAAATTTTATGTTTTTGTCATTTTTATTATTTGTTAGCAAATCCCCCGTAATAAAAAAATTATGTGAAAATTTCAACTATCTAGCTATTAAGGTTCGAAAGTTACCGCCCTAAATAGGTAGGACAGACGGACGGACGGACGGATAACGTAGGTTTAGTAATAGCAAAGTGGTAATAGGGTCCCGTTTTCACCCTTCGGGTTCGGAACCCTAAAAATGGTTGAAGTTAAGTAGTACTTAAGTGTAGGTAATCCCTTAAGGGATGCAATTAAATTGTACTTTTCTTCGATATCATTTTTGTAATCCATCTTCTTTATTGAGAGCATACTAATAATACTAAATACTTAGGCAATACATTTTAATTTAACTGCGGTGCGGTCATGTAGGTTTACAATTTTGTTTGGAACATAGGCCAGTCATTTTACGGAGTTTTGATAGGCGGGGTAGGGAATATTTATTAATTGGACTTTTAAACTGTAACTGGCACTATTTAGTGACAAAAATACTATCCTAAACCATATTTAAAAAAAATTGCTACGCAACATAGAAATCAAAATTGTGTGTCCCAGAAAGCTTTCAAATTAATAATATTTATACCAATGCACTCATTTGAATTAGATTTAACAATATACATTATTTTTGATCAATAAAATAGGCATTAAAATTTAAAAAATTAGGTATTTATTAGAAAAAACGAATGTATTTTTCAAAACCTTCAAAGTAAATAAAAATATTTACACCATGTTTGAAGTATGTATGATGGTAAAGCCTTAAATATGTGCGAAAAAAATTTATCATCAGGTTTTTTAGAACGAGATAATATCTATATTTTAAACCTGGAACTGTTGCTGATGTAATTTTTTTTTAATTTTGGTACATTCCTCAGCTCAAATTGGCTCTTCAATATTATAGCGAAAAAAAAATGCAATTAGTAATTAGTCCCGGCCGTAAAATGACTGGGCTAACAGCACCTTTTTTTTTCGCGATTTCAATGTTAATCCCATAGAGAAACTTGTTTCAGTTTGATGGTCTGATCATCCCCATAAAAACCTTCAGCATATTAAGAAAGACCCTGTACCAGTGTACCTATAGTTTTTATTTTGATGAAACTCTATACATAGTTCAAGAGCTGCACCCAGAATAACATCCAATCCACACGTCTAACAAAAGCTTATAATATGTAGCAAGATTTGATCAATATTCTGTATAGTACCTCACTTTAATATCACACTATAGTTACCCCATATAACTGTGACGTCATTCAGACGAAGTCTAGACTGTAGTTGCTCCAGATTCTGTGCAACTAGCTCCTTCGCTCTAGTAACTAGTCGAACAAGTTGTCTCTGTCTGACATGTAGACTAGATTTTATCGGTTCCAGTTTGTTACCGGGACAAGAATTGGAATTGTTATTGCGTTAGACGGTGTTGCCATCTTGGTCGCATTATTGTCTATACAGGGTGTAGGGAAAAGTATCATTAACCTTTAAACCATATACTATACCCATCTAACTGAACAACTTTTAGTATGGGAGCAAACCTATCGTATCAGAAAAAAATAATTTGCTGTTCCATACTAAACTGCAGTGCCTACTCTATTCAAACGTATGGAACAGCAGTTTTTTTTGTTCTGACAGGTTTGCTCCCATAGTAAAAGTTGTTCAGTTTAATGGGTGGAGTATGTGGTTTAAAAGTTAATGATACTTTTCCTTACATCCTGTAACATACATTTTTTCTTTTAAGGTATCAATTTTCAATTTTATAGTACATTACTGCAGCGGCCAGCAACAGAGGCATTGATGGACGAACGTGTAAATGTGGGCCGAGGCGAAGCCGAGGCACACATACGTAAGTCTATTAATGCCTAGTTGTGGCCAAGGCTTGTATAGTACTTTTCTCAAACAATGCGCGGAAATTAAAACAGTAAATTTTCTCAAATAATTCGCGGAAATTAAAACTCTTTTCAAAATGACGGCCCGGTAGCACAGTCGGTAGTGAACCTGCCTGCTGTGCCGAAGGTCGCGGGTTCGAATCCCGTAAGGGACAAATATTTGTATGATGAATATGAATATTTGTACCCGAGTCATGGATGTTTGTATTTATATATGTATTCTATATCGTTGTCTAGTCATCATAATACAAGTCCAGGCTAGATTCTGGTACTTTAAATGTGACTAGATAATTTGTGTGACATTGTCCAAGATATAAAAAAAAAAAAAAAATCAATGACGAACAACGAACAACATTTTTTTTTTTTCAATAGCCAGCTTTCTAATTTGCAAGTCAGTTCGAAATTTAAATAAAACCTTTTTGAGTTACCTCCTTGGTCGCCATGTTTCGGAGAAAAAGATCGTTCCATTTTTAAATTACACGACAGATATGAGTTTACTATGTAATTTATTTGATCGCTAAACACGACAGATATGGATTTTCATACAAACATTGCCGGCCGCTGCGCGCATGTATTTGGCCAGTACAGCAATTTCGATTTATCTCGAAGAAGGTTGTCAAAATAATGCTCACATTTCCAAGCATGTTTGAGAAAATATTAATTTCGATTGTTTGTTACGTAAGTAATCTTAAAAATTGAATTTAAAAAAATCTCAATTTTAAGCCGTTAAACCTTTTGGACAGATTGCAGATGAGTATAAAATATTACATACATCATCATAGACAGCCCGTATCTACCCACAGCAGGGCATAAGCCTCCTCCCCATTTTACCATCCTTCTCGGTCCTGTGCCAGTCGCATCCAGGTCTTGCCGCTACTTTTCCAGATGTCGTCAACCCACCTGGCTTCCGGACGACCCATTTCTGTTCTAACTAATCTGGGCCACCACTCCGTCAACACACATAATTAATTATTATTTATTAAATAGTGATCAACTCTTCTTCTTATCGTGTAGGCAGAGCCCTGCCCTGGTATGAGAGTTCTTTCAGACCGCCTTACGGCCTCTGACGTGGTTTTTATGTAACGACTACTACCACCAGAGATAGTAGCCTGGACCAACGGTTTAACGTGCCATCCGAAGACGGAAACATTTTTCTTTTCAGACAATCAGGTGATTCAGCCTGCAATGTCCTAATCCTAATCAACTGGGGGAAAATGCACAAAGTGAAATATCACTAGGTGTCCAATGCTCTTAACCATTAGACCGCGGAGGCAGTTATACTTACTCGTATTATTTTGTGAAAGGAGACATCTGTCCAGCAGTGGGATGCTACAGGCCACCTGCGGACGGACGTATAAATGGAATACAACAATAATTAAATGTTGACTGAGGCAATTCAATCAATCAATCTCCTTGCTTGTTCCCTATTTGGGGTCAGCCCTCCTGATACTATTTCGCCACTCTTGGCGGTTTTGCGTCATTTTTGGCGTTAAGCCCATGGTCAACATATACTTCGAGACGGTTCGCATCCAGGTGGTCTTTGGACGTCCTCTACCTCTTTTCCCCTCTTCTGTGGCCATCACCTGTCTAGTCATATTGACTGAGAAAATTATTGTGGATTTTTTAAAACCGTTTTCTACCTGCGACCTTATTATTTAGGGAGGCGTAATATCTCGTATTTTTAGAGCTACATAGCCGTCATTGCGCTTACGCAAGCCTTGCGTGACATTTTGACGAACAGAAATAGCACCCCCGCCCTATTTCTTACACGTTAACAGGTATTTGTTATAAGGTTACTTACACTAATTTTATTACTTATTAGTCAAGTCCGACAGCAAGATGTCCAATTGACCATTTATCTGGTCTCCAGCAATCCACACGAATGGATAATAAAAGAGCTCATTATTTTTAAAGTGTAACTTTTTATCTTTTTTTTTTTTTTTTTTTTGTCTTTTGGGGGAGGGGTTTTTATGGGGGAGATCTTTGAAATTGGGATCCGCAACCTTGACGGAAGTTCGAAATTAAAATTTGACAGCTGCAAAAGGCCCACTTCTGCCGGGCGTTCCGTGACGGCCAACTTTTTTTTTCCAAATCGTAATAGCCTTTACTTAGATGGCAAAAAATCCTACTTTATCGATCTAAGCTTTTAACTAACAGGATACTAACTGCACTTGCATTATTTATTGAATCAGCTAAAGAATGTTTTAACTGCAAAGTGCACGCTTGAATCACTAATGAGCGTTATCATGATATAAAGTTATTTATGGTGTACACACGCTTGACATTTAGTTGAAGATGCTCTCGACCTTTGTAGGGTCTTCAAAATGTCGGATGCGTGAAGTGTGCTGTCTCAACGATGCTTTTTCGACACCTTTTGTGTTAAGAGAGTAAAGAATATTGGTTACTATAGCTTATTACAGGGGTTGGCGGTGTAGTACAGATGAACTTTGGCTTCTGCATCCGATCAGGGTTCTTTATGTGTACCTAAGTACCAGATTTTAAATCGGCGTGGTGTTTTTGGGGGTTCTTATAGTATAAGAGATAAGTGTACTTTTTGCAACCATCAGCAGCAAGGCTGATTCAGTGTTTATGGGGTGTAGAGCATCTCTGTGATGAGGATGGACCAGGTCTGCCTGCATAACTCCAGTCGGTTTAGGAGTTACTGATGATTATAGGTCTGTAAAAAATTCACGCTGCACGGCTGATCGTATGATATTATTGCAGTATGCAGTGTATCTATGTGAGAAGTACAAAAACTGTCAAGTTCTGTCAGTCGGTTTAGGAGATACAGCCAGTCAAAGTTCCGACCTTTGAACGGCTGTATCTCCTAAGCCGACTGATGAACCATGTCAGTTTTTGTACTGTTCACATAGCTACCAGTACATACTACAAGAATAACATACGATCAGCCTTGCAGCTGATCGTAAATTTTTGACAGACCTTTAATCATCAGTAACTCCTAAACCGACTGGAGTTATGCAGGCAGACCTGGTCCATCCCCATCACAGAGAAGCTCTACACCCTGCTCTGCACCACTACTGCGATGAGCTTAAACATTAACTACCAGGGACAAAACATAGAATCAGTTACTAAAACAAAATTTCTGGGTATCACTATAGAGAAAACCTTGTCATGGGAAGCGCATTCCGAATCAATATACAACAAGCTTAGCAAATATTCTTTTGCCCTCTATAAACTATCGAAAGTTGTCAGTAGAGAGGCCGTACTGGCGGCTTACCATGGGTTCGTGGCTTCGACTTTGCGCTTTGGTATAATCTTCTGGGGTAATTCCACATCGAAAGAATCTATACTTAGGGCGCAAAAAAGATGCATAAGAGCAATTTGTGGCCTCGTTGTAACTGACAGTTGTAGAAAATACTTTAAAGATCTGAATATCTTAACATTTCCAAGTCTCTACATTTACGAAGTAGCAATATTTGTGAAGATGAATAGCGACTCATTTAAAACTGCAGGCCAGGTTCATAACCTAAACTTACGTAACAGACAGAGACTGTGCATAGTACCGTCACGCACTGCTTTGCTGCATAAGAGTCTAATTTGCCTGGCTCCTAAAATTTATAATAAAATTCCAGAACGTATAAAGATTCTACCTCCCACAAATTCTAGGAGTGAGCTGTTTGCTTTCTTAAAAGAAAAAAGCTATTATTCTTTGGAAGAATTTTTGACTGACAATATTTAGCTAGTAGGTATGATGATATTTAGTTTGTAATAATGAAAAATGATAATGCCTGAAGTTTTACTGTCGATCTAATTTTAATTTGTAATGACATTTGATGTGATGTGACGACAACTTCCTATTAATAATTTTGACATGAATAATATGTAAGTAACTTGGTAATATTTAGTAAATCGAATTTAATCTTTGTTTTGTTATTGTATTTGACTTTATATTGTAACAAGCTCAACTATTTTGCTATAATAATTTAGACATGAATAATGTAATAAGTAATTTTGTAGTATTCTGTGAATTGAATTTAATATTTGTTTTATAATGTGACAAATTCAACACCAAATTTGCATGCCATGTCATGGCGAAATGTGAGGACTTATTAAAATTATTGCACCTTCCACAATGTTGTAAACCATGTTTCAGCAAATAAATGATTCTGATTCTGATTCTGATTCTGACCCCATAAACACTGAATCAGCCTTGCTGCTGATGGTTGCAAAAAGTACACTTATCTCTCGGAATATTAGCGATTCTGCTTCTTATTATTTAGTTAATTAATTTCAGGCAATGGATATGATGATCACAGAAACAAAGTCACCTAGTGCAGTCATAATACATTTCCGATTTTAATGATATAATCGGAAACTTACCCTGTGGGGAACTACTACAGATGTAAGCACCCACAAGTTATAGCAAAGATGCCAACAGATGGCGATACCGTCGCTCTCGGAAATATTCTGCATACAAAGACAACATTCATCGTAAATACGTAACTCGTAACCTACTACACATAAGGTTCACAATCTAATGCGAGACATAAATCGCGCAAGAGAAATAATCACAGAGATTCGATATATATACATCCAACTAAGAACTGTTGGACCACGGCCGATCCCCAGGCATCACACCTAGCCTGGCGGAAGTACTTCCCTTTTCAATGGAGGAACATTCCCAAGTAGCACCTCCATATACACAATAGGTAAGCTTATCAGTGGCCGTTTTAGTTGTATTTCATCTTAAGCGCCTCCGTGCTTCGGAAGGCACGTTAACCAGTTGGTTCTGGATAGTATCGTTAGATGACAGTGTATTTTTTAATTCAAATCCTTTTTTGAAGACCAAGTCGGTGTAATGGTTACCACTCTGGATTGCCAAACCACAGGACCTGGGTTCGAATGCCGGTTCAGTCATGGATGTTACTTGTTGTGTCGTTGTATGGTTTCCATAATAAAAAGCCCAGTAGCTTATATCTTGGAATCATAACGATATATGTTTCTGCAACCATTATTTTTATTTATTTTGGATTTCCGCGACAGTATTTTAATCACTAAAACAAATGAAGGCCTAAGTATATCCAGCAATAGGTGAATTTAGGTTATGGATGATGATGAAGCACATGATTAAATATCCCTACAGATCGGAAGCTTCATACTACAAACCGCAGCCCTCGCAACGGAACCGGTTTGCTATGCTCGCGTCAACCAAAGAAGTCCCTACGACAAGATCTTAATCCATTGAACTAAGGATCAAAATGGCGTGTATACGGGGCTAGCGGCTAACACTCGTCGGTGACAGGTCACGCACACATCGCCGCGCTATGTATGGGTATACCTATAGTTTCCGCTTAGTATGAAGCTTCCGATCTGTAGGGATATTTAATCATGTGGATGAAGTTAACCACAAACTTTACTCCACCAATCGGAACTAGGCCCGCGTGGGGCTCGCTCCCTCTTACTCTTATTAGTGAGAATAGGCCTCTGCAGTGGAATGTGTGAAGTTAAGGCTGTTGATCTTCTTCTTCTTATCGTGTGGGCATGCAGAGCATAGTCTGCAGAGCCCTGGTGTCAGAGTTTTTTCAGACCGCCTTACGGCCTCTGACGTGGTTTTTATGTAACGACTACTACCACCAGAGATAGTAGCCGGGACCAACGGCTTAACGTGCCATCCGAAGCACGGAATCATTTTTCTTTTCAGACAATCAGGTGATTCAGCCTGCAATGTCCTAACCAACTGGGGGAAAAAGCACAAAGTAACATATCACTAGGTGTCCCCCGTGGGAATCGAACCCACGACCTCCGTATCGAGAGCCAATGCTCTTAACCATTAGACCACGGAGGCTGTTGATGATGACGTATTTTTATATAGGGACGAGTTACGCGTGTCATTCTACTAAGAAACATTTCTGCCACTTTTTGCGGGGGGCGAGGTAACATGAAATCCGCTACTTTGGATTTTATTCCCCATAAGTTTAGATTCTAATTTTTAATGTTAAAAATCATGAAAAGTAGTCTCGTGTGAACCCCAAACTAAGTTCAAAATTATTGTTTCGCTATTATAGGCTGTCTCGTTTAGTGATAAGGTATAAAATTGGGTGTAAATGTACAAGATCAATTGTTCTTATACCGTGGCAGAGGGGAAATGCTGTCAAATGCTACGGCAAGGCGAGTCCCTATATAAATAGTCAAAGATTCGTAAGGAATTCATAATATTGATATAACAAACCTAACTCGTGATAGTTGACTGCGTATAAATGCGTGATTTATGCAAGATGCGCTAATCTCTAAATCTATTGTATTCACTGACACCAAAATACTTAGTAGATGTTTACTTAAGTATTTGTTAACTTATGCTAACAAGTTCTTTACATAAACGTACCACCTTTTAGAAGGGTCATCACAGGGTTCTGTTGCAAAAACAACTTACATTTCATCACTGCAGATCGGTGGATAAATTCAATTTTGTAATGTCAATTCAAACATGCAAGTAAGATACTAACAAAAGTTACTTTCAATCACGATTTTATACACCGTGGAATCAGGGTCGTATTGAAGCCGGATCAGGGTGCTTCAGACCATCAAACTGATCAACTTTTACTATGTGGTCCCATAGTAAAAGTTGCCCGTACTTTATGAGCGCACAAAATGATAACGCACAAATTGTCCACTAGCGCGATTGTTTTATGTTTTAAAACTGCCCACCACACATTCCCACCGCTGTAACTCCTGTAAGCCAGGATCGACAGCGGCGACCATTCACAACACTAGACAATGAAGTCCAGCGAGCCCGGGGGATGACTCCAATCTGTCTTGGAACCCGCAATGAATTAATCACAGAAGATAGAGTAGGAAAAAAGAAATATCTGACTTCCGTCCATTGCGAACGGGAGACAGCAATAAGAAAAAAGCATGGATATTAGAGAGGATGTGCTGTTAGTGAACTATGTATGCTAGAGTTTGTTTAGATACCTTTGACTATCTCAGACTATAATCTAAACATATGCATGCACATCTGCACATGATCAATACATCAATCAATCGAACAAATGTATATTGGGTCCTTCTTAATATGCTGACACTTTTTTAAGGGGATGATCAGACCATCAAACTGAACAACTTTCTCTATGGCACCAACATCGAAATCGCGAAAAAGAAATCTGCTCTTCCATACAAAACTGCCAATCTACTCGAGCCAAATGTATGGGACAGTTGTTTTTTTTCCCGAATTCGATGTTGGTGCCATAGAGAAAGTTGTTCAGTTTGATGGTCTGGTCATCCCCTTAAAAAGTGTCAGCATATTAAGAAGGACCCTGTATACTTTATTACATACATCCTCATTCCACAGAACTCTCATCAAATAAAAAGCCATTTATGTATTTATAAATGCCATAAAAAAGTCGACATTTCACATCCATTGCTAATTGCTATTGTTCTTTTTAATGTTTAACCTTTTATCAGTTAAGGTATGCAATTAATTACATCAGTCAGTACTGTAATGTGTGTTTTTGTTGTCAACTCGCCTTACAGGGAAGTTATTAGGTACCTACTTTGATTTATTGACATTATTTTATTCATCACGACTGACAACGAGTACTCCTGACTGGCTAAATTTTTCCACTACATCATGAGTGATTGTCATTGTCATGCTGACACGAAAGAAGACTTCATCCATTTAACATTGTTAAACCACAGTTTATGAAAGAGTAAAAAAATCTATACTAATTAATAATGCAATATTTTAATTTTTTATCAATACAATCATCTCTATTAAATTTTTTTCTTTTTAACCGACTTCAAAAAAAGGAGGAGGTTTCTCAATTCGACCGTATATACAGGGTGTATAATAAAATGGGACAGCTACTTAAAGGGGTGATTCAGACCATCAAACTGAACAACTTTCTCTATGGGAACCAATATCGAAATCGCGAAAAAAAAATCTGCTGTCCCATACATTTCAGTCGAGTTATGTTTGCAGTTTTGTATGGGAGAGCGGATTTTTTTTTCGCGATTTCGATATTGGTCCCATAGAGAAAGTTGTTCAGTTTGATGGTCTGAAGCACCCCTTTAAGTAGCTGTCCCATTTTATTGTACACCTACAGGGTGTAACAAAACACCCTAGTAATACTTAAGGGGATGCTTCAGACCATCAATCTGAACAACTTTCACTATGGAGCCAACTTAGAGAAAAAATAAAAAAATCTGCCGTCCCATACATTTGAGTCGAGACGGTACTGCAGTTTTGTATGAAAGAGCAGATTTTTTTTTCGCGATTTCGATGTTGGCTTCTTAGTGAAAGTTGTTCAGTTTGATGGTCTGTAGCAGCCCCTTAAGTATTTACTAGGGTGTTTTGTTACACCCTGTATACTATATATTTTTTTTATGTTTATTCGCGGATAACTTCGTCGTTTATGAACCGATTTTAATGATTCTTTTTTTGTTGGAAAGAAGATATCCCAGAGGGATCCCATGATAAGGAAACCAGGATCTGATGATGGCATCCCAGAGAAATCGAGAGGAACCTTTGAAAATCGTAGTGCCGACTAGTGCGTTTGTTAATTTAAAGCACTACTATTCAATCGAACTAATGAATGAAAATGAATGAATGAATGTGAATGAAGAAATGTTGAACGTATTGCCTTTGACGAAGCCTGTCGTGGATACGCACTTTGTACTTTTCGTTTTAAATAAATATCGAACTAATGAATTCACCACTGAAAATTGTGAAATAAACAAAATTTTTACAAAAAATTAAAACCGCCTTCAAAAAAAACTAAAAAGTTAAAAAATTATATTGCAGCCGATGACTTTTTCGTTCGCATCATAAGAACATTAATTTCCAAAAAAAATCTTTGATAAATTTGTTTTATAGAAGTCGGTGTCAAGCCAAGCCAAAAACTAATGCAAGCTGTCGCGAATCGTACCGGCTTGACAGCGACTTCGATAAAACAAATGAATGTTCTTATGATGCGAACGAAAAAGGCATCGGCTGCAATATTATTTTTTAACTTTTTAGTTTTTTTTTTAAGGCTGTTTTAATTTTTTGTTAATTAACTTTATAAGACATGTATGTTTGTGTACCAAGAACGATGTTTGTATATTGAACAATAGTAATTATAATTTTGTTAATAATATTAAGGCTCCTCTCTTCTACTTGTTTGCAGTGCCCTACAATACAGGGTCCATAATGATCTCTTAGCTTTTAAGTTTACCATCTCATGTAATGAATGCTGTAATTATGGAAAGCAATAAAATATTGAGTATTGAATACCTATAGTTACTACATTTTGAGAGCGATACCACAGAAGAATCAGTAAATACGTTTAAGTCTAAATACTTTTTAACTTAAACAAATGGTTCCAAAGCTACAACTCCGATGAACAATACTGTATTTACGTTTACCTAAATTAACTAATATTAATAAAAATAAAAGCTTTCACTCACTCCATAAATAACTTCAAGCATTGATCTAAGTATAAGCTGCTTTGTTTCTCTACCTTTACCAGAGCTACCGTATATTCATGACTTACTAATATAGTACTTTATTTTCTCACACGAAAGCTTGCATGGTTTCTAACTTGTTATGTTATGTTGTGAATAAGATAACGTGCATAAAATTCTTCGTTCATCTACAAATACGTCATTTATACAGAATACAAACTAATATACTGACGGCCCGGTAGCACAGTCGGTAGTGAACCTGCCTGCTATGCCGAGGGTCGCGGGTTCGAATCCCGTAAGGGACAAATATTTGTATGATGAATATGAATATTTGTACCCGAGTCATGGATGTTTGTATCTATACATGTATTCTATATCGTTGTCTAGTCAGCATAATACAAATCCAGGCTAGATTCTGGTACTTTAAATGTGACTAGATAATTTGTGTGACATTGTCCAAGATATTTATTTATTTATATTTGCTGGACCGACGACCTGAAAAAGGTAGCGGGGAGCAACTGGATAAGGAAGACCGAGGATAGAGTTTTGTGGTTCGCCTTGGGAGAGGCCTATGTTCAGCAGTGGACGATGATAGGCTGATGATGATGAAACTAACATTTCGTTTCATATTAAAAGTGGTTTAGTTTATATTATGATGAACATGATCAAACTGAGCAACTTACCTACATAGAAATATGTCACGCATACATAATTAAATCTAAACCTACACTGAAAATAAAATTTGTTTAGTTCAACCAAGACCTTGTTTATGATAATCATATAAGTAATCATACATCATGAATCCATATGAGCTGGTCAACATCATGACTTCTCTGACTAAGAGAACTTTGTTAAACGAATTCGGCTTGTTGTTACAACTACCATCTTTTGTTTTTAGTAAACAATAATAACGTCATTTCAATTATTTTGGTGCTAATTAAGAGAAAATACTTCTTGATTGGCTCGCATTTTTTTCAGTGTATGGAAGAAATAAATTATGCACAGAGTTATTCCAGTCGGATCAAAGATTAAATCTTGTAATTACTTCGTTTAAAATTAACTCAAAATGAAAATCTTACAGTTATTTTTGTTACCAGTGACTTTCAGAACCATCGCATAAACCATGATTTCCAAAATAACTGTCTAACCTCAATCGAAGTGGAAACAATTTTGGTAAAATGCATGTTATTAAGCACCAAAGCAAGGCACGCGAATGCATCATACAATTCATATCATACATTATATGCCTCTTCGTTTGTTACACAGTGATTAGAGTAAGTACAGATTATTTTAACAGTGCTTCGACGGCCCTTTTTTTGCTTTAACTGAATAATCACACAAGTAAATATCCCATAGAGACAAAACTCCTAAGGAGCGCACAAAATGATCACGTGACGCGTTCGTCCATAGGTTGTCCACTGGCCGAGCCGATTTTGTCCACGGGCGACGTGTAGGTGAACTCGTCTCCTGAGGTCGACTCGTAAACATACTTCTTCCATCTCCCCTACAGCTCAGGGGGCGTCCATTAATTACGTAAGGTGATTTTGTCGATTTTTCGATGGTGAGATTTGGCTCGAATATCCCCCCTACCAAATCTAACGTGAGATTTTTCAAAATGCGTATTTTTTGTGTAAATGCGTTAATCTGTGCTTGATTGCATTGGATTTTAGTGGAGAAACATGTTTTTCTTTCGGGAAAAAAAATTCCGTGATATTTGCCGAGACCCCACGTGAGATTGGGCTAGACTCGACTCAGGTGAGATAAAAACATCATACTAAACAACTTTGTATATGGCGCCAACATCGAAATCGTGAAAATCTGGGGGCCTTTTCACGTCTATATTACCCATATATTAGCCATGTAGTAAACATGATCATTGATAGATTTATAACTAAGAACATGTAATAAAACAAAGAGAAAGGCATTTTATAGCGTCCATTCTGATTAGCCTTAAACTTGATGAATTAGCTTTTAAAAATGCCGTTATGGTACTAAATCGATACCGGGTTGCGACCAGAGGTCAACGGCAATGCCTGATTGATGATCCGAAACCAGCCGGCATTCTTTATGAAATAGTATTGTCTTATTTTGCATATATGAATATGTAGGAAGGACATAACTTGGATTTACTTCTTTATTACGTCTAGACGGGACTATGTGGAAAATAACGGTTTTTATTGGATTTGGATACTCATATGCTGCCGGGTTCAATAACAGCTAATAAGACGCTCGCTGGCTATATTGTGAACAGCATCGAGTTTTACAGAGGCTAATAATTTTTCAACGTATATCGTCATATCTACCCTCGAATTAATAATACTTCTGGAATTTTTACTCTCTTACATATTGGCTAAAATGTAGATACGATACTATTTCAATAGTAGACTTCTGGGGGACTACTTGTTTTTTAAATATATTACATGGCTTGAGATCACTTCCTTTATTTAATCAATATTGCAATCGTGAAAATTGCGGAAACGCGTACATATCTTTGTCGCCTTCATTGCAAAATATGTATGGAAACGGTCCCAATATTTTCGTAAATCGTACGTTAAACTTATGTCTTGAAGCTTAACGGATGAAGAGTGTATTTGTACTGAAACAAAACAAAAGTTTATAATCTCCATCATACTCAAATCAAATTAAAGATTGAAAAATTAAGTCTCGGACGGGATTCGAACCCGCCGCACTCTTCCAAACCGGGGAAGTGCGTTATCCAATTTCGCCACCGATACAACTGCACAGAGACACATACCATCATACTCTTCTTCTCCTGTTTTAAGACACATAACACAAAAGGGACAATAAAAGAAAAAAATCAACAAAAGCAACGTATTACGTATTTAAACGTATTTTTATTACAAAACCGCACTTTCGAAATGGCCACGCACGTTGATTGCTTAGCGAAAGTGTCTACAGCCGTGACACTGACGGAGTGCCGAGAAATTTCGCTTTTGTGACCTTAAAAACAGTATATTTCCGAGTTGACATCGTCGCCGCTCCGTCGCAAGGTCAAACCGCATTAATATGGATAGGTTTTATGGGAACTCGATTGCTTTCTAGGCGGTTGGAAAAAACTTGCTTTTATTTACTCTGGTGTATTACGTTGATACCTACTGAGTTTATTTGCTGAGACGCAGTTTTCCGTTGTAGCAGGATTTATATACAATTTACCTGGACAATTGAAAATCGAATTCAAACATTATGTAGTGAATACCTACTTTGTATTTTTATTTTGATCTAGCGACTTATCTATGGATTCGCACGCATACTACAAGTAACACAAACCTTCCTCGTGAATTAATTAATTTATCATTTTTTTCTATTAGTGACAATCGTATCAAAAATCCTTCAGCAGTTTCGGAGATTAGCCTTTGAATATCTACAGGGTGAAATTGATATCATTGGCATCCTTTTAAACTAAGAGTCTACCCATCAAACTGAACAACTTTTACTATGGGAGCAAACCGATCGAAGCAAAAAAAAACAGCTGACATTTGAGTCGTGTAGGCATTGCAGTTTAGTATGGAACAGCTAATTTTTTAGTTGCTCCGATCGGTTTGCTCCCATAGAAAATGTTGTTCAGTTTGATGGGTAAACTCTTAGTTTAAAAGAATGCTAATGATATCAATTTCACCCTGTATAGTGATTAATTGATTATCATGCAATCGATGGAACACAAACGTATATCATTCACATATTAAATAGACGAGGTTGTGTTACTTATCCTCCTCATCAAGCCTTTTTTCTTGACCTTTTGAGAGTCAAAAATCTTGTAGAGTCATAAGAACCTCTAAAACTTAAAGCCACCAATATGAAAGTCAAGATATTTAACGCCAGGCTATTTATGCAAAATGCAAGAAATTCTTCAAATTTTACGAGTAATTAAGCCGACTAATTAATTTGAAAGTTCCGCTCTTGTTCATTCATTAGATTGAATGACTTGTTATCAGCGCTTTTAGAAAATTCCACATCAAAACTTCCGTGCAGAAATTTGGCATGAGCTCGTTACTGTTTCCCTTGAAAATAAGCAAAGAACTATTATTGGTATGAATATGAAGGTCAGGAAGTTATGATACTTGGCAGGAAAGAGATATGATTGGCCATTGCTTCTCTGACAAAAGCATGGATCTTAATTATCTCTAATGGGACATCCCAACTACCTAATGCCTAATGCCTATTAGGCAACTATTATGCATCATTGTAATTGTAATACCGATATAAGGTAAGCAATAGTTTAACCTTAAACTACATTGTTCTAAGCCAGACAAATGATCTATATTTTCGTGTGACCTTACACGATTTGTGTACTCAATTGCTATAGCGTGAGTAACATGAACAAAGACGTATTATGTAGGTACGAGCAATGAGATGTTTTATTTATTTTTTTATTATTTGCAATGCCATCGAAACAATCACTATAAGTATGGTACTACCACACACCTGTGCCGGACGCATTTCATTCTCAGGGTTCGTTCATGAACTATGGTATTGTAGCAACTTAGTTGTTTTCGGGTATCTCTTCGTTCTCGTTACCTTATGCCGATGCCGTGGACAACGATGTCTCTTCCACACTTGTCTCTGTCCCGAAGGACAGAAAAAAAATTTAATAAAGGACGCCGAAGCGTCCTTTATTAAATTTTTATCCTGTTTACTTTCCAGGTATCTTTAGATATAAGACAACAAATCCTTTACGTGTGATAGTAAGGCTTTTTGACGAGACCGACAGCAATAAGGAAGGGACACAATAGCAGTAGCAGTCGGCAACCCCGACTGCTAAACTGAGCCCTTTATCTTTTTGTCTCCATTTACTTTTAAAACCATGCAAAATATTTATAGTTGAATTAATGAGAGACAAATGATATAATAATAGACCCGTAATCAAAATATTCTTGTGTCTATAGAAATTAAATAAATAAAAGATGTAGTGAATAAACCAAATATATATTTTTTTATTTAAATTTAATTTTAGTAACCTAAATTGTCAACCTAAACAGTCTTTTGACTTCCACAACTAAATGATTTGTTGTTAATTTAAACGTTCTGCGATTCACTCGTGTAATCTTTTATCTATAGGTAATTAAGGGTATCTGCGCTACGTAGTACACAAACGTCCCCTAATGCGTGTGCGCAGCTGCGAACGCAAGAGTATCGTCGAGCACATAAAATTGTTTCGATGCAAGAGGCATCAACCGTCATGCAATGTTATCATTATCAATGACTAATTAAAAACTTACCCATTTGCGGACGCATCGGGTGTTTATGAATTATTTATTACCAAGGTCGGATATGATGGGGCGAACGTTTTATATTTGTAAAAAATTAAAAGGAAATGTTTTTCTTCCGGAAACAAAAATGGAAACAATATCTAATAAGCATTAATTATTCTGTCTTTCGATAATGAATTAAATAAATGAAAATTAAAAGAACTTATTTTCAAATATTATTGATTTTAATTTAAACATACAGCCATGTTGTGATATTTCGAATCAAATTAAAGATTGAGAAATTAACTCTCAGGCGGGACTTGAACCCGCACTCTTACAAACCGGGGAAAATACTTCGAATTATTTTGTTTTCAATGTACGATTTATGTCGTGCAGATGAAATCTGTTGAAACCACGTCAAGATCTGTATTTGTTAATGATTAATAAAAAAATATATATTAGCTTTATTTTAATAAAATAAATGTTTAATGTACTAGATTCGTCCCACTGATTCGCGAACGTGTTGCCTTCTAAGCCTTATTGTTCTTGTAATAAAACTTATGAATATTGACTTATGAATATATTAACTAAGCGCTCTCACTCTGACAGATGAGCGACACTTTGCGGTCGCCGGGTGTCGCGGAGGGTCGCACGACCGTAAAATGTATGAAGCGCGACGCTCTGCGACCCACCGCGACAGCAAAGTGTCGCTCGTCTGTAAGAGCCCTAATCCTTAAAACGCTAACTAGGAATAATAGACTTATAAATATAGTTTAACTTGCAGTTTACTTTAATTGCTTCGTAAATCATGGAGTAATTCGCAATTAACGAAACAACCGTTAATTCCCACTCAAACGTACAGGATATACTTACAGAGATATTTTCATAATTATTGCTATGTTCTTACTATATCATAAATCAGCCTTGTACTCAGGAAGTCTTAATTGTTGCCAATGTACAGTTAATGTTTAAACCAGTTCTCTTTGAGTGCAGACCTTTGTCTTTTAGCTGGCCTTTTTTTGAAATTTTTTGGTTATTTTATTTTTTAAAGTTTCCGGTTGTATCGGTATCTTTAGATTGGCGCAAAATATAGCGGAATGTTATGTTTCGAGAAAACTGGTACTTCTTTTGGTACTTTTAATCGATTTGATAAATAAAGAAATAATTAGGGCCCTACTTAATATGCAGACGGTTTTTTAAGGGGATGACCGTCAAACTGAACCCTTTTTTTATCTATGGGACAAACTCCGAATTAGCGAAAAAAATATCACCTATTCCATATAAAATGAATGAATGAATGAAATATACTTAAAAACTAATAAAACTGCACACCTACTCGACCTAAATGTACGGGACAGCAGATTTTGACGACATCGACGACGTTGGTCCCATAGAAAAAGAAGTTTGGCTGAAGGCCATATAATTTGAGACCCAGACATGAATGAAACTTAGTAATACGTCTAGAGTGAAACAAAACTAACAAAAATGTAAATTGGTTGTAATCTGTAGAAGTAGGGGGAAAGGTATTTCTCCTTATCATACCTTTTGTATCAAGTGTGTGAAATTAATCTTTCTTATTAGATAGTCCACTCAATCTTCTACGCATTCATTGTGTTTATTTTAATGAAAATTCACGATAACCGTACAATATTATGATAATGGAAGAAAACGAAATCACCCACACTATCAGTACAACCAAGCCAAATACGTTCCGTAACGACCCAAAATACCTCAGTGATAATCTGATAATATTAGATGAAAATAACAGTTGTGTTGCGTTTTGGACGATTTTTGTCTATTTTACTAGTAATTTCTACTTTTGAATCCGGACTTCTGGAGATGTGGAAGTTTTTTTAAAAAATGCCTTAATTTTTTCTGTTTATAATAATTATGACCGCCGTCCTGAATGGCTTTTAGTTTTCGTAAAAAATTGGCTGGGTCCAAATCTACCAATCTTCTTTGCTCAGTTTGATGGTCTGACAAAACTCTTACAAAACTGTCTGTATATGAAGTTGGAACCTGTATATTGGGAAGTATTAAGGGTTCGTACAAATGTGGATATCATTATATAAGTACTATCTAGAATATCTCTCTTGAGGAACACTCTTGAGGAACACAGTTCCTCACGAGAATCCTCCTCCTCCACAGAATCTAATTCTAAAGACGGCAACCCAGTCGGCTAAAAAGTTGTGCACCTCTTTTGCGGTGTTGAAGTTTGCAGAATCTATGAATAGATTTTTGCTTTATTGCTCTTCGATCGCTAATAAAAAACTTTGTGGTAGACGTTATTAAACTTTCTTGTCTCAAGCTACTGTATATAAGAAAGAGTTCGTAACTACGGTGTACAGTACGCGGAGACTTGCTGCCCCCTTTCAGTTTACTGGTAAGGGAGGAGGCAGGCCTAAAACAGTGGTGTAATCTGCACTCACTCGCACTCAGTATTACATGTGGTATCCTCTTGTTAGCGCGAGCCCGTTTGTATGAAGTATCCGGGGTGTGTCTGTGCCCCGAGGATCCTCAAAAGCCATCATAATATTATCTATCTCTTGATATCGCATATAGAAGGTACTTCAAACTGATTCTATCAGTCAAGCCTTACATGAAAAATTCACAATCATCATCATCAGCCTGGTAAGCCCCACTGCTGGGTATAAACATCTTCATTTACATAAAATAGTTGAGAATATTTCATTTGACAATGCGTCGAATTGAATAGCGATTACGGAAGGCTTCAAGAATATTTGAACTTATTGCGTGCTCAGCTCACATTTGGCTAAATAGATCATGTTAACAAGTCCGCCCTCAAGGGTTGGGTAGGGTTAATGTGACGTCACATAAACTGAACATTATTACGTTAGTTGTCAGTACCAAAATCATAAGTGCGTGCAGTTGAGGTTACAAGTATCTTGAAATATGTACCTGAAAACTTGCCCTGAAACTGGTATGAAAATACTTTCACCACTAACTTACATCCAACAATGGCTGGGACGAAACAGTGAGAGATTGTTTTCATAATTTGAAAGAGGCCTGTGTCCAGCTGTGGGCGTATTTACGCTGACCGTGATGATAACATGAATTACCTGGTTGGAAAAGAAATAAACAATAAAGTAGGTAGAAGGAAGAGAAATATTGACGACGTCCAGATGCTCAAAGTCAAATAACGATGTCACGCTTTAGTATGCCTTGAGCGAGACCTCGTCGCGCTTATTAGGTATGCTAGGTCCTCGGAATAGCATGAAATGGAGAAAAACTGAAACAGATGACTGTAGACCGTAACGTATCTAATGGTGGTTATCTTAGAATGCAAGCCCGAGAACTACTTATAGAAGTCTAATCGTCATCATATCAGCCGATAGACGTCCACTGCTGGACATAGGCTTCCCTTAACACTTTAACTGCTGACGACCTACGTGGTAGGTCAGCGACATATGGGCCGCAGTGCGCATGACTCAAACCATGAATCAGAATTGTATAGCATTCCACAGTGTTAGCACTGCGCGAGTGTCATTGTTTTGAGTTTAGCAGCGAAAGTGTTTAGGATCGCCACAACGACTGGTGCATCATCTCAAGCCGATAGACGTCCACTGCTGGACATAGGCCTCCCCCCAATGCTCGCCGCAACGACCGGTCGTGCGATGCCCTCATCCAGCGGATGCCTGCCACCTTCACCAGGTCTTCGGTCTTCCTTGTGCCTACGCACGCTGCGCAAGCTTGCTCATAAACATGCTAACTTCCGTAGAACGTATCTTAGGATTATCCTAGAAGTGTTCAAGTCCTATCGATAACAAAGCCTGTACGTATCAAACTTTTTTGTCGACACCACAATCAAAGTTTCTCTTCAACAATAAGCTACGGTGCACTATGGTTACTTTCAAAAAAATGGCACTCGGCGCCGGACAAATGTATCCGGTTTGCGCAACGATGCGCATGTCGCGATCATCTGCGCCGGCGCATTGTGAGCGTAGAAAGTGGGCGGTTTGACGCGTTTTGACGATGTGGATTTTTTATATTTTGGGTTTTTCCTCTTGTATAGTAATAAGGGTATTTATTGCTGAATGGATATCTTAGATAGCCTCACCATTTCGGAGATTGTGTTTGTACTTTTTATTCTGTAAACGAACATTATTGGCTTCATTGCTTTCTTATACAGGATGTTAGTGTAAACAGTTGCATTACCTTGAGGGGTAATTGTACCCATGATACTGAACAACTTACCCTAAGAAACATATCTATAGGAAATTCGCAAAAAAAAAATTTGGACTTCCCATACTAAATACAATCAGCTGATCGAACTTTTGTATGAAATGTCGATTTTTTTTACGAATTTTCTATTGGTTTCTTTGTAAAAGTTGTTCAGTATCATGAGTACAATCACACCTTAAAGTAATGCTACTGTTTACCCTAACACCTTGTATTGACATAAAGATTTGCCTAACTTATAAATTTATTCTGGCAGAACTAATGCGGTATGGGACCGATCTTTCTTTTAGGAAATACAATACACTGTATCAAGTATTCCGATTCAAATCCAATCATCTTATCATATGGTTTTCTTTTTCCTGCTTGAATCCGGGGAGCGTTATATTTTGATGTCAGTATATTTCACCCAATCTTCGGCTGCCGGGATTAAGCTATGGAACTATTCATTTACCACATGGGCTAGTAGTATAAGAGATAAATGTACATTTTGTAACCATCAGCAGCAAAGCTGATTCAATGTTTATGGGGTGTAGAGCATCTCTGTGATGGGGATGGACCAGGTCTATCTGCATAACTTCAGTCGGTTTAGGAGTTACTGATGATTAAAGGTCTGTAACAAATTTACGATCTCCTGCAAGGCTGATCGTATTATATGGTTGTAGTATGCACTGTAGCTATGTGAACAGGACAAAGACTGTCAAGTTCTGTCAGTCGGTTTAGGAGATACAGCCAGTCAAAGTACCGACCTTTGAACGGCTGTATCTCCTAAACCGACTGATGAATCATGTCAGTTTTTGTACTGTTCACATAGCTACAGTACATACTACAACAATAACATACGATCAGCCTTGCAGCTGATCGTAAATTTTTTACAGACCTTTAATCATCAGTAACTCCTAAACCGACTGGAGCTATGCAGGCAGACCTGGTCCATCCCCATCACAGAGATGCTCTACACCCCATAAACACTGAATCAGCCTTGCTGCTGATGGTTGCAAAAAGTACACTTATCTCTCGGAATATAGGGTTTGATCGAATTCCCCGCGACTGCGTATCGGTGACTCCTTTAGCTAATTCTTGTAGATCAGATACTTGGTCCTACCATGGTTTGTTTTGAACCGGGTTAGCTTTCCAATAAATTGATCCTGATTCTCTAGTTTATTAGAAATCTGTCACAAGTCTGCTACTGCGACCGCAGACTACGTTTATTTCACCGCTTCGTCCAACATTATCTCTGTACACACGGCGACAAATCAATCTATACAAAACCAACATAAGCTGGCCGCGTGACGTTATACATTTCTCGACCTACGGCGGCCAGCTTATTTTGGTTTTGTATACCTTACCGTGTACACAATGTATATGCAAATCATAACCCAATCGTAAATAGTGGAGTTACTTCCTAACCCCACCATAAACAGAATACATCAGCTATTCCAGCTGAAGCCTGAAAAGCACTAACCTTTACAAAGTTAAACCGTAAAAAGACTGAGTAAACTCCAGATTCACTCGGATAACATACCTAGCGTGCGTGCAACGAAGCGTCGTGGTACACTACTTTTTACACCACCCTGTACCAATACGTTACACATAAATTTTAACCTTACATTCCTAAAGTTAGAGCACACATTTGAGCTTGCATCCTGAGGTGTCGATTGCTTTTCGCGCTACGGAATATGATTTCATCTGGGGAAAGCATCGCACCGCTTTCGAAGCGAGAAGGCGAAATATAAAATACTTATGTATTGTCAAGCAAGAGTCTGACCTGGAAGCTGGAGTGCTTGAAATTGCGAAGCTGCTCCAGTTTCTTAGGTACTTATTCTTTTATAGCTTTGTGGAAAAATTGTGACTTTGTTAAATAAGTAGGTGACGAAAATACTCTACGAAATTGTTTCACTTTATACAGGGTCCAATTTAATATGCTGACGGTTTTTTAAGGAGATGATCAGACTATCAAACTGAACATCTTTCTGTTTAGATATTGGTCCTATAGAGAAAGTTGTTTAATTTGATGATCATCTTCTTTCTGATCATCCCCTTAAAAAATCGTCAGCATATTATTAAGAAGGACCCTATACAGGGTGAAATTGATATCATTAGCATCCTTTTAAACTAAGAGTCTACCCATCAAACTGAACAACTTTCACTATGGGAGCAAACCAATCGGAGCAACTAAAAAATCCGCTGATCCATACTAAACTGCAACGCCTACTCGACTCAAATGTATGCAACTGCAGATTTTTTTTTGCTCCGATCGGTTTGCTCCCATTGTAAAAGTTGTTCAGTTTGATGGGTAGACTCTTAGTTTAAAAGGATGCTAATGATATCAATTTCACTCTGTATAAACAATGATGATATAATATAAGGTACATAAATCATACGAACGATATAAACTGCTCTGTTTTACAATAAAAGACAGAGCGACAACTTATTCCAAGTAAAGTCGAAAATGTATGGATTTTGACATTCGGGAATTTAAACTAAGACTACAAAACGTCTCTGAATCTCGACCTTAGGGCTCTTACAGACGAGCGACACTTTGCTGTCGCGGTGGGTCGCAGAGCGTCGCGCTCATACATTTTACGGACTCTCCGCGACACACGGCGACCGCAAAGTGTCGCTCGTCTGTAAGAGCGCTCAGACTTTAATAGATAAGTATAATTTTTATTTGAATCGAATGAGTTAAAAATACATTAGTCGTCACTTTTAAACTGTTTAGAATTTGAACTAGAATAAGTAATTAAATTAAATCTATGCTTTAAAAGCCTTGACAATGTGAAACAATGTCAAAAGCCCAACAAATTAAATATTACAATGCTATTGACACAGACTTGTATAAAATCACTTTAAAACAGTGAAGCTATGAATATTTATTACAACGGAAATATGTAAATGTACGCCAGACCATGTTTACGGAGGCGAGACGCGGCGTTTTGTATGTCGAAACTGTATTTTTTGTGTGGATTTCGTTTAGGGAACATTTTCGTGGCTTTTTATCAGTCATGGATGGCTGCTTCTAGAGTCATAGCATAGTACTCAATAGTCATGTAAATAGCTATTTAAATAAAACCGGTCAAGAGCGCGTCGGGCTACTCGCGCACCGAGGGTTCCGTACCACACCACCTCAACATATCAACTTACAAAAAAAAACTTTTTTTTCTCCTTTACCTTTAGCGCGAAACCGACTCACACTTGGACGGTTTTTATAATTTGTTGTTATACTGTAGAGTATGCTCTATAATCACACCAAATTAACGCTTGTACGTGTTATACCGTTTTAACGATAAGAGGGAGAAGAAAAACCTTGATAATAACTAGTTTCTTGTATGAGGACCCCGCTTAGTTTAATTTTTCTATTTTATTATTTGTTAACAAATCTGCCGCAATAACGCATATTCTGTGAAAATTTCAACTGCCTAGCTATTACGGTTCAAAAACAGCCGGTATATATAGGTAGGACAGTCGGACGGACGAACAACGTAAGCTTAGTACAGTAATAGGGTCCAGTTTTTACCCTTTGGGTACGGAACCCTAAAAAGGATAGTACGCTTTTAGTGACGGCAAAATGTTGCAAGACAACGTTGTCAATACCCTCGCGAAGACCATGAAAATCTGACCGGTTCTCAACTCTCTACACGAAACCAGACTCGAGGAAAATTAAATCCGTTATTTACACGATAAATTAACTAAAGCGCCGAAACGATGACCATGTATCGAGTGTCATAAACCATGTACTGTGAAAGAAGACTTTATGTACAGAAACATAATAATAAAATTGTCTCGACAGTTTCTTCTTGAGATTTACTTGTCGCCTTCATGTCGATACGAAGCCAGAGGCGCTAAAGCTGCGTCGTTTAAGCTTTTTTTTATACGGCTGTTTCACAATTCCATGTAAATTGATGCTGAGGGAAAGGTCACAGTAATTACGGTCCGTTAAGATGTTAAATTAATTACAGCTTTTACGCTGCTCTTTTGACATAAATAAGGTGCCATTGGAAAGTGGTGATAAACAGAGTGTTTGCAATATGCTGTGAGATATTCAATTTTATTTGCGCGATATTCAATTTTATTTAATTGGCAATCTTTCGTCGCCGTAATTAATTGGATATTTGAGTTACGTTATATCCTGTAGGATCCCCCTGTAGGGCAAAGGCCTCCTCTGATAAATAAAGGTGAGAGGGAGTAGGCCATACTCCACCACGAGGGCCTAGTTCTGATTGATGGAGGCAAAAAAGATCAACTTTTTTAAGTCGCCTTATTAATCCTGTGACCTGGCTTAATTAAATGGATATTTAATCAAACATTCTCTAGTAATATAAGAATCTATTGTTTGTGTGGCATAATCACGTAAATCTTTGGGTAATGTGTAACTTTTCACTAACTTTTCAATTTACCAGGGTATTGAACTTACTTTCAAGTAGCATTTAGATTTCAATCATTATGTTTTAAATACGCTGCGTATCTTATGGAATGGGTAGTTTCGCTGTCATGAGGGTTTAGCAAAACTGTAGGTATTTATAATGGTTTTACTATGTCGAACGTAATTAAAAACTTCTTAAACTAAGAAGAAAGGTTGAGGACGCCTGTACGCACGGCGACACATCAAGCTATACATAACCAACATAAGCTGGCCGCGCGACGTTATACGTTACTCGACCTACGCGCGGCCAGCTTATGTTGGTTTTGTATAGCTTGATGTGTCGCCGTGTGTACCATATAAAGTAAAGGGACTGGTATGTGAGACTTGTCTTCAATTGGTCTTATCATTATAGGCATAGACAAAATCGCGATGTCCTAGATATTTTGTTGAGTAAATAACAACGTATTGTCTGATAGGTGTGATAAGATTACCTAAGCGTGTAAAGTAGGCCTTCATCGATGCGCCGTTTCAAAGTTCCTTGCATTTCAAGATTTTATTGAGAAAATGCTAAATCATGAGAGTTGGAAGTTAAATGAAATCTTATAATACAGGGTGCAGAATTAAATGCGTTACATTTTAGGGGGTATTTCAGCTATCAAACTGAACAACTTTTACCAACGTCAATGGCCACTCGCTCGACCCAAATCTATGAAACCGGAGATTTTTTTTTCGTGACTTAAATTTTGGGCCCATGGTAAAAGTTGTTTAGTGGTCTGTCTGAAGCACCTCTGAGTATGTAACACGTTAAATTTTATACACATTCCGGATAAAGGCTTCAGAGATGGAAGCCTTTGTCCAGAAGGTGGACATAACAGGATTCATAAAAAAAATGCCCACTGTGGTAGGCACAGGCAGTCACTACTACAATCATAAACATTCAAAGAGAAAAATAAAACCGGTCAAGTGCGAGTCGGGCTACTCGCGCACCGAGGGTTCCGTACCACACCACCACAGAACACAACATTATTAACTTAGAAAAAAAACTTTTTTTGTCCGGGGCCTTTAGCGCGAGACCGACTCACACTTGGCCGGTTTTTAGTATTTGTTGTTATTCTGTAGAGTTTGCTCTATAATCACATTAAGTTTGACGCTTGTATGTATTACCGTTTTTACTATAGAGCGTGAAGAAAAAACGTTGATAAAAACTATTTACTTGTTGAAAACCCCCCTTAATTTTTAACTTTCTGCCATTTTTATTATTTGTTAACATAATCTGAGAAAATTTCAACTATCTACCTATTACGGTTCAAAAGTTACAGCCCTAAATAGGTAGGACAGACGGACGGACGGACGGACAGACGGACAGACGGACGGAAGGACGGACGGACAACGTAGGCTTAGTAATAGGGTACCGTTTCACTGTGGTAGGCACAGGCAGTCACTAATACAATCATGAACATTCAAAGAGAAAAAAATATGTATCAAACAAAATAATAAACCAACACAACTCGTGTTAACTTGCTATCACAAATATTTTGAAACAAAAACTCTGATAAGCCTTATTGCTTGCACGATAAACGTCATATTAAATAGATAGGTCATGTAAGTGTTATCAAGAACACGTGCGCGTGAGCATGCACTAATGCTTCGTGCTGTGATGTAGGAAGTGCATTGCTTAACACCTGATTCTGTGTGAATCACAGGTGACTAAATCATTAGTATTTAGTTAGGGTCTTGATTTGTTTTGCAATTAACTGAGAGTATAATGATGAATGAGTTACACACGATTGTATATTGAGTGAAATCATCGAATACATTGTTAGAAACAAGTTTGCCTTAGCATGCCGCTTACAAGAAAACAGTAAAGATCGAGATGTGCCTCTGTTACTTTACGCATGCCGAAATATTTAACGATTTTGACGCTTTGTCAAATCGCTTTGCATACTAGCCGACCGTATGAGTAGAATAGGTATTCGAGAATAAACGTAAGTGTACGAACACACCTGCCGAAATTACTCTGCGTTATTTCGTGTCGCTAGTATATGAAATTCATTTTCCCCATTCCTCATTCCCCATTTCCTCCCGTGGGTGTCGTAAAAGGCGACTAAGGGATCTACTGGAAGATGGGCAGCAGCATCCTCTGAGTACACACATTCAATCAAACTGCGATCGCCAACCCGCCTGCCAAGCGTGGCGATTATGGCAAATCCCCCCCCTTTTGGGGGAGGCATATGTCCAGCAGTGGACGTCTATCGGCTGATATGATGATGATGAGTATATGAAATAAATTGCACGCGTAATTTCATATTTTTTGACATGTTAATCTACCACCGCTTCGGAAGTGTTATCGCTGTAGAGAAGATGTGGTAAGAAACTCTACATAAAATTTATCCAGGTTGTTAGGGTACACAGTTGCATTACTTTAAGGGATGATTGTACGAAAGATACTTAACAACTTTCCCTAAGAAACCTATAGGAAATTGCTATCGAATGTCATCAATGAATAACTAGTAAGTACGTACTCAGTACGCCAGTCATGTTATGTGTATAAAAATAGTCTATATTATTGCGCCTATGTAATGCGAGACTGATTCTCGGTTCCTACAGCCAAACCGTAAAATACGGTTTTGTAGGATTACAACTAAAACATGTAATTTTGTAACTTATTATTAAATAAATAAAAAAAAAAAAAAAAAAAATCTACTTTCCATACTAAATGCTATTAGGATCGAACGGTTGTATTCTTCTTATCGTGTGGGCAGAGCCCTGGTGTCAGAGTTTTTTCAGACCGCCTTACGGTCTCTGACGTGGTTTTTATGTAACGACTATTACCACCAGAGTTTTTTTGCGGATTTGTCTGCAGGTTTCTTATGGAAAGTTGATAAGTATCACGGGTACAATCACCACTTAATGCAACTGTTGACCCTAATATCCTGTATATGGATGTACGAAACAAGACAATTCACAATGGTGTCGATTCGAACTGTGCCACGACTTAACTTAACTAAATTTATTCCTGTCACTTTCTAAAATAAGATTAAGAAAAGAGACAGAAAACCAACAACTGACTTTAGTGCTGTCAAAGTGACGTTACGCCCAAAAACGACTTAAATAAGATGGCGTACATTATGATGGCATCATATTTTGGGCGTGTAACGTCACTTTGACAGCACTTAAGTCAGTTGTTGGTTTTCTGTCTCTTTTCTTAATCTTATTTTAGAAAGTGACAGGAATAAATTTAGTTAAGTCGTGGCACAGTTCGAATCGACACCAATGTCTACCAGCTTTTATTCTGAATTTACTCCTTTGGGTAATATTACTTGAAAAAGACGATAATATCGTTCTAATACAAAGTTATCGATCATATATTGAGTAGCGGGTTCGGCGACGGGGTAATCCGCGAAGGGATTGTAACAACACTTTCACATCAAAGTGCCGTGCTAAAGATTCCCCGTGGAGTGATGACGGTTCGTCTTTATTTATGCTGAGCTGAGCTGTAAGGCGCTGTCCTATTGCCATCGCTCGCGCGATCATGCGTTCGTCCGACGAAAATCATTGTGCCACTGTGCGTTTAAACTTACTTATATCTGCGGAATATCATATAGAAGGTCGGACTATCATGAGATGCAATCGAATTGTTCTATTTCTATTTAGATATAAGAATGTTTAAACGCACAGTGGCACAATTATTTTCGTCGGACGAACGCATGATCGCGCGAGCGATGGCAATAGGACAGCGCCTAAGATGCTTCGTAAGCACGGGAACTGAACTCTTAAGGCTACTCCTCCCATCTGCAAGGCTCTCTTTCTTACAAGCAAACTTTTGCAATTAGCCATCCCGCTTCAATTGCGCAGCTCCGGTCAGAATTTTCCGTTTTCTTTGAAAACCTGTATGATTTTATATGAATTTTCAAAAAATAAGAAAACCACATCATTTTATATTGTATTGCGAAGAATATTGTATATTTTCATATTCTTCTGAAGAACAATGTAAGAGTAAAACGGTTACAACTGGAAAAAAGAGGTGCCTTTGGAGTCGTTTTTCTTCAGTTTTATTAATTAAAATAGATTTCGAGAAAAACCACATCACTTCTCATATCCTGTAGATTGTTTCAGTTTTGTTTTCTGCTTAAAAAGTGCCATAGTTAATGTATAAAATGGTTACAAAGTTACTCAAAACCAGGAGGACGCCCCTTAAGAGACATGAAACACTATTTTCAGTATCTTGTTCTCTTCGGTGGCGCGTTGCGGAAAGGACACTCAATCGTGAGGGTCCGTGTTCGAATCCGCATGGACGACATGCCATGTACCAATGAGTTTTTCTAACTTATGTACGTAATACCGACTGCTCTCAAACGGTGAAGGAAAACATCGTGAGGAAATCTGCATACGCTGAAAAAGAAATTCTGATGTGTATGTGAAGTCTTCCAATCCGCATTGTGTACTGACGCTGACGCCCATACACCCTAAGGCACCCATAAGGGCAGGCCTGTGCCCTGCAGTGGGACGTATACATAGTGTAAAATGAAATGGGACACTTACATAAAGGGGTGCCTCAGACCATGAAACTGAACAACTTTTACTATGAGAGCAAACCGATCGGAACAAAAAAAACAGCTGTTGCATATATTTGAGTCGAGTAGGCATATTGCAGTTTAGTATGGAACAGCTGATTTTTTTTTCTCCGATCGGTTTGCTCCCATAGTAAAAGTTGTTCAGTTTGATGGGTGGACTCTTAGTTTAAAAGGATGCTAATGATTTCAATTTCACCCTATATACGGGCTGATACAGCAGCCAAAGCATCAAACAAATAGATCGAAATTTTTTTTAATCATTTCAAGAACCTAGAAGGTTGATAACTTAGTGTTATACTTAGTATTTTTGAGAATCTGTAATATTCGTAAAGAAGCAAAGAATACATTTAACCGTTATCATATAACTAAACATAGTGATTAATAATCGTCATAAATGACTTATTAGGAAACAGCGATAGCACTTAGCGCTTCCGTGAAAGATTGTAGACAATCGTGTTGCCATATATGGCTAATGAGAAGCTCGCCTTGACTCCGAAACCTACTTTGTTATGGTTACTAATAGCCAAATCAAAGGCAATGTTTGTTTTCTTTGCTTTAAGGTAGAAAGTATTACGTGGGCTGTAGTTAATGTAAGACTCTCATCAATATTGATTTCGTTCTTTCAACAGAATAATGGACCTTTAGATAGATTGGTTTTACCAGCAATTCCAACCACTACACAATTTTTTTTATAGCGCAAGTGTTATTCTAGAACTTCATCATTCTTTAAAAAATCGTAATTCAAGCATACAAACAACCATAATAATATGAGAAACACGTTTCACTCGTCGATTTAGAAACACATCACATCTCGATTTTTCTGTGTATATTCCGAACGTTTTGTAGGGAAAATGTAAACTTCTTCTCTCTTCGAATAGTTTGTATGTAATGTTCTTGATCTATGTGTTAAATAGTGCGTGTAAAGTACGTTCATTTTGTACAAGTACAAGTACAGGCACAAATAACAAATAATAATCAGCAAAATGCATCTTCAAATCTTAGATTACAGACAGTGATCTGCAACACGCTTCGTCAGTATACTGTTCATACAAATTGCAACTTGTCTGTGAAATGTGTTATGATTAGATTAAAGTCTAAACTTTGACCTGAAAACTTTAAGTAACACTGGTTGATTCTGTTTTAAAAAAAATTGAGACGTAAACCTGTTCATGATTTAATTGACTCTTTCATTTGGTTAAATGTTGTTCTGTATTTTATCTAACGTTTTTTTTTCTTTTCTTTCAGGTAAATTGGGGATACGTTTTTGAACTTTGGAGTACCTAAGTGTCTGTAAGTTTCTTTTTAAGTTTAAAGTATAACAGAGACATACAATGTAGAGTCCTTTGTAATATGCTGACGGTTTTTAAGGGTATGAATCAAACTGACCAACTTTCACTAGGAGACAAAGTCTAAATAAAACCTGTCAAGTGCGAGTCGGGCTACTCGCGCACCGATGGTTCCGTACCACACCACCACAGAACAGAACACAACATTATTAACTTAGAAAAAAAAAACTTTTTTGTCCGGGACCTTTAGCGCAAGACCGACTCACACTTGGCCGGTTTTTAGTATTTGTTGTTATTCTGTAGAGTTTGCTCTATAATCACACTAAGTTTGACGCTTGTATGTATTAGGTACTGTTTTTACTATAGAGCGTGAAGAAAAAACGTTGATAAAAACTAGTTTCTTGTTGAAAACCCCCCTTAATTTTTAACTTTCTGCCATTTTATTTGTTAACAAATCCGCCGCAATAACGCATAATCTTAGAAAATTTCAACTATCTAGCTATTACGGTTCAAAAGTTATAGCCCTAAATAGGTAGGACAGACGGACGGACGGACGGACAGACGGACGGACGGACGGACGGACGGACGGACATCGTAGGCTTAATAATAGGGTCCCGTTTTCACCCTTGGAGTACGGAACCCTAAAAACTACAGTCTCATACATTTGAATCGAGTAGCAACTAAGCACTACAGTTTAGTTTGTAAACCGCTGATTTTTTTTTCGCTATTTCGAATTTGTCTGCATGGTGAAAGTCGTTCAGTTTGCTGGTCTAAATCACACCTTTAAATGTGAGGGTGTTTTGTTGCATCCTGGAGAAATAGATAAATAAATATAAATAAATAAAATATGTTCAAATTAAATCTGTAGGTACAGTTTGCGCAATAAATACCTATTATATTATATTCTATTGTAAGCTCATTACCAAATGCGAATTTATCTGATGAAATTCGCTAATTAATCAAATTCCAATGTAATATTGGCAAATAGATTGTGGTTCAATCATTTATGTGCAAGCATTCATGTGATTATTGCTTTGCCGGAAATGTGTCAAACCACAAATTTCGACTGCCAGGCCATTGAAATAACAATAATCGTAAACGACTAATACATATGCGTCACGCGGAAGTTTTCAAAAACATTCACCATATTTGTTAAGAAAATGACATGACATGAGTCAGTTCTTTGTGCATCCAGTATCGGATTAAGGCCCATAGAGGCCCTTAGACAATAAGACTCGAGGCCTCTTCATTAATTTCCTATAGGAGTTTTTAATTACGAATTACTAATTATGAATTAATTATAAACTTAATGTGATAATGAATTAATGATAACAAAAAACAAAGAAAAGAAGAAAGAAAGAAATTAAGAAAAAAACTTGGAATGCACTGATATTGCAAACTCATTCCTTATTTATTGGATTCTCAGGCTATAGTGCCCCTTAAGAGTTACGGGGCCCAAATGCAGTTGCCCATTAGTATCTATGTATAATCCGTCACTGTATGCATTTGTGTACGATTGCATATTATCAAGGCAAATGTAATAATTACAACTAAGCCGGTCTTTCCTGTTAGTGTTATTGACATAAGGCTTGGAATAATGTGTGTTTGGCATCATACTAGACTTGGTAACATGCTACTTGGAAAATCTATGGACGTAACTATTTTTCTTAAAAACTAATGATGGAAAGTCAACCTCAACGAGATGCTATCGTCACCAGTAAAGTGACTAAAACGAATTGGTATGAGTGAGCGTTTAGAGCTAGCATGCTACGCACGACAAAGTGACAAAACAAGAAAGCCGTCATGTGCGCTCGCATGCGCAAAGTAACAAGGAAAGAGGCTATTTTTGTCGTTTTCTCAGGAGTAAGCTAGACCCCCGGGGTTCGAACCGTGTCGCCTCCTGTAAGTCTAGGCTACTCGCCATCAACCACGGCTTCCATTATCCTCTAGAAATTTAACTTTCTAAATAAATAGTGTCATGTCGATATCAATAATATCGAAAACACAAAGATTAACTAGATAAGGCTTCACAATGTTTCCCGACACGAATTCACCGATTTCTAATCGATAACCCGACATAAACTGTCGACGTTTTATCCGTTTAGTGCAAAAATATTTGTAATCTCCTTGTAATCGTCTCATGACCTCAAATCGTGGCGTGTAATCTACGTGTCAGTTGGTCAAGCAATTTGTAACGTATTTAAGTGTGTTTAGACTGGACACCAATTGCGAATGACGGTTTATTTCGCGTTGTAAACATATTTTGATGCAAGCTACTTCGTTAATTTAACGTGTTATTGACACTGTTCCTGGCTTGTATAGCGATCGAAATAAGGGACACTAGGTTATAAAGCGATCCTTGCTCGAAAGTGGCAGTGGCTATGCCATATATTAAGGAGGCTCGATGGTCAACCGCTCTAAAATAACCTGGCGCCGCTCTGTGGAAGTCGAGGCTCAAAGTATTAACATAATCTGGGAGGATATCTACCAGGGCCGTCTTTAACCTATTGGAGGCCCTGGGTACTTTAGGATAATGGGGAATATGACAGAGGACTATTTTATTAACAACATGCAAAAGGAGTAGGTACTAGGTACAGTCGCCATCAGATATATCGTAGCATACAAGGTGTCCAAATATTTCTGAGCAGTGCTAATTTTCATTAAATTATTTACAGTAAATGTTACCAATTATATCTAAATATGTATTTTGTCATAAATATGTGAACAGCTAATTTTCAATAATTTCTTTACAATGTTATTTAAAATTAACATGTAAAACAACGGAGTAAGGTTTTTATCCGAAACTGTTCAGATGTTTATGGCCACCATGACTGCGTCGATATATTTGATGTTCTCGGTGTTCCTATATTTTTGATTGACTATGAGTAAAGAAATTATTGAAAATTAGAATTGCTTAGAAATATTTGACCACCTTGTTTGCTACGATATATCTGCTGGTGACTGTACCTAGGTAAGCAAAATTCTAGATTTAGACCTACAAGTTGTAGATAGGTAGCCAAACTGTTGGCACTGTTTGTTAGGCCCCTTGTTCATTAGAATACCCAAAAACTTATATTTTCGGAAAATAAATGATATTTATCGGCAATATCGGTTATCGGTTGTTGATCGGACAGGAACTAGGGTGGCCCCATTGATCGCGGGGCCCTAGGCATTTGCCCAGAGTGCCCAGAGGAAAAGATGGGCCAGATATCTACAGTGCTGCCTAAGATCGCAACCGGTGGAGAGCTATTATCCGAGCCTCACAGGGGTGACAGGAAGAGGAGAAGAAGGCTTTAACTAAAGACACGAAACGATCTAACGATGGAAATTACAGTTCGCACAATTGTACTGTTCAGACATCGCCTTAAACAATATGACCCGATAGCAATGGAGGCTTGTAACAATTAGGCCTCTGTAACTGACACTTTTCATAAGAATTTCATGCATGAGTGACACACGAGACGCGGCTCGGATGACTGTCTACACGCAGCCTTAACAAGAACTGGGCCAAAACAACGGTCCTTTTCATCCTCATTAAAAACTGTCCTCAGAATCATTAACCTGAACACCCACATTTGGAATAAATGGCTGTCCCCATTTTGAAGAACGTTGGCCCAATCAGTTCGTCATTATAATCGCAATAGCGTGCGAGATAAAAAATTACACCCACGCTTTGTCGAATTTGGTGCGAAAAAAAACAATGGCTGGTCTAACGGGCCGCACATTAAATTGACGGAAAACAAAGATATGTGTCAACACGCGAGGCTTTGTTAATCGTTTGTCATCTTGTTCACTCTCGAATGAGGCTGTTCGTCGACCTCTTGGACCTTTTAATATTGGTAAGACGAGGGTTTAAAGATCCGCGTTTCTCGGAACTTCTTTGTAATTTAATCCCAAGGAAGTCCTTTGATGTCGGATTTAGATGCCTAATTAAATGACATATGAACATGATGAAGCACCTTATTTCTTACAGATTCAACAAGATTTGGAAACTTTTTATAAATAATAAGTACGATTTCATACATTAAAATGGTTTTTGCTTATTTCTGTCTTCATTCTTCCGTTAAGTATCAGAGTAGTTGGAGGCCGATTTTGATCATGGCTCCAGCAGTGCGATTTTAAAAATGTTTGTGTATTCATTCGGTCGTGATTTCGAATATCACGATTTAAAAAAAAGCACTTCCCTATTTCATAAACATGACAATGACAATTTGAAATACATTACTGAAAATGCTAGGACACATGTTTTCTAACGCTATAAGTAACCAGCAATGTACCCTGGATTGTCATTATGAATTACAATTGTGATATGAAATATGCCCCAGGTCTTGTTTATCTTTGACTTCGACTTCAGCGGAATCCTTTTCGTGTTAATGTCCGATCGAGTTAAGTGAAAGAAGTCTGCCACTTAAAGTTGCATCTCCAAACGAGTTTTGGACAGGAAACCAGTGCCGATTTATTTAATTACGCCGTAATCCAAACTCAGATATGTAGCGGCAGTAAACAGGATGCGTAATGTCGAAATCGAAGATAGAAAGCAAGAAGATATGGCCGGATTTATCTTCAAAGGAAACTTTAGTAGTTTAATAAGAGATTTTTAATGGATTGTGTAGTCGTAACCTTTCTGATTAACTTGTTGTTAACTTAATTGGTATACAGGGTGTAAAATTTTGTGCGTTACATATTAAACTGTGCTTTAGAGTTTATACCATTAAACTGAACTACTTTCACTACAGCTACCGAAATCGCGAAAAATATATCAGCTGTTCTATCCTTTTTGGCCGCTGAAGTTTTTTTATGGAAGCGCCGATATTTTTTTCACGGTTTCGCTGTTTACTCTATAGTGAAAGTTATTCTGTTCGTTGTTCTGAAGCATCCCCTAAGATACGTAATGTATACAATTTTACACTCTGATGTTTTATGTCACAAACCTTTTTGCGTTATGGATATTACGAAATGTTATTCTTGATTTGCTCTGCTTATGTAGACCTTGTTCGAATAAAAATCAAAAAGATTTCGTGTTCGAATGTTTAATTTTAAAAATGCAACAGTGCATCGTAAAGGCTGTGAGCCGTTATTGAAACGAAACTTCTTGGATTCGATGCATGCATAACGGTAAACTTGCGCCAGACGATGCCTGATGCATGCGAAATGCATACCGTATTCTGCACGAACGATTTGTAACCTTTTTTGCATGGGTTTCAGCTACAGACATGCCGTTTCGTATCTACGAAAAAGGATCGGAACTGTTTTTAGTCGTTTTTACGTCCGTTTTGATCGGTTTTGGAACATACAAAATAAAAATAAATGTTCTTCTGAGATCGGCCATATTCTACATAAGAATAACTCTAAACAAAAGCTATTGAAAAATGACATTTTGTATGAGTTTTGGTGGCAAGGTGTAGTTTTTAAAGAACAAAATTAGAACAGAGTGTAGTTTTTTTGGTGCCACTTTTTGAGCTTGATATACATTTCTATACATTCTTATTCGTAGGCCATATTAGATTAGTAATGGTCTTGTACTTGTACTCCATGACAAATGACAATCCCCAGGTTATACGAATCTACAAGGTGTAAACTTTACGCATTTAATTTTACACCCTGTATAGACAGCTAATTTACGAATTTGTCCAAAAGTGTTAAAACATTTTTGGTTGCAGGTGGTTACTAATTACAATTAAACTTTACCATCCTTTTAGCTCCGTAGTCGGGTAAAAAACCCAGGACAAAATGGACGCCATTTAAATACTTATCTTAAAAACTTGTTTGCACCAGCGTCGGCTACACAAATTTAAATAACATGGCTATTTCGATACAGCAGAAATCGATTTTATTGATGTTGATTGGTCTGGCGAAAAGATGCGCAGGAGTTGCGCAACAATGCGAATATCCGTAGTGGGGTCAACGCACCTGGCACGTAAAATGGCGCTCGGATAACAATCTTTATTGTTGCTTGGCTCCGGTCCGAGTAGGGTTGCCAGGTGATTTTTACAGCATAAGCATATATACTCACGACTATATTCCGCAAGGCATAGCCATTGAAAAAACCTGACATTTGGGTTCCTATGCCGGACAGAGGGAGAACCATAGTCGGACATGGGTGCGGCCGAATATTTCGTCTGTGCTATAAAACCCTTATTAATGATACCCTATAAATTTCATCAATATAGGTGGTACAGCGCGATTTGCTACATTCGACCTTATCTATCTCACTCTCGCTGCGTTTCCTGCGTATCTAGTAAGAAAGTTCCTGCAACTTCAATGTGAAAAAGCCGGACTTGTAAATTTTTTGCCGGACAGGCCCATAAAAAGCCAAACATGTCCGGCTTTAGCCAAACGCCTGGTAACCCTAGGTCCTAGGAATACTTGAGACAATTTATTGTTCAATCAATCAATAACATTATTTACTGCTCTAGTCAATATCTATAAAGTTCTAAATAGATTCGGATTGCATTCTATGACGTCATATTACTTCATATTAGTTCACTATCCGGATTATCGATATAGGTCACGATAAATGTATTTCAGTGTCTTTGATCTACTATTTACTAATAGCCAATAGAAATACTGAAATAGCAATATAAAAAAAAGTTATTTATGTTATATGTTAAGACCCTGTTTCACCACGTCTGGATAAGTTCTTTTTAGTTTATCTGATAGATAGTTAAACATATCTGAAATATATGCCAAATGATCTGTGAATTATGCTATCAAATATTTAAGTAATTTCATTTAGTTTACACAATCGACGGAAGTGCATAAAGAGATATATTAAAAGTGGACGAGATAAGATAAGTATGTCTCGTCTCTAGTCTCTGCCTACCCCTGGTGGGATAAAGGCGTGAGCGTGATATGTATCTAAACTATTATAAAACTGTAACAGAAGTGTGTCTGTACATTGAACATAATATTTACAAAAAAAGATAACGATATGGTTTTTAGGTGTCCCTGATTCCAAATCACCAATTTTTGGATTTTTTGTCTGCCTGTTTGTTTGTGTGTTTGTTTCTTTGTTTGATCGGACATCACGCAAAAACTACTGAACCGATTTTGATGAAACTTTTTTTGTTTGATAGCTTATGATCTGACTTAAAATCTGGTATAATTTAATTTATGCGGACGAAGTCGCGGGTAGATGCTCGTTTACCATAAATCTGTATTTATCAACTGGTTTCTTTCAACAACTACGTCAATAAACTCAAACTCTTAAATAATGTAAACTGAACGTCACAAGAACATTTTAGCCGCCCCCAGTTCACTTATTTCACGGTCGTTCGTTAGCACAAAACTGCTAAATTCGTCCACCAGAGGTCAAGATACTGCAAAACACGCGACAAAGTTCAACCTGATTTCGTATATAATAGCACGTTTTACAAAGTCCCGGACATTTACTAATTTTCACACTTACAACGTAGTGAATACGAATTCTGATGGGAGACTTGACTTAAGTGACGTATTGAGTAAACTGTGAAAGGGAAATTCGACACATAGCCATTATCAAGGTATTTGAACTTGACAGTTAAGTTTTACCTTGATGGGTAAATTAAATAGAAATTGCCGGAAATTGTTGGATCGATCGAAATATCACGACAAAGCTGTTTTCAGAGCGTTAACTAATCTCTGGAGTCACGTTGCAGGAACTGACCCGAGCACTTGTCTCGCGTGGTTTTCGCGCGTCGCGTTTTTGCCTGCCACGAGGCTCCACAATCCTCAATCTCTTCTTGTTCTTGTCCAAAAACAATCCCCGAGATTGGGATAGATTCTCCCATAAACTACTTGACACTGGCGGAAATGCAGTGCTAACGCACAAGTAAGATTCCATTAAGAAATAAATAAAAAAAATTATCTCTTCTCTTTTTTTCATTTGGTTCCTTTCGTGTTTTAAGGTAGTTAGATTCGTGTTTGGACATAATGCTATAATTAATTGTCCGACTAGAGGGCCTAGCATGATATGCGCGAAAACGTTATCTGCGACTTTACTATGTCGCGCTACTAAGCTAGCCTGGAAGTAGTATGAAACTAAATTTAATAAATACCATATCTTTATGGAGAATCTTGTAATTTCCATAATGATTTTCATCACTTATCCCTGCAATCCATACGTAGAAAACAGTTCGACGACTGACTGACAGACAGCGCACAGCCCAAGGCTGCCTGTCCACTGATGCGAGCTCGCCCAGCCAGCTCGCATCAGTGGACAAGCAGCCTAAACCTCGATAGAAACATGGAACTTGGAAAACATACACTAAAGTGGATGTAGGGGAGTCTAAGAAGGATTTCTCGAATGTCAACCCCCAAAAGGAGTGTTGAAGTTTATCAAAATCCACGCGGACAAAGTCGCAAAGGGAAAAAAGGGCAAAGGCCAGTCTAAACTAAATAATTAACTGTCAATTAACAGAGCTGTTTTGGTTGCTATCCAGATAATACAGACTGAATGAACTGAATACCTAAACGACGCATATTAAACTAATTCGAAGCATAAATGAACCCTACGCAGTCGCATTGAGTCAATGTACGACACAGAAAAGGGTTAACGCACCTGTCATAAAGTGATCTAAACCTAAAGTAATAACCACAGAGTAGGTACTATACAACGTGTTAATGAATTAACGCAAAACCTCATACACCCCAATTGATTTATAACAAAATAATTAAAATGAAACAATAATTTCATTATTTTGATAGTTAAAATTAAAAGTTATTCGCATTTTAAGTTTTGAGGCAAAAATGATTTGTTATCATTTCAGCAATGAATGAAAGCGTAAACGTACTCATAGATAGATTTTAATAAATTTTTTTTGGTAGTAAGTCGGATGAGTGTGCCTGTGCGGTGGGTTGACATCGGGTTCAGAAAATTTTAAATTTTGTAAACAAATTATTTATGTTGGAACCATAAAAATTCGATTCTGCTCTCGATTCTAAACAAACTACTTTCTAGTTTTGCGTTAATTAATTAACACGTTGTATACAAAGTTACTTATATTAATACCGTGTGTGTACAATATCGGGAGACAGGGACTTAACAGTAAATGCAAAATGGTTATAGCATATTACCTATGTCGTATATTATATTACTGTTGAGGAAATAAATAAATATTATTATTATATTATTACCGTCTACGCGTATTGTGCGTCAAAGTTTTGTATTAAAATTAACCCCTCTGCAACCACCTTAATAGCTCCGCACTGGGCCCGCGTGATGTAGTATGGCCCACTCCCTCTCACCCTGTGAGAGGAAGGAGGCCTTTGCCCTGTATTGGGATCCTATAGGCTATAACTTACAGAATTAGGTAACTCAATATTGATAAATAGTTCCAACTGGTAAATAAATTTATCTGACATTTTACGGACCCACTCAGACGTGGAGTGGAGGTTATGAAATCGAAAATTGACGTTTGTATCATTGGCAAGTAAATGTGCTAGTTACTGTCTGTTTATCTAGACTTTGTGGGCTCTTAGTCAATGTATTATATAAAGTGCTTTTGGAGTTACGTGTACTAGTTTACAGTCTAAACTTAAAATTCTGCAAATAGAAATATTTTCATAAACTAATAGATCGATTGACTAAATCTGGGCCTCTACCCGGACATTCGAACTTCGCAATTGCGTGAACATTTTCGTTCCAATGTCAACTCTATTACAATGAAGTTCGGACCGAAACGGTCGAGATATATCGAAAATCGAAACTCCGGGTGCAGGGCCTGTATTCTCTATATTTTGTTCTATCAATGGTTCGATCCCCGTCCAGGCCGACTCGTACCAATGAGTTTTTCGGAATTTATGTACGATTTGTAACACCACTGGCTTTTCGGTGAAGGAAAACATCGTGAGGAAACCTGCATGCTTCAATTTCGAGGCATGTATCGTACCTACTGTCCATTACAAGTGGCAACGGGCTCACTCCCCGTCACACTGGACAGAGTTTCGGTACTACTAGTGAAACGTGGATGTTCTGAGGTTTCAGAATATCTCTGACTACCCCCTCGGGGAATATAGTCGTGAGCATATGCTTATATGCTTGTTCTATCAAAACGGTGTTTGTGGAAAAATAATGATACGTTTGTTTGTGAAACATGAAAAAAAGGAAGGAAGTATTTTAGTTTATTTTTTTAGTCACGTTATGGACTTGCCCGTTTACTGTCTTACCTTGGTAATCGAACGATTTATCTATTCTGAGCTTCTAATGATGTTTGGCAAATGTTTTTACCATGATGGCAAGTCAAACTCTTTGACATGCTATCGACTCGACTGAAAAAGAGACCTTGTTACGTAGTATTTTATAAACGGAGTCTTTCTTAATATGCTGACTGTTTTTAAGGAGATAATCAAACTGAACAACTTTCTTTATGGGACCAACATCGAAATCTGCAAAACTACTCGAGCTAAATGGGACGGAAGATTTTTTTGTGATTTCGTTTTTAGTTTAGACAGGCAATCACAATCTTCGAGGTCTTCGGGCTATTAATTTTAACTAAACTGTTTTATATTTTAGTTGATTGAGTAGGTACTAAACTTACTTTGTTATTATTTCTGCAGGTATAAGCGAAATTATTATGACTTTTTCCCTATAATATTTTGTATCAAGTGTAAAAACTAAAAACAGCATTTTATCACAAAACTAACTGGCAAGCTGTCAACTCCGCCCAATCCATAAATCAGGCATTGTCTCACCATTACCCGTCTTATCTATCATCAAACAAAGTTATCGACTAAACTACTAATCATGCGCTAAGGCTATTGCAACTTCCGTTATGCAAAGCGGTAGCAATTACCTTATTGCTTCTTACATCCGCGTTTTATACCAATTAGATTTGTACTTATAGAGTAGCACTTGAGTTTGGACTTGGATTGTACTTAACAGTAAGCCTTGGAGCGTGTTATTTACTTCTTTAGTGATTATATTCTCCTGGTAACTGTGATCACGTGCACATAATAAATGTGTACTTTAAAATCCATGTATCGTTTCGAAATTGAACCCATAAAACCTATAACACTGATACAAAATTAGTACCAAATCCTTTTTTTTTGAGCGACCATAGAAAAAGCTGAGCTTGGCTTAATGGTATCTATCTTATGATGGCCAATGTCAGGTAGCATAGACAATGGACATTTAAGCAGCCTCATCATCACCATCATATCAGCCGTTAGACGTCCACTGCTGGACGTAGGCCTCCCCCAAAACGGGGGGATTTTTCATAATCGCCACGCTTGGCAGGCGGATTGACGATCGCAGTTGGATTGAATGTGTGTACTGTGTACTCAGAGGATGCTGCTGTCTATCCTCCGGTACGTCCCTTAGTCACCTTTTACGACACCCACGGGAGGAAATGGGGTGGAATTTCAGCAGCCTTGTAACACGATCAAAAAATTTTTCTTGGTTTGAGTACGAATCTTCTCAATCGAGCAAATAATGTTACTATTTCGTAAACGTCAAGTGAAACCGCATGAAGTGTAGTGTGTCTATTAACTAATATTACTTATGTGAAAGTTTCTGACAATGCAATGTTTTGATTCTTTGGATTCACGCATAATAAACGACTTCTGAACGGATTAGGCACGCCACGAGGAGATAGGAATATTGACGTGAAACGTCCTTCATATCGTTCACTTGCATAAACCATATAATATGTAACGAAATATAGATCGCTTATTATTTTGGAAGTATAGCACCTACCGGCATTATTTTATTACCATTATTTAGTGGAAAGAAGCCATTTCTCGGTACAAGACGTTCCACGTACTCCACTGCGGCAGCGTCTCTGATAGAGCCTACCCGATTTTTTATTCAACACATTTTGAAGTCTCATGCAAAAGCTAGTTCAAAGTAAACTATCGATCTTCATGCAGTGCTACCAGATAATTACAATAGTAATCTCATACCCGGATATTTTATTTCCACTAGAAAATACTAATGGAAGTCCAATAATATATGGAGTCATTTGTGTTGCGGAAGCTGGGGCAGACGAGATCGACTGCCGATGACGGACAGACAAACACTTTCTCCTCCGGCGACGGCGAGTGATCGAGGAAAAGATATTATATTTATAATGAAACGAGTTAAATTTTCCATTCGTCATTTTGACATGGAGATAAATGTACGAAGTTGCATAAGTAAACAAAAAATATGTAAGTAAACTAAAGGCATTTACACTATTACAAAACTGTAACAGAAGTTTGTCTGTACGTTGAAGATATTAACAAAAAAAAGGTACGATAATGGTGTTTGTGTGTCCCTGTGGACACTGATCGCGATTTTGTCGGTTTGTTCGTTCGAGCATCACGCAGCAACTTCTAAACCGATTTTGATGAAACTTTTTGTGTAACTTAAAAAACTGATATATATTTTATCTCGCTGGGAGCCTGAAATATAACAATAAAGGCTGGTCTACACAGAGAGCAGCTGCAGGCCGGCTGCGGGCCGGCAGTAGTTGTGAACTATGGAATTAAGTATATGCGAGGTGTCACACTAGATGCAGTCCGGCGCGGCTGTGGAACGGTAGCCGCAGTCAGCCGACCTGCAGCCTTAAAACTAAATTTTTTCCTATTTCGTCTCGATATGTTGACCCCCAAATATATTTTTTTACAGTCAAAGACTACCAAGTCCATGCGGACGAAGTCGCGGGCAAAAGCTAGTTTTAGTAAAAATATTTAACGGGTTCTTACACCGTTTTTTTTTTCTCGTATTTGTGTCAAAGTTTAGTTTAAATAATTACCGCAAAACTCAAAGACGATCAGAAACATTATTCCTTTGTTGCCTCGTTCATCCATGGAAAGAAATGGGGATGTCCGTACCAGAGTTAGAAAAGATCATTATCATTGATAATCATCACGATAATTATCTTGATAATTTTAGAATTTATTGGAAAACCAAATAGCTTGCGCTAGCAATGTCACTCCATGTGTAGCCGATCATGATTCGCGAAAAAAGAAGCTCACAAACAACAAACATGAAATAATTTTCCTCACTGTTTCTATTGTTTTTCTCAATTATTTCTTATTCATTGTGATTAGAAACGAAAATGCTGAAGACTAGGTGCTGTTTGGCCTGGATTAGAGGGATTATGCGATAATGTTCATGATAATTTCGAACCCTGGTTCATACCATTCTAAGCTGGCGTTCTACAGTTTCACGGCCGAAGTTAGATATCAAAGTAAATATTTTGTATTTCTAAGAACTTGATCAAGATAAAGTATATGCAAGTTTACTCAGTCTTAAGAACCGCCAGATGGACTGTCAGATAAACTGTTATAAGATCAACGAAATGTCACGTTTGTCTGACAGTAGTTGCGTAACAGTCATATCGGTCGTTGACTTGGCTATTTAGGTCGAACATTACATTAGTTTATACAACAGTGACAGTTAATTAGTGACAATTAAAACATACAGCGTTGAGATATAGACGTTGCGTTGTTAAAGATATTGTTGGAGATGACATTAATTGCGATATTCATATCTTTGATACTCTCGCCATTTTTTCCTTCGTTTACGGATCATCATCATCATCATCCTATACAGGGTATAGCTGTAGACAATTTTATTACTTTAAAGGGTGATTTTACTTATGATACTGAAGAACTACGGAAGGAACCTACGAAATTAGGTAAAAAAATACTGAACAACTTTCCCCAATGAAGCGAAAGGAATTTTGCAAAAAAAAATCAACTTATAACACGCCCCACTGCAGGGCATAGACCTACCCTCAGGTCGCGGTAGTGTATATTTTCTTTGCCTCAGGTGTATAGGCGTTAGTCCACTATGCGTGCACAACGCGGATTAGTAGAGTTCACATACGCAGAAGAATGTTGATGATGTTGATCCTGGTTTACAGGACTTACAGCGGTGGGAATGTGTGGTAAGCCTATGCCCGAAAAAAAAAATACTCAGAAGAATTTCTTCTTCAGCGTATGTCGATTTCCTCACGATGTATTCCTTCACCGTTTGAGCAGTCGGTATTACGTACGTAAGTTATCATCATCATCATCATCTTATTAAGAGGTCTTGTCGGTGGAGTTTTAGCGCATAAGTTTGAAAAAACTCAATTCACTTTTTGGCAAGCAAGGCCAAATCGCCAAGGCGAGTGGAAAAGACGAGCACGCGATCTTTATTATTGGTTGAGATCTGGTTTGCAGTCTGGCTTAACATTTGCGATTTGCTTGAGAATAAGTATGCGATTAGTTGCAGCCCGGGTCTATGTTAGTTTCAATAATAGAACCCATAAAGCACAACATACTCGTAGTACTAAAACAGCCAACAATTTCTCACTTATTTACCAAACGTTTTGTAGCTAAGACTAACTGTTTCTTAACGTTAGTAACACAATGTTTATTAGTCATTACTGTACTAATGCCTGCAGTGGGTGGTCTTTACCATTGTTATTTTGATATGGTATTGGTGACAGTATCGTTGTCTATTGTTTAATGACAATTATAATTCATGAATCTCTACTCTCGGTCAATGCTTTCGTACATGATGATTTACATATAGGTATGATGCGATTTCCTTGCTATTATGATGGTAGTTAGGGGATGATAAAACTGAACAACTTTCTCCATTTTCTCCGGCTAAAAGTCAGCATGTTTCTAAGAATCCTGTAGATAGATCCATATATCTTTTGATAATAAAGGAGTAAACCATTGATTCATCACATCTCGTCTCTCAGCCGATGGACGTTCACTGCTGGACATAGGCCTCCCCCAAGGATCGTCACAACGACCGGTCCTGCGCTGCACTAGACTAGGCCGTCGGTTTCGGTCATCGAACCATTGGTTCAAGGATCTTAAACTTAGACATCGTTGCGAGACGCGCCTTCTTGTTTGCCGCGAACGAGCATGTCTACGGTAAGTCTTCAGTGCTGTAATGAAGTGTTTAGTTTGCAAGATTCATTCACATTTTTACACACTAGAATCGTATCCTGGAAAAGTATTTGCTTTTCACCGCCTCATGATTTTTAGTGTCATGTAATCAGTCTTGTGCCTTGAACTTGAAAAGTGAGCAGAAACAAGCTTACCTTTGCCTCAGCCTGACCTGTTTGTTATCGAAGTCGAGACAAGAGAACACGCCCATCCAGAAGATGCCTATTCACTCTTGCACCCGGAGATTGAATGTATGTTAATGTTCAAATTTCTTAAACTCCAAATCCACTTTTGCGGAGAAACTCTATGATAGTTGGTAAATAAATATGTGATATTTCGCACGTACGCAAGCTGCAGACTTTGTAAACTTCAATAACACTGCTGACTAATTTCACAAGTGCAGACCTGACCCGATTAATAGGTAGTGATGCATTTTCCCCAACAATTAGCACAACAGTAAGACATTAGTTAGACCTTCGCAGAACATTAGTTTGACGTCAAAACAACCGTTGGTTTACAGAACAAAAGACGTGTAAGTATGTCACCTGCATTCAAGGAAACAATTACCCGAAAACGTGGAATAAATTACCGAAATAAATGACCGTGGCTTTGTAAAATAGTGGTACTATTCGAGTATGCTTAGAATCGTCATTACTTTTTGTTGGTACAGGGAAGTAGACCAGTAAATAAACGTCTTCCTTTTGTCCTAGAGTTGGTAGAATCTGTCACTTTTGATGAGTTTCCTTGTCCCCTAGCATTCACTGTTATTATTAAGTATTATTCATTGTTGTGAAGAAATGGATTCCATTAATTCAATTGCTGCACGCTAAGAATATTATCGTTGAACGATTTTTCCTTTTGTATCCAGACTTTACCCACTTTTATTTCTGTCACTATCCGTTAACAAACACGTAAATTCACGATCATAATCCTTTTCGTGGTGGTCGTAAACTGGACTACAACTACCAACTATCATACTTACCTATTTGAAACAATGTTTGTAGTCAATTTATGTCAAAGCACAACATCGAATAGTAACATCTAGCAGCTATATCACTGCATTAGATGCTACAATTTGATAGTCAACACTGACTTCACACATGTGTATTGGACAACCGACAACAATAATGCAATGCTGTTATATTTACTAACCCACATCAATTATGCAGTACACTTGCGTTCCAAATGTAACGCATTCACACAATTAATTGCCTCAAGTGGGCAAGACAAATTGTTTTGTGTTCATATTCGGTTCATAAGGTCAGTAGATCATTTCTACCATATCAATATGACGATTGGTCTAGTAATTGGAAATGGGACAGTGATAATGTTACTATGGGCACTTTACAGTGAGATGGGAATGTATCTGAACCAGAATCAACCGTTAGGATCATTCTGTCCTCTGCCACACCATTGACACTCGTCATTTCATACAGATTTATGGGAAAGATAAGCATGTGCGATACTGAGTGAGAGTGCTAGAGAGGCAGGAATAACGGAATAAGCCACTGCCTACATTTTCCATTAAGTTTCCTACCACGTGAGGTTAAAATTGTTAGAGGGCATGGAGTGTTTGTACTATATAGTATTAGATTCTGTATCTTATACTAACCGCCTTTCTAAGTGTTTTACATTGCTTCGACAATATATGAATTTCTATAGATTGCTTTATTCATCATCATCTCAGCCGATGGACGTCCACTGCTGGACATAGGCCTCCCCCAAGGATCGCCATAACGACCGGTCCAACGGGTTCCCGCCGCCTTTACCAGCATGGGTAGCATGCCACCGTGATACAGCGAGCGCTATCACACCTTCGCTCTCTTTCTATTTGCGTGCGAACGAACGAGATAAAAGATGTGATACAGCCGTATCACGTGTAGCATGCTACGGCTTCAGGTCGTCGGTCCACCGTGTGCCCCTACCCACGCTCCGCTTTCCGGTACGCGGTGGCCACTCGAGAACTTTTCGGCCCCATCGGCCATCGGTTGCTTTTTTTTTATTAGTTAACCTCTTCGGTAAAACGTTTTACATATTGGTGCAGTCTGATCCGCTTTACAGGGTATTGAGTTAATAGTAGCATGCATTATGTACTTACGAGCTTTTACCCGCGACTTCGTCCGCATAAATTATATACCAGATTTTAAGTCAGATGATAAGCTATCAAACAAAAAAGTTTCATCAAAATCGGTTCAGTAGTTTTTGCGTGATACTCGAACAAACAAACACCCAAACATACAAATAAACAAACAAACAAATAAACAAACAAACAAACAGACAGACAAAAAATCTAAAAATTGGTGATTTGGAATCAGGGACAGGTAAAAACCATATCGTAATTTTTTTTTGTAAATATCTTCAATGTACAGACACACTTAGTCTTCTGTTACAGTTTTATAATAGTTTAGATACTTGCTCTGTTTGACAGAAGGCTAATTTACAAACCCATCAAATATTTTCGTTGTGTCTGGTTCCATCTGCATCAGAGCTCCAAAATGAGCGAACTTAGGGCTCTTACAGACGAGCGACACTTTGCTGTCGCCGTGGGTCGCAGGACATATATGCTGACACTTTTTTAAGGGGATGATTAGACCGTCAAACTGAACAACTTCCTCTATGGGACCAACATGGAAATCGCGAAAAAAAAATCATCACTTCCATACAAAACTGCAAACCTACTCGGAGCCAAACGTATGGACAACTGTTTTTTTTCTTCGCGATTTCGATGTTGATTCCATAGAGAAAGTTGTTCAGTTTCATAGTCTGGTCATCGCCTTAAAAAAGTGTCAGCATATTAAGAAGGACCCTGTATATAGTATCTTTTGTTATATCTAGAAATAATACCTATTATTTTTCACGCAGTCGTATAATTATCATAATCGCTAGCATTAATCATACAAATTGTAGGTATAGTACTGTTGTTATAAAGCAGTGTTGGCGTATAACCGTTATTTGTATAGTGCTGTGTAACGCGGTAAAAGATGAACAATACGATTTCCATATCCAACGGTGCGTATGTGTGTATAGCTATAGAAGTGACGTATTGTGACGTCACGCGACCTACATGCTGGGTCGGCGTCCGACTCGCATCATTTCATGGTTCACGCCGGTTCACGGTGGTTCACCAAACTTTACGAAGGTCTATGGTGCGAATGGACAGTTAAAAACGTAGGCTTTTCGAAAGCGGTTTAGTTTTCGTGGAAAATTTTAAACCGTTTCGCGTGCAGACGAAATTGTCAGATGTCAGAGTTTTGGGGAAGTTTTTTGATTGAACAGTTGAGGGATGCTAAGGTAATTGAAGTTAAGACGGTGCGCTTATACAGCGTGTAACATTTTATATGTTTCATATCTTAGGAAAAGCTTCATACCATCAAGCCATTTGAAGACAACATAGAAATCAACATGGAACATCAACAACAACAACATAGAATAAGAATATTTATCTTTATCTTATCTTAAATCGCAAATAAAACTGTTCCATAAAAATACGTCAACGGTTAATCGACCAAAATGTATGGATCAGCTGATTTTGTTTACGAAATTTCGATTATGGCTCCGTAGTGAAAGTTGTTCAGTTTGATGGTCCTAAGCGCTCTATTTAATATGTACCTATTACCTAACGCATTTATATAACTCTATAGGTATAATAGGTACAACTCTACAAATTGTGTCATACACACAAATACGTACAAAGACTTCAATTGTGATTTAGAATTGCCAATAGCAAAATGCATTTTGCAGAACAAACAGTACCTACTAACCAATAATAATGTTTTGCCAGAAATTACTATTTGATGACCCATTTTGAAACCACGATGTTGGCACCATTGCTATGCCACAGGGAAATTCTACAATGGAAATAAACAAGGACATTTGAAATATTATAATAATTGGTTTATTCATTATGCGTCACACTCCATCGATCATTTGCCCTATATAGACTTAGCTAAAACACTACAAATCGTATTAGTTAGTAAGAGTGTTTAAACCAATCAGTTTCACACTTCTTAAGCACCACAGAGTGCAGAGAATATAACCTGTAACATACTGACGTTTGAAAGGGCCAAGCATGCCAACCCCGAGAAAACGACAAAAATCGAGACGTGCCCCTGTCTTTGTTACTTTGCGTTTGCGACATCAACAGCGAGCGCGCATGACGGTTTTCTCGTTTTGTCGCTTTGAAGTGCGTGGCATGCTAGCTAGCCCTACAGGTGGATAAAAAAATGATACATGAAGTTTATGGTGTCGAGACCTCTTCTTCTGTGCAAATTCGAACACAAAAAAACATTCCTTCTAGTTTTACCTTCACCATCATATTAACAGCTACGGCTCTTGTCGGTGGAGTACCTATTCGCCAATCCTGTCTATTGTCCGCTAGTGTCTTGAGTTCTACCTCAAAAGACCATAATGGTTTGTGGTACCTACGTGGTTTGTGTTAACATTAGATAGTTTCATGAAGTGGCATGTATCGTGTGAATCACTGTCGATTTCTGAATATTGATGATGAAATCGGAGCAATGTCCTATGGTCAGATATCCGTGGAATTGCAAGCTTCTGTTTCCTTCCTTATCCGTTTTACGTCAAACTATTAATATTGAGTATTGTCTTCTGAGAATTATTAATGATCTGGTTGACTTTGGATGAGTATGTTTAAGCGTACCTATAAGCTACTTGTTGAATACAATAATTAACGGTACATATTACGATACATACATCGGGATCTTTTTGACTCTTAACGACAGATACGCAAACCCGCAGAATGCTACATTGATGGATTTTGTCGCAAAATGTCGTATACGTCCGGTAAATAATAAGTAATACTTTATACGTTGATTTCAAGGATGTCATTGAAGTCATCAAAATTTGTTGTTAAAGAGAGGTATTTGACGAAAAGCATAAATTTTAAATTAGCACCAGTTAGAGCGCCTAGTTATCCTAAGAGCACCAGTATTAGTGCCCTTGACCGGTTAATATTCCTGTCTTCTTTCGTGTCAGAGCTATATCGTATGACAATAACTCATGCTGTAGTGTAAAGATTAGCCAGTCAGAAATGGTCGTATCGAGGCTGAATGCCAATTGCCCAGAGTGCCACCTGATGAACTCAGGTTCCGTCACTCGGCGAGGCCCTTTCCTTGCACAATGCCCAATATTCTCGTGTCATCGTCGTCGTCCTCGTTTCCTGAATATCTCTGACTACCCCTCGGAGAATATAGTCTGCTATGCTATGCTCGTGGAAATCGGTTATATTACTCTTTGAAAAGCTTTTACAATATTTTCCATGGCAATCTCAAAACACTTTCGATCGCCGCTAAAAACCTTTTTCACACTCAAACCCATAAAACACCACTCAATTGAATGTCAGGTCATTGTTCCCAGTAGTTTATTGTACTTACAATATCCCACCCACATCACTCTTATACCATTGACGTAAGTATGAATTTTGTTTGATCCGCGGTTCGTACCATCTCTGACATATAGCCCAATCTATATAAGAAGACCTTTGAGTCTTTTGTCTCCAACTCTAATTCCATTGTCATAGGTATGTATATTGCGTGATTCACGGGACTTTTTAACGTGAAAGGAACCAAGAGCACAACTGACCCGCTAGTTTACATTGCGCCCACGCATCTCATCTGTGCGTTAACTGTTTTCGCGTTACCATACGGTAGTAAGAGTAACTGTCATTAGGTGACAATGTTTTTTTTTTGTTTGTTTCGGCCGGAAGGATACGGGTTGTTAAACTTTACAGTTGTGTCGTGAAAATGCTATTTCTGGACAGATCCGTCGACAGTTAAATGTGATTTATGAGTTTATGTATGACTGTTACTGTGGATTTCCGCGTTTATGAGATGTGATGAAAATATAATATGAATATTAAATATTTGTTTAAGATCTAAACGTACTCGTATACAGGGTCCTTCTTAATATGCTGACACTTTTTGGACCCTCAAACTTAACAACTTTCTCTATAGGAGCATAGAAATCGCGCAAAAAAATCAGCTATCCCGTACATTTGGCTCAAGTAGGTTACCAGTTTTGTATGGAACAGCTGATTTGCTATCGCGATTTTGATTCTTCTTATCGTGTGGGCAGAGCCCTGGTGTCAGAGTTTTTTCAGACCGCCTTACGGCCTCTGACGTGGTTTTTATGTAACGACTACTACCACCAGAGATAGTAGCCGGGACCAACGGCTTAACGTGCCATCCGAAGCACGGAATCATTTTTCTTTTCAGACAATCAGGTGATTCAGCCTGCAATGTCCTAACCAACTGGGGAAAAACGCACAAAGTGACATATCACTAGGTGTCTCCGTGGGAATCGAACCCACGACCTCCGTATCGAGAGCCAATGCTCTTAACCATTAGACCACGGAGGCAGTCGATGCTATAGAGAAAGTTGTTCAATTTGACGGTCTGATCATCCCCTTAAAAATGTGTCAGCATATTAAGAAGAACCCTATTTATGTTTAAAAAAAATCTGTAATGTAGTGTACTTTGAACGTGTTTATTTTTTAAAATAATTATCTACAGTTAATTTACAATGTTTGTCAGCCATCATCATCCTACCATCATATCATCATCAGCCTACAACTCTGTCATTGGTTTTTCAAATACAGTAGGTACCAGCTATGGTTAATAAGTCAGAATAGAGAAAAAATTATCTAATATCACAGAGGTCGTCTACTTCCCGAGAATCCGTCTTCACTCAAAGAAAAACAAATTAATAAACGTCTTTCTTGCAACGTAATTGAATACAAATTCAACAAAAATATTTCACAGAACAAACAATCAAAAGAGGCATCTACTAGATATCTAGCTTAACAACTAGGTTAATTATACATTGTTCAAAGTTAACTCCAGGCTTGTTATTAACTTATAAATAACTGCAATTAACGTATTAGAAAGTTTAATTATTGCGCTTGCTCGTGTTTGTGGTGGTTTATGAAACATTGATAAATGTCTTGTAATAACTATTGTACTGAGATTGAGGAACTGATGCATCTTACGGTCTGAAACGTCTGAGAGAAATTGCGCTACATGTTGTGTGTTCGATTCCTGGCCTGTACCAATAAGTTCTACGGAATTTGTGTACGGTTGTATTTGTCATTATCACTAGCTCGGCGGTGAAGGAAAACATAGTGACGAAACCTGACCCGAGAATGAAAACAAAATATTATAAGTTAGTATAGGTGAGCTTGGGGCGAACATAATCGACCAGCAATGGTCGCAGTGCTACATAACGAACCTTGCTAATAGCCAAATAGTAATAAATTCTGTGTGCATCCGTAGTTCGACATCGAACCTTTTTAAGACTGTCCAATCTATCCATTCTTTTGTAAAGTCGAAGATGGCCGACCATGTCTGTCGAATGCACAAATTGTAACGCTTTGGATCCCAAAAAGTAGTTGTTGGCGTCCAAGTCGTCCTTAGGAAGAGGTATAAACCATAATTATCGCGTCAATCCATCCATCGATTGGTACAGAAGTGCGATTTTTGAAAATCATACGAGCGACTTGGCAGTGGAAAGATGCATAATCTCCATAGTATTTTTGACATTTTCTACTGCCAAGTCGCTCGTATGATTTTCAAAAATCGCACTTCAGGTATAATGTAGACGTCGATATAATTAAAAAAACAAAAAACTTTTGATTTACTTTTAAATTCACAGACCATGCTTGAAATACTGTGATGAAAACTTTTCGAGCTATGGAGCGGAAAAACTGTGGTGTCAAGGCAAGGAACCCATGGTACAATAATATACTGCGCCTGGTATTCTCTTCCGACCACGTGACTGACACAAGCCTACGTCATCATACCCTTTTAACATGTTTAGCGGCCATTTTTTTGTGACGTAGGCTTGTGTCTCTCTGGGAATAGAAGACCTTGTTTTTTTAGACCATGCAAGGAACCACTGGACGCTTGCGGTCAAGCTCGCCGAATATCTGGCCAATCTAAACTATTATAAAACTGTAACAGAAGTGTGTCTGTACTTTGAAGATATTTACAAAAAAAAATTACGATATGGTTTTTACCTGTCCCTGATTCCAAATCACCAATTTTTGGATTTTTTGTCTGTCTGTTTGTTTGTTTGTTTGGGTGTTTGTTTGTTCGAGTATCACGCAAAAACTACTGAACCGATTTTGATGAAACTTTTTTTGTTTGATAGCTTATCATCTGAATTAAAATCTGGTATATAATTTATGCGGACGAAGTCGCGGGTTAAAGCTCGTAAAATATAGAAATAGTAGAACAATTGACCAGAAAAGAAGAAGAAATAACCGTAGAAATAACGTTTTTTTATTGAATTGTGCAGCTTATGTAGGCATTGGTAAGATCTGCACTCAACATCAAAGTTCAATCCTAACTACGATCACGTGTTCTTATACCTCTACCTCCACATCAAAGGACAATATGCAGAACTACACAATAAACTAGTAAGGTCGTATACTCTGAGGTCGTCGTCCAAGGATTAACTAACAATAGTCCCAGACTGGACTGAACTTGCCATGTGATCGTAAGATCATTTACATACTCAATTTATGTGCAGACGACGCGACAGACGGGTTGAACACTATGTCCCTTTTGATGAGTTCTGGGGTGGAAAATTGAGAATATTTTTATGTCAGTCTATTTGTTACCCGCGACTTTTTCTGTGTGGAATTTTTATACCTTTGTCTGTATTTAGGATGTGAGCTATCTTCCTGTAATTTTTTTTTGAGATCAGTTCATATAGCTGCAGGTAAGGTAGTAAAGATACAGACAAACACACTTTCGATGCTTCTAATATTAGTGTGATAACGGTTAAAAGCCATTGCCATTGTGTTCCGTCGTAAAGTTTCACCAAATGGGTACAAATTCCTTTTATGGATAAAAAAAAAACAACGGGTTGCACTCCGGGAGTGCCGGCAGCAGTGAAAACTTGAACATATAAAAGTACTATCATTTATGTAGTAAAATACAATATTCATTTATTGCGCTATCGTACACAAACATGACAATTTATGCCGCTTAAACGAAATAACAGGAACAGGCATACATTTTCGATCAGATCAGGTCAGGGTGACGTCACGGTCCTGACGCGAGTTTAACATTTTTACCCATACCAAAAAGTGCTCAACGCCGCTAAAGAACTTTACACTTCAAAAAAATTCAATGAAAAAATTATACTCAATTTCTTGGGGACTTTTATTCAGAATAAATGTTGTGATTGAATATGTTAGGTCTAATTTTTCCACGGTTTTATCAGCACGACTAGTATGCCAAGCACGACTAATCGAGTAAATCGTCGTGCGCACCATAAAGGTATCATATAGAGGAACTGACAGCTGAGAGAGCGAGATGTACCTAGCGGCGCCACTGTATAATAGAAAGAGATACGTGACGCGAGGCAATAGAACCGTTTTTGGGAACTTGTCGGCACAATCGACTGGGTAAATATTCGTGCTTTGTGAATAATTAATTAGTGAATCTAAAGTGAAGTCGTAGATTATTTTGTGAAATATACTAACACTATTTCATTAAATTACCTACGATTTCACGTTAGATTCACAATTATACACAGAACTCGGAAGTTTTAGGGTGCCGATAAGTGCCGACAAATGCACAAAAATCGGTTTCATTTGACAACTCATGTCAGTTACTCTATTCCGACAGGTATAATAACTTTATGGTGCGCACTCACTTTTGGCATGCGTAAAGTAACAAAGACCATCTCGATCCTCCTCGTTTTCCAAGAAGCGGCATGCTAGGCCCAATGATGTGTCTTCAATAGATACTACTGCGGGTAATTGCATGTGCATAAACTTATCAATCATGATATATCTCGAATTAAACAGGGAAATCGATTAGGTGCCAGAATAAATTTATGCGCAGTATTAATAGCTTAGACTGATGTAGAGAAATAAACAAAATCTAAAATTGATATTTAGACGGAATCTACTATAAAACGCAAGCAGTAACCTAATCTCATGAATCATGATCTTGAGTCGTAATTGTATGAAATGCCCTAGATTGTATGGGTTCCAAGGATCGGATGTAATGCCCTAGCTATATACTATTTTGGATTTCGAAGCTAGTTAGACAGTGCCGACTCTTAAAATGTAGTGATTCCATTCTCTTTGGTTGGTCTATGGTCTCTGCGGATCCACCATACCACTGGCCATACCCTTGGTCTTCTTCTTATCGTGTGGGCAGAGCCCTGGTGTCAGAGTTTTTTCAGACCGCCTGACGGCCTCTGACGTGGTTTTTATGTACCGACTACTACCACCAGAGATAGTAGCCGGGACCAACGGCTTAACGTGCCATCTGAAGCACGGAATCATTTTTCTTTTCAGACAATCAGGTGATTCAGCCTGCAATGTCCTAACCAACTGGGGAAAAACGCACAAAGTGACATATCACTAGGTGTCCCCCGTGGGAATCGAACCCACGACCTTCGTGTCGAGAGCCAGTGCTCTTAACCATTAGACCACGGAGGCAGTACCCTTGGTGGTAGGACGGGTCGCAACCATACCACTATTTCAATGTAGACCTTTTAGTTTTTCGAGGACAGACTGAGACTGTCTGTCTTGGGACTCTTGGATTAACTTTTTTCGATGACTAACATGAAACAATAAGCAATCTGAAAATGCTACTTTATTTTGTCTGTGCAGCACGGAATTCTTGTAATTTCACCGCAGGGAATCAATATCGGTGGTTTGGAGCTACCACCGCCATCCAATAAGGTGCAGGTTCAGTGCCCGGTCTGGACAGAGTCAATGGCTTAACGTTCAGACGAGGAAAGTCAAGGAACTTAAGCTTTGCCTTGCTAGTTTATATTAGATTATTCTTTACATCTTATCCTCATTGTTCAGTATTGCTACAGCTTTATACTATTACTATACTATACTGGCCTTGAACTTTCTAGTCCAAAAATTATTTTTGCTAATTTCCTGTTGGTTTCTTAGGGAAAGTTTTTTAGTATAATGGGTAAAAAACATCCCATAAAGTAATGCAACTGTTTACCCAAACACCCTGTATTCTCCGGTAGAGTTGGGTAATTTATTAGTTTATGAGATTAACACTTGCCACGAAGTGCATTTGATTCCAAAAAACTGATATACGATATATGTACACACGGCGACACATCAAGTTACCCAAAACCAAAATAAGCTGGCCGCGCGATGTTATACTATGCCGACGCGCGGCCAGCTTTTTTTTTTTTTTTGGGTTGCTTGATGTGCCGTCGTGTGTACCTATGAGCAATGAACCTCTAGCTCATTCTTTCTCATTCTTGCAATTTTTGACTGAACCTTTTAACAAGTTTTAACTAACATCTCTGAAATCTGATCGGACACTATTCAAATATTTTCTTTTATAATTTTTAGGGGTGAAAATGATTTTTTATTAGCATAGAAATATTTACAAAGGTCTCTGCAAGCAATCTTCAACTTGGTATTGAAACTTTTTGCTATCTAGTCTTGTGCTATTCTAATATAATGTATCGCATGTATGTATGGTCGCTCTAAATCTTTTTCTATATACCGTTTAGATGGTGTTTCTTTAAAATTGGTAGGTATGTACTATCGCGGACTTTTCCGCCTGACCACCACTAGGCTCATTTTTTCTTGCATACTAAAAAATAAAAGCGATGTCTTACCCCGCCCTATTGATGAATAGACCAATTAATAATAGTTTCCAAACAATAAATTTTGGGCGAAATTATGCGATTTTTTTCTTAAGTGGTCAGGCGGAAAAGTCCCCGATAGTACGTGGCAATATAAATCCATTATAATTTACATGGCAGAAAAAGTGTAATTCTTCTATTGGTACAGTCGCCAATCGAAGTTGATGAGAAGTAAACTTTATTTCTATGAAAATAAGGTTCTGAAGAAAATTAATATTCGTTGCCAACGTTCCTTGTTTTTTTTTATTTACACCTCATACGATGCGTTCGCATTAAATCCGTCATTCATAGACTTAAAACCTGTAAACCACTTATCTCAAGCCCAGGGTGGGTTAAATGTGACCCACCCTTACACCTGGAATATACTGTGCTTGGACAGGTTAATAATGTATAGTGTACGGTAGACTAGAATCGTTATTTCTAAAAATAAATCCGCGTCGATATCTCAACGGGGTAATTGGAGACTAGACTTTCTATTCCTAGTTGCCTCCGTGAACGACCGTCTTTAATAATTTATTTGTACATCCTTTACAGTTTACAGCTTTATTTGTAACTGGCTTTTACCCGTGACTTATCCCCAATAGAACCGATGGATTCCTGGAGAAATAAAATTTCTTGGAAATTGTCACATAGAATTATGATGACTAGACAATTATATTGAATGCATATAGGGTCCTTCTTAATATGCTGACGGTGTTTAAGGGGTTGAACTTTTTCTATGGGACAAACAAGGTCGAAACCGCGAAAAAAAATATTGCAACCCTTCGCGGTCATCGCGGCCAAAAATGTATGGCACAGCTGATATTTTTTTCGTGATTTCGGTGTTGGTCCCATAAAGAAAGTTTTTGAGGTCTGATCATACTCTTAAAAACTATTAGCATATTAGGTTAGACCCTGTAAAGATATTATACAGGGTCCAAGATTTTTTTTTGATCTCATAGTTGGTCCCATAGTAAAAGTTGTTGATATTGATGGGTACTTTCACCCCTTTGAGTTTTCGAAAGCAATTCCGTTACACCCTGTATAGCCGTCATATCAAATCCAGGGTAAAAAGTGTCCCAGTTTCAAGTTGGACTTCTGCTTAGACAATTTATATAGGGACTCGCCTTACGGTAGCATTTCCCCTTTGCCACGGTATAAGAACAATTGATCTTGTGCATTTACACCCAATTTTATACCTTATCACTAAACGAGACAGCCTATAATAGCAAAACAATAATTTTGAACATAGAACATTTGGGGTTCACACGAGACTACTTTTCATGATTTTTAACATTCAAAATTAGAATCTAAACTTATGGGGAATAAAATCCAAAGTTGCAGATTTCATGTTACCTCGCCCCCCGCAAAAAGTGGCAGAAATGTTTCTTAGTAGAATGACACGCGTAACTCGTCCCTATATAAATTGTCTAAGGACTTCTGCGATTTATTTACTCAACATCCTGTATGATATAGTAATTTAGTATAACATTACTAAAACGTGTTGTAACGATTTTAAACGTGTTCATTTTTTTTGTTGCAGGTAAATGAACTATTTTTTTGTAACCAGAAGCCGTACCATCTATCAGGTATGGAGTTCAGATCAGTGTTATTATACGCTTTATTATATATACAAGGGTTTTCGTTAGAGTAATCGTTTAAATTATAAATTGGTTTTTTAAACTTTGTTTTTGTAGCAATTATTTTAACAATATTATGTCAGCGGCCTTGAAATCATATAGGTTTTTTGATCTTTTATTAAAGAGTATAAACTAAGGCGTTAGGCTGGCTGTCCACCAGAGAATTGCGATATAGCTACGCTGAGTGCGTGGAACAAAAATAACCAATCAGATTACTCCATTTTCATAGGCTTAGGTTACCGAAGTTCTGGTGGACGAAATCGTTTTTTAGCAAAGCGAGTTCAACTCGATCCAGAGATGCGTGCTTAGGATATGAGCTAGAGATGTGTAATAGGAAATTAGGGATGTGTACTAAGGATGCGAAAGAGGAGAAAAGAGCTATCGTGGTTTCTCTCCTACGCGCTCTGTTACACATTTCGACGTCACACAGCTACCTTGCATCGCTTATTTACCTATTAGCATAACTAGGTACCTACCAAGCTAGGTAGCTAACCTAGGTAACTAAAGCTAAGCTGCGTAGCTAAGCTAAAACACCATAGTTTCATAGCTTCGCTAGGCACCTTCGCACAGCTAAGCTATATCGCATATCTCTGGTGGACAGCCAGCATTCGTGTTGCGAGTTACATTGATCTTTAAGTCCTGTATCTATGGTCATTATCTATTTATGCACCTAGTCATATAAAACCAACTAGTTAATATAACTTTAATGTGTTAAGTTTATGGTATTCTTATGACTATTACATCGCATGTTTATACGATTCAAGTAGACAGTAAAATCTCGCCATTATGTTGATTTTATTAATTACGAGCTTTTACCCGCGACTTCGTCCGCATAAATTGTATACCAGATTTTAAGTCAGATAATATGGTATCAAACAAAAAAAGTTTCATCCAAATCGGTTCAGTGGTTTTTGCGTGATACTCGAACAAACAAACACCCAAACAAACAAACAAACAGACAGACAAAAAATCAAAAAATTTGTGATTTGGAATCAGGGACATCTAAAAATCATATCGTAATCTTTTTTTTGTAAATATCTTCAATGTACAGACACACTTCTGTTACAGTTTTATAATAGTTTAGATCACAACATATTCCATGCTCATTGCTCATTTTAGATATTAATTATACAAGATATTGCTTCCTGTTACTGACTTAACTAACTTGAGAGGGCTGTGTAGCTTACAATTACCATTTACCATCATAAAACAAAGTTTTTTTCCCACTTGAATCACTCTTTAAAAATCATTGCAGTCAGTGCAAATTGTTTAAGGCTAATTATAGGTCGCGATTTGAGTTTAAAGAAAATTCTTTTTTTTAAATTAATGTCGACATTAAGTACTATACTTACGTAAATTGATTCTCATATGCCGCATCTAAAATATGGAACAATATACCGCCTCCTATCCGTAGCGCAAAGAGTACATACTGCATAAAAAGACATTTTAAATTGATATTGTTAGAAAATCAGAAAAAGATAATTAATGTGAAATATGTAAATAAAAATAAAACTAGGAAAAGAAACGAATTTAGGTAACGATAAATATAAGGAAATAAAAAGGTTCTCGGCATCTCCATTCACGGTCCATTACATAATTTTGATCAAAGTGAAAATTAAATGACAAGCTATCGAACGCGTTTATCAGCGGCTAGGGCATTGTGTGCAACCAATCTGCAATGTTTGTTTTTTGCGACAGTGTCGACACTATTTTTGCCGGTACGTGAAAAAGGGGTTATGCTGAAAAACAGCGCTGGTCAGTGTGTTTTACCACACTACCAGCAAAAGCTGAAGCCTAGTCCCTTTGTCATGGTATTTATAAATGTGTAATGTTAATGTTATATTTCATTTAATATGTTTAGATGAAATGATGTATAATTTTCTTTGCTGTGACAATAAATCTGTTTCTGTTTCTGTTTCAGTTTCCTCATATCTACAAATCTGCCAATAAATTCGAAAAAATCGAACGAGTTGATTATTTTGTCATAACAATAACAATAAAATATCTAGAAATGGGTTAAAATTCACTTGCAATATTTCACCCGAACGGACTTAAATAAATAAACAAGGCGAGGTAAATAAAAGCATGTAGGTAATTTTTTTTTAAATACCTTCTATAAGGTGTAGGACTATTAAGAGCCTATATCGAAAAATAATTTTAGCGAAACGGACGTGTGATAGCTTATATTACTGCCAGATGCGAGAGAAAGAGATGGGGCGGCGCGCGCGCCTGGAACGAATCAAGCGAAAAAACAAACTTTATTTAATTGTGATTGTACTATTTATGTTAGTTCAATTCTGCTCTAATCAAAAACTTAGATAATAGCAATCTCTTTTTTTTAAATAAAGTCTGATGTTTCTATTATTCACCGTTTAGCAGTTACAAGCGTTTATAGACAAAAACAGAGGCTACTTTGACTTGTTTTTCTATCGAGAAAATTTGTCTTAATCGTGTTTTGGCTCTAAACAAAACTTCAATTATATGTTCAATTTACACATATCCGCAAATCATACTCCTACTGTTAGTACTTCATGATATATGGAGCTTTGAAGAATCCTATTTTTTTTACATAGCCCCTTAAAACGTGTTGTTTGGCGATTTGCCGCTACACAGACTGTCATCTTAATAATTAATAAATAATTCTTCTCTAACAAGCTACTTAAAGCTAGACAGCTACTGGTATTAAAAGTAAAAACGTACATTTTGGACTCTTGCGCAAGCAATGAGAAAGTTTTCACGGTGTCCGAGCACAATAGTTGTACTTTTATTTTGAGAAGTGCACCATTATGCACAGGTACATTGTTGGGTACATTATGAGTGTAATTTTACTGTTATCTAGAACAGTTATTTTTGGATAGTTTTTATCGCACGTATAATCTGGGTTTTCACTTTCACTGCCTAATTATTATACATTGATGGAATAATGACACTTTTTATATTTTGAAGTAAAAGTTGCTCATACAGGTGTCATCATCATATTTAAACATGTTTAAGTTAAGCCTAAATACTTTTTGGTGCAAGACAGCCTAAAACTTCATCAGAAAGGTTTTTTTCTAATCTTTATTAAGTCTTATAATTTAACACTTATAGTGGGCAGTGGGTCTCCGCTTGGGCTGCAAGGTGTGCGAACCACATAGATGCATCTGCGGTTCCATGGTGGAGGCCAATGGGCACCACGCTTTGAGTAGCCGTCGCTGCTCGGGGAGGTTTCCTCGCCACCATGCCCTGAATGATATCGTCAGGAGGGCTCTCGTATCTGCCAACGTCCCGTGCGTACTTGAGCCGCCTGGTCTCAGCCGTGCCGATGGCAGGAGGCCGGATGGCTTGACTTTGGTGCCCTGGTAGAAAGGCAAGTGCCTTTTATGGGACGCAACGTGCGCCAGCACTTTCGCCGCCAGCTACCTGAGTCGCACGTCGCGGACGCCTGGAGCAGCCGCGGAGCTGGCTGCCGTCAGGAAGTGGGACACGTACTCGGCCCTGGTGACCGATTATCTTTTTGTTCCTGTCGCTGTTGAGACCACGGGGGTTTGGGGAGCCGAGGCTAAGACCTTCATTGCAGAGGTTGGCCGTCGACTGAGGGAGCGTAATTGTGACCCCCGTTCCGGGTCGTTTCTGGTGCAGAGGCTAGCCTTAGCAATTCAACGTGGCAACGCTGCAAGCATTATGGGCTCCTTTGCACCGGGGTCGACAAACGGCATGTTATTTGACTGAGCTTGTATTTCATTGTTCTGACGAAGCTTGTTGCTGATTTTTGACTGTTTTTATATCTTTGTATTTGACGACGCTTGTGCTGACCGCTTTATTTTTGTGATTTATCTTAATAATTTTTTGAATAAATTATTTTTCATTTAACACTTTATTTTATAATTGTGTGACATAAAATGAGATACTCCTTTGTCCTATGCCCTATTAGGGTAGAATAAAGGAATGCAATACAATAGAACAGAAAAATATTTTATGCATTTTTAAACATTGATAGAATAATGACACTTTTTAAAGAAATAGAGCACAATTTAAAATCTCTACCATAATTTTTTTTACGTCTGTCTCTTATTGGGGTAGAATAGAGAAAAATAGGCATTTTATAATATTTGGTAAATAGCGATTTAGTTTTTTAGTAATATTTATTTAATGATAAACATTTGTTAATTTTGAGCACAAGCATAAATATTGTTTATTAATTGCGCAGTTTATAATCTAAGTAGGAAAATTAAGTTCAATATTAATATTATTGTTTCTAGTGGCATGATAACTATGTGACATGGCAATAAAGATCCAACCGGAAAACCACATTCTAATCTGCCTTCGTTCTGTTATTGTTAAATTACCATGTATGTATGTTCATACATATTATTTCATGACAAAAATCAATTTGAAACATTCAACCAGTTTTTAAAATTACTAGTCAGTTATTTAACTATTTGACTGAAAGCATAAAATATAGGAACCATTTAAAAATAAACCATTCCATTTTTAAATTAATAATTTATTTGTGTTCCGATAGACTTTAGCCAATAGTCCGAGATCCGACCGTTAAATTATGCACTTATTTCTTTGGTGAACGAAATGTGATTCTGGTGAATGTTTATACAAGGGTTATAGAAATACCGCAAATACCTTTTCCATTATTGATGTTCAAAGAAGTCATTTTTGAACCTGGCAAGTTGCGGCAGACAGAAAGGTGACAACCCTAGTTTCTCAGTACTCTAGATAAGTCTCCTTCCGATGGCACCTCATTTACTTCCCAAACAGATAAGTGGAAAAAGTTATACCAAAAATCATAATGGAAAAGGTACTTGCGTTTTTTTAAATGTGTGATAGGTAAACATTTGAACCCAATCTCACCTCATGTTGATTGATGATGAGGCCGAAGATGTAGCATAATGTTTAATATGTTTACCTATCACACTTTAAAAAAAACTAGGTGCATAATTTTACGGTCGGATCTCGGTCTACAATATGCCCAATAATAGAAGGATCGATATGATATCGGTCAGCTGCGAATAGGCCAGACTGGACTCATGGCAACGCCCTGCCTATTTATTAATTTGTATACTCTATTTCCTGCAGTAAACGATCTTATAGCCTATCTAGTTTGTCATTAATACCACTTTTGAAATACAAATGTAGATTCTATGTTTGGCATGTCTATTTTTGTGCGGTATAAACGTTTTTGGTATTTGAATCTTATCAGAAATATATGTGAATGGGAATAAAATTGACGTATGCTATTCTAATTTAAATGCCTACTGTATTGATCAATAATACTTATAGTTTTACCGTAAAAAGACAATGCGGTTTTTGTATGGAAGGTTGGCGCCTTATTTTTCGCTGTTGTTTTTGGCGCGGCCAGCAACCAAACTTGAATATTATATTTTAGAATAAAGTAACAAACAAAACTTGTTAACATGTATATCCCTAAACTCAGTCCGGACGGAGATATAAAGGCTTGAAGTTGAAAATATTACCATAACATAACATAACATGAATATTCTTTATTTGCACACCAAAAAAATACAGCAACAAAAACACCATACGTGCCATTACGTGCACTTCAAGCCTTTATATCTCAGTTCGGACTGAGTTCCAAGATATTTGTAATAACAAGTGTTAACTTTATTTTGAACTATAATATTTAAGTTTAATTGATGGCCGCGCTAAAAAAAGAAAAAAGGCGCCACTTTTAGGCATAGGCTTTTAGTTTCTTTTTGTACGGTATTTATTTACATATCAACAAATGTCCATGCTAAAGCTAAAATGTTTTACAGTTCAACATTTTTACGCTTCAATGATGGTTTGGGTAGTGGGTATGATAAATTACCAGATTTGTGTATTTATATTTTTTTGAATTATACAGGGTGAAATTGATATCAATGGCATTCTTTTAAACTAAGAGTCTACGCATCAAACTGAACAACTTTCACTATGGGAGCAAACCGATCAAAGCAAAAAAAAATCTGCTGTTGCATACATTTGAGTCGAGTAGGCATTGCAGTTTAGTATGGGACAGCTGATTTTTTAGTGGCTCCGATCGGTTTGCTGCCATAGTACAAGTTGTTCAGTTTGATGGGTAGACTCATAGGTTAAAAGGATGCCAATGATTTCAATTTCACCCTGTATGCATGGGGAAATAATTTTTTAGCATAAAATTTGGTGACTTTAAACTAGGATTTAAACAAATAAAACCTGTTATATTAATAGTGAAAACTGCTGCTGAAACCTGAAACCATAGATTTTTATATGGTTTAAATTCGGTAAAACGTTTTCGCTTTTGTATGAAGATTTCCACTTGCCACATACATACATACATATGCTCACGACTATATTTCCCGAGGGGGTAGTCAGAGATATTCTGAAACTTCAGAACATCCACGTTTCACTAGTAGTACCGAAACTCTGTCCAGTGTGACGGGGAGTGAGCCCGTTGCCACTTGTAATGGACAGTAGGTACGATACATGCCTCGAAATTGAAGCATGCCGGTTTCCTCACGATGTTTCCACTTGCCAGGTCCTCTTAAAACAAGAAACATAATAACCTATGCAATACAGTACCAAAAAAAATGCAAGTGTACCTAGTATAAAACGCATAGTCATCAGTTCTAGTACCTAACCGAACGTCATTATTTCTCACTTTAATCCAATTTCAGGCTTTCAGCCCACTACTGAGCAAGGCCTCCCTGCACTTCTCCCCTTTAGGGTTACCAGATCCAAAAGTGAGATTTCCTGACAAAATCCCTGAATTTTCAATTAATTTCCTGACATTCCGTTTCAATATTCTGTTCTGGTATCCGGTAAGATCAAAAGTGCGAATGTAGAGTTCTCATTTAATAGGAACTATGGGGAAAAGAGACCGTCCAAAGTTCCTATTAAGAGTCATACCTATTTTGTCTGTTTTCGAACCGATTTTTGATATCCAAATTATTACATTTAATATAATATAGTTCACATAACAGTGTAGATACGTTCTTTCTGCAGGGCATCTAACCGTTGAAAACACGATTCTATAAAATTTTCTCGATAGAAAAGAGGAGCAAAGTAAGCTCGATTTCAGATTTAACACCAGTTTTACAAGAATCACCCTACACCATTTCTTCTGAATATACCATCATTTGAAAGGTAAATAATTATAGCAGGGCTTCTACCCGATGGATTTTCCCCAAACACCCAAGAGAAAAGATATTGATGAAAAATACTTTTTTTTGCGATCTTACTTTCAATTGAATCGGGATGGCTAATTGCAAAAGATTGCTTGTTAGAAAGAGAGGCTTGCTCTACTAAAACCCAGCCTTAAGGCTCTACTCTTGACACAATTCAATCAATTTTATTTATAGAACACATTTTGTTAGGTACTTATAACTTTTCAAAAAATCCTGCCAACTTAAAATTTTTGACAGAGGCACAAAATTTTATTCCGGACATGTCAGGAAAATTCCTGTCGTCTGGTAACCCTACTCCCCATCCCATACTAACCGCTTCTTTATAACGCAATCAATCTTGTCTCGCCATCTCTGTCTAGATAGCTCCGAGGGTAAGTTCCTTTGAGGGGGTTAGTTGGTGATCTACCATCCTCATGTTACTGTCTTCGTCGTGTTCAGAAACATAGACTAGTTCTTATAAGCGTAAAGTGGTAGTATAGACAATTTTTTGAATTTTTCTTTGGGCATGCACTGTATTTCCTATAGGTAAACAGTTTACCCGGTTTAACCAGACACTTCTTGTGTCCGGGCTAAACAGGATTATTTTATACATAGTGGTAAAAAAAACAATGTTACTGAAAATCAAGATCTAATTTCGTTTGACATTTTACAAACGCGATCAGGAACAGTAGAAATAGAGTTAAAATATGTACTGCGAATTTTTTGTAATAATAATTTGTAAGCCATAAGGTAAGACATGTAGGACTTAATAATTATTGTAACAACCGCTTGTAAAACTACTCATGTCTGACAAATAAATGCATCTTTTATCTTTATCTTTTAGTCTTTTTTCTTTGAACTTTTAAAAAAATTTACTTTAAATAAATGTACTATGGGCCTATGTCGATTTTTTTTTAGCGAAACAGCCGTGGGATAGCTTATATTACGGCCTGATGCGAGAGAAAGAGATGGGGCGGCGCGCGCGCCTGAAACGAATCGAGCGCCAAATCAAACTTTATTTAATTGTGATTGTACAATTTATGTAACTTCAATTCTGCTGTAATCAAAATTTAGAAAATATCAATCTCTTTTTTTTAAATCAAGTCTTGTGTTTCTATTATTCACCGTTTAGCAGTTCCAAGCGTTTATAGATAAAAATGGAGGCTACTTTGGCTTGTCTTTCTATCGATAAAATGTGGCTTAATCGTGTTTTGGCTCTAATCAAAACTTCTATTATATGTTCAATTTACACATATCTGAAAATCATACTCCTACTGTTAGTACTTCATGATATATGAAGCTTTGAAGAATCCTATTTTTTTCACATAGCCCCTTAATTGTAAATGTAGGCAATGGCGTACTCCTGTCTCGCTCGTACTCACTGAGTACCTATCGCCTACGAATAAGACCTATCGCACATGCTTATCTCTTCTTGTAAATTTGTATGAAATGACAGCTAAGTGTCCAAGGTGTGTGATATCGATTTGATACCGATCTAATCGGGCAGTTACATAATGAGACCCCTTCTGGCTGGTTAGGTAAATATTGACACAGATAAATAAACAACATTATCACCATAATACAAATTAAAAATAAATGTTTTGACAGCTCTAAATATCATTAAAAAAGAGCAAACAAGGAAGCGTAAAAACTAACGTCTTGAACATAAAAAATATTTGAATATCTGTGCCAAATATTTCAACCTATTTATCAAGTATTGATCTGGAATCGGCATAATTAATATTTTGACAGCTAAATATAATTAAAAAGAGCAAACAAGGAAGCGTCCAAATCGTCTTGAACGTTCTAAATACTTGAATATGTGTGTCAAATATTTTAACCTATTTATCAAGTATTGATCTGGAATCAGTCCGTGTGTCCTAACGAGCGTAGAACGCAGAGGCAGGTACTCCCATGGAGATCTGCGTGCCGACTGAACGTAATTTTAGATCTAGTGATGGGAATACGTCGATGAAAATTATCGATAAATTTTAATTAATCGATTTTAGTTGTTTAAAGTTTAATCACGTTCCAATTAATTGTTGAACCTGGTGAAGGCGGCGGGAACCCGATGTTAGATGAGGGCAGCGCAGGACCAGTCGTTGTGGTGATCCTTGAAGGCCTATGTCCAGCAGTGGACGTCTATCGGCTGAGAGAAGCGCCTTTCTGAATCTTTTATAATGCGCACAGCCAAGGAGTGGAATGCCTTACCTGCGTCAGTATTTCCGAGTACTTGCAACCCGAATTCCTTTAAAGTACACTCGTACTTTAAAGGAATTCGGGTTGTAAGTACCAGAAGATGCCTATTCACTCGAATATGCATCTTCTGGGTAAGCTCGCTACATCTACGACCCCATCTTCGTCCTGAGGACTGGATTGAGGTCAAGAGCAAACCCATAGTTAATAAAAAAAAAAAAGATGATGATGAATCCAAGGTTCAGTCTCGAATAGAATGGTTGTAAATTCATAGTTTTAATATATTGATATTACAATCATATAAAGCGAGACACAAAGTTCAAAAACTCGAAATTGAGTTGCTTCCAGCGTTGGGTTAAGAGCCGCTCTATTCTCTTTTTATATGGAATGAAAGAGTAAATTATGGAAAACTTATTCAACATGCTCTGTATAACTATAGAAAAGATACATCTTCCCTGTCTGCTATATATTATTTTGTAGAGGAAAACGTAAAAAGCTTTTTCAGATTTGAAATTCAAGTTATCCAGGCGTGAAACTTAAATTGAAAACTTTAGTTTTGTTTGGCCGCTGACTGAAAAAAACATATTACCCTTCCTTTGCGTCGCGCAGTCGGGTAAAAAGAATTTTAACATTGTGTAACAAATGGGGTAAAATAGTGACAGTAAAACTATTTAATCGTAATTAATTTTAATATTTTTTTTTTTCAATGGCTTCGTCCTCCATCTTAGATATCATCAATAGAAAACGAAGCAGTGCACCGTCCCTCAGTTTAAAGTTGCGATAAAAGTATCTACGGCGCCGTGTATCGCACGCGATACAGGATGTCGCGCAATGACATAAGACGCATTTTAGTTCGTCATTCCTGAAGTACAATTAGTTCGAAATTAGAAAAAGCGCGTGTAATCGGGAGAGTGCGGTATCTGTTACAGACCACAGTAGTAATTATTGAATAATCCGTGGCCAAAGATGTAAGGTGGATTTCAAATATCGATACAGGAACAACACTATCGTTACAGAATAAGTTCTATTTTGGGTCGCCGCTAGCCCCGCTGCGCCCGCGCAGTTACAAAGTAAAAATAGTTAACGTAAAAATCACGTGTGTTTGATACACTAGCCCAGTCTGCCACGAGACGTCGACAAGTTGACACGTAACCTATTATCAGTAAATTATTATATCAAGGACTTTAAAATTGTATTTTAATTTGAATCTTGTTTTGTAGGGTTTAGAAGCCAATTTTGTGTGAGATTTAGTGAAACGCATGGAGACTGAGGTAGCGATAGTGGTTTGATTGTAATCAACACGTGGTCTGACCATTTTATTGCAATCTAACCTTAAACTCAATATCTCTTTGTTTATTTTATTTTAAAAGATGGATTTGCTCTTGATCTCAATCCAGTCCTCAGGGCAAAGATGGGGTCGAAGATGTAGCGAGCTTACCTAGAAGAAGCCTATTCACTCGTACTTTAAAGGAATTCGGGTTGTAAGCGTCAGTGTTTTCTTCGTCTTGGAATCTTTTAAAGTTAAAAGTCACATTGTCAGAGCAGAGGAGGTAACTCTACTTTGGAGTTATAGAAAAGTTTCTGACCACCTTGGAAGGGAATATGGTCATGAGCTCATGTGTGTATATTATATCCTCATATAATGGTTTTAATCTAACCTTAAGTCTGTATTTATCGGTAATGCTAATGACAATATGATGTTTATATTTTATTTATTATTTTAGTCAGAAGTCAACGTATTGGGACCTTCCCAATAGCGTTGTTTCAAGCTGATGTAATTTTTATAGTAGGAGAAGAATTTTCTTCCTTACGTATCAATTAATAAAATGCAAATTGTTCTGTCTGCTAGCCTTTTGTTATTAGTATTTTTAATTCTACATGTAATCGTTTAGCATTACCATAAGACAAAATATGTCACTAAGTAATACATCATTAATGTTGTCGTTTTCTCTCCTCTAACAACCAAAACATTGGAGAACAAGCCAACGAAATAGTCGTCTGTCAAATACAATTTAATTTTAAATTAAATTATGACAAGTGGTCAAGAGCAGTTTGTCTTGCTACATTTGCATTGTCAACTTCAGTATTTGTCTTTTTATTAGTCAAACGTTTAGTTTTAAAGTTTTGTAATGTAATTTCTTAAAGAAAACATTTAAGCTATAAATTAATCACGATAATTAAAAGAAAAAGCTTGTGTAGAAAGTTGTTAAATGGTGGTCCTGGTTTTACCAGAACAGTCGTTAAGCCAAAGGGGTTAGTTGAAGCGACTTAGAAATATTCTGACAGCAGCACCACTAACTTGCTTCTATCCATCTACAGTGTAGTGTAGACATCATCGACATCTGAATATTTACGTTCCACTGCAAGACAGTCCTACCTTGAAAGAGAAGCTGTATGGGCGTTAGTCCAGAACGCATGCCCAATGCGGATTGGTAAACTCTAAGAGCAAGGATCTCCTTTATTGTAAAGGCATAGAGGGAGCCATACTCTTAGGGTAAACTGGAGAAATTCTTAATCATTTCTTGTTCAGCATACACAAGTTTCACCCCAAGATGTTTCACTTCACCGTTTTAGTTCAGTCGGTATTCTTCTTCTTTTCGTCAAATCAAATCAAATCAAATATACTTTATTTTACACCAAAACATAAACAGTAAAATACAGAGAAAAAAATACAAGAGGCACAAAATAAGGCGGTCTTATCGCTAAGAAGCGATTACACGCGTCACTGTATTATTCGTCACTGGTTCTACAGTGGTGTTGCCTGATAGCGTCCGTCTATCGGTATTACGTACATAAGTTAGAAAAACTTATTGGTACACGGAATATCCGGAACCTCATGATCTACCTCTCCGCAAAGCACTATTTGCATGCCTTCATGTTATAGGCATGGAAAAGTGATTATGCAGTTTATCGGTAAAAATTCCCATCTGGCACAAAAACAAAAGCACAACCCTGAATGTCCAATCTCGAAATGGCGTCAGTTATTAATGATGTGAATTTTAAACCAATATCGATCTGGCGACCCTCTGCATCGGATCCCATCGCATCGCCTAGGGCGCCGGTAACCCCATTAGGGTAGGCATACGAGGGTGTGATTGTCGTGTCCAGCCATTTTATCTACAGTTGTTTAAAGCTACGAATGTAAACTTTATCACAAAGGTATAAGGCTTAATGGGGGAGGAGTCCAGTTTTGGTTGACAAAAATCTAGACAATTTCGGTTTTGTACTGCAGATTTTATAATGATGTTAACTTGGGGTGCTAGTGTCTGAAATATTATTTTCTTTAAATACAGCTAGGTTTGAATGTAATGTAGAGCGTCGATGACGCGTTGCGGAGAGGTATGGAAATTCAAACTTGAGGTCCGGGTTCGAATCCGCACGAACGAAATGCCATGTACAAATGAGTTTTTCTAACTTATGTACGTAATTCCGACTGCTGTCAAACGGTGAAGGAAAACATCGTAAGGAAACCTGCATTCGCTGAAGAAGAAATCCGATCCGTATGTGAAGTCTACCAATCCGCATTGGGCACGCGTAGTGGACTAACGAGAACCTTGAGGGTAGGCCTGTGCCCTGCAAAGGGACGTATATAGGCTGATGATGATGAATGTATATCGGGTTTCTGCAAAACGAATACAACTTTTTCTTTTAAAACTTATCATAACTGTCTTAGTTAGTTCGTTAGGCAATTCAAATGAAATGAACATTGATCCACTTCTGATTATGTCAAAACTTGATTAGCAGCTCAATAGACGATTTTAACACTCCATATCAGCATTGTTTCTCACGATTTCAAATCAACTATAGCTCTATTGTGTGATATACTGATCAAGAAAGGCAATGTTTTATAAACATCTTTATATTTAAACATTTATTTCTTTTGAGATAACATTATCTTTCCTTTCCGAAACAACTGCACAGCTGTCCAGGGATTTATAAGAACCGAGAGACAGCTAACAAAAAATTACTTCTTATTTTCGGTGGTTAATCTCTAACAAGAGATCTCAATTTTTTTTTGTTTACACGGCATCGACCTCTCCCGTTCCTCTTTCCCCATCGCTGTCTTCCCCAAGGATCTCAAATATCACCATCTCTCTCCAATCCAATTTCATGACTTAACAAGACTCATTTAAATCGATTTGTCTCGCCTTCACTCGTTGAGATTCCATCAGTAAACGCTATCGCTATCTCGGTCTGGCTTTTAAAACCTGTCCTGGATTTAATTTGCCTTTTTTGCGGTCGGAGAAATGTGGCGTTGGTATTAACCGAGCAATTTGAGATGCTGCTTTACTTTACGACTTATAAAGGAAATGTTTGTTGACATCAAACATCTGGTTAGGATCTTAGAAATGCACAATGCATACGCGTAGATGACGATGGCATCGGAGAAACAAAACGGTCATTATTTCTGTTCGTGGATGTCGTAAATTGATTTAAATGCCACCATTTACCATGAAATGTACAAATAAAACGTGCAGTGGCATTTTATTTACTGTCACCGCAAAGATTTTATATAATTTAGTCGGATATTACGGAGTTTGTGGCTTTTATATTGCAACATGTCGTGTGTGTTTTGTAACTTTTTACTAATTTCGTGGCCGTGAATGTTTTTAGTAGAGTATCAATATCTTTTATGATAGTATCAAACATATGACACTATTTTTACGATTTGAAACTAGTGTTTTTCGAATGTTCTCATGGAAAGAGTCTGTGTTTTAACCATTAAATATTTATAGCTCATTCATTATGAGACACATGTATTATTACTTGGAAAGGATTTCACTTTTTTATTTATAGTTAAGTTTAATGCGTTTCATTTGATACGGTGGATGTTTTATTTACATTTGGTTGCTATCATTTTCATTCAAAAGAAATAACCATCCTTTTGGCGCAGTCGGGTAAAAAGCGTTTGATCAAGACTATTATGTTTTCACAAAGGCTTAGTTAGATTGTGCGTAGTTATGATTAAGTAATTACAAACTACAGACTCTAAGAACTTAAATTCTATATTACGCACACTGCGAAAGAAAAATTGAATTGCCCTTAAAGCACACTACTTACCATTCTAAACTCTTTTTTTACATTTTTAGAAACTACGATTAATGATATGGAGATTAAAATAAAAACTCGAAAATTTTATTGAAGGAAATATTGAAGATTTTTTATTATTCCTAGTTCCACAAAACTTATCTTTCTAAACTTTCAGCAACATCAAGGTTAAACAGTCCCAATTCAGAAACCATTAACACATTAAACTCAAACATTTTATTCTTCGAAGAACGCAAAATATTAGGAATTACCTAAGCTGTACTTAATGCAACTGTTAATTTTTTCTAATATTTTGAAATTAGCACAGAATTAGTGCTATCTATCCACCCTGTAAAAATAAAAAAACTTTAAAATTATCAACAACTTTTCTGCAAATTGATTGCGCCACGACGCGACTATACAAGTAGTATGCCTATCGCAAAATGGACAATGACAAGCTCGTATCCAGACTTTTGGTTCGGGGGTTGGTGGGGTTTACATTCATTGAAACAACAACGTAAAAGAAATCCCTAGAATTAGTGTACTATGTGTAACACCCTGTTTACAAAAATACAAATAAACATTTAAGAGGGTGGTTAAGACCATCAAACTGAACAACTTTCACTATGGTACCAATATCGAAATCGCGAAAAAAAAATCATCATCATCATACCATTGCATTAGTTTAAAAGGGGTGATTTTACCCATGATACTAAACAACTTTCCCACAGAATTATACAGGGTGTTACAAAAATACAAATAAACATTTAAGAGGGTGGAGTGGTTTAGACCGTTAAACTGAACAACTTTCAATATGGGACCAATATCGAAAAAGAAAATCGGATGTTCCATCACCATCATCATCATATCAGCCGATAGACGTCCACTGCTGGACATTGGCCTCCCAAAATGAGGAGATTTGCCATAATCGCCATGATACGATGCGTTTGCGATGTTCCATTGGATACTAAATTACAGATCTACTCGAGCTCATGGGACAAAATATTTTTTTTCCGCGATTTCCATGTTGGTCCCGTAGTGAAAGTTGTTCAGTTTGATGGTCTAAAACTCTAAACCACCCCTTAAAAGTTTTCTATTTTTATTTTTACTTCTGTAATACCCAATGTTCACCCTGTATACCTAGCTAGACTAGATAGCTGCTTCGTTATGTTGGTCAATAGAATATATTAGATAGGTAAATTATTATCATTTTAGTTTCCAATGGTACGGAACTACGGAGCCCTCGGCAAGGAAGTTCGACTTATACTTAACCGTTTTTTAATTTTAATTGAAATGATCTACCCCCTCGGGGAATATAGTCGTGAGCATATGCTTATGCTTGAAATGAGAGTCTCAAAAATCTGCTGATATCCTTCACCTGAGCTGATTTCGGGGCTGTAATTACGATCACCGTCAAAATATCAACCCTTTTGTACTTCGACCAGTAAACAACAACCTAATCTTGTTTACAATAGCTGTAAACGCTGCTGTACAGTTACCGACTCTATTTATACGGTAAGAAGATCGATTTATCGATAACAGAAATGCAGTTTATTTCAAAACACGGAAACAAAATTCCAGAACGGATTATCAATTCCATTACCACAAATTAACCTACTTTCCAAATAAACAACAAAATATCGCCATAGTAGGTACCTAATTATGTACTCAATTCATCACAACATTGATGAGGCCAGTTGCAATAACTACAATTAAACAGTAATCACTAATCAGTCATTAATCATAACCAGAGATCGCGGCAAAATCGTCGAATACAGTTAAATGTGCACAAATAAATGAAATATGCTGGCTTAAGACGATATCACCTACAGGGTAACACAAAACAACCTAGATATATTTAAAGGGGGGTTAAGACCATCAAACTGAACAACTTTCACTAAGGAGCCAACATCGAGAAAAAATAAAAATAAAATCTGATGTGTCATACCAAATTACAGTAGGTACCTACTTGACTCAAACGTATTATGGGACAGCTGATTTTTTTTTACTTTTTTTTTATGCTGGCTCCATAGTGAATGTTATTCATATTGATGGTCTTGTCTAAACCAATCACTTAAATACTACTTGGGTGATTTGTTACTCTCTAATAATAATTTAAATAATATATTGTTAATGTGGCCTTGTAAGATGTTTTTCATGTTAGTTTTGAACATTGTGAATATCTTTATTCGTGCTGTGTACAGTTTTGTAGTTTATTCCATTGCATTGGCTTTTTATCTTGTAAAACACTGAATGTGAATTCGCTCAATACTTCAATCACCCCTACACAGAATGAGAGTGAATCTAAGTGAGCCCAAGGATCAACTCTTAAGACTTTCCTGTGTCCCGTAACGAAGTCAATCTAAAAGATGAAAGTGTATTCGAAATTACGAGCGCTGCCTCGGTTATACTAACCCGAATTAAGCCCAGGTTAACTTAAACATTGCAACTGGCTCTTAATTAAAATTGACAATAGTGTTCAGACATGCAAGTGAAGCTATGGCGACTGATCACGATATTTTCTAACTCCAGCCATTGCTGATTATAGTAATTGCATTTACATAATATACATTGTTAAACAGGGAAACTAATGTTATACAGGGTCTTTCACAATATGCTGACGATTTTTTTTGAGGAAATTATCAGACCATCAAATTGAATAACTTTCTCTATGGGACCAACATCAATATCGCGAAAAAAACATCAGCGGTCCTTTACATTTGGGTGGAGTAATAGGATTGCAGTTTTGTATGGAACAGCAGATTTCGCGATTTCTATGTTTTGGTCCCTTAGAGAATGTTGTTCAGTATGATGGTCTGATCATCCCCTTATAAAACCGACGACAGCATAAAAGGACCCTGCGCCTGTATACTGAGTTACTATAAGTTTGCTTTGTTTTAGCCGTGGATTGATGTGGTCTGATTTGATTGATTGAGAGTTAATGCTCGAAAAAGAACTATAACGTTTGGCTTTCTAACAAGTTAAGCTAAAAAATCGGATCCACGACAGATACAACGTTGCCACATCAGACTGACCGCAGACCGCATGCAATGCTCTAAGTAAGGTCACTGACCTCTGACTGACAGTACAGACACGAGGCAATGAGCCATCTTGTTATGTCTAAACATGTTATACCTACCTTTATCTGGTATAATTATAAGCACCTTAGCACCTTAGCCTTCGAAAACTAATAAAAAACTAGATAAACTATCATATCAGCACTCTGAAAACGGCAGAACCAAAAGTTGCCTTTAAATGACTATCTGAGGGCACTTTTATCCTGATATTGCTACATCTTACTGACAGTGAATATCTGTCGGTGCACTCACACAAAGCGCGTTAGAGGACGTACGAACAGGTGAACACACACAGCCGGGGTATGTGCGCACCTGTTCGTACGACCTCTAATTTGCGCTATGTGTGTGTGCACCGATGGCTGAAGCTTTCGATCTGTAGGGATCTTTATCATGTGCTTATGGTATGGTAACCTTTACACCAACGAACGGCGACTCATTAATCTTATCAATCTTATTCAGAATTTTCTTGTCCAGCATTGATATAAATCAGCTTTGTCTAAAGCTAAGAATAAAACATATTTTATTGGCAGTGCAACTGGCAGGACCTGCTTACCAATCTTATTTCTGAGTGTATTTTCGGATAGCGGATAACTTAACTCCGATATCTTTTCCATTGACATTGGAAATGGAAATGGAAAATATGAGAGCGATTTGGATAAAGCTACTATTCGGAATTGGATTAGACTATTGCATTTGAATTTACTAGCTTCTGATAAGCTTACATTGCATATTGTCGGTGATCGATGGCAGCTGATCAAAGCAAAAGCATACTAACTTTGAAAGGTACTGGATCGAACCTCAGATGCGAAGATAGTGTTGCTCCTTAGACTATGGCCCATCTTATATCCTGCCCTTCACGCCCGGACACTAGCATGCAAACAAAACAAAAGGAGATTTACCTTTCTCTGATGTTACGTGGGACATATCAGACCTTGTCAAGGGACACTTCTCTGAAGCGACACACTGTGCAGCATCAGAGATAGAAGCCCACTTCTTCTTTCGTTCGAATCTGTAGTAGAAAAGTCAGCAATAGTCGTTTCGAAGCTGACTGGAAGGTGCGCTAAACGAGCTCAGGTTTTGTCACTTGGCTTGGCTTTTCCCACTAAGCTGATGGAATGGAACGCTACATCATCTGATGCATTCATACGTCCTCGCACGTTTGTGCCTGTCTTGACGTTACGTCAGAGAAGTGAGAATCTAAACGAGGTATTGTACATTTTATATGCGCTCTGATGCCTCATGCATCTCGAAAGTGAGACCGTAGAAGTGTGAATCTACCTTTATGAACGCTGCCATGCCGGTGTGCTATCCGTGTGTCGAAATACTTGAGCTGGAAAAATAAAATGAGATACCATCAACACGACGAAAAAAACGATGGAGGTGCTACTGGGAATGTTCCTCCATTGAAAAGGGAAGATCTTCCGCCAGGTTATGTGTGAAGCCTGGGGACTGGCCGTGGTCCAACAGTTCTTAGCTTATACCACTTACCCTGGCTTGCTAGGCAGGTTTCACTACCTGTCAATTATTTAGATCTCGTAAATCAAAACCTTATCAATCTTGTCTGTCACCTATCGATTATGAACTACTGTAATACATAAGTTTGTGATTATGAATCTTTCAATCACTAATAATTACACAACACCACACATGTACCCCTCCCCACACCCTGTCCCGTGTGAACTGGGAACCACTTACTTATCATCCCTTGCAAGAGCTCCCATAACCAAACTCTTCTGCCAACGCAGTAAGTATCAGAACAAGTTGATTCAAGGGACTCGTTTGTGTAGGGGACTATATCAGTTATTGCTCATATTTCTAAACTTTTTTATACACTACGAAAAGTACTTTCCCCCTTTCAATTATTTTTATGAGGGCCGTATATGAAAGGGGGTCGTTAGATGTGTTTTTGTTCGTATAGCATTAGTTATCGTTAATGTTATTGTTCTTTTTCTATTTTGGGTGGTAAAGTGTCCCTAAGGAGGCGTGTGAATCGATTCCCTGATGAGTATTCGTGGTTAATGGCGGTGATTTCCCAGACTCCAGCCTTATAAAGAAAAGTATTGTTCAATATAGAGGGTGTTAGGGTAAACATTTACCTATAATTATGATCAACATTTCCTATGAAACCTACAGGATATACTAAAAAAAATGTTGCACTTTCCATACTAAATGCAATCAGCTGATCGAACGTTTGTATGAAAAGACAAAATTTTTTAGGGAAAGTTGATCAGTATCGTGGGTACTCACCCCTGAAAGTAATGCAACTGTTTACCCCAACACCCTGTAGTCTTTTAGACAGAATATAACGAGTAGATGATCATCGTCAGCCACTTCTCATGAGTAGGGGTCCGAATGTGAGATCCTTCCACCATATTATGCCGATCCAGTGGTCAGAGAGATGCTATACAGGATCCTTATTAATATGCTGATACTTTTTTAACGGTATGATCAGACCATCAAACTGAACAACTTTCTCTATGGGACCAACATAGAAATCTCGAAAAAAAAAACAGCTGTCCCATACATTTTTGGCTCGAGTAGATTTGCAGATTTGTATGGAAGAGCAGATTTTTTTTCGCGTTTTCGATGTTGGTGCCATAGAGAAAGTTGTTCAGTTTCACGGTCTGATCATCTCCTTAAAAAAGTGTCAGCATATTATGATGGACCCTATATAAGTGACCACAAAACGCCTCAATAGTCCTTTAAGTAGACTAAGAAAGACATATGACAAATCATTATGACATCTTATGTTGACATTAGACAAAGTTTTCCTGGACCGTAAAATTTTTGCCAAAATCTTAATAGATCTCGAAATTCTAAAATATACGGATTTTATAGTTATTGTTAAAAGAGGAAAAACAGTTTGCAAAGGTATGTTGTTTACAAAACCACTGTCTTTATTGAGTCACCATAAATAAGGCATGAAACTTTAATTGTGAGGGAAATGAATTCACGGTTCAACGAATTAGGGGTCTACCATAAAACACAAGATTAGCACAAAACAACCTACCCACAAACCACTGATTAATTGCAGGACAAAGACAGGATTCCGCGAAGGATGCCCTGTGACGCGCATGCGCATCGAACTTCTAAATATGGCGCATGGAAGACCTTTGTTCTCCTTCCATTTCTCAACGTTCAACCTAATGTATTGTTTGACGAGATTTGATTTACAACAACAGATAATGGGTTTTAAATATAAATCATTTGAAATTATAATCTGGCACCTTTTGACAAGTTGGTATAATTTAGTATTTAGTCGCAATGAGTAGTTTGGCAGTTCGTGGAAATGATTCAGTGTTTTATGATAATGACTTTTGCTTTTATGCTTAAAATGAATAAGCTGGTGACTAGGTCTGATAGTCCACAAGTTTTCAAAATTATAATGTCAAATTTGAGTGATCGGACACTTGATACGAAACGACAATTTCTTTAAAACCATACTGGAAGGGAAGATAGAGGGGAAGAGAGGCAGAGGAAGACCTAGACAGAGTTATCTAGCCCAAGTGAAGGAAAAGGTTCGTGTCGTGTCATATCAAGAACTCAAGAGACTGGCGGTAAAGAGATAGGATTGGCGAATACTCCACCGACAAGAGCGTAGCTCTTGAGGGGGTCACACCTATTTTATTCTTTCTGCAGGGCATCTAACCGTTGAAAACACGATTCTATAAAATTTTCTCGATAGAAAAGAGGAGCAAAGTAAGCTCGATTTCAGATTTATAACCAGTTTTACAAGAATCAACCTACACCATTTCTTCTGAATATACCATCATTTGAAAGGTAAATAGCAGGGCTTCTACCCAAAGGATTTTTCCCCAAACACCCAAGAGAAAAGATATTGATGAAAAATACGTTTTTTTGCGATCTTACTTTCAATTGAAGCGGGATGGCTAATTGCAAAAGTTTGCTTGTTAGAAAGAGAGGCTTGCTCTACTAATACCAAGCCTTAAATAAGATGATGATGAATGCCAAATTCTCTTTTTGACGTAATTTTTCGTACCACCGCATTTCTTAGTGTTTGGCTGTGGAGAGGATACAGCCACAAACTCTATAACAACACTTGCAAAATGAATAAAGTGAAAATACAGGTCCAGTGATCTATGAACACTGCCCGCAACAAAGGGAGAAATATCTGCATCTTTTGTCACTTTGCGAGTACGAAAGTGTGTACTGTTAGTGAGTGAAATGTCGACCTCATTTATTAGCTCATTCTACGTTTTTATTATCATGAATCAACCCTTTTGCATGAGAAGAGAGCTTACCCTTTTGCATGAGATGAGATGAGGATAATTGTCTTGCGCTAATTGCGCTATTAACAATTACCGATTCATAGAAATAAGAAAGCTAGCTTTATAATAAAAAGAAGTCTGATTTTGTGCTTCGTCCATACCACTACCTTCTTTTGAATAAATTCGCATTGGATCTAAAAATAGCTCAAAGTAATCTCCGTAGATCGAATCGAAGGAGTTCCCAAATGTTGTGAAGGAGTGGACCTTCGGCGATACTACTACCTTCTTTTGAATAAATTCGCGTTGGGTTTAAAAATAGCTCAAAGTAATATTCGTAGATCGAATCGAAGGAGTTCCCAAATGATGCGAATATTTGGACCTGTTGATCTTAGTTATTTGAGCTAAATATTGTCATGAGTGCCCGTGAAACATAGCCACATCCCAAAAAATTGAAATTGACAAGATGACGTCAATACATGCGAAACCAAAGAAATTGAACCTTAAGTTAAGTCTTCTTCTTAGGGTCTTCTTCTTAGGTTCTTCTTCTTAGGTAACTGCCGGGTAGAGGGGGTAAGGTAAAAAGTTGGTGGGAGGCAGGGAATGTCCGTACTGTATGTAGTAATAGATACTCTTTCTTATACTGTGACATAGCTGTCTAATGACTGAGATGGTTTCCTTTGTGACCGGACCGAACAAATAACCTGCCACTTAAAATAGTCGATCACAACAGTGCAACAGAAGGTCACCAGACGACTGTTCCTTTTGTCAGCGTAACAACCCTTTGTTGTCTCGACTCTAGTAAAAAAGTTAAACAGGTTGAATCAAAAGGAAATAAACTTCAATTTAGAGAGCAAAAGGTTTACTTTGCAATATATGGCGGATTCTCAAGACTGGAAGATAATAGTGGCTGATTGTGTGACGGATCGGTCATATAGGGAGGAAGGCATTATGGATGTGATTCAGCTTTATTTATATCGCTGGACTTAGGCTATATCAACATGGCAATAGGTGTAGACAACGTCACAAAGCGAATGTAATTAATCACGTTTCTAGATCCAGTAAATTAGGCTTGGCGTTAATGAAGCAGAACTATATACAGGGTCCTTCTTAATATGCTGACACTTTTTTAATGGGATGATCAGACTGTCAAACTGAACAACGTTCTCTATGGCACCAACATCGAAATCGTGAAAAAAAAATCAGCTTTGCTCTACAAAATTGCAATCCTGCTCGAGCCAAATGTATGGGACAGCTGATTTTTTTTTTCGCGATTTCGATGTTGGTCTTATAGAGAAAATTGTTCAGTTTGATGGTCTGATCATCCCTTTAAAAAGTATCAGGATATTAAGAAGGTTTCGGCGACAGGTTTTGTAGTTTTTGATCCAATGGCCATATCTCCAATGAATTTAGTAAGTTTTTTTCTCATAAGATCCAGTTTTGAAGATGTGGATCTTCTAAGAACTCTTTCTCAGTAGATCCATGAAGATTCTAGTAACTAAAAATATAAACGTCATCATTCCATCAATCATCAAAGTTCTTTAGCATCTGTTGCAGATGATTTAAGCACTGTTGTAGAAGAATCACTTTTTATCATGGCCTGTACTATACGACAACTTCTATTCCGTCAATAGTCAATACGGAACAAATGGTCTTAATTTTTACCTCGTAAAAAAGAAAACTAGGTCAGTCATATTCCGATCCAGTATGAATTTGTGGGGAACTACTACAGATGGTCAGCACCCACAAGTTATAGCAAAGATGCCAACAGATGGCGATACCGTCGCTCGCGGAAATATGCTCCATACAAAGACAACGTTCATCGTAAATACGTAACTCGTAACCTACTACAAATAAGGTTCACAATCGAATGCAAGACATAAATCGCGCAAGAGAAATAATCACAGAGATTCGATATATATACAAGGTCCAACTAAGAACTGTTGGACCACGGCCGGTCCCCAGGCTTCACACATAGCCTGGTGGAAGATCTTCCCTTTTCAATGGAGGAACATTCCCAAGTAGCACCTCCATAAATTTCTCAATGCCCCAGTTTTGAATGTTTCGAAGACTTTACATATCTTTTGTTGCATGTTTCGAAGACCCATAATTATCGTGTCCAATCATTGACGTAGGATCTATGGACGCCGGGTCTAGGGCATAGTTCTCGAAAAAAGTGTCCGAGATAAACTACACACACCTAAGCAGGTGTAATATAAACCAACTAAAAACATTTAAAATGCTGAAATTCTTTTCCATCCCACTTCCCCATCGGGGGACGGAGCGCGCCGCGCGCGAAGACGAATCAAAACGAAGACTGTCTCGTAATTGGTTCTCTTTTTACGTTTTGGTGCTCATTTAGTTCGGACACTTTTGAGCGCGGACCCTACGTCGTAGTTGGTAAGTCAATGTGTCCAAACCTGCAATTATTTGTACTTACTTACATTCCTTTATGACACTTGTCTTACTTTGAAGACACAACGCCTTGAAAATATCGACAATAACATAAAATGATCCATCGCACGACAACTCGAATATTCTTGGCACACATCCAGAGACGTGTTAGACCTTTATGTCTGTCCGTCTGTCCCTTTGTCTGGAACACTATGGAGTGGATCGGCTTTGTTTTGTTACAAGGACATGACACCCACGCGAAAAGGATGCAGATTATTATGTTTATAATGGAATGAGTTTTTAATTTTATCGATTGGTAGACTATGAATTTTGTAAAATACTTATGATATGAATATACAGGGTGAAATTGATATCATTAGCATCCTTTTAAACTAAGAGTCTACCCATCAAACTGAACAACTTTTATTATGGGAGCAAACCGATCGGAGCAAAAAAAAATCTAAAAAAATCTGCTGTTTCATACATTTCAGCCGAGTAGGCACTGCAGTTTAGTATGGAACGGCTGATTTCTTTTTTGCTCTGATCAGTTTGCTCCCATAGTAAACGTTGTTCAGTTTGATGGGTAGACTCTTAGTTTAAAAGTATGCCAATGATATCAATTTCACCCTGTATACAATACTGAACCTTATGTTAATATGAATAAGTCTGGAAAGTTTTACTCGTTCTTTTGTTAGATGGTAGGATTCCATGAACCGATTGGGGCGTTTTCCTCTACCTAGCACCATAATATAGAAACATGGTCCCCTATCGTGCCGCTCGGTTGACGTTACCTCCATTTCCGATGTACCTTTGTTTTAACTACCTGTATACATACAAAAATGTGTAGTTACGAAATTCTGCTGTTAGACTAGTTTTAACCTGGCTATATAATGGCCTTAGCGGCTTACAATACGATTATACCTATATCCTATAGGGTCCTTCTTATTATTCTGACCCCATACCATCAAACTGAACATCTTTCTCTAAGGGACCAGAATCGAAAAAAAAAACAGCTTTCCTATTACATGTGAGTTACGTCTTACGTCTATGCCAACGTAGAGAGCGCGAAAAAAACACCATCAAACTGAAAAACTTTTTCTGAGACCAATCTCATAGAAACAGTAGTTCAATTTGATGGTCTATTCAACCTCTTATAAAACCGTCAGCATATTAAGACCCTGAAAAAGAGAAACAATGTCTCACATCATAAACTAGTTGAATTTGTAATTTAAGAAAATCCCTTCATAGTGGCGTACGTCTTCTTCAATTACATAATTTTAGATTAAAATTATTGCCATCTGTCGAATGATTTAGAACTATTTAGTATCTTTTTTTTTATTTATATCTACAGGAGAGACGGCATTCGCCTTGCAGTTCCCTGCAGGCCACATACCTTTTTAATTAAACCTGTAAAATATATGACATAACAACATCAAAGCTTAGTTATCGACTTACGATTACAGAACGTTAAATTGAAACCTTTGTAACGCCTTTTTATCTCATAACCTGTAGCAACGACAAGTAATGGATCGTGGCGTAATAAAGGCAGATCAGGCGATTGTAAAGCTCTTTGTGATGCTAATCGAGATCAGTTCAGACCTGTTGATCTTTACGGTTGAGATGCCTGTTACCCTGTTTGACAATATTGGCCGTAATACCGCTTTTAAATTGATCTTTGATAATGTTATGGGGGTTTTAAAGAGTAACATTTTCTTGTGAGCTTTGGATGAGACTGTATTTAATTGAAATTAGATGTTTAAGTAATGGTACAATATTAAATAAGTTGACGGTCAGTTGCAATTGTTGCAAATACAATAGAATAATAGCTCGTGTAGCTTCATCATCATCATCATCAGCCTATAAACGTCCCATTGCATACAGGCGTGTAGCTTACATTTTCATTAATTTTTGAATGTTCATTATCAAAACGAAGATACTGACACTCAGTTGCAGAAACGCTCATTAGAGTTAATCCTCCATTAAATCTCTTGCTAGCTTTTACTACGTCTACAAGACAAAAAGTGACAGCAAGAGATTTAATGAAGGATTAAATTTAATGAGCGTTTCTGCAACTGAGTGTAAATGACATAATAGTATTTAATTTCGACTTTTCGTACACAATTTTTATAAAAAAGTAGATATAAATGAAATCGAAAAGCAACAAATCCGTCTAATAGTGCATTTATCGATTAAGTATACTAGCTTTTTAGGAATTACGATAGTGAATCAAATTAACACAGCACGTTTTATTACGAATTAATCAAACTTTTAAATCTTTATCTTAAATAGAGCCGTTAAACTTTCTCATTAATTGGTTAAGACTCGTATAAATAATTAATTAATCCTGTCTGTATAATTTTATGACAATTTTATCTTTTTGTATGTTCCTAATGCGTAATGTAAATGGAGATTGGGAATGACTTAATTAAAATCTCACTGAGTTTAGCAATAAATTTTATTTTGTCTCTTTTTTGTACTCAATTTATTAATAGCAATATGAAATTGAATACATACAGGGTGTTAGAGTAAACAGTTGCATTACGTTAACGGGTGATTGTAGCCATAATTCTGAATAACATTCCCTGGGACACCTATACGAAATTAGCAAAATAAATGTTGTACTTTCCATACTAAATGCAAACAGCTGATCGAAGATCGAACGATTCGATCGTGTGTATGAAAAGTCGATTTTTTTTTTTGCGAGTGGGAAACTCGCTTGAAATTCGCCTTGCTCCTTTGGGCATGTTGTTCAGTATCATGAGTACAATCCAGGGTTTTAAAATATCCGATATTTATGATATATGTCGGATGTATATCCATTTTTGATATATATCCGATATAAGTATATCAAATCAAGTGCGGAGTGATTTTTCGAGAGAAACAATTTTTTTTATGAAAACACATACAAAACATGTTTAGAATACAACATTTTGCAATGTAATCGTAATTTACAGAAAGAATAAAAGTTTTAGGAGTGTACCTATGCGGTTTTGAAAAAAATTATTGATATACAGGGTGTAACAAAACACCCTAGTAATACTTAAGGGGGTGCTTCAGACCATCAATCTGAACAACTTTCACTATGGGGCCAACATCGAGAAAAAATAAAAAAAATCTGCTGTCCCATACAAAACTGCAGTACCGACACGACTAAAATGTATGGGACAGCAGATTTTTTTTATTTTTTCTTGACGTTGGCTCCATAGTGAAAGTTGTTCTGATTGATGGTCTGAAGCACCCCCTTAAGTATTACTAGGGTGTTTTGTTACACCCTGTATAGCCAAGAATAAATATCACGATATAATATTATGATATACGAGCTTTTACCCGCGACTTCGTCCGCATAAATTATATACCAGATTTTAAGTCAGATGATAAGCTATCAAACAAAAAAAGTTTCATCAAAATCGGTTCAGTAGTTTTTGCGTGATACTCGAACAAACAAACACCCAAACAACAAACAAACAAACAAACAAACGAACAAACAAACAAACAAACAAACAAACAGACAGACAAAAAGTCCAAAAATTCGTGATTTGGAATCAGGGAAGCCTAAAAACCATATCGTAATCTTATTTTTGTAAATATCTTCAATGTACAGACACACTTCTGTTACAGTTTTATAATAGTTTAGATAGTAATGCAACTCTGTACCATAACAACCTGTATAAAAATGTTTTTAATATCCACACAAGCGGTATTTTTTTTTCCACATTCGTCCTATGATCATATCCTATTCATCCCATCCCATAATATTTGTTTTCGTTTTTAACCGTATTTATTTTCAACTGATAGTCGTTCATGTTTTGTATTGATTTGTCATCGTCTACTAAACGGAAAAGAACAGTGTCAGTACAGTAGTCACCCGGCAAGCTGGAGCCACATGACTAATATCCAAGTTTCCTTTCTTCACGGCCGATCAATACGGAAGATGTTCTGGCAAATCTCTATTGTGTCTGGTTTTTGTTTCGACGGAAAATATTGCGAGATTCGGCGACACATTTCGCTGTATTTGAAGTGCTGTACAGAATTCAGCAATTTGAGCGAACGTGTCTGACGGAATTGGAGAATATTGTTACATTGTTTGTTACATTATATAACATCAGACAATGTTATATGATTCAGGGCTGCCTTTTGTAACCATTTTCTTTTTAACGTCTGCCACGAGGCTCCGCAATCCTCAGTCTCTTCTTGTTCTTGTCCAAAAACAATCCCTGAGATTGGGATAGATTCTCCCATAAACTACTTGACACTAGCGGAAATGCAGTGCTAACGCACAAGCAAGAGTCCATTTAATTATAAATAAAAAAAAAAAACCGTCAGCATATTAAGCCCTTGAAAAAGAGAAACAATTTCTCACATCATAAACTAGCTGAATTTGTAATTTATTAAAATTACTGCCATCTGTCGAATGATTTAGAACTATTAAGTACCACATTTTTTTTAATTTATCTACTCTATTCTACAGGAGAGACGGCATTCGCCTTGCAGTTCCCTGCAGGCCACATACCTTTTTAATTAAACCTGTAAAAAAATGTATGACATAACAACATCAAAGCTTAGTTATCGACTTACGATTACAGAACGTTAAATTGAAACCTTTGTAACGCCTTTTTATCTCATAACCTGTAAAAGCAACGACAAGTAATGGATCGTGGCGTAATAAAGGCAGATCAGGCGATTGTAAAGCTCTTTGTGATGCTAATCGAGATCAGTTCAGACCTGTTGATCTTTACGGTTGAGATGCCTGTTACCCTGTTTGACAATATTGGCCGTAATACCGCTTTTAAATTGATCTTTGATAATGTAATGGGGGTTTTAAAGAGTAACATTTTCTTTTGAGCTTTGGATGAGACTGTATTTAATTGAAATTAGATGTTTAAGTAATGGTACTATATTAAATAAGTTGACGGTCAGTTGCAATTGTTGCAAATACAATAGAATAATAGCTCGTGTAGCTTCATCATCATCATCATCAGCCTATAAACGTCCCATTGCATACAGGCGTGTAGCTTACATTTTCATTAATTTTTGAATGTTCATTATCAAAACTAAGATACTGACACTCAGTTGCAGAAACGCTCATTAGAGTTAATCCTCCATTAAATCTCTTGCTAGCTTTTACTACGTCTACAAGACAAAAAGTGACAGCAAGAGATTTAATGAAGGATTAAATTTAATGAGCGTTTCTGCAACTGAGTGTAAATGACATAATAGTATTTAATTTCGACTTTTCGTACACAATTTTTATAAAAAAGTAGATATAAATGAAATCGAAAAGCAACAAATCCGTCTAATAGTGCATTTATCGATTAAGTATACTAGCTTTTTAGGAATTACGATAGTGAATCAAATTAACACAGCACGTTTTATTACGAATTAATCAAGCTTTTAAATCTTTATCTTAAATAGAGCCGTTAAACTTTCTCATTAATTGGTTAAGACTCGTATAATATAAATAATTAATTAATCCTGTCGTCTGTATAATTTTATGACAATTTTATCTTTTTGTATGTTCCTAATGCGTAATGTAAATTGGAGATTGGGAATGACTTAATTAAAATCTCACAGAGTTTAGCAATAAATTTTATTTTGTCTCTTTTTTGTACTCAATTTATTAATAGCAATATGAAATTGAATACATACAGGGTGTTAGAGTAAACAGTTGCATTACGTTAACGGGTGATTGTAGCCATAATTCTGAATAACATTCCCTGAGAAACCCATGCGAAATTAGCAAAATAAATGTACTTTCCATACTAAATGCAAACAGCTGATCGAAGATCGAACGATTCGAACGTTTGTATGAAAAGTCGATTTTTTTTGCGAGTGAGATACTCGCAACAAATTCGCTTTTCTCCTTTGGGAATGTTGTTCAGTATCATGAATACAATCACCTACTACCCTAACAACCTGTATCTTCTTATCGTGTGGGCAGAGCCCTGGTGTCAGAGTTTTTTCAGACCGCCTTACGGCCTCTGACGTGGTTTTTATGTAACGACTACTACCGCCAGAGATAGTAGCCGGGACCAACGGCTTAACGTGCCATCCGAAGCACGGAATCATTTTTCACAACAACCATCAACAACCTGTATAAAAATGTTTTTAATATCTTTGAATTAGAAAATTACGTTTTCTTCTATTATATGAGAGCGCTATATTCTTGGTTCAATGCAATTTGTTTTCAGCAAGACAATTGTCTTGTGTGAAAGCTAATTGCATTGAACCAAGAATATGCGCTGTCATATATATCGAAGAAAACGTAATTTTCTTATTTCAAGTAATCTTTTTTACCCGTGTATGATCATATCCTATTCATCCCATCCCATAATGATATTTGTTTTCGTTTTTAACCGTATTTAGTTTCAACTGATAGTCGTTCATGTTTTGCATTGATTTGTCATTGTCTACTAAACGGAAAAGAACAGTGTCAGTACAGTAGTCACCCGGCAAGCTGGAGCCACATGACTAATATCCAAGTTTCCTTTCTTTACGGCCGATCAATACGGAAGATGTTCTGGCAAATCTCTATTGTGTCTGGTTTTTGTTTCGACGGAAAATATTGCGAGATTCGGCGACACATTTCGCTATTCTTTGAAGTGCTGTACAGAATTCAGCAATTTGAGCGAACGTGTCTGACGGAATTGGAGAATATTGTTACATTGTTTGTTACATTATATAACATCAGACAATGTTATACGATTCAGGGCTGCCTTTTGTAACCAACCATTTTCTTTTTAAGAAAATGGTTACAAATCCTTCACCCTCTATTGTTATAATATGGTCTGAAGCACCCCCTTGAGTATGTAAAGCACATAAGTTTACACTCTTTATATTATATTGTAACATCGATACAAAGTTCAGTTTTTGAAAAGTTTTCGAAATAGTTACCTATCAATTAAGTTGTCTAGACGTACATACACTGACGAAATTTGTAACGTGCTTAAAAAGGACCAGGGCCTCAATCGCCCTAAGTTTGAACGATACTACCAAAACAAAACCACAACCAAAAACGTTACGTTATGCACAATTCGTATCGCGCAAATTATATTAACGGTAACGATTTAGCTTTATTTCGGAAGATACGTTGGCGTAACGTTTGATGTCCGTTCGATCGAATTTTCTGTATTGTGCGATTTAACCGTTCAGAAAAAAATATCGCGATAGCTTTTTTAGTTCAGCTAAACCAAATCTAAACTAAACCAAAACCAAACCAAAACCGTCTAAAATTGCGCAATTGAGGCCCAGGTCAGATCTAACCCGACGACCATGCATGAAAGGACTAATGAATGTGGAAGCTAGAGAGGTTGGTCACGTTCGTAGCACGTAGCATTTCGTTGTCTCTGCCTACCCCAATGGGAGACAGGCATGAGAATATGTATGTATGTGACCGACCGACACACATACTATGTGTGTAGGTATTCTTTATGGATCTGGAAAACGGTTTTGCTTTAATTTTTAACATGGTGTGTATTAATTTTTAACTTCCTCCGTGGTCTAATGGTTAAGAGCATTGGCTCTCGACACGGAGGTCGTGGGTTCGATTCCCACGGGGGACACCTAGTGATATGTCACTTTGTGCGTTTTTCTCCAGTTGGTTAGGACATTGCAGGCTGAATCACCTGATTGTCTGAAAAGAAAGATGATTCCGTGCTTCGGATGACACGTTAAGCCGTTGGTCCCGGCTACTATCTCTGGTGGTAGTAGTCGTTACATAAAAACCACGTCAGAGGCCTTAAGGCGGTCTGAAAAAACTCTGACACCAGGGCTCTGCCCACACGATAAGAAGAAGATGGTGTATATTATTATTGTGTTTACAAAATGTGTCGTGAATCAAGCCGATTTCTTACTTATATCCGAGGCATAAGAGTCCACGATACGATAGGGCTTTTTTACTGTGAAAAACAATCATGTTCGATGGAGGCAAAATTGGGTCCAAATTATAATACGTACAAGGCTGCATTATGAATTCGATCCTTCGCTTCAATGGAATGGAATTTAAAAGAGTGTATGCGGGTTCGCTAATGTTAGGGTTACGTGCCGAAATTGTACGGACGACCATGTCAGCCGCTTTTTCATTTAATGTCGAAAATTTTTAAGCAATTAATTGCGAGACCTCAAAAGAAATCAAGTCGATCTTCTTCTTATCGTGGGGGCAGCAAGCCCTGGTGACAGAGTTTTACGGCCTCTGAACGTGGTTTTTATGTATCGACTACCACAAGAGATTAGTAGCCGGGAGCGGGACCAACGGCTTAAACGGAGGAGTTCCAGACCTTACCTTGCTTCTTTACAGGATGAAATTGATATCATTAGCATCCTTTTAAACTATGAGTCTACCCATCACACTGAACAACTTTTACTATGGGAGCACACCGATCGGAGCAACTAAAAAATCAGCTGTCCCATACTAAACTGCAATGCCTGCTCGACTCAGATGTATGCAACAGCTGATTTTCTTTTTGCTCCGATTTGTTTGCTCCCATAGTAAAAGTTGTTCAGTTTGATGGGTAGACTCTTAGTTTAAAAGGATGCTAATGATATCAATTTCACCCTGTATAGTCTTATAATACCCTTTATCCCCAACTTTTACACAAAAACTTAACCAGCTATTTCTAGGAATTCAAATAGCGCCTTTAGATTAAAAACGTAGTTTCCAAATGCAACAGACCGACAGATATAAAGTGGTCTAGACTTCAGACATTTCGGCGTTCGTTCTACCTGCGATTTCGAGGTCTTTTCTCGTAGACAAATTAGTACTAATTTGAACTTTATTGCTACTGATATGTTACCTGGAGAATTAAATTTTCGTCTGAGGTAAAATAACAGAAGTGCGATTTTTGAAAATCATACGAGCGACTTGGCAGTAGAAAATGTCAAAATTACTATGGAGATTATGCATCTTTCTACTGCCAAGTCGCTCGTATGATTTTCAAAAATCGCACTTCTGGGCAGAAAAAGTCTATTAATTAATTATTGGTGTAATAGTAATAATAATAACTAGAGGTAGAGAGTGGGTGCGATCTATTGATATAAGGGGACGTCCATTAGTTACGTGAAGCGTTTAGGGAGGGGAGGGGGTCGAGCCGAATCTCACCCAATCTCACGTGAAGGAAGAGGGGGTCTTGGCAAATATCGCGTCATCTCAATAAGGGGTCGAAAAATCTCCAAAATTGCCCCACGTATTTAATTGACGCCCCTTAAATAAATGTCTTCGAGATGAAATTTTCTGAGTGATAGTAAAAACCGCATCAAAATCGATTGCGCAGAATAAAAGAACCAAGCGCACAAATAGACAGAAATAGCTACTTTATTTTATACTATTTAGAGAAGATAGGGATAATATTCTTAGGGTCAATTCCCACCGAAAGAGCAGCGGCCGGGAGCGCGCGACATTTTACCTAACATATTGAACTTTATCTATTCTGAGATATAAAATGTCAGCTGCGGTGACAGAACGGGTAACAAAACGCCGCGGCGGTTGAACTATTATTATATTCCGTCAATTGAAATTGTATCGTATCTAATAAAGTTCAGTATACTAGTACAATGCCGCGTGCTGCCAGCCGCTGCTTTTTCAATGTGAATTGACCACTAAAGGGGTTACTGATAATGATTAGTTTAAAAAGAAATCGAAAGAATCTTAAAAACCTTCTTGAATTCGTTACGCTTGTCTTAAAAGTCGCACCAATTTCATAACGCTTACTGGTAGAAATTTTCATAAACCAATGCACTCACAATCGAATAAATTTGTACCTTAATAATATTATAGCGACATTAAGTGAAGTATTACTTAAATTGTTAAGAGGCTTCGAATGCTGCGGTTAGGCACTCAGTGAATGTTGTCTCATCTTCTTGAACCTCCAGCTGAAAATGCTAACAGGGCATTAGAAAAGTTCGCTTTCGCTGCTTTATTGAGTGCTAAAACGGTCTACATGGTGTTTGCTAAAATTTTAGGACATAAAACTGAATTGCACTGGAAATTATCGATTGAAAAATTGGCCGTGCAACTCCGGCTTTGTAGTGTTGTTTCGGTTTGAATAGTTGCACCTCATTTCACTGTGAGGGTGACGTACGATTTTAGAGCCATATCATATCACGCAAGCAATTTTTGAGCGTACGCGATTTTGCAATTGCACCGCAACGACGTCGCAACTGTATCGCCGAGATTTTTACTGAACGATTCCGCCGCTACACTGATTGATCCCGGAAATATCGCAGCAATATCACGGAGATGTCGTCGGGATGTAGCAGCGGTATCGCGAAGATATCGTTCCGTGTGATAATGGTTCCATAAGGTATCAGTTTTATAGTGTTTTTGGGGGCGAAATGATGCATCTACCATTCAATGAATTGAATTCTTTTTGTTCCTGTCGCTGTTGAGACCACGGGGGTTTGGGGAGCCGAGGCTAAGATCTTCATTGCGGAGGTAGGCCGTCGACTGAGGGAGCGTAATTGTGACCCCCGTTCCGGGTCGTTTCTGGTGCAGAGGCTAGCCTTAGCTATTCAACGTGGCAACGCTGCGAGCATTATGGGCTCCTTTGCGCCAGGATCGACAAGGGGCGGGTTATTTGACTGAGCATGTATTTCTTTGTTCTGACGAAGCTTGTTGCTGATTTTTGACTGTTTTTATATATTTGTATTTGACGACGCTTGTGCTGACTGTTTTAATTAAATTAAAAATTAGTAACTATTAAATAATCTGTGGCCCTAGCGAACGCATTCAATGAATAAAAGTGCATCTTGCTGAAGATGTACCATTGATATAGAGGCTTAGTCGAGGAGATTAATAGAGGTAGTTGTTATTGTAACAACGTTTCTGACCATTCCGAATTGCATTAAAATGCATGTATTTGAACGTGTTTGACTAGCCAAAATGAGTTTGATGGTCTGATCATCCCCTGAAAAAACCGTCTATATATTAAGAAACGCCCTATACAAGTTATTCTTATACTTTTTGACTCGTCTCTTCAATTTCTAAAGAATCATCCTATGTTAGCACCGTCAAGGTCCCTTAGTCACGAACGGCATCGTAACGTAAGGTCACGGACGTTCGAATAATCTTGTTTTATTTGCTCTTTCCAATATTTATTGTTAACCCCACTGCTTCGGAACTTCTGATGCCTTTGTTATTTATTGTTTTGCCGTGTTGGTTGTAGGTTCAATCGATCTATTGTTTAATTATTAGCGGAAACAACAGAAATGATTTTGGAAATGCGTAAGAATACCGCTTAGCTTATTCTGTTTTTTTTTTTCTCTAGTATCCACTTATCACTACTTTATACGTCGTTTCATCTTGACGCCTTCAATGTGCTAAAAGAGAGTCTTGGTAGTAGTTGCTGCGCTGGTAGTCGTAGCAATGCTTCCGACAACCCCAAAAAGTTTTCGGTCGTGATTTTATGTATGTGTTTAGGTACATAGTTTTTACCCGACTGCGTCGAAGGAGGGTTATGTTTTTCGAGCGTATGAATGTATGTAAGTATGTATGTATGTATGTATGTTTGTATGTCTATTTCTTTGGCACGGCCTACAGCCTAAACGGCTTGATGGATTTTGACGTATGAGATGTCGTTAGATTCGTAAAAATCATGAGAGTGTCATAGGCCATATTATTTTGTTATGGCGTCTGCGAAATAAAAAAGGGGGGAATAAAAAAAACTTTTTTTGTAAAAAAATACAATATGGGTATGAAATGAAAGCTAGTAAACAGACGATTCCAAATATATATATATTATAATACTTTTATGCTACCATTTCGACACAACACTAAAAAGTATGAAATAAACTAAATTATTACGAAAAACAAAAAATCCGACTGCATAAAAAAACTATTAACTGAAAAGAGAAAAACAAGCTCTATAATCACTAATCAGCTATAAGAACACTAAGCAAATATAATTTGAATGTTATTAGGTAGGTATTGCAGGCCGACAAAGCAAAGGTACTTACGTAGGTACAAACGTTTTATAATTCTTCTTTGTCCCCGTTTGCGACGTAATAATTAAATTAATCAAAGCCCGTGCGCAATTATATTTACAACTAGCTAAGCCTGTGATTTAGTACGCCCAGACTACTGAAATACGCACCGATGTCGTATTATCAGATTCAGTGAGCCGATTGCGATGAAATAGATATAAAAAAGAGATAAAAAAATGGATAGTAAATATTACTCCAAGTTAAACTCTATGCTTTTCTCAAAAAGTCCATCCGAATCGGGTCTCAATCGGGGAATATTATTAATGTACATACACTCCATGTTTTCAGTTTTATTTATATTTACCTACAGATTATCATCAAAGTACTTCTTGTTTATTACAATAAGTTAAATCTTCGATCAAGTTCCTTAAATAGTTCCTAAAGTATGTTTTTAAACTACAAAACCGGTTAAGTTTATTATGTTGAACTATAAAACAACCGCCTGGTTACACAAAAGCTTATTGCAAACGGATTTATGGATCATTCAAAATGCAATGAAAATGCACTTTGGACATTATGGACTGTATTAGGCTTAATTTATTAAAAAACTAACACTATTAAATGCAGATCTCAATAAACTTATGTTCTCATAAATTCATAAATATAGAAATCTAAAGTGGATTTTTTATTAGTTTTTAAGAGATTTTTATGATTTTTAGACTATTAGCCCACCCACTCATTCATATCACTGCTATGCCTGCGTAGCTTGGATAAAGAAAAAAAAGACTTATCACTAAATCTGAGGTCTGAAACTCGGGTACGTAGAGTCATCAGAGTCATGGTCAGGATCAGGGTCATTTAGAGTTTCATGCCTGAATTTCAGCCCAGGAAAAGGGCGAAATGGAGAGAAGACTGGACTATCCCAAGGATAAGCTAGCTCAGAGTCAGAGAGAGTTTCCAAGTTTACTATACATTTACTAACAACACAGATATCTCTATCTAATCTAAACTATTATAAAACTGGAACAGAAGTGTGTCTGTACATTGAAGATATTGACAAAAAAAAATTACGACATGGTTTTTATCTGTCCCTGATTCCAAATCACCAATTTTTAGATTTTTTGTCTGTCTGTTTGTTTGTTTGTTTGTTTGTTTGTTTGTATGTTTGTTTGTTCGAGTATCACGCAAAAACTACTGAACCGATTTTGATGAAACTTTTTTTGTTTGATAGCTTATGATCTGACTTAAAATCTGGTATATAATTTAAGCGGACGAAGTCGCGTCTGTCCTCATCATTTCTATGTTTATCCGCTTCTTCTAAACAACGTAACGGATTTTCATACGGTTTTCAGTCATTTAGATAATTTCTTCCGGATGTTTATAATATACGAGCTTTTACCCGCGACTTCGTCCGCATAAATTATATACCAGATTTTAAGTCAGATGATAAGCTATCAAACAAAAAAAGTTTCATCAAAATAGGTTCAGTACTTTTTGCGTGATACTCGAACAAACAAACACCCAAACAAACAAACAAACAAATAAACAAACAAACAAACAAACAAACAGACAAACAAACAAACAAACAAACAAACAAACAAATAAACAAACAAACAAACAAACAAACAGACAAACAAACAAACAAACAAACAGACAGACAAAAAATCCAAAAATTTGTGATTTGGAATCAGGGACATCTAAAAACCATATCGTATTTTTTTTTTGTAAATATCTTCAATGTACAGACACACTTCTGTTACAGTTTTATAATAGTTTAGATTTTACTTAAATTATAGATAATACCCGGGCGAAGTTCGGCGAAGCTGGGGCGGGTCGCTAGTGCATTTATAATTTTAAACGAGACCAATAAGTGAACTGACCTAGTATAGGAGAGATTTAATTCTTCGATTTGGTAATTTTTAGGGTTCCGTACCCAAAGGGTGAAAACGGGACCCTATTACTAAGCCTACGTTGTCCGTCCGTCCGTCCGTCCGTCCGTCCGTCTGTCCGTCTGTCCGTCTGTCCGTCCGTCCGTCTGTCCTCTGGAACGTTTGAACCCTAATAGCTAGATAGTTGAAATTTTCTCAGATTATGCGTTATTACGGCAGATTTGTTAACAAATAATAAAAATGACAAAAATTTAAAAATTAAGGGTGGTTCTCAACAAGAAACTAGTTTTTATCAACGTTTTTTCTTCACGCTCTGTCGTGAATACTTGCAAGCGTCAAACTTAGTCAAACTCTACAGAATAACAACAAATACTAAAAACCGGCCAAGTGTGAGTCGGTCTTGCGCTAAAGGTCCCGGTCAAAAAAAGTTTTTTTTTTCCTTGTTAATAATATTGTGTTCTGTGGTGGTGTGGCACGGAACCCTCGGTGCGCGAGTAGCCCGACTCGCACTTGACCGGTTTTATTTATTTTGCATTTTCTTGAGCAAATTGACATTAGTAGATCATGGTCTTTAACATGGTACTTAAAACGGTTGTTTAACATCATCAGTAACGGCCAGTCGGCACTACCTTGACATTGTTTACCTCGAATTTAAAGAGCGAGTGACTACAATCGATTTGTACCTAATTATTTAAGCAAATAGTACATTACTGCAGCGGCCAGCAACAGAGGCATTGATGGACGAACGTGTAAATGTGGGCCGAGGCGAAGCCGAGGCACACATACGTAAGTCCATCAATGCCTAGTTGTGGCCAAGGCTTGTATAGTACTTTTCTCAAACAATGCGCGGAAATTAAAACAGTAAATTTTCTCAAATAATTCGCGGAAATTAAAACTCTTTTCAAAATCAATGACGAACATCTGACGAACATCAAACAACAATTAGTTTTTTTTTTCAATAAACAGTTTTCTATTTGCAAGCGAGTTCGAAATTTCAATAAAACCTTTGATAAGTTACCTCCTTGGTTGCCATGTTTCGGAGAAAAAGATCGTTCCATTTTTAAATTACACGACAGATATGAGTTTAGTATGTAATTTATTTGGTCGCTAAACACGACAGATATGGATTTTCATACAACATTGCCGGCCGCTGCGCGCATGTATTTGGCCAGTACTGCAATTTCGATTTATCTCGAAGAAGGTTGTCAAAATAATGCTCACATTTCCAAGCATGTTTGAGAAAATTTACTTTTGGTACGATTTCAAGATTATGTTGTCCGTTGCCAAACGTGGTTGAGCAGGAAATATAAAAAAATTAAAGCTGATTGTGTTCAGATAATTCTTTTGATTGACATCTTAATCTGTCTTGCACCTTGTATCAAAAAATTTAAACGTTTTTTTTTCTTTTCAGGTCAGTATCCAGTCCAATGAAATGACGTCAGGTTTAATTTAAGCAATTGGGTATGTTTTTTTTAATGTTTACCGTACTGTGACCCCGCCAACACAGGTCGAAAGTTTTGCACCGCCAGACTGATTTATATCCTGCCAGTTTCAAAAATTTGCATTTTATTAAAAACTTGATTAATTAGATGCTTTCTAAAAAAAGTTGTTTTCAAAAACCTGCCATACATAAATTAGTTCACGCAAAAACCGATATTTCACACATTTATCACCGACCCGTGATATTTACGTCAATAAAATATCGATATACATATTCATAAATATTTCGAACGTATAAATTATAATGACGCATAATTAAATTTCACCAAATTCGTAGAGCTACTTCTGTATTAGGTCGTGTTATAAAAATACGTTTAATTTTATAGGCGTTGTAAATGTTATAATATTGGTTCTGAATTTGGAATGTTATGCTTTTATATCCTTTTTAACCGACTTCGTAAAAGGGGTATCCATAGTGGGTTGTGTTTGTATTGTAGTAAATTCTATGTTCTCACGATTTTGTCTACCAACGCAGTTATTAGGGAGCGCTAAATGGCTTGTAGATGTCTTTATAACTTATAGGATTTAATTTAATTTGGCTTTGGTCACAGATAAATAATAAGCTTTGGTTATATATGGGGTTGTTCACGTTTAGGTATTTAGGTGACAACAATTTTGGTTTTCACTTTGCTAGCTTTCATCTGGCCACGTTAGAGTCGAAACACCGCGTAATAAATAATGAAATGACAGATCCAAAATGTTTGGGCTTTCTATTTATTACGTAGTTATATGAAACTATCAACGCAACGGGTCTATTTTCTATCATTGCCATCATCATCATAACTTCAGCAGAAAGATAAAGAATGAAAGTCTGGACTAGATTCTGGTGTCAACTTCAATTTTGACTATGTTATTCAAATTCGGTGCTCAAGTTCGAATAAAAACATAACCCTCCTTCTGGCGCAGTCGGGTAAAAAATACAGATTCCACGAAGATCATCAACACACATTTAATGTGCTCTTCATGGAATAACTTGGTGCTCTTTGTGGAATAACTAATGTGCTCAAATTGAGATGCTATTCAAAATCGGTGCACAAGGTGTAAAAAAAAAATCTTTGAAACAACAAATTCCACGAAGACCATCAATCCGGGTGCTCTGAGTGGAATAGATATAGGTGCTCAAATTGAGATGCTATTAAAAATCCGTGTTCACTATGGGATAAAAAATTCAAAATATATTCTAAGAAGAGCACCAATCCAGGTGCTCTCCGTGATATAGCTTAGCTGCTCAAACTCAGGCGCTATTCAAAATTGGAGCTCTTTGTGAAATACCTCGATTATCTATGTGATAATTTCGCAGATTTTTATTTATTTTAAATGTTTTGGGTTAAATAAAGAAGTATAATTCAACATTGTAATTACCTGCAATTAATGTCAGTGTCACTCGCAATACGGGTGAAGGCAATAAGGTCGTTTCATACTTTCATTTTACAAGTTTGTTGTATTGCAATATTTTGTAGTTATTAGCAATTATTAGGCATAAAAGTTTTAAAAATGTTTTTATGCTTCCTACGACTTTTTTCTTCTTTTTTTCGTGTTAAAGTTCTATGATGGTGTTTTTATTTGATATTAAGTCTTAATTTTGTGTAAGTTTTTATTTCTTAAGTTACATAAAAATTGTTCTATTTTGTACCATTTTGTTATAATGATTCGTATATTCTAATGTGGATATTCTAAACTTGCCAGATAAAAAGTTTAAGTCCACTGTTAAACAAGTCCTCTGTAAAAAAGGTTACTATAAACTCGATGGTTATTTGAATGACCAAAATGTCTGGTCTTGACAATGTTACACTATGTAATGCAATATTGTATTTTAATTGTACTTTGAATATTTTGTTTTGTATAAAAGGTGTGTGTTGTAGAGTTTTTGGCCGCATCTTCTCTCAACGGAACGTCTTCCGACGCGGTGGTAGAATCAAAAAATGACGTCATAAAGCTATCTATGTGCATGATAATATTTTGAATAAAAAATTTTGATTTTTTATCTTTGTCTATTGAAAACGAAAATGATTTTTCATCTCAATAAAAACAAAACCAAACTGGATTCAATATCAAATAATTTTTTTTTATATATTTTTTTTAATTAATTAATTCAAAAGTCACAACCATTTTCATCCAGTTTCTTCATCGATCTTAATAACTTTTCAATACCCTCAAAATATAGGTCAATTGTTAACCTTTGCGGTAAGTTAATTACATTTCGAAATTAATTTCAAACTGCTTCGACCTCTGTGGCATGTCTTTTGTCTAAGAGTTGAGATAATATCAACACACATTGTCTTCGTAATGAACTCCGATTGAACTATATGATAATGTTGTATTAATTCAATGACATTGTCTGTAAAATTAAATTAATTTAATATCTTATTAGTTATTCATCATTATCTCAGTCGAAGAACGTCCACTGCTGGCTTACTGCTGGACATAGGCCTCCCCCAGGCTCGCCATAACGACCGCTCCTGCGCTGCTCTCATCCAACGGGTTCCCGCCGCCTTCACCAGCTTCCCGCCTCCACCCACGCTGCGCTTTCCGGTACGCGGTCGCCACTCGAGAACTTTTCGGCCTTTTCATCAGTATTAATTATTATTCATTACATCAGTTTAATTTAAATTATTTATTAGTTTTTCTGAAGGCACGCTAAGCGGTAGGGTTAGCATGCTACGCACGACAAAGCGATAATCAAGAAATCGGTCATGCAAGCTCATTTCGCCTTGAGCAAAATATCAAAGATAGAGGCATATCTTGATCTATACTTTAGCCCGCGACTTCGTTCGCGTGGAGTTTGGCAAACCCCATTAGAAGTCGGTATCTAAAAATCCTTTCTTAGGGCACCCCTCCCTACATCCTGCTTTGTCTGTCAGTCAGTCACGGAACTGTTTTATAGGTACTTATACTAGATAGATATATTTATAATATCTCTAACTTACCCTCGGGGAATAGAGTGGTCAGATTTTGCGCAGTTAAATCATAGCGCTATGTTAAAAGTAAACCGAGCAATGGACAGTGAGAAAAAGCTAGTTATTTTTAAACGCGGACTAGTTGTGCCATCTGGCCGAATTTTCTTGGCACTCCTAAACAGAAACAGATATAACTCGGGTTTGAGTACGAGTTTTCCTTTTGCTCCAGACTAATTCATTTTCAGTTTTTTCGCGAGATGGCGCTTGGTACCTGTTTTGTTCTGAAACTTGTTTGTTTTTATGTTAATCCGGTTTAATGACTTTACCTGCCTTTACCGTTAAAGGCCGTTTATGTCGGTTAATCTGGGATTAGTTAGTTGAGACAATGCCTTATTTTCTTTTGTTTACTAAACTTCAGTAAAATATTGACTTAAAAGTGACATCCTACGGGACTCCAGATAATTGTAAGGTTCATAAATATGAACCTTCACAACTTCGGAAATTATCTATTAAAGTCAAGACGCCTTAAATGTCGAATTTCAAATGCCCTAACGAAGTTTATTGATACTAAATAAACTAGCTAAATACCAGTATGCAATAAATTATTTCTACTTCAATGGCTTGTGAAGATTCAGGCTCTCTTCGCATTTGCCTTTGCCCAGCATCCAGCATAGACGTTCGATGGATGCCATAGAAATTTAGAACAAAATTTATATGGGGGTGCGCCCATGTTCTATTGATGCCGTTGGTAGGCAAGTAAGAATGGGCAAACTGTCCAACGATGAATAAAGCAGTATTTTATTACGCGAATAAAGTTAAACCAAGCTCTGAAGTCGAGGCATGCGTTGTACAGGTAACAGTAAATCGTAGGGAAGCTTATCGTAGGTCACGAAGAGGTTATCCGTTTTGCCAATACTTCATTAATCAAAGGTATGCTGCTGTTATGTTATAAAATATAGTGGTTGTATACATTGTGGTTTCGTTTGGTTTTTGTATTTCGGACGGCCAATTTAAGCAGTAAGTGAACTCAGTTCTTAAATAACCATGACATGGTTATTTAAGTTTTTTAGAACAAAATTCGATCCTACATAACAACGTAAGTTTTGGATGTGAAAAATTCTTTAGCGGCGTTGTGCACTTTTTGGTATGGGTAAAAAATGTTAAACTCGCGTCAGGACCGTGACGTCGTCACCCTGATCGAAAATTGGTCAGACATATCTCGCACTCTTTCTTCCGCGCGGCGAAAACGTATGCCCGTTCCTGCTGTTTCGTTTAAGCACCCTCTCTTTCTACCGCGCGGCGGAAATGTATGCCTGTTCCTGCTGTTTCGTTTAAGCGGCATAAATTGTCATGTTTGTGTACGATAGCGCAATAAATGAATATTGTATTTTACCATGTAAATGATAGTACTTTTATATGTTCAAGTTTTCACTTCTGCCGGCACTCCCGGAGTGCAACCCATTATTTTTTTTATTCGATTGGGTGTTAGGGATTAGGGTAGACAGTGCATTACTTTAAAGGGTGATTGACCCACTTGCCCCAAGGCAACTAAGGAAATTAGCAAAAAAAAAACTAATATTTTGTAACGAATTTCTTGGGGCAAGTTATTCAGTATCATGAGTACAATCATCGTTATTATCAAGATAATTATAAAAACAAATCCATTTTTTATTACGTAACAATGTCAAAAATTACAATAATCAAATTACAAAATAATACCAAACAATCTATTTTAAATTCGGCAACATGCCTCGTCCAAAGGAGTACAGTCAAAAAAATCCACGTCAAGCTTCGTCGCAAGAAATTACAGGGAAAAAAAAAACAGAAATATACAGATACTTCAGAGCTTGGGTTAACAGATAATTGTTAAGGAGCAAATTGGTAGCCGACCGCATGAGGCGTGCGGTCGCGACGTGTCGCCGCGACACGTCGCTGCGGTCGTGAATGGGAAGCCGACCGCACGCCGCAACTGCACGCCGCAGCTACACACAGTATTGCCAACTTAGGGTATTTTTTGGGGTAATAATTTTCAGTAGGGTTTTAAGATTTAGGATGATGCTTTATATCTACTATGCCGTAACTTGAGCTCTAATAAAGGGTGAATAGAAAAGATTTTCTTAAAAACGAATAAGTAGAAAAAATTTCCGTAAAAAGTAAAAACGTTTTTTTTTATTTGTTTCCCAAAATTATCATCTCGTATTTATTATATCTAGTAATATTTAAACACTGTTTCACCAAATACCAAACGCCAGTATGATTTATTGTTGGAATTTAACGGAAAATGTGGTTGAAAATAGAAATTTCATTAAATTAAAGAAATATCGTGGAATTTGTATGAATTATCGTGTTATACCCGACTTTTATGTTCTATCGCATGCCATTCAAAAATATCGTGAATCTAAGATAATTATCGCATCTGGCAGCACTCGGCGACACTACTGGTCTGCGGTCGAGCGTCAGTGAAGCACGACCGCACCGCAGTGAAGTCGAGCAGCGTGTCGCCGGCTGCGCAGGGTATTTCATAGAATTACATACAAATCAGTAGTGTCGTCGCGACATGCGGTTGCGGCGTGCGGCGTGCGGCGTGCGGTCGCCTGTCAACCGCCACCTTTATGATAACTATCGTGATAATTAAAGCAGGGCTTTAAAGTAAAAGCTGTTTAAACCGATTATACAATCGGTATCGGTTTTCGATGCAAACACAGATAATTTGATTCATCATCATCATCTCAGCCGATGGACGTCCACTGCTGTAATTGGATCACTGTATTTTATTAAATTTCATCCAGCCATCCAGTTTTAATAAATAGGCAGCGAGAAATATCCCCCAAAGTAACCATTCAAAAAGTGTAAGTTTATACAGCCATTAATGTGTAAATTTTCTAAGCTGTGGTGAAGTTGGTCGCAAGCTCGCTAGTTCAAGGCTCCATCGTGTCTCGTGACCCTGACCCTGGCCTTAAAGCTTATGTGATCACTTGCAAACATTTTATTACTTTGATTATGAACCTTTTGCAGTTTCCAACAGCTTTACTGAGCTTAAGTGGAGTTATGTTCGTACTTTACTTTTTATTTATCGATCGATGGTTTGGCAATACCTTGAGATTAATGTTCTGTTTTGTAATTGGTTAAATTACTTTTTATTACGTGTTGGCTTTGGATAAAGTGATGGGGCTGACATAGACATAGGCTACAAGCTCTAAAATACATCAAAATAAATACTAAAGTAAGCTATAGCTTGAAGAATCCCACTGCAGGGCGAAGATCTACGAATAATGCGGTATGTTATGGTGGGCATATTCCACCACGCATTCCCAGTGTGGATTGGTGGTCAACTTGGTCAACTTGCTGTCAGAGAAATAAATAATTATGAATTATTTATTGGTATTCGGTTTAAAGAATTTATTTACTCAAAAGAACATTGTTCACTTACATGAGTTTTGTTAAAAATAAGCTAATAAAAACAATTAGGTATTGTGAGTGACATTGAGACAATAGAAAAGTGAAAAAAAAAAGAAAATTATACAAAAAATAAGTCCCAGCAGAGAAAACAATAATATATTTGATTCAGCATCCTAAAATTTAATATTTTGGTATGCTTAATGTATCCCGTTATTTTATGGAGTAGGTAGTTAAACTTATGAAACTGAACCGCTATTACTTCTTACCTCGTATATAAACTATAATTTTGGCGGTTTGGAATATTATTTAATGAGCTGCCCTTCATAAATTATACGTATGTAAGAATAGAGACTACCATCATCATCATCAGCTTTTGTCCATCTGCTGCAGGGTATAAAAATATCCCGGATATTGTCGTGCAGATTATCTAGTCCGAACTTACAACACACCATGAAATCACCACGAAACGCGAACGCGTTCTTGCTAATGTGCTGTCATGTCCCATTTCATTTAAAGGATATCGGGCACATAATACCAAAAAATGTATAACCGTCCTTCTATTTTTATTATGGACTAAGGAACACTAGAAACTAACTGCAGGCATTAGTTTATTTTATAATGATTTATTAGTTTTTATCATTTTTATATAAAAAAATCATTGTGCTTGCAACACATCCTACCAACTCCTACTAAACAACATTGAAAGCTATTTTGGGGTTGCTGCTTTTTTATAATTTATTAATAATAAATGATTAAATAACTCGTTAAATTCAAATAAATGATACTATCTGAGTCGTTTTTATAAAACCTCATAATTTATTACACATTTGACTTCAGTCAAAACTTCTATACATTTTAAGGTATTTTTTCAAGGGAGAGCGGTTGTCCTTTACAAAGATGTTCTTAGAATAAAAAAGGAAAAAAGCTACTTTATCCCGAAAAACCTAGTATATTCCAGTACACAAGGTTTTGTTACATAATATAATAATCCCTCAATATTTCTAGCCCTCCCGTACCTGGCGCGAGCCCGTGGGAACCCACCACTCCACCCCCGAGGGCGAGTATTTGAATAAACAACCAAATAACAAGCTCTATAATAGGGCACTCCGGGATTACATGTTTCATACCCTTTGTCTGAACTTTAGTTTGCCTTTATTATTTGAAAATGTTCATGTTAGGTGATTATCTAGAGAGAAATGTATATTATATAGGAACCATTTTTATACAGATAGACTGTTACCCTTTTGAGCGAAGTACCTAAAATGCACCATGCCTATGAAGCAAAATGCCTAGAATCAATGTCTAAAACACAGGATGCCTATTAAGCTTTAATGTCTATAAAGTTTTAATGTCTACGAAGCAAAAATTTTAGCATATCAACTTAATTGACAATGGGTCGATTTTATATTTAACCCAATCCCAACATTAACTTTGTATATTAAGTAAATTAAGTTCCTGTCTTCTTTCTTTCAATTTGATGTTTTTTGCAATCCATTTCACTCGATTTAAATAACTGATAGAATTTCTTTTCTAATCATTCAGTCAATCAGATCAGCCCAAATCAACTCAATACTGGGATATCATCATCATCATCTCAGCCGATGGACGTCCACTGCTGGACGTAGGCCTCCCCCAAGGATCGCCATCACGACCGGTCCTGCGCTGCCCTCATCCAACGTTTTCCCTCCGCCTTTACCAGGTCGTCGGTCCACCGTATGAGTGGCCTACCCACGCTGCGCTTTCCGGTACGAGGTCGCTACTCGAGAACTTTTCGGCCCCACCGGCCATCGGTTCTGCGAGCAATGTGCCCCACCCCCAATTCTTTGTGATATGCCTCCTTTTTATTGCGCCATTCCTATGCTAATCTGAACCATAATTGCTTACAAACAATGTCTTCGTCCGACCAACAACGTGCTGTTAGTCTACCGACTGACCTCCGTCTCCCTTGGCCACTATTCTGTTCTGATACTTCTTAGGTGCTCCGGCCGTCTTCCCTTCCGTTTTTTTCTACGGTCAATGACTTTTCTGTTTTTATTTATCAAGTACTTTTATGCTATTAAAATATTTATTCTATAAAAACAGGCTTCGCCAAAGGAAATGCATCACATTCACATAACACTGCATCACCACCATCTCATCTCACTGCTATTAAAATTGAGTAATGGTTGTGATCGTCTCAAACTTGACCTGTATTGTAATATGTCCATAAACCTAAAATAACCAAATCTGATAATCATTATTAATCCGATGACACTACATTGTCTCGGTCTATTGTCGGCACTGAAGGTCAAAGTTCATTCAAATATAAACTTTAACACAAAGGAGCAAGGGATGTAACTTAATAGTTGACTGGACTGCACGCCCCGCATCGTTCACAATGTAGCTATTATCTACGAGTATTAAGGTGGACTTCCGATGCCAGCGGCCGATGCGACTAACGCGCGCGTCTGACGCGAGGTTCTGTCATATATGACAGAACCTCGCGTCAGACGCGCGTGGCCGACGACAGACCTCACTTCCGAGGTCAGCGACTGACGCGTGCCTATTGTGCAGAGTGTTATCACTTTAGGGTATTTTCCCCGAAATTTAGAGTATGTTTTTATGTTTCGGTGCTTAAACAAAAACATAAAAACACAAACAAAAAAACCAATACATATTTTAATAAAGAATATTTGATTGATTGACAGATTGATAGGTTTAGAGAATACAATACAGAAGAGAGAATATATGAATGCATTTTTTTACAGGGTTTATGATAAAATACATTTTTGGGAGTAATTAGACCCTTGGCTTTTTAACCTGTACATGGATCGCTGTCTAGCTAATAATTATGTAGGCAAGAGAGATTTTCCGAAAAAAGAAAAAGTAAGTACTTTCAAGTGGCTCGATAGATGGTGTTATCGCAACGTGGATGAGCGACCTTGCAGATAATAAAATACAAATAAAATAGTAAAAATTAAGCAAATTTTCGGTAAAAACTTCGTAATATTTCTGGCAAACATTCTTGTTCTGCGTGACGTCAGAGCATAGCCGCGCGCGGCCGCGGCCGATGCGATAGACATCAGCCGCGCGCGTCTGACGCGCGCGTCAGTCGCTGGCATCGGAAACGGCACCATACGTTTTCATAGTAACTAGTATGGCCGCATCGGCCGTCGGCCGCGAGCCGCGCGCGTCAGACGCGTCGGCCGCTAGCATCGGAAGTCCACCTTTAACAGTTGAATTAACAATAGCATGCGGGTTTATTAACATTATATTTTGATATTTGATATTGTTTTTTGCATAATATTTTAGTATAACATCCTCCTCATATTATAATGTTTTTGTAATAGAGTTGCTAGTAATGTTTCTTTGCGCGTCTGTAGTTTCATATAAACTTATCTACCATGTACTACGAACCACTGAAATCTTATGTTTAATTGAATGATTACGAAATAATTTTAGTTAAAATTTTGATGTGACATTGTATTGACTTATTTTCCTCTTTTTAGTGTTTTCAAGATTGTATTTTAGTAATAGCTAGTCTTATTATTTTGAAATAATTATTTTAGTCGGTGTTATGTTTGGAAAATATTGCAATATTTAAAGGTTGAAATAAAACTCCTTTTAGAAATCAGATAAGTAAGTATAAAAAGTTTATTTACTTAATCATAATTATTGTAGTTCATACAATTAAATTAGCATTACACGAATTGTTGATAACATTTCATACAATTTACACAATAATGAAATAATCCTTTATTAAAATAACTGTAGCAAATAATTATTATTTAATTTCTGTAATGTGTTTTTATATTATTCCAAAAATTACATTTCTCTAATGAACCTATATTTTTATTATATAGTTTCTGTAATACATCGACTATAATTTGAGTTGATTAAAATATGGCATTTATTATCCCAGAGTTTTTAAAGTATTTGTTTTGAAAAGTTTTATTTCCAGCTTTTTGACGGTGTATTTTATACTCGTACATGCCATTTAAAACCAATACAATAACATACAATATCTTACAATATAAGGAATGAAATATACATTTAAATAATACTATTTACGACATACCAAAGTGTAATTTCAATTATATTTCATTAGAAATTTAATTAATTACTTATATTTAAATAAGACCAAGCTATAGATGTAAATAACCTAACATTTAGATTTTAAAAGCAAAAATAATGATGGTGATCATAGGAATTTACTGTCATGTGAATTTATGTTTAAACTGGTCTCTAAACGTCTGGTCTTATAATAAAAAGATTGTTTAAGGCAAGCATACGACAAAGGAGAAAATCAGAAAACCTTCTCGCTAATCGTCGCAGCAAATTAAAAATCTCCTATGTAATAATTTTTACGGAAAATGAGTTTTGGAAAGCTATTTTGAATAGCTGCCGTTTGCAAAAACTCATATGTAAATATCTTATTATTTCACTGACTGTGGTCTCATTTTTGTTAAAATTATATCTTGAGTACCTTATATTGACCAATTTCCATACATAAATTTGAAAGATTTTTCGAAAAATCACTTTTTGGACAATGCAATTTTAACTTTGCAACGACACAAAATTCAGATGTTCGATGGATGTCTAGATTTTACTCACTTTGTCCCAGGCTAAAATCGTGGCCTAGAGCCACCAAGTTGTCATAAATTGTATGCTTTTTCAACATACAATTTTGAAACTAAAAGCAACCTTTTCTTGTTATTATAATAACTATGAACTATCACAACACACAAAAATATCACAAATAAAATATTAAAATCTTAATTTGAATACGTTTCGGTATCTAAGTCAAGAGTGTGTAGGAGTAAAGACACCGTAAATACAGGTATGTTAAAATTACAGTTACATTTGTATACCTAAAAATGGTACCTAATCATATAAAGTACTATTTTTAACAGTTACAACTATTACTAAGAGAATTTGTGGTTTAAATTTTGACTAGAACAAAATAATGACAATAATTTATATCGAAATTCACTCATAATTTCCTCAATGATTCAATTACACAATCATCTGGAATCTTTTGAACAATTTGGACTAGTAGCGATTTCAACCAATCAAAAATCGCAGATCAGCACTTACTCGTAAATGCATTGAATTGAGCAACCTTCCTATCTATCTACTTAAAATTACCTTAACTCTTAGAAGTAAAAATGTTCAAGAACTTAGTTTTGATATTCAGAAGAGTGGTGAAAGACCGCTTGACTTTCTTCTTTGGTATCCTGTCTGGTCCCAAGAAAGGTTCCGAATGAGAACGAGGAATAAAATGGTTTGGCGCCTCTGGGTCCTTGGGCAGTTGATACTTGTACTCCTTGACTACCTTCTCTTCGTTAGGATCATATCTGTATAGAACAGAGTATGTCCTTTTCACTTTCTTAGGTATCCTCGCTACAGTAGGTGTTCTCTCACTCTTACAACGCTTAACTTTATTCCTTCCATAAAAATCTTCGTAATTATCAGCGTCTACATAAATGATTCTCTTTCCCAGAGCTTGTTCCCGTTCTTTCTTCAAGCTCTTCCACGATGCGATGACAGATTCTCGTCTGAACATCTTGTTGGGGTTGTGGCGGCTGATGCAGTATCCCTGGTCATCTTGGATGTTGGACGTGTCCTTCAGAGGAGATCCTCTGGGACTTGGACTGTAGTCTATATCGTAGTCATCGCGTGAAATCTGCAAAGAAGAAAATCTTTCATTAATATAGAGTTTAAGTTCAAATACTCCAGTTTATAAGTGTTTTATAAGGGTTTCTTTAAGACAGTAAAATTCCAATCTGCTTCTAAGATGGCGAGATTAGTTCAATATAGGTTTATAAAGGTCAATTAAATGCCCTTGGATATCTCAATTGAGCAATTAACGTCTGACTAATGATGAACGATAGGTCTATTTATCTTTACAATCAATTTGTATTTCTTCTGAAGCTGTTCAACGTTGCCTTCAGTAACTAATCCCAAATAAATCTTAGGACTGATCTCTATATCTGTCAAAATAAAATGCTTCACTGTTCTCGAGGATTATTTAAAGTGGCAATTACATAAATAGACGTGCGTGCATGATGGCCTAGGGTTTATTTGTCCCTTTCTGTTGTTAATGGTTTAGTTATTTTCGGTCTCACGTCACAGAAGCCCTTCGGAGTTTGTAGTCCAGATGTCTGGGGCCACCTGCCCGGTACCATATGCTGCTTACATTGAGCAAAAATTTTGTCACAGCACTTTGAACTTTAATACAGTTGATTAAGTTGATAAGATGTTTGGGGGTTCTAATCTTCTTCTTCTTCCTCCTAGACCATGTCCCATTTACTTGGGGTCGGCCTTCCTTGTCCTTCTTCTCCTTTGGGGGTTCTAATATCATTCCTTATTTAATGTTATGAGCGTTATTTACTTCGAAACTTTACTTTTCTTCTTCGTTTTTCTCTAAGAAAGTAATTGAAAAGGCAAAACTCGTAAGAATGAATTTAGGATTCTCTGTAGCCATGGAGTGCGATTTTTGAAACTCATTTATTGAACTGAGCAGTTGAAAAATGTCAATATTACCATATATTACTATGGAGACGTTACATTTTCAACTACTGAGCTCAACGTATGAGATTCAAAAATCTCACTCCTGTAAGTATTAAAGCGAGTAACGGACAACCATAAAATACCTGTATCTTTTTAGAAAAAAGTATTTGTTTTCTAAAGCTTATAATATTCAAACACGCTACACGTAATGCATGCAGGCCATGAACTATCAAGGAAGTTAACGATAACCTAAACAATTACGTTTAACAATATGTATAAGATTAAAACCAAGGGCAAAGTATTACGTAGCAAATAATACTATTTCGTAAAAAATATTCAAAATAAAATGGTTTTTAAAGAAAGGTGCTCTCAGTTTTTATTTACGAAAATAACTTTTTAACGTTGTTTCGTTTTAACTCGTGTCGTAACGTTTCAGTTAAACACGTCACTAGTATTTTGAAGAGTTCAGTTATTATGCAATGTTTTATGGGGTTTTGTTGAAATTCCACAAAGTAGCTCAGAGAATAGGTCAAGCAGAAATAGACGGTTCAGTATACTGGGAGTTCATTAGGACATGGTGTAGTTAGGACGTTGTTATGTTGTGGATATGACTTTTAACTCATAATTTATGAAGATGTCAAACGTTGTCTTGGTGAAGTTTGATTTGGCTTTGTTTTGAAGTTCACGGGCTTTAAAATCTGTTAAAGATGATAGTAATATGAAGTAATTTTAAATACTAAAATTCCAACGAAATCCAATCCAATTTTTTTCTAAGAATTTAATTTCTTAAGCTTGGCCACTAGTTGAAGCACTTATTTAGTTGCTGACATTGATTGGAGTGAATAAAAAATTTTAGTGGTTGTCACTGTTCTTTAAGATTAATTTAAAATCGTAAAAGTATTTTATCTTGATGAAATAAAAAGTTTTATGTCACACGTAACTGACACGACAAATCTGCTCGACTTGTGTTTTGACAGCCTGTTTGTTGTGTAACATTATTTTTTAATGGGACAACGTGAAAAAATTTCACTGTTGCGAATCCAGGTCACAACGGTAAATGGGTCAGTTTTAAATAGTTTATGTTTAGCTGAGTTAGTTAACACGGTATAATTAAAAAGATAAATTAGGTCTTTTTTTCCTGTGATGCAATAAATAACCTTGTCTTTTTTTTTACAGGTAATTTCACTCCTGTGAGAATCACGTGAGTAGCGGCGTGTCCATGCTAATCGTTCGTCGGTAACGTCTTGAAACGTGTTCCATTTCACGTTCCCGTTTTATAATATTACATTAAAACGCGTATAGTATTTCTGACGACGTGCATCTCAAAGTTATTTCTGTAACGTTATTATAACTCTGAAGGTGATAACACTAAATGTGTGATGTTAAATTTGTCACGGGCTATTTTAGACAATACTTGAGAATGAGAATGTTCAATGCAACTTGTAATGTGGTCTGCTGATAATGTTATGCCGTAATACGTGACCTAATGGCCATTTTATTATACGAACTAAATCTAAGGTCAACATATTACTATCGATTTAAATCAACTTAATGTGTGTTTAGGCATTGGAAATTGAACTTTAGATTTTACGTTGAAGGCTATTTTTGCGTTGCGCGAATTTTACCGTTATGCATGTATGTGTGTGAAAAAAATACATTATAAAATAGCGGCACATTCAGTTTTTCTAGTATTTACAGCTAGAATCTCTTCAGTTTTTGCAAAGTAACGTTTGGGCTAGAATTTGTATGCTCCAAAGAATTATCTTCGGATGTTTTGAATACCTTTTCTGTTACTCTTAACTGTATTAGTATTAGGCTACTTTCTACAATAAAAAATACATCCGTGTGCAATTTTTTTACCTAGGACTTGATTTTTAAAACACAGAGATTAATGTCGGTCAGATGATGATGATGAGCCATAGACAAAAAAAAAACCTTTTTGTACCTTCATTTCCTTATATTTTTTTCGAAATTTATATTGCCATCTAAAGATTTTTCGTTTTACTAATCTTGAAAAATGCCTCATTCTTAACTGTTATTAACGTTAACCAATCGATTATAAGTTCAAACATAGATTTCTATTCATAGATTACGTTCTATCGAAGGTCAATAACCCAAATAAATTTAACACACTATTAAAAATAGTAATGACGAGACCATGATGAGACCTTTCTGACTAACTGTGACCTGCCCACGCGCATTTTTTCCTATATAACAAAATTTGGCATGAGTAATCAGTTTTTTTGTCATATTGCACCATATAGGTGAGGTTAACATATGAAACTAGACGATTGACCTTTAGTTTAACGACTGCTTGAACACAGATCAATGTCCTTGTCATCGGAAAAATCGATGTCGATGTTGTTATTATCGTAACAAAAAAATTTTTTCATAGATCATCATTTAAGTGTCATGATGATAAAGGAACTAATCATAGGCTTTTACAGTTAATTTAGAGTTTCTTTTTTCGTGGACTATTATTTTTCATTCAATATTTATAATTCTTGATACTTATATTTTGATATGAAATTTCAATGTTGTAGCAGGTAACGGAATGCGTTTAGTGATATTTTAGGTAAAATAATAAAAAAAAATCGTTGCCAATTTTAATATAATAGTTTTTAACATCAGGTTCATAAGTTACCTTTAATCCACTTTAAGTCTTACCAAGAAATGTGAAAGTATAAGTCTGACTTAACCTACACAATTAACATAATTTTCTATCATTAAAATTGTAATCTAAAATTTAAGATTCATCAAATTCTGTTCGATTCTAATTTTAATTCGTCATTCGTTATCTGATCTTCACTTTCGAAATCGTCTAGTGGTAACTGAGAAAGTTACATTACTAATAAATACTACTGGTTTTGGTACCTATACCTACATACATCACCAATATCTTTTGACTTGAAAAGATTTTCATTTCGATCAGTAGGGAGCCACTTGCAAAAACGCTCGCTTATTACTTTGCAAGTATTTTTTGTTTATTTATTAATTTACGTGATTAGTTTAAAATATTTAAGTATCCTTTTTAAACAGCTGGATATATCGAGTCTTTTTATACAGACATAGTTGGTTTAGTATCTTGTTTTGACACAGTCGATGCAAAAACATTTTCGTCTTTCTGCATTAGAAGTGAAAGTAGTTGAAATTTGCCAAAACCGGTCTCGCGAATTATGAACGACGTTCGATGTTGCCTATCGATAATTTTGACAGCAGTTATGACAACTCTCTGTCTGCAAGACACACTTTCTAATATTTTTAAGCCACATTGTAATTGTAATGAGAAATAGGCAATTCATTGAACAATTCAAAGTTCTTATGGTCGCAAGTTTCGCGATCAAACATTCAGTGTATTCAAATGACAGTTCCATTTTTAAACAATGAAGCCTGTGAGTTTTCCATAGACAAAGCGTAATTGTTTTTTTTCCGGAGCTAGGTTTCCGTTTCAACGATCTCAGGAACAGGTCATTAGTGGTTTAAGGACGTGTGGGTGATATTTAAACTAGAATTTAGTTCTTACGATTTTAGCATAATTACATAGTGGAAAATGGCAACGGATTTTAATTTGAAATGTCAGCATGATGTTATTATCTTTTAAAATAATGATTATGACATTATTGATCGAAGAAAGATTCTTCTTTAGGAGAAACATCTATAAGGTGATATTAAATTAAACCAATCAGTCACCCGTAAATTAAGACCATTTATGATAGTTGATTAATATTTAATCATTAATCGGTGAAGCAATATCGATTTTTGACACTGATTAATTTATAACCGCAAGTTCCGAGTTACCGAGTCAGTAACCGTGAAATCGAATGTGGCAACTGGCAATGTCAAGAGCTACGCCACAAAAAAACACTCCATAATTCAACGCACGCGCAGGGTTTATCTTATTTCGTTTGATTAACCGTTCTCTCGGGCTGTCTTGTGTGTTCTTTATTTTTTAAGAAAGACCAGATTGATGACTGGTGTTAAATATTAGGTAATTTTGATTGTTAGAGCATTTTTGAGATTTTTGTAGTAAATCATAGCTTCATATTTCAAATGTAAATCGAATTATGCGTACAACTGTCTGAAGTTTAAATTCTAAAATAACCAGACGAATTTATCTACTTTTCTTAAGAGAGAATACACTCGTTTGGGCGTCCGATACGCACTGCATACAAAAGAAGTTTCTTTCTATTTTCAGCAATAACTAATTAAAGTAAATAATGTTGTTAACACAATCTAGAAACCAATATCTATGTCGGTACCATGTCCATTTAAATATTTAGGTTTGATGCTAGGATTAATTTAAGATCTTTAATTTCTCTATGGAAAACGCTTTTCGCATTCGTTTTCGCTTTGTCTATGGAAAACAAATTATTTTATTTTATTACACAATGTCCAAACTTGACGTAACTTCGCTTTATCTGCAATCTCCTCTTAAACTAAAACAGTGGAAATGAGATACACCCAAGCGCTGCTTGGTCATTGACTGCTACCATAGACAAGTCAGTTGCCTTTTAAGCGCATTAAGCTGACCAATGGCCATGCACTTTGCGTAACAGACTTACTGCGTTCCGTAATCCAAATAAAGTGGCCAGATACTTGTTTGCGTTTCACACTTTTCACACGAATATTTACGTCAAGTTAATCAAGTTTTTTTATGCAGATTGGAATTACTGTCTTACTAATTAACATATAAGTATCACTTTGGAAATACAAGAAATGTTGCTTAAAAAGTTAGAAAAGTACAGGGAACAGGCCGGGTAGGCCTGTTCAGGGAGAATATGGGCATTAGTGCACCATGCTTGTCCAATGCGGATTGGTAGACTTCACATAGGCATCAGAATTTCTTCGTCAACTTATGCAGGATTCCTCACGATGTTTTCCTTCACCGTTTGAGGGCAGTCGGTGTTTCGTACCAAAGTTAAAAGAACTTTTTAGTACATGGCATGGCATTGATACCGGACCTAATTTTTTTAAATAAGTAAGTAAGTAGAACTTACCACGCTCTCCCAACTACCGCCGAAGACAGATTTGTCCAACATATTGAATCACTGAAATTCCACAATACACAAATTTGATAATCTCAACTCTTGATAAACGGCCAATTACGAAATAACAGATTGAGTAATATTATGGTAACGCGAGGTTGATCACGTTGTCATAAACAAACGGTTTGATTTGGCACAGTGTTCCCAGTTCGAGCTTTCCTTCGAGACTGAAGAAAATTCGTTTCAGTTTTCATATTTATAGAGCGGGATCGGGAGGGCGGGATTCAGGAAGACGTGTTAGTCGCCTTCTTGTTAGCGTGTAGTCATGCCTCTGTATTTTAGGGTACGTAGGTTCGGGGAAGCCCGTCTAAAAGCAGTGTGTGCTTAAGTGGAACTTTGTTTCTATGTCAGGTCGCCGGGGTTGCGGTTTCGTGGAATGGGTGTGATCTGTCTCCCTTTCCGAGTACGCTTTCTATATATTATTTTATTAGAGTCATGTTACTGGTATTTTATTAGGTGGTAAGACAGTTGTGAATTTAGTTGCAATGACTGTCATCAAGATCTGATTAATTTTTAATTATAGACCAGTCACTCCTCTCTATTTCGAGTACAATTCAATTTAAAAGTATTAAACTAGATGAATGCGGGGGAGGGGGCCTTCGAACCGCCTTAGAATCTTCCCGACACACACTTGGCTGTTTTTAGCCCATATTTATCACGGATTAATGTGAAAGAATTATTCAGACTGGACCTTTAGTTTCGGAGCCTATTCATTACAAACAAACAAAAAAACAAATCTTTCCTCTTTATAATATTAGTATAGATTAATGTACTTCATAATCATAATCATAATCATTTATTGCTTTCACATGTTTTATAGATGTTACAAATACAGTTATGGTCCTATGTGAAACCCTGACCGGGCACTGCAAAAAAATTATGTACAACAGTTACAGTGCTAGGTACATTTTTGTTTAAAATTACATCCATTACTGTTTCATTTTGTTACAGTGTAAAATATTGTATAATTTTCACGCATAAATGAAATATTTTAATTGGTTTCAAAATCCCAAACTATACTTAACCATGATCCTTTGGTAGATCTTTTCCTGCTTTCAGTGAAATGCGTACGATTAAGTTTAATACTTTAAATATTTTTGCTTCGCAATTTCACCACAATTACAACCTTAGAAGATGGTGGTTGTAAAAAAGTTTCTGACCTACCTGAAATAGAATACGGTTGTTAGTTTGTGTATGTTCATAAGGTCAACAACCCGACTTCTGTTTTGGAACATTCCATTTAACATCCAATCTAACTTTCACGCAATCAAACCAAGCTTCACCCCCGCTAAGATGAAACAAAACAAGGAAGATGCTGCATATCCAATCAAAGCTCAAACGAAGCACATTGGTGTGATTGAATTTTTGTAAGGACGAAGATATGGTGATGAGCTTGGACAGTCGTACAAGCGTGGCAACCTCGAAAGTCGCTCTTTTGACGCGACGTACAGTGTCCACCAAACAATTTTAAAAATGGGGCGGGTGTGAGGAGTATGTGCAGCAGCGCTTTCGCCTACCAATTTTAATCTGCTCATGGTCTTGCTTAAGATTTTTGCCGGCCGGCCATTATACCTGTACGATTTTCACAAAATGCAGGTGTATTTTTTCCTGGTTCATTGCTTCTAAGCCAAACAACTTCCTCGCATAGCACCGATGAACAGGCAAGGCAGAGGATACATTAGAGACGGGTAGGTTTGCATTTTAGTATCGGATCTGTTTTTTTTGCGCGATCTTTCTTCCCATTTACTAATTTGATTAGTTTGATGGTCTGATCATCCACTTACAAAACCGTCAGCATATTAAAAAAGAGACCCTATATGTAAAGTAATTCGATGTTCACTTGAACTCAGTAAATTCGCATCTTCCTCCTCAGTTGTCATCTAAGTTTACCCCATTTTAGTTTTACAACCTTACTCTCGTTAAGTACGGTTAGCCGGATGCACTCGACTTGCATTGACGTCAGAGCTCGAAATGCACCAAATGCACCGAGGCGCTCGGTTAAAATTAAACATGTAATTAACCAGATTCGGTTTGTAACTAGTGTAAACAGATTGGGCGTAGTGTAGCTGTAAATGTTATCGTTTTGTGTACAACACTTGTGAGCTACCTACAGTTGGTGACGTTAGAACAAACGTCACAAATGTCGCAAAAGAGAGAGAGTTACAAAAGGGCGGCTTCATACAAACGTGCGCCACGCACGCATAGACGCGCACGCTTATGACGATTTCAGATCAAGACGGTCGAACGCCAGTAATATCTATTTATTCAAGACATCGACATACCAACTACTGGACGTCGGGTTCGCGCTCAAAGGTATCCGAACCAAAATATTAACAAAACGTATAAAGAGTAACAATTACGCGCACGTCTGCAGTAGTCTAAAACTATGTAACGTAATAATAATTGTAATTAATAATGTAATTTTTTTTATCAAGATGATGGCATGTCATGCATCTTGTAAAGAGATTTGCGAACCAGCATGAGAGGCCCTTTCCCCACCGTATTGGGAGGGCTTCAGTGCATATTTTCAAATTGTCTCTGTCCCTTGTAGCAAAACTTTTCATTTTCAGATTGGCCCTTTCTCAGGGGTGTATACATTTTGTATTTTCTACCGATTGTAGTAGTTAGGCGTAGGTTTTGTCTTTCATCGATCGATCGATGTACATTTTTGGCGGTTCTAGGCGATTCTAAAGTAGGTACTATAATGTTCAGGGGTAAAAAAAATATTTGTTTGATTACTGTTTTATCTCGACCACTATTGAAACCCACGGATTCGGCGATCTAAAGTTAATAACTAGAATCGTCTAGAAAAAAACCACGATGATCGCAAAGCACTAAAATAGGACTACTGATCGACCTATAATCTATGCCAACAAAAGAAATATGGTTCGAGTTTATTTAAGTTGTTCTTTATTAGTTTCGTTACAAAAGTTCGTTTTGATATAAAAGGTACTTGGGAATTTGAATATAAAGTTACTGATTAATTAGAAGCAATTTACTGTAGTTTACTGCTTTGATAACTCTAAACTTAAATTGTTTTAATCAAGTAATAGCTTCAGGTTACCGAAGACTTAAGAGTTTGTGCTTTCATTTATAATCTACGAGCTTTTTACCCAAGACTTCATTCGCACAAATTATATACCAGATTTTAAGTCAAATTATAAGCTTTCAAACAAAAAAAAGTGTAATCAAAATCGGTTCAGTAGTTTTTGCGTGATGCTCGAACAAACAAATAGACAAAAAATTTAAAAAATGCTGATTTGGAATCAGGGACACGTAAAAACAATATCGTAACTTTTTCTTTTTGAAATATCTTTAATGTACCAGACATATTCCGTTAAGACAAGTTGCTATCCGCTACTTCGTCTTCGTGGAATTTTCATGTCTGTCCTTCCTCAGGGTTCATCCTTCTCTGCACTGTACCGTATTTCATCAAAATCGGTTCAGAGATTTAGTCGTGGAAACTGAGGGTGTTCGCACACCTTATAAGCGACGCATGCAGAATTTGTATGAAATGTTAAAATACTTTTTCGCATTTTTAACCGACTTCAAAAAAAGGAGTAGGTTCTCAGTTCGACCGTATATTTTTTTTTTTTTTTAATGTGTGTTCGCGGATAACTTCGTCGTTTATGAACCGATTTTGATGATTCTTTTTTTGTTGGAAAGGAGATATACCAAGGGTGGTCCCATGATAAGGAAACCAGGATCTGATGATGGATCCCAGAGAAATCGAGGGGAACCTTCGAAAATCGTAGTGCTGACTAGTGCGTTTGTTAATTTGAAGCACTACTGTTAAATCGAACTAATGAATTCACCACTGAAAATTGTGAAATAAACAAAATTTTAACAAAAAATTAAAACCGCCTTCAAAAAAACTAAAAAGTTAAAAAATAATATTACAGCCGATGACTTTTTCGTTCGCATCATAAGAACATTAATTTGTTTTATGGAAGTCGGTGTCAAGCCAAGCCAAAAAACTAATGCAAGCCCTGTCGCGAATCGGCTTGACAGCGACTTCTATAAAACAAATTAATGTTCTTATGATGCGAACGAAAAAGTCATCGGCTGTAATATTATTTTTTAACTTTTTAGTTTTTTTGAAGGCGGTTTTAATTTTTTGTTAAAATTTTTAGGGTTTCGAATCACGATTTTAACGTGTTGGTCCCATTATTGAGAGTTGTTCAATTTGATGGTCTGATCATCCCCTTCAAAAACCGTCAACATGTTATTAAGAATGACCCTATATGTGTATGAATACGGTATTATTGTCAGTTACTCCCATTTGTGTTTCGATTATATGATTTTTATGTCCACTTCTCGCCCACAAAGATATCATAATAGTAATGAAAGTCGTGTATATACTAGTAATTACGTTTAACACAAAGAACATGATTTACAGGCAATAAATCCGTTTTAATTCTTTGTTTCGAACGTTTTTGGATTTCATCCAGTTTGCAGTTTTGATATTGCGCAATTTTTTTTATAGCCTTCAAGTCTTTCAGCAGAAATCTTACGTGCAAAGCTTTAAAATTGAAAATGCCTTGATTGGCAAGACTTTGACTTTTGTGACGTTTTCAAGCTTTTACATAATGTGGAGACAATGACCTTTGTTTGTGCTTTATCGTTACGAATGGAAATTTTAATTACGACGTTTTAATTGCATATAAATTGTGGTTTTGGAACGAGATTGAACCAAAGCTCTTGATGAAATTCAAAGTTCTAATACTTTAAATTTCAAATGTAAATTAAAGTGGTCTAAATATTTCTCTCTTTTCGTTTTCTTTCTCTTACAGAAATAGAGATAAAGTTAGATTTTGATGCATTTTGTTTCCAACCGATCCCAATCCTCAGTTCTGTACCGGTAAATGTAATGTAATCAGTTTATTGGTAAGAGTTGTGTACCGGATTTTTTAAATATTTTATTTTATTCTGAGCCCATGATGGTGAACTTGATGGTGAACTACAACTAGATATTTATTTTTGACCTCTCCTAAAGGGTTCATACGAACTATTATCTTTGTGTACGGACATACGAACGTTCATACGAACGTTCATACGAACTAGTATCTTTGTGTACTTCTGTGTACGGTAGACGAACGAAATAGGAGATTAGATTTGTGCTTTATCACAAATAAATAATGCACATGCACCTAAATTGTAACGTAGGCTTTTTATTTTGGAAATTGGACACCATACAACAACGGCACAAACATATAACATCCTTACCGAACTAGGATTCAAATTTCAAACCCAGTACCTCTGGTTTGGCAGACCGGAGTGGTAAACATTACACCAACACAAAACCCGTAACTTATCAATTGATGTTGTTTTAACCTATATCACAGAATACATCTTTATAGTATATGAATATTTGTACCCGAGTCATGGATGTTTGTATTTATATATGTATCCTATATCGTTGTCTAGTCATCATAATACAAGTCCAGGCTAGATTCTGGTACTTTAAATGTGACTAGATAATTTGTGTGACATTGTCCAAGATATTTATTTTATTTTTATTTTTTTATTTTATAGTATGACAACGTTTTCTAAGTATGACAAAGGTTTTCATAGACCGATTTAACTAGCTTAAGTTGTTAGAGGGAGGTTACACGCTCAGCATTTCATCAGTCTGGTCCATCAGTCTGGTCAATCGTTGAATGACGCCAGAATGATGAGTGGGTTACACGATCAGTTTCCCATCAGTATTTCACCAGAATGACGGAAATGATTGATTATATTAAATTTTCGTCAGTCTGGACCATCATTCCGTCATGTTACACGATCCACGATACGTCCGTTCATGGGTTACACGATCATTCTCCCTTCATTCTGACCATACTGATGGACCAGAATGACGAAATACTGAGCGTGTAACCTCCCTCTTAGGAAGAAGATATAAAAATAATCTATAATATCTACTCTACCCAATCAAAATACAATCAACGAAACAGCAACAGTAAATTCAGTCAATTGTTTACCCTGTCACACGAGTTTCAATCACCGGCGATGTGTGCGGGACGGCTGGTGCTGCGCTGGTCGATGACGTATGCACTATAAATAATGTATTGACCTACTTGTCCGGTTGTCCGCAGAGCAACGAATCAGGAGTTTGTGTACGGCTTGTAAACTCTGTGGTCGAGCCGAGCCCCCGCTAGATCAGTGGGTAAACACATCAGTAGGTCTGTTTGTGTTACGGTGCGCGAATAACGTAGACAAATTGACCTGGAGTGCGATTTTTGAATCTCATTCGGTGAGTTCAGCAGTTAAAAATGTCAAAATTACTGTGGAGATATGCATCTTTCTACTGCTGATTTGACTTTCAAAAATCATACTTCAGGAGTGCGATTTTTGAAAGTCAAATCAGCCGTAGAAAGATACGCATCTCCATAGTAATTTAGACATTTTCAACTGCTGAACTCACCAAATGAGATTCAAAAATCGCACTCCTGGTACTCGTGAAGTAGGGCTAACTTTTTCAGAACAACATGCAAGAACTATACAGGGGGGTAAAATTTAATGTTACATTTTGAACAGGGTGCTTCAGACCATAAAACTGAGCAACTGTTACCTACTAAGAGACCAATTTCAAAATCGCAATTAATAAAACAATGTTTTTTTTTTTCGCGTTTTGGGAACCGATTCCTTATCCTTAGTAATAGTTGTTCAGTTTGATGGTCTGAAGCACACCATCAAGTATGTAACTCATTTTAGTTTATATCCTGTATTGGTTCTGATTGAAGCGGTTGGTGTAATGGTTACCACGCCGGACTGCCAAACCAGGGTCCTGGGTTCGAATCCCGGTTCGGTCACGGATGTTATATAAATGTTTGTGCCGTTGTTGTATGATTCCCATAACAAAAAGCCTGAGGCTTACTTGGGATCATTACAATGTATGTGCCTGTGAGCGTTATTTATTTTATTTATTTATTTGATTCTGATGGAATAAAGAATAAAAATATTTTCAGCCAATCGGTGCACGGTCGCGTTTGTAGAAAAATGTATGGATCGTAGCTTTTAGGATAATTTATCTATGGTCTTTTAGTGTTTATTCGCTCTCTTTCTATTAGAGCGCGAACGAACGAGATAAACGACGTGATACAGCCGCATCACGATGGTAGCATGCTACGGCTTCTGGTGAAGGTAGCGGGCACCCGTTGCCGTTGAATGAAGGCAGCGCAGGACCGGTCGTTGTGGCGATCCTTGGGGGAGGTATATGTCCGTCAGACGTTTATCCGTCGAGATGATGATGATGAAGTATAAACTGATAAGCTCACGAGAAGTTTCAAATATTTTGAATAAATTCAGATTATCCACCAGTAGAAGCGATAAAAAATACTTCAATGGAAACCAAATTGTCAATTTGTTTGACATCTCAAATCCTGTCTTCGTTTAAATGTGTTTAGGCTTACGAAACAGTATGAAAGTTAAATTTAATGTTACTTTCGCAAACCGAATTTGCTTACATCTCTGTTAGCAAGCCAATTTGTAAAGGGTGTTGCTGTTTACCCGACCTGGCACGTTTGAGTTCTGTTAATATCCAATAACATCTGCTATTGAATTTTAACACCTCGTAAAAATTTACACCGCCTGCCGATAAGCGAAGGTAAAACGGAACGTTAGGGCATTTTGGCAACGTCCTGTTGTTTGAAAACATTCAGGATTATTGAATACAGGGTGTTAGGGTAAGTTGCATTACTGGTAAGGATGTACTCATGACACTGACTAACTGTTCCAAAGGAACACAAGGAAAATTCGAAAAAAACAATGTATCCTTTCATAGAAACGTTCGATCAGCTGATTGCATTTACTATGGAAAGTCCAACAATTTTTTGCTTATTTTCTATAGGTTTCCTAAGGAAAGTTGTTCAGTATCATGGGTACAATCACCTCTTAAAGTAATGCAACTGTTTACCCTAACACCCTTTATAATTTTGAATGTGCTAAAACAGTCTGTATATTCCCTCATTGCTGGGATATAGGCTTAGACAATTTATATAGGGACTCGCCTTGCGGTAGCATTTCCCCTCTGCCACGGTATAAGAACAATTGATCTTGTGCATTTACACCCAATTTTATAACTTATCACTTAACGGGACAGCCTATAGCCTATATATAATAGCGAAACAATAATTTTGAACTTAGAACGTTTGGGGTTCACACGAGACTACTTTTCATGATTTTTAACATTCAAAATTAGAATCTAAAGTTATGAGGAATAAAATCCAAAGTTGCGGATTTCATGTTACCTCGCCCCCCGCAAAAAGTGGCAGAAATGTTTCTTAGTAGATTGACACGATGTGACTCGTCCCTATATAAATTGTCTAAGGATATAGGCATACCCTCATGATCTCCTGAGGGTATGCATTGGACATGCATGTTAGGCTAATGCCCTTATGCCCTGTCTGTCTGTCTAACATGCATGTCCGATGTGTATGTGGTGTCCTCACACATTAATTAATGTCTTTGAAAAAGAAAACATAATATCATAGTAGTGGTATCTCGAGTTACTATTTATGTGATTAAGGGCATGTTTCACCACTTCTCAATAAGTTCGTGACAGCTTATCTGACAGATCGTTTGACATGTCTTTCGTACGAAATATGTCAAACGATCTGTCAGATAAGTTATTAACAACGTATCCAGAAGTGATGAAACAGGCCTTATGCTAATGTTTTTCCACTCAACTTCCAAGGTCCACTTTAATATAAAAAAAATTATGTCTACGGCGATGCTTGATCGTGATAGCCTATACTACACACCTTCAAGCAAGACCTATAATTTAGTACAGTTACTTTCCTAGTTCTCAGAACGAAGACTCCATGGAATGATGGAACATGCAGGTCAAATACTATACCACTGACCCATTTGAATTTAATATTTTGTCGGACAATCATTAATACTAATCTTTTCCCAGAATCATGCTCTATTTTTGTTTAGTATGAATTCGTTGAATTGTGAATTTGCGCTAAAATTAATGGGCTTGCTAATGAAATTTGCTCGAGAGATTTACTAGAGTATTATATTAATGTCTTGTATAGTAGAACTTTATTAAGATGCTTAATAGTCACCGCCTAAACGGAGTCTAAATTAGTATTTGCGAACAAAATGAAGACCTAACCTAACCTAACCCTGATTATAGGCTTCAGTCTTTTTGGGTTGTTACTGCATCATTTACCTTCGTAATGGAGACAGGTTTGTTGTCTTACTAATAAATAAATAAACCTAATAAGGAAGAATACTCTTAAGTATAGGATAGAACAGAAAGGCGGCAGGAATAAAGAACTCGATTACCCTTAAAATATGTCTTCACTGCATAACCAACACATTTATTGAGCATACGTATACTTAATCTGGTAGGTATATAATTATCATCAACATCTCGTCCGATGAACGTCCACTGCTGGACATAGGCCTCCCCCAAGTATCGCTAACGCTAAGTACTACGCGTGCAACGACCGGTCCTGCGCTGCCCTCATCCAACGGTTTCCCGCCGCCTTCATCAGGTCGTCGGTCCACCTTGTGGGGGGCATAACCACGCTTTCTGGTACGCGGTTGCGGATTACTATAGTATTATAGTTAGTTTTAAACAAATAAACTCACACAGGTGTAGACAAAAGTTGGATGCAACTAGGTTCAAACGCGAAGCAAATGTTTACACAGCGCACACAAATGTTTGCTAACGTGGCGTTGTAACTTTGTTAGTAATTAGAACAAGTCTTTGCCCGTATAAGTAGTAAATACTATTTATGTATGTAGAGATTCTCCAGTACCAAGTTTGCAGTCGTCATAGTAACATTCTTAGGTCGTCGCAATGATTGAAAAAAGTTAGTCCTCGGGCGCTTCTAAGAACGAGTAACTTCGTCTCCTTAGTTTGACTTCTGAACTTATGCGCATGGGAATCAACTTTGAGATTTTTTTTGTCATACTTACTGGCAAAGTTTGTATTCTTTTACAATGCCTGGCAGTGGAAGAATACTTAGGATCCTGATATTTATGATTTCGTCTTTCTTTACCCGCGACTATACAGGGAGTAAGGAAAAGTATCGTTAATTAACCTTTAAACCCCATGCTCTACCCTTCAAACTGAACAACTTTTACTACGGGAGCAAACCTATCAGATCAAAAAAAAATAGGTTATCTCATACATTTGAGTCGAGTAGGCGCTGCAGTTTAGTATGGAACAGCAATTTTTTTTTTGCGCTGACATATTTGCTTCACTTTTTTTTAGCGATTTCGATGTTGGTGCCATAGAGAAAATTGTTCAGTTTCACGGTCTGATCTGATCATCCCCTTAAAAAAAAGTGTCAGCATATTAAGAAGGACCCTGTATATACAGGATGAACCGAAACTATGTCTACGATGTCCCTTCCATGTCTCAACGCTATTGACGTCGAGACGATTTGTCAGACCGTCGGTCTGTCACGCTCTCTTCACATCACCGGCCAATTAACGCGGTTAATAGTACACTCTAACCAGTAACCGCTGACTTTCTTCACATTTTGTATGTCTTTTCTTTTTTAAATCATTGTCTCATAAAGGCTGTATGATTGTTAGTTCCTTTGGCTCTTTTGTTTGAAAATGCAAGTTAGTTTTACTGGAGTAATGAATAGGTTGGTAGTAAAATTACGAGCTTCGTTACGGCAATCACATTCAGGCACTCGCACTACGAGTAATCAAAGTTGCATACATTTATGAGTAGAGCTCTGGCATTGAGGATATTTGTATTGGCCGTAGGAATTATACAATCGAAGAGAACTGCCTCCGTGGTCTTATGGTTAGGAGCACTGGCTTTCGACACGGAGGTCGTGGGTTAGATTTCCACGGGGGACACCTAGTGATATGTCACTTTGTGCGTTTTTCCCCAGTTGGTTAGGACATTGCAGGCTGAATCACCTGATTGTCTGAAAAGAAAGATGATTCCGCGCTTCGGATGGCACGTTAAGCCATTGGTCCCGGCTACTGTCTCTGGTGGTAGTAGTCGTTACATAAAAACCACGTCAGAGGCCGTAAGGCGGTCTGAAAAAACTCTGACACCAGGGCTCTGCCCACACGATAAGAAGAAGAATCGAAGAGAGAAAATGTAGAAAAAGAAGCCCAGAATCTTAATAGCTCTAAATCACTTGATTCCGATCACTTGCTTGGAACATTCCATCCCTTGAAAAAGGGGTTACCAAGGAAGTGTATGCTGTATCAGGGACGCAGTCGCAGTGGAGTACAAAAAATCATGTATCAAATGAAGATGAAACTTATGTAGTCAGTAAGGATATGCCTTACCATTACACCTAGATTTAACTCGTTGAGTCAACTTAAACACTTAATAAATTAGCTACTAAGTAACTGTAGAAACAAAATGCGTTGAAAAACTTGGCGATCCGTATAGTAATTATTCTAAGAACACAGCACGCCATCTCTCAAAGCGCGAGCGCTCGCTTTGATGCATCGTGACTTCCTACAATTCGAACAGGAAAATCGCACATTACCCGGTTATACAAAAACACAAATTCTTACCACTTTTTTTAAAATGTCATTTTCAACTCGTCCGTATTCGAATTCGTAATACTTTTTTCGCTCAAAGGCTGTCCGATCTCGAAATCCAACACGCTGTATTTTAATTAAGTACCCATGTTTGTAACCGAATCCGTTGTTTTCTGCATCGAACCTGTTATAAAAAAAGTTGGAATCGCGAGTCCGAGTCAGCGAATCGATACCGTTACAATATGCGATAAAGTTATGTTCTTTTTGCAGTGGGTTGGAAGTCGAATTCTTTTAGCATGATAATATTTTGCCACATAAAGTAAAGAAGAAAAAATTATCAGCAGCGGGTTATGTATGTATAGCTTGACTTGTCGCTATCGCCGTGTGTGTACCTTGCAATGATTTGACACCAGTTAATGAGCAAAGATCGTGGTCGCTTACTCAGGGTCTCATAAACAGGCTGGAAGTCACCCAAAGGGTAATTAATAAAGAGTAATAGAGAATGCTGTGCTGAGAGTTGCCCTGCGAGATCGAACCAGAAATGAAGCTTCGCAGAAAGATCCGCAGAAGAACCAGGTTAGGCGACATAGCGCAAAGAATTGCTAAAGTAAAGTGGCAATGGGCGGGGCACATTGCACGCAGAACCGATGTGGCCGAAGAGTTCTAGAGTGGCGACCGCGTACCGGAAAGCGCAGCGTGGTTAGGCCCCCCACAAGATGGACCGACGACCTGGTGAAGGTGGCGGGAACCCGTTGGATAAGGGCAGCGCAGGGCCGGTCGTTGTGGCGATCTTTGGGGGCGGCCTACGTCCAGTAGTGGACGTCCATAGGCTGAGATGATGAATGAGCAAAGATATACTTATTGTAACAGGGGAATAGACTGTCTCTCAATACACGGTTTTCCGACATTGGGAAGCAGGGACTCAATCATTTGTATACCACTAAATTGTGCTCAAAGAAAGAATTTTTATTTTTATTATTGTATCAGCATTTACGGACAATGTACTGACCTACCTACACTGCGCGCACGTTTCCAGCTGGTATCAGTAACAACAGCATTTTCTAACATTGTTTGCAACGTAATCATAGTATAAACAAACTTCTGTTTGTAACTTTTCATTAAAACCTCCAGTTAGATTTCCCTCGAGTTGCTTCGGGCAATTCTAGAGTTACAACTGTACTGTTTCTGCCACTGACTTTACATAACTGCGATTCTGTACGCTATATATCAAATCTCTGGCAGTTTGTAAGTTATTTTAAAGAAATACGAAGTTTATACTGCTTTCTATAGAGAAACTTCTTATTTCTTTAAAATAACTTAAATGCAACTTACGTAATAGTACGTTAATAACTGATAACTCTAGACTTTGGTCTTTTTAACTTTGAATATGCTGAGACCCTTGTCGATCAGAAGCCCCTAGTATGGTTTCTCTAAAGCGCGCGACACGTCTTCGCTACATGGAAAATTACCCTTTCCCGCGAGTAGTATGAAAAGAGGCCGAGTCGCGCGTAAGCACAGATTATTTAACAGATTACTTTACTCAACTCATTTTTCGAATTTCGAACAGGAATGAAAACTAAATGCGCCTTATGTCAATGAGGAAGCATTCACCCCTCGGTGGGGATCTGCCGTCAAGCGTACCTGAGCTGTGGAGTGAGACAGGCCTGGCGTAAGTAGAGAAATCATGCTCTGGAGGTACTATCTCGTGGAATTGTGTTCCTTTCGTCTTGGTAATGAATTTCCTCTCCAGTTCTTCAACTACAAGACATTCGTTACAGGTGTAATTATAATTTGAATTACTAATCATTTATACGGCACCACTTCATATATATTTATCAGATAATCACAGTCACTGTCATCGGTATAATGTTGAGAACCGGATGGCGCCACACTCGCATGTATGCATTTTAATGCGGCATCCTTTATTAAATGCGTTCAACTTGGGCCTTGAGTTATTTGAAATGTTTTAGTTAGTAGGTTCTATGCTAGGGAAGATCTCTGTGTTTTTATTTGTAAACTTAGTTCCTGCTATCCTTAATAAAAGCCATGCGATTGTGTGATACCTAATTAATTTTTTAAATACGACAAATCGTAAAATCGTTGGTGCTTAATTGGCAATTGGAAAAATTTTCAACCGTTCAACTCAAAAAAAAACGATACGGTCCTTTTGTATGAATCGTCTTTTCCTTGCGGTTTTAAAAAGTTACATAATCAAATGTTGTTTATTTTTTAGTTCATACTTTGTTAACATGTTGTATATGGGTATATGATGAGATTTTCAAGTGGTATGAAACGTGCTGTAATAAGACCGAAATGTGCGGAAATTAAATATAAACTCTACTTATTTTGGTAGCTAGCAACCGAGCGTATTACCAGCTTCATAGTTTAAATGTTTTCACGGAAGGGTTCCCGTGCTAATTAACGTTTCTCGCGGCTTGTCAGCCGGGTGAAATTATGTGTAATTGTATTTATGTGCTAAGTTACAGAGGGAAAGCATATAGAAGATTCATAAGTCGGATAACTTAAAATTTCTCATTGTCTTTGGCCCGCGGCCTCGTCCGCGTGGATGTCCGAAAAATAACACATCCCCTTCCAGGGTGCAACGTTCGAAGTCGATTTTCGAAAAATCCTTTCTCAATGCACCACATCCTCTGTATACAACCTTTGGCGTCTTTTCTAGGGCCAGTGCCGTATTTCCTTTCATGTTCCGATGTATCTTCAGTGATGCTGTTCGTTGTCTGTCAGTCAGCCACGGAACTTTTAGAGTGCATAGCTGTTTTCGAAAATCCGTTCGTCGAAATCACGGTTCACAACTGTTTCGTTCGTCTTTCGAACTGTGCATCTAAAGCACGGTTCGTATGCACTCGAACTTTTATTATTGTAGATTAAATTTTTTAAATTTTTCTCTTAATGCTGGCCAGGAAAGATCAGTGCCTTAATACTTTCATACAGGATGATTTGAAGTCACTACATCTAAAAGTTCGGCACTATAAAACTTTCTTTTTTTTTAAATAGTTTCCCCTGGACAGTCATAGACTTGCCTATCTCCTGTTTTCAGCTTGACGTTGAATTCGGGCACTCAGAATAACGCGCAAACGAGATACGCTTCTCTTTCCTCAGTTCGTTACAAAAGCGGGCACTATATCCTTTCCTGTCTTAACACTTCTGAAGATATACTGCTGTCCTCCACTCCTTCGTTAGTGAAAATTAAAAGGGAAAATGTCACTTAAGAAACAAAACCTTCTGCTTCTGTCAGCCCTGGTGTGATTCACACGTTCCGAGGCATGCCGAGTTCCTCGCGAGCACCAGAGCGTGCCTGCCCTCATTCAATCACATTAAGTCTTTTACAACGACAAACACTTCATTAAAACTTATTTTTCTCAACAGTGTATGGATTGCTAACAAAGCCTTTGCTTCTTTCACTTGATGATACCATAGTGTTAACAGAAAAATTGTTTAAGTTTTAAAGTATGTTATAGTTGTAGGATCTGCAAGACAAAAGGGATGAGGGCCATACTCCACCACGTTGTTAAGTTGGATGGCACCTGCGGTCAGAGTTTTATGTGGCCAGTTTCGTTAATTAATTGGTTATGTATGAAACAGTTCTTTAAATTGATTTTTATTTTTAGAATTGGTGTAACAATAAATGTTCTCTATGTCTGCTTTATATTTAAAACTTATTAACTGCGGCGTTTATGCTGGATGAAATCTCTTCAGAAATAAGCTTCTTTGTACGTGTTTACCCTGTTGTTTGTATCAATTTATCCGTATCTAAACTATTATAAAACTGTAACAGAAGTGTGTCTGTACATTGAAGATATTTACAAAAAAAAGATTACGATATGGTTTTTAGGCTTCCCTGATTCCAAATCACGAATTTTTGGACTTTTTGTCTGTCTGTTTGTTTGTTTGTTTGTTCGTTTGTTTGTTTGTTTGGGTGTTTGTTTGTTCGAGTATCACGCAAAAACTACTGAACCGATTTTGATGAAACTTTTTTTGTTTGATAGCTTATCATCTGACTTAAAATCTGGTATATAATTTATGCGGACGAAGTCGCGGGTAAAAGCTCGTATACAATACATTGTTAAAGTAAATCTATTCTATCTTGACTATTATAAAACTGTAAATTTGAAAAAAGAATTTAGTTTGTTTGTTTGTTTGTTTGGGTGTTTGTTTGTTCGAGTATCACGCAAAAACTACTGAACCGATTTTGATGAAACTTTTTTTGTTTGGTAGCGTAACATCTGACTTAAAATCTGGTATATAATTTATGCGGACGAAGTCGCGGGTAAAAGCTCGTACTATTATAAAACAGTAAATTAAAAAAAGAAGTTTGTTTGTTTGATCGAGCATCACGCGAAAACTATTGAACCGATTTTGATGAAACTTAGTTTGTTTGATAGCTTATGATCTGACTTAAAATCTGGTATATATAATTTGTGCGGACAAAGTCGCAGTTAAACTCTAGTGACACATAAAAATGATTTGCTATTGATATAGGTTGGTTTTTTTGACTCTGCCTATAACCGGGTTAGGCACCGTTTTTTTCTAAGAAAAGTTAAAATACATTTCTGAGTAAACGTGCTTTCATCTTTCCATAACTGTCCACATTACGCTGTCCATAACTTAAATTATGGTTATAATATTATGTAAACAGGAAGGATGGCATAATGGTCAGGAGGTTTATGCCACTCAGTGATGATTATGAAAAAAAAAAGTACTGGCTGTATGTATTTTAAGCCTTTTCCTAAAGGGTTTTTATAACAACATTGAACCTTACGATAAAAAGTAATAACAGCCAGTATTTTCGTAAATGGCTTTCCATAATGTTTTATTGTCACCGGATTTAACCTTGTTTGAAATTTAATGTCGAAAATTTTGTATTTGACTGCAATTTTGATTGTTGACGCCCTAAACTGGTTGACATTAACTTTAGTTGATCTGTTGGATTTTAGGTTTGAGGCAGTTAATTCTGTATTCCATTTTTAAAATCTTTTAAGACTTAGTTTAAAATGTTTTTTTTTTATAAAACAGATTATATTATTCAAGTAATGTTTGCATTTCCGGTTTGCCTTTGTTTGATGAAACTTAGTATATTGCCACGTTGCTAAGTGCTCTGTGTTTATTTTTCTTTGCCCTGTTATTGTTTGAACCTTTTTGAACTTTATTTTTAAATTACGGCGAAAGTATTAGTAATCTAACAGGTTCCGGAAAAGTCAGTCAAGAGTAATATTATAAGACTCGTTTACGATATACAGCCGACAAAGAAAGTAACATAATATACAATATCATAAGGTGCAGAATCAACTTGCGTTGCCGACCGTACCCAAAGGACCTAATTTGGATTGACACTTGACATGTAAATCCCAGAATTCTTAGCTTGTTTAACTAAGAGTTAACTATGCAATACACCCTTTAAAAGAAGGCTGTTACTAACTGTAACATAGTTTCAGCCCACCTCGATATTGATGTGAGTTGTTTAACGTTATGAAATTAAGTTTGTACCCATTCGAGTTTCCAATTTACGTATAATTATCTCATTAACTTGCGCAAACATTCCCCCAAAATTCATGAAATAAATTAATTTGTTAATTTACCGATTCCCCGTTGTGTGTTATACCATAAACTTAATTAGGCAAATATTAAAGTCTGGTCCGTTTAATGAGAAAATCGATTAACCTAAATGTAAAAGCAGTAAAGATATGAAGTATTTTATAGATTTTTCAACAAGATCCAGAGTTGACGACGACCGCTTCTCAGAAAATCAAAAGTTTATTGGTTAAAATAAGGTTAAAATCGAGGTTTAAACTCAGTCTGCAGACTTCACCGAACGGCACTAAAATGTTACCACATAAAAACTTTTTGCAACATTTTTTTATGTTTTATCTGTGTTTATTTACACGCTTTGAGTATCGGATGTGGCGATTAAATGGAAGTCCGTATTAGTTTCCGATTTTCTACGTCAATGTCCTCCGCTAACTTTCCAATTCAACGAAATCGTAATACGCTGTGGTATACTAGATACGTAGAATACCATAGTCCATGTTACGTGTAATCGCTAATCACACTGACTATGGTAAAGTCCTTTTTTTAAACTAGCAAGTACAGAATAGCTCAGGGTGTGATTACTGTGGACTTTGGGGGGAGGGAGTAGGGACTACACCAGTGCAGGCAAAGCGACCTCACCTGGTAGGTCAACCGAACCAGTAAAAGAATTTAAAGCAACAAGGGCACCCCTAAGGGGTACGGACCTGGGCATTGGGTGTTGCTGGGACTCCGCGGATTGGGTAGTGGAGATAGATGAGATAGTAAAGTCTATCTTTGGGGACTTCGCGAAAGCTGCCAATGAACGGGCATTGCTTACAGTGCAGCTTTTCGGGCATATCACGTAACCGATACATCATACCTAAACTGTCATAGGTACAGGTTTGCATTTTATAGATACCTTTACGTATACGAAAGCATTATAAACGTCGAATGTAAACAATGCTCTAACGTAACCGATAATTACGCGTTCGATGAATCACTGACGTCGCTCGCTCGTTCGGTGACACTTGTTGCGCAAGCGCACGTGCGCGTTTATCGACGCTGCTATGTAAACAATCATGGTGAGTTTAGTTTATAGCTGGCAATTATTACGTGGATTGTTTTAAAATGTGAGGGGTGTGTCAGAACTGTAGGTCTTAAAGTCATAAAAGTATAAACGTTTTTGATATCTTATAGGGTGTAAACTTAAATGCGTTACTTACTTGAGGGGGTGCTTCAGAGTTCAGATCAGACCATCGTTTTGGAGTCTATAGTACGTTTCCCGTCCGTGGTTGCCAGCAAAGTTCTTGAGCAAAGCCTTGGCTGCGCAGAATAAAATTTGTACTTGAAACCGCTACTGCGCATACCCCTCACCCCCACCCGTTTTTCAAGATGTTTGCCTGTTTGCCGGGTACTGTATTTTAAGTTCAATGAGAAATGTCATGCCAGACGTATACTTACTAGAAGAATGTGTGTAGGTACGATTATCTTATCATCATTTCATCATTATCAGTCTAACTGTCTCCGTGGTCTAGTTGTTAAGAGCTTTGGCTCTCGACACGGAGGTCGTGGGTTCGATTCCCACGGGGACACCTAGTGATATGTCACTTTGTGCGTTTTTCCCCAGTTGGTTAGGACATTGCAAACTGAAACACCTGATTGTCTGAAAAGAAAAATGATTCCGTGCTTCGGATGGCACGTTAAGCGTTGGTCCCGGCTACTATCTCTGGTGGTAGTAGTCGTTACATAAAAACCACGTCAGCGGCCGTAAGGCGATCTGAAAAAACTCTGACGGGCAGAGCCCTGGGCCCACACGATAAGAAAGATTATCAGTCTGCCAGTCGGGCCTCTCCCAAGGAGCGCTACAAACCTGTTTTTCGCCTTCCACATCCAGTCGCTACCACCGACCTTTGTCAGATATACGACGATCCAGAGCGGGTAGGCAGTTCCAAAACACGCCTGTCAATTATATTGTTCTATTCTATAGAATGGGTACGGAATAATCATTTAACCGAACCACTTAAAATCCGTCCGTTCTTAATGTTCTTATGTACGTTTATAATTTGAGAGCACGATCTTCAATTGTTTACCCATTAACAATAGGTTTTCTAGGAAGACGTTACGTTTCAACTTTTAACCTTTTAAAAATGTGAAACCACACAATTCAAAGCATCTTAATTGGAGCCCCTTCTCAAAACCCCCTTTGTGTTGTGGATGACCTTTTCAAAGATCTTGACGTTTGATTGAATATGATTTCATACATTTAGCGTATGAAATTTTGCATTGTCTCGATTAACAATTTTTGACAAGGATACATTTGAGACGTTTATTCTAGTATACAAAATTACATCAGATGAATTGTTCTTAGAAGGCAAACGACAAGACAAATCACCCTTTCAGCGACTAGCCCCAATTTACTCGGGCATGCATCCAAAATTAAGCTTTTGACTAGTTTTCGCATTTTTCGAAACCATGACGCGTCCGCCATTTTCATTTTTGAGCCGCCATTCGCGGAAAATTGCCGCGCAGAATTAATTATTCAGAAACAGAAGCGCGGGAATGTTTTTTTTTGAATTTTTTTCTTTTCTTATGACACGGATTCATCTCCAGGGAACCGTCGTCTTAATTACGAAGCGTATCGTTAATGTTACGGACTCGTATCGGGGACGCAGCCCACATCTGTCCGTTGATTACTGACACAACATCCACATCTTCTAATTTCACAATTCCTCATGCGATTCTAAGCTTTATTGTCTTCGCTGTAGCAAAAAAATTGTTACGTTGTTTGAATGTAGTCAAATTACTTTTGCCGTTTCTTTTTGCACAGGTCTCTGGGTGAAGGTTGTGTTGGACCGTTTTTCTGTTGTGGTTTTGATTTTCTTGACCCGGTTTCTTTGTTAAAATAAACTAAATGTTGTAATAGATTAATTAGCCGTTGCGCTATTTTGTAATTTATCGTGAAAACAGTTTCAGCAGAAATCGTTTTGCGTCGTTAAGTCTGAGTTATAAAAACTCTTTAACGTGTGCTATTCTATACTTAGAACTAGGTCAGGCAGGGTGCAACAGAAAAAAATAAAAATAAAAAAATATTTTATTCTCGTGATAAAAGCAATTGAAATCTTCAACACTACTATAATTCTTAATAGCTTCCAATCAATTTGCATTAGTTGCTAGTTCTTATTATCGTGTGGGCAGAGCCCTGGTGCCAGAGTTTTTTCAGACCGCCTTACGGCCTCTGACTTAGTTTTTATGTAACGACTACTACCATCAGAGAGTTAGTTTCTAGTTTAAGTTTGTCGATCCCTGTAATAGACCAAAAATTATATGGGGTAACACACAAAGTAATTTTGAGTAGATCCATTGCTTTTATTCGTAACTGTTAAGTCCGCTGGGTAACTTTTTAGGCTTTTCTATGACATCTTATGTAACCTACTAAATTGCAGCATTTAGTAGTAGCCCACTAAAAAAATGTTTTTGCTCTGGTGTACGATTTCTTGGAGCGCAATGAAATGGGTTGAGACACATTGATCGACGGCGATCGATGGTTTGTCCATACAAAAAGCACGACTAGTATGGGACGCCGCTCGCCACGTCGATGCGAAAGGATGCATACAGCGTCCCATACTGATCTGGGTACCTGTTTAATAAACGCGACAATGACAATTCAGAGTACATTGCTGGTTACTAATGACACTAAACTTGCAGTGCTTCATGCATTCTCAGCAATGCACTCTGAATTGTCATTGTCATCGTCGCGTTCATTAAACCTGATCGTGCATTTTGCATGGACAAACCGTCGATCCATGTGTCGTAATCGTAACCCTAAAATCTCCAATCATCCTAATTTTATGAGGAAATTAAAGGTGGAAATTATAGATGTACCATAATACCCTCAGGTATTATGGTACATCTGTAATTTGTCTCATTCTATCATTATCCTATTCTTGACCTGACCTCTCACCACATAGACATAGACAACGTTCCGTTACCCGCGAACCCGTAGCCTAGTTCCAGCGCGCGCGCACCTATTGTCTCGTTCCATTACACGCAACCGTCGGTGAAGGTCGCGCACGCAGACTTTATTAACACCTTCGTAAGAAAATAACAAACAATAGTTGAGATTAAATCTGATTGTCTTTGTGGTAATGAAGCTGTTCTGATTTGCTTGTCTAGTGACAATTTACTTTCGAATGTCAATATTTGTTTTCTCTCTGGGTGGTTTGGTGATTGCACTGCGATCTCTTGATTTTAATAACGTTTTCTAGAACAATAGTCCCACAATGCATACCTAATCTATTATACTTAGCTATTATATTAACAAGCCATTATAGTGCTAATATAGTCCTTTTTTATTCACAACTAGCTATCCCGGCGAACTTCGTACCGCCTTAGAACAGTTTTACCCGACACACCCTTGACCGTTTTTAAATTTATAAATCTTCCCTGGCATGTGCACAATAAGCCACCAAAGTTTCATCGCAATCGGTCCAGCCGTTCTCGAGTTTTAGCGAGACTAACGAACAGCAATTCATTTTTATTTATATAGATATAGATAAGATTATGCTAATGGTTTGTCAGGAGATCATGAACTTCGAACTGAACAACTTTCTCTATGGGAACAACGTCAAAATCTTACGAAAATAACTTCTGTTGTTACATCCAAAACTACAATCCCATAAATAACCAAATAAATGTTGGGCCCAAGGATAAAGTAGTTCAGTTTGATGGTCTGATTATCCTTTTAAAAAACCGTCAGCATAATATTATAAGTTGGACCCTCTAACATAAAATATACTCACGCTATATTGTCCTACGCTTGTATACCGACCGACCTAAAAAAGGTAGCGGCGAGCGACTGGATGAGGAAGGCCGAGGACAGAGTTTTGTGGCGCGCCTTGGGAGAGGCCTATGTTCAGCAGTGGACGATGATAGGCTGATGATGATGATGATGATGATATTGTCCTACTAGCTGTTGCCCGCGACTTCGTACGCGTGGACTTAGGACTCGGGTTTACTGGAAGAAATCTCTTTAGAGATAAGCTCGCATTTTGTAATTGTCTATTATGTTGTTTTCATGTATATTTCCGTGTGTACAATAAAGTATTAAAATAAAAATAAAATAAAATAGGACTACTTTATGGTTTTTTTGTGGCACTGACTGCTGTTGTTTTTGTGACTTCTGAAAGAGCACCCCCTACTCACCCCCTCTATGCACCCCCTACTCACCCGCCCTTCCCTACGTACCCTCTACACACCTCAACGCAACCCCCGATTTTCAGACTTTTTCCCCCTTTCAGAGGTAGAACTCTGAAAAAACCTGAAACACGTGTTTACTCATTTATCAATAGGAGTACTCTTGTGATGTTTCGGATAAAATAGTCTACTAATCTTGTTTCCCCATACAAACTTTGGACCCCCGCCCCGTTTCACCCCTTAGGGGGTGAATTTTGATAAATCCTTTCTTAGTGCACCCCTACACCTACACCCCTACCATAAAGAACCTACGTGCCAAATTTTAAATCTCTAAACCCAGTAATTTGGGCTGTGCGTTGATATGTCAGTCAGTCAGTTTCTTCTTTTATATAATTAGATAGTTTAGGATAGGCACTAGACACATACTACAGCCCGCCACACGCTACGATTCTGATGAACACACTTGTCCTTTATTTGAATTAATATTGAATTAAAAACAAAAATATTTACTTTATCATTATAATTCGATCACGGTGTGTTCTCTTGATAAAAAATAATTTCATGTTATTATTATATTCGTCACAGTCATTTTGTTAATCTCGATGCTTTGATGTCAGTTTTCTCTTTTTTTCTTATAAATTGTATATGATAAAATCCTACTCTACTTTCGAAATCAAGCATTTCTCAATAAAAGCCGAACAGTTTTATAACACCAAACGTAACAAGTTCTCAAAACCGAACACTTCCATCCTTTAATACTTCCGCGCCATTTATAAAGCATCAAATCCCAGCACCTAATAAACTTTACTATAAAACTCGACGTAAACTATACTCATTCACTTCGTGTCAATCAACGCTAGCTCGAAGCCGAAAATAAACGGGATTTCTTAAAAATAGGAACAACGATCTCACCTAGTTTCTACGAATTTGTAAATAAGGTGGAAAATTATGTAGTTCCGGGCATGAAAAGGTAACATCCGTGATCAATTCATTCGCTTTCAGACGAAAATCGGTGATGCTTTATTTTCTTCTCAGGATTTATGTTAGCCTTGTTCCGGCTTAGAATCAAAGACATTCAAATATACTACTAGCTTATAGACTGGTCATAGCGACGCGAAGCGTAATCTATGACTTTTTACCTCGGGGTAAAAAGTCATTTAGTCTAGTTTGAGACGTCGCACTGACATGAGCATGACTTTATGGACTGAATATTATAAATAAAAATAACTTAACGGGAAATATACCTAGTTGCGCGTTGAGATCCTGTAAGTCACGTTACGGCAAAAGCACTGGACGTGACTTCAGCTTATTTTCGTAAGTATTTTGTCTGATTACCGACATTTTTAAATAATTTGTATACAACAAAATCGTCAAATAGATGATTCTAGAAAATGTCGCTATACTATACCCCTAATAACGCCCTCTGTTGTTCAGTAGCAAGTACCTATTATTAGTGTGTAGCGTTATAATTATGTCGATAATTGTGTTATCGATAATATTACTATGGGGTACCTAAATAATAATTTTACTATAGAATTGTACAGTCCGTGAACCCTTAGAATAGGATTCGGCTGTCAGGTAAAACCGCCTAAGCGGTTTTAGCGATAATAGCTACAAGCATAAAACAAACAATAATCCGTAATTTTTCGATAAATTGAAAGCCTATCAGCACGGCTAGCATGCCACCCACCACAAAGCGTTTAAACGAGAAAATCGTCATGCGTGCTCTTTCTGGCCTAAGTAAAATGATAAGATGGAGGCACATGTAGATTTTTATCGTTTACTCGGGGGTGGCATGCGAGGCCTACAGGACTACAAGGTTACATTCTTGTTTTTTTGGAAATGTTGTTTAATTGTTTCGAAATAAAAAAAATACGATTGAGGGCAGCACAATAGGCTCGATAGGCTCTTAAAGGGTTATGGATTATTTCCAGTATTTTATAAGTCATGCTTACAGGAGTGCGATTTTTGAATCTCATACGTTGAACTCAGCAGTTGAAAATGTATACGCATCTTTCTACTGCTGATTTGACTTTCAAAAGTAGCACTCCTGAAGTATGATCTTCTTCTTATCGTGTGGGCAGAGCCCTGGTGTCAGAGTTTTTTCAGACCGCCTTACGGCCACTGACGTGGTTTTTATGTAACGACTACTACCACCAGGGATAGTAGCCGGGACCAACGGCTTAGCGTGCCATCCGAAGCACGGAATCATTTTTCTTTTCGGACAATCAGGTGATTCAGCCTGCAATGTCCTAACCAACTGGGGAAAACCGCACAAAGTGACATATCACTAGGTATCCCCCGTGGGAATCGAACCCACGACCTCCGTATCGAGAGCCAATGCTCTTAACCATTAGACCACGGAGGCAGTGATGAGTATGATTATTTAATGTAAAATCCGCAGTAGAAAGATGCACGTCTCCATAGTAATATTGACATTTTCAACAGCTGAGTTCAAAGAATGATCGGTCAAAAATGAAATCGGTAAAATACGTATCGCTTATTTTTTAACCTTTTTTATATTTTTCATTAAAAATAGGTGGTTAAAGAAATGAAATGTTGTCAATTATTAATTCGTCCCGGGTATTATAGTTGTAAAGTACTTGGTTCTTGCAAGGTGGATTAATAATGTCAGTTGAGAGCAATGTAAATAAATAATGTAAATAAATAACTAAGATACATCGAAACAACTTGATTTATTTGAATACCTCCTAAATTCATCACATGTTTGTTAGAAATTATTCAAACATGAAATATTTTATTTACATTACATTTATCCAAATTATCGATAGGTACTTTGATATCGACATGTCCCATCCCTATAACGTGTAACTTACTAAAACGCCACCTAGGGCGTAATAGCTGAAATGCGTTTTTAATTCGTTTAGTTAGTGGTTTCGCTATTCAATTCTAGATAATAATAATAATAAATAACGCTCACAGGCACATACATTGTAATGATCCCAAGAAAGCACTATTAATAGGCTGTTTATTATGGAAACCATACAACAACGGCACAAACATGTAAACGACGCCAGTAAGATGACGCCACTGACGCATGGAATGAACGTTTTTGTATGAAAAAGTGTCCAATGTCCTCTCTATAAGTAGTATTATGTTAAATCTGCTTAGAATAGACCACCCTATTTCTTTCCGTGGGTGTCGTACGAGGCGACCAAGGACTGTGTTTTCTTATGCAGTGTTTTGTTGACGAAAAGCTAGCCACCTATCACCACTTGGCAGTCATTCCATCCTGAAACCAAAGGTGACTTTTGCTACAACTGAACTGTGCTTAAAAAGATAGTTGGTAGTTGTAGCAAAGTTCTGGCTAACCCCGATAGGGATTTTGGCTGTGAGTTTATGTCATCTATGTTAATTTATTATACAAAATTTATAAACTTCATTTTATAACTACATATGCGGACATAATTGATGAAAGGGGCAAGCTTATCTCTGAAGAAATTATATCATAGAGTAAATTTTGTTCATAATAAAATTTTCATTAAATTATAGTTAAGTGGGTACTAAACATTGAAAGTAAGTACTAATCCCTAATATTATAAATGTGAATGTTAGTTTGTTAGGCTTTCACGCGAAAACTACTTAACCGATCATCATGAAACTTTGTACACATATTCTTGGAGGTATTAGAAGTAACATAGGATACTTTTTTTCCACAATCCACGCGGACGAAATCGCGGGCAAAAGCTAGTACTAAATATGAATAACAAATTCCGATTTCTGATACTTGTGAAAATACTGTCAGGCTGTCTACGGGTTTGACACAAGCTTTCTTGTTATTTTCATATTGAGGCGGGCAATATACTCTACATCGTTTCTTTTATAGAAACCAAATAACAACGATATTATCCAAACCAAACAGGATTCTAACATTTCTAACCCATCCATAAAGAACAAGTTTTAAACAAAATCTTTACGGTTTTGTATACTTTTACTATTTATTATAATCACGATCAAAGTTTGTTTAGCATTTCATTTCCTCACTACAACGAAAAATAGTACAAAGAAATTACAAGTAATAGCGTATAAGTGGAAAACAAAACAAAGCTATGGACGCAAATTGCATTTATAGCTCCTACGAACAATAACGTTTGGTTCCACGTAAATACTGGTAGTAGTAAACCAGTTGTGACGCCGAGTCGAGTTCTGCAAGTTTGCAACTGTTAGTTTGGTTCCAAAATTGTAGATTAGCGGAGTTCTATCAAGTCCTAGCATATGCTCACGACTATATTCCCCGAGGGGGTAGTCAGAGATATTCTGAAACTTCAGAACATCCACGTTTCACTAGTAGTACCGAAACTCTGTCCAGTGTGACGGGGAGTGAGCCCGTCGCCACTTGTAATGGACAGTAGGTACAATACATGTCTCGAAATTGAAGCATGCAGGTTTCCTCACGATGTTTTCCTTCACCGAAAAGCCAGTGGTGTTACAAATCGTACATAAATTCCGAAAAACTCATTGGTACGAGTCGGCCTGGACGGGGATCGAACCATCGCCTCCTGCACGGCAGGCAAGGTTACTCGTCACTGGACCACCACGGCTGTTAATCAATCTATGAAGTCCTAGAAGGTATTATTTGTAATTTGCGTTTCTGGCACTATGCGTCGAAAGGTTCACACCGGTTCACCTAGATATGAATGATATGGTCGCTGAAATGTAACGAAAGACTCTATTTAACACTTAAATATACAGAAAAACAAATAGTCTGACACTCAGTTGCAGAAACGCTCATTAGAGTTAATCCTCCATTAAATCTCTCGCTAGCTTTTACAACGTTAACAAGACAAAAAGTGACAGTAAGAGATTTAATGGAGGATTAACTTTAATGAGCGTTTCTGCAACTGAGCGTAAGCTTTGTTAGTGGTTATAAAACTTATAAATAACAATCGAAATCTATACTTATGAAACAGTTCCTTGATTGAATGACAGACTACGCACATCCTTAATCTCTGAAGATAGAAACTTAAAATCTGATCTAGGGTAAAAATGCACAATATCGAAGAAAACTGGATCGAAGGACCTAAGATAGAAAATAATTGGGAAATCAGGTATATTATATCGGAAGATTATTACAACCTTTGCACAAACTACTATTAAGGGCCTATGTCGAAAAATAATTTAAGCGAAACGGGCGTGTGATAGCTTATATTACTGCCAGATGCGAGAGAAAGAGATGGGGCGGCGCGCGCGCCTGGAACGAATCAAGCGAAAAAACAAACTTTATTTAATTGTGATTGTACTATTTATGTAAGATCAATTCTGCTCTAATCAAAACTTAGATAATAGCAATCTCTTTTTTTAAAATCAAGTCTCATGTTTCTATTATTCACAGTTTAGCAGTTACAAGCGTTTATAGACAAAAACGGAGGCTACTTTGGCTTGTTTTTCTATCGAGAAAATTTGTCTTAATCGTGTTTTGGCTCTAATCAAAACTTCAATTATATGTTCAATTTACACATATCCGCAAATAATACTCCTACTGTTAGAACTTCATGATATATGGAGCTTTGAATAATCCTATTTTTTTTACACAGCCCCTTAACTAAATCATGATTCTTCTCTTCGTGGTGCCATCTCCTCCTAGAGGAGTTATAAAGGTCATAAGGGCTAATCGGACCCAGGAGACTGCAGCCCTGAACAGTGAGGTTGTGTTCATATCGATCGAATCACACAGGTCCTTAAGCCAGGAAGTCCTTCTTCTACAAGGTATTTGTCTGCCCAAAACCATCAAAATTAACCTTAACCTTAATTTTCTTCATTAACCTTTATATGTAGTTGTAAACTTATCAAATGATGATTGGATTTACAGAAAAACATAGTATGATCTGCATTCATACTGCTCATCATCTGTCATATAAAAACAGTAAAACCAAGAGTTTTCTAAGAATGAAAGCAATGTAAATATTTTGATGTTTTTAAAAGCAATAACGTGTATGATTGCGAAATTCCAGAAAAGTGGTTTTGGGAGATCAGATCAATGATCATATAATAGTTATTCGAAAACAAGGTATACTCGTACGTGCTTTGAAACATGCATCGGAATCAATAGTGTGAAAAGTGTTTTTGGGTGATCAGATCAATGATCATATTTATAATAACTATTCGTAATAAAAAAAGGTATACGTGCTCTGCAACATGCGCGTGCGACGGGTGTCGAGTGGTTCGAATAAAGTTATTTATACAATGATACGTTTTTTCCAGTTTATCATACTGAAGAAATAAGTGGTGGGTAGTGTCGTTTTATGGGTTCGCTAAAAATATTAGTTTTCTCTAATTTTCATTTCAATCGACTACATTAATACACTTTTCCTGTAGAGACACTTTTAGAAAATGCTCGATTTCGTTCCTTACAGTTTTGTCTAGTATAGTAAAACATAAAAGTTTTCGTGTAGGCTGGACGAAACATTTTCAGAAAAGCATCTCTACGGGACGGGGAACACATTAACATACCTTCGATTCGGTTTCCAATTGTCGGATCCGACTATCTGATCGGCGTCACTCGATACACGTCCGATTCCTGGCCCTGTACCCAGGCAGATCGTCACTGTTTCGGTCCGCACTTCATTGTAACAGAGTTGACATTGGAACGAAAACGTTCACGCAATTGCGAAGTTCGAATGTGCGGGTAGAGGCCCTAGTTTGGCAACAATCGCGAAAAAAAAAAATACTACTCGACCAAATGTATGGGAGAGCAGATTCTTTTTCCCGATTTCGTCATTGGTCCCATAGAGAAAGTTGTTCAGTTTCGTGGTCTGAAGCACCCCTTTAAGTATTAAATTCATGGTTTGATCATCCTCTTAAATGGAATCGGGCTCGTTTTGTAGCCGCTTCATTACTGCTGTTTCACAACATTTTTGTCGAGAAAAAGTAGAAAAAAAAACTATTTAAATTTTCTATGGAACAGCAGATTTTTTTCGCGATTTCGATATTGGCTCCATAGAAAAAGTTCTTCAGTTTGATGGTCTAAACTCTAAAGGACCCTGTCCCGGCTTCAAAACGACCTTGATTCCACGGTGTATCTTAATCCTCATCATCTCAGCCGATGGACGTCCACTGGTGGACATAGGCCTCCCCCAAGGATCGCCATAACGACCGGTCCTGCGCTGCCCTCATCCAACGGGTTCGGGGATGAAACGGGGATATATTATATTCAGTATCCTTCTCTCTGTACCTCTTTCATTAAGCTCAGAGACGCACAATCGTGAAAGAATCTTATCTATGACGCGACACGACCAAGTCGCGTAGCTTGCAAGGCAACATAAAGTCATAAGATAACACAACAATCAAGTAAACCTTCGTAATCGCAATCACGCGTCCATTCACGTGCGACACGAGACCGTGACGTCATTATACACATTCTACCATAAATCCCTCATTTCCGATGCCGGGTTTGATTTGTGATCCCTATTTGTGACTATTGTGACGTTTTGTTAATGATCTAGATACCCTATTTCTGTGGTGAATGCAAGCAAGGCCTGACACGTGGATGGAATTCGTATTTCAATACAACTCCATGTAGGGTTTTGGTATCGTCAGAGTTCAGTAGAAACATGATTAGTAATCAAGTAATCTTAAATATGTATTATACCAGTCTGAGTAAGTCTCGTCTTAATTAATCAAACGCAATGCCCTCTGACAATTAATAAAATCTGAGCTTAAAAGCTTGCGAGTGCTTGGGGTTCGTTTATTAAAATTTAATACAGCGTAAACAGCGTACATTGAAAACACTGGAAATCTGTACTCAATGAATAAGTCAACCAATTTTTTGGCTATATATCGGGTCATAGAACAACTGTTTTAGCGCAATACTGGAGATAATTGATCTCATCTTATGTTATTTAACTATCAATTCAAGATCAATAAGACTCATCCTTGTAACTATTACGTAAAATAACAAGAATAAATATTGTTTGTTTGATTTCAACGCCATTTATTATTTACCTATTCATAGAACAATATGTACTAAGTTTGTCGGTCAAATAACACTATATTTTATCGCAATATTTCAAGTGAAAAGCTGCGGTCCGTCTGCAAAGCAAGCCCTCATGAATACATTAATATTTCATACATCTGTTTTACTTGTTTCGCAAAGCCGACCCGCTGGTTTATTTATGTAGTACACTTACAAAGCTCTAACTGAAATTGTAAACCCTAGTTTTTTAATAAAAATCTTTTCGAATTTTCTTACTTCTTTCCCAATTTGCCGCGGGATATACACAATGGACTTCATTGTGTTTTAGCCCTTTGTAACATATCTGGTGGGTTTTTTTCCAGGAATATCAGATGGACTTTTTTTGAAACACACTTAACCTACTTTCTCTGGATTCTTTCAAGATGACGTGTAAAAACATCAATAGTATCATTTTGCGTTTGTGCTCGTTGACTTTGAATTTCAGTTTAAATGGTCCAATAAAGGGGAGGAGAAAGCTTTTAAAAATATAAACCAGGACAGTTCTTGAACTTCAGCTATTATATGGATATTTAGAGATTAGACGAAAATAGACAAGTATTTTTTTTAAAAGGCGTTATGATTCATTTTGTACCTCAAGTTTGTATCAAATTTATAGGTTAATTACATTTCATTTTCCATTCACAGGCATTCTGAAATAGTCCAAAATATAGGATCTTTGCACATGCTGGCAGTTTTTTAAGGAGATGATCGGATCATCAAACTGAACTACTTTCGCGAAATAATTTCGAAAAATCAGCATGCTTTAAGTCATCGAGAGACCGAGAAAAATATGTTTTCCCAGACGTTAGATCAATACAATATACATCTTAACATGCCTTCCTAAGCACGAAATCAGTAATATCCTTGAATACCTTGATTATGATTGCGTTGGAGAACCAATTGATGCGTCTAATAGGCGCTACAGTAGGTAATACAGTAATTATCCCATCTCAGAATCTAATAGAATTCAAGTCGTAAACACTTTGTCAATTAATTTACCGTTTCACAGAAAACCTTTTCTCCACAAAAACTCTTGTTAGACTACAGACGCAATTAAACAGAGAAAAAATAAACAGGTTTTACGCAATTACTTCGTTTGTAGTAAAAAGGAGAATTAAATTAATTCTCGGAAGCTTCGTCTCTCGCTAAACTGTAGACCTCGCTAATTAGTTTGACAGGGATCTGCCAAGACTCTAGAATTTTGGCAAAATGTTTGACTGCTGTCAACCTATATCGCCGGTAAATAATGGGTTAAAAAGGTGCGATTTTACGCTTAATTTCGTTTACCTGGAAAATAGCTGGAATCAGTGCAAAAGCTTAGTGTGAATAACATGATTAACTGGTCTGCTGAACTGGCTGTGGTCTTTGACATTAGGCCAACTCAAACTGTTTTCTTTTATTTGTCTAAAATAAGGTCAGACCATCAAATTGAACAATTTCTTCTATGGTAACATAACAACATGGAAAACGCGAAAAAAATCAACTTCCTAATCGAGTAGGTTTGCAGATTTTTTCACGATTTCGACATTGGTCCCTTAGAGAAAGTTGTTCAGTTTGATGGTCTGATCATCCCCTTAGAATGGTGTCAGCTAATGTGGTTTTGTCTCTTCATGAATGCTCGTTTATTTTATTAGTCAAAATTTTATTACTTTGTGATATTTTGTGTTACACATTTGTAACACAATAGACGGATATATCCGATACCACAATATTATCCAACAAATCATTTTCCGCACCTTACCTTTTGGCACAAATCATTAACGGTTCACAAAATCATTGGTCTCTTGCCAGTTGCGCCGGCGCTTCCCAGAACGTGAACTGGCGTAATACTTTTTTTTGCCAGCATTAATTCGTGATGGAGACATTTTCCTACGAAGTGTTACGTTTCAATGAGTGTACGATAGTTCGTTGACGTGTCCGATTGGGTCGACGACCTTGGCGTTTAATTGATTTTTTGTTTCCTCAAGTCTTTGAAAGGATAACAAACAAGTCCAGTGAACTCACTTTGTTTTGTCGCATCGTGCAGTGTTAAAGGTTAAAGCTCGCCACTAAAAGCTGCTGTTTCTGGCTCATATGGATGTAGAGAGAGAGTCTAGTGTGATGCTCGCGAGAAGGCTTCGTAGCGCCTTTCATATCGCTTGTTACGCAACCAGTAGTATAATGCGCGCGATAATCAGCACTGGTACCATGCACACCCGCGATAGCCGTGATACGGCTTTATCACGTCTTTTATCTCGTTCTTTTGCGCGCGAACGAACAGGATAAAATACGTGATAAAGCCGTATCACGGCTATCGCGGGTGTGCATGCTACCAGTGCTGGTGGGTTTTTTCCAGGAATATCAGATGGACTTTATTTGTTGAAACACACTTAACTTACTTTCTCTGATAAGGCTATGTAACGCCTTTCTTCTTATTCGTTCGCGCGCAAAAAGTAACAGGAACAATAAATCCCACCGAAAACATTTTCATGTAAAATGTTGCTAAGACGAGTCCATACGGCTCGCACTGTCAAAAGTTATCAGAGAGATCTGAGTAGAGTTTGTGAAGAGAAGCTTGGCTCTACATGAGAATGTAGAGCCAAGCTTCTCTTCACAAACTCTACACCATAGTCAAAATATGTGGCTTGGCCATTTCGCTACATTCACATGGACGTAAACGTAAAGTGAACAATTTATTAACTGTTCATAACTTTTCTGTTATACAATAGTTCTTGTAGTAACGAAACAGCCAAGCAACATATTTTTGACTAAGATGTAGAGTTTGCAGAGAAGCTTGGCTCTACATGAGATCTGATAACTTTTTGATAGTTCGAGCATGCGAGCCATATGGTCTCGTCTTGGCAACATTTTACATGAAAATTATTTTGGTGGGATTCATTTTCTTGAAAGTTAATCGATAATAATAGGTACTTACTTAATAATTTTCTGTGTATTGACATTATAAAATTGTACAATACCTACTTACACGTTATTTCATTCAACATGATGCAAGTCACAAGTGCTGCCTACAGTACAATAGGCTATTGAGACTTTGATCGGAATCGCGCATGCGTCAATAATATCAGCCTCGCTCGTTATGGACAAGCGCGTACGCATAATGATTATTGCATTGTTGCCGTTGGAAACCGATCGATTGTTTGTTTTTTAACTTTATATAGGTGGAGGTCTTTGATAGGGTTCGTGTAACTATGGTTACTAACCCTGTACCCTATGAACCATAACCCCAATTATTGCTATTGATTCTTTGGATCGACAATTTTTTTTTAACACTTTATACAGTAACAGTAAGGCTATTGTGTGGCATTCGCGACGACGACCTGGATGCCCACGAAACATAATGGCAAATGATGGCACAGGATAGAGTAGAAAAGCTTGGGGGAGAACTTTGCCCAGCAATGGGACGGAATAGGTTAAAAAAAAATCTAAACTATTTTAAAACTGTAACAGAAGTGTGTCTGTACATTGAAGATATTTACAAAAAAAAGTTGCGATGTGGTTTTTAGGCATCCCTGATTCCAAATCACCAATTTTTGGATTTTTTTCTGTCTGTTTGTTTGTTTGTTTGAACGAGCATCACGCAAAAACTACTGAACCGATTTTGATGAAACTTTTTTTATTTGATAGCTTATGATCTGACTTAAAATCTGGTATATAATTTGTGCGGACGAAGTCGCGGTTTAACTCTAGTATATAATAAAGGTCTTAGGTATCTGTAGGTACAATATGACATTCGTAATGGACGAATTTAAGCTCTCAAGCTCATAATTAGTTGTTTTTTATTTTATCCTTATTATTAGAGTAAAATCTTTGTATAGCAAAGGATTGAAATAATTTCCATCTATCCCCATATTATATACTAGCTGTTGCCCGCGACTTCGTCTGCGTTACCCGGATAAAAAGTACCCTATGTGTTAATCCAGGCCACGGTCTATCTCTGTATGCCAAATGTCATCAAAATCCGTTCAGCAGTTTTTGCGTGAAAGCGGAACAAACATCCATCCATCCATCCATCCATCCATACTTACAAACTTTCGCGTTCATAATATTAGTAGGATTCTGTAAACATTGGGTAAATCAGTCAGATTTCTATCTTAGTTAAAAGCTTATAAGCCCCTTTACATGGTTAATGAGTCTATTTAAGGCGATGAGTTAAGACATAAACGGTGTTTAAGTTTCATTTGTAAAGGAAATTGCATCGATATGCTTGACCTTTTAAGCACCATTAGTGTAAGTTCCCGATTATATCGTAACAAAATCAGTCCCATCTTATGACTGTACTAGGAATTTTTTTGTATAATATTTTATTTCTGTGATAATCATATTCATTGTCTGAAATTAATTTACCAAATAATAAGAAGTAGAATCGCTAAGAACTGTCAAAAAATCACCATGTAGTAACGTCTTGCCAACATCATTTTGACTCCCTATAGCCTGGGATTGAATTAAACTCAAATACAGCATATACCTAGGTATATGCTGTATTTGAGTTTAATGTTATAGTCAAAACCACTTTTGTAGTTAGCAAAAATGGTTTTGACCGATGCCCTTAGTTAAAAACAGTGATGATTGATTTTTGCAGTCAAAAGGGGTTGTGACCGTAATGGTGTGGTTATGAGTTTTGACTCTAACAGGTACAAATCCTTTTCTTCTCAAAACATTAGAATTTCATATTCATAACAACATTTTTTGTTCGTATTGTCTTAACCGCCTTAACGATACCACTCGGATATTCATCGCTTTTTGCTCTTAATCTCCGCTCTAAATAGCTATTTCCTATTTATTAGTTTCATTTGACCTACAAGTAAAGCACTTACAAAATTGTACATAACATTCTATATATAGTACGATAATGTAAACATTATTGGAGCAAACGCTCTAAGTTTGTTAGGTTATGGTTTTAGTTCCAGAAAAACATACGATTTTATCATCTTCACACTCCACGCGTTTTGTTTTACCGTTTATTTGTCTTTTACGAGTATTTCAGTAGAAACAGTGGGTATGATGAAATCGATAAATGTTGGAAAAATATTGGAATTCTCCACTCATTCGTATTTAGGAGGTTAAACCCGTGCAAGTTTTAATAATAGTCATTGATATAAATAAAATAAACCAAACAATTGAATGTGCGTTAAGAATAGAATCAATGATTTTGCTAACAGGAGAGAAAAATTTCTGAATCGTTGCATTACATGATTCTGTCTCCGCTCCACTCCAATCAATTCTTAATCAATTCCATCTTTGTTGGAGGAAAGTAATGGACTACCTAAAATATCCTCAACTCTATATTAGAAGAAATGATACTTTTAATGTTATGCAAAAACCAATACGTGATACTAAATGCTCACATTGCTACAACTACACTACACTCTTTATTTAGTAGTTACTTAGAGCTAAGTTTCTGATCACTCCAAAACGGGATACGATCGGGACTTGTGCAATATAACGTACGGCATCAGTGGCGGACCCGCAATTTATTTTTTGTCGAGATATTTCAGTAAATCAGATTCTCTTGCTGTGTCACTTATGTGAAGTTATGTGGCCCTTTAGCGCATTTATCCACCAGTCACGTGTCGTGTCGCTCTAAACATTAACAAATATCTTTTCTCCGTCTTTATATTATCCCTATCTACTCATACTTCATACTGCAAAGGATATGTCATCTTTTATTAACCATCAATCGTTTATCCTTACAGGTGATAGACTTCGGCAGCTCGTGCTACGAGCACCAGCGCGTGTATACGTACATACAGTCGCGGTTCTACCGGGCGCCCGAGGTGATGATGGGCGCGCGCTACGGCATGCCCATCGATATGTGGTCCTTGGGGTGCATCCTCGCGGAGCTGCTTACAGGTATGTGTTGCTGAAGACTAGTTTATGTCCTTACTAATATAATTATAGTCGCGGTTCAACGCAGTCGTGGTCGCGGCATGCTCTCTATGCTTACTGAATTCATGTAGGTACACTAACCGGCAAACAACTTGACCGATGGAGCGGGGGTGAAGGGTTCCCGAGGTTTTGTAGCGCGTCAAGGATGTTCGTGGCGGTAAATGTGACTTCTTTTCACGCCATAATACGCAATAGAGTCGCGTCCAAAGTAGCACCAACGGTCTCATGAACCACAGATTAATAATAAGTTACTACACTGAGAACCCCATTTCAAACCGGCCACACTGTCCCTTCTGGAAGCACTGGACGGAACTACACCTCTCCGCTGCCCACTCTATCAGAAAATAAGCTATGTACACACTTATAGGACTTATTGTATTCTAACTGTATTAGCATAGTTTTAAGTACCTACATACTAATAATATGTATATGGACTGTGTCTGAAATAAAATTATTTTGATTTGAAGCTCAGCGGTTCTTCTATCGAGTCGATATTAGGGGTAAACGAAAACAATAAAAATGCAGTATATAAAACCAGCTTCACCTGTGATTGCAGGCTTCCCCCTCCTCCCCGGCGAAGACGAAGCGGACCAGATGGCGTGCATCATCGAGCTGCTGGGCATGCCTCCCCAGAAGCTGACCGAGCAGGGCAAGCGCTCCAAGAACTTCATCAGCAGTAAGGGTCTCCCGCGGTACTGCACCGCCACCACGCTCGCTGATGGCACCACTGTTTTGAGTGGAGGTAAGTGAGACCAGCAGGTCAAGTCAGGTCATATAGGTGCTATACAGGGTGTAACAAAACACCCTAGTAAACAAGCCAAGCACTAAACCGAAGCCGTGTATATAAGGGGTGCTTCAGACCGCGCGCATCATGCAGACTTCGCAGAGAAATTATAGGACCGAGAGAGATGGAGTCGAGAGTACTAGAGAGAGGTACGCCGGTTTAAAACATATATAAATATCTCGGACGCAGTCACACTGATTATCTAGTCCCATTTAAAGTACCAGAATCTAGCCCGGACTTGTATTATGATCAAAATACAAGTCCAGTCTAATTATTTCTCAATATCTTGTATAAATGAGTTTGACTTGCCATTTGTCAGCTGATCTAAAATTTTCTGTTGAACGATGTTGAATGAAGTGTTGTCGATTGATAGACATGCTCAGATTAAGCAATTTTTTTGCAGTAGCGAATCTTGGTGGCTTCCTTCATTGGACTAGAAATTTATATTTTAGCTAATCCTAATCAGACTTACACACTCGTCACGTCACACTGGACAGAGTTTCGGTACGTGGATGTTCTGAGGTTTCAGAATATCTCTGACTACCCCCTCGGGGAATATAGTCGTGAGCATATGCTATGCTATGCTACTTAGACCCACCCCTAAGGAAGAAAGAGGGACAAATTTTTATGAACTTTGAACATTGCTACTGTTGGTTAAACTAGTCCTAAACTGAACGAATTATAAATGCAAAGTGCCAGACATTATTGCTGGTGGTCAAAACAATATATTTCTATCCAGCTGTAAACGTACTCTATTGTTTATGTTTTAACACTTAAACACCTCATAATTTATTTTATTTACAATCAGTCACCAGTACATCATTGTAATAAATTTTAATACTCACAGTAACCCTGTCATTAAACGTTTTACTTTCTCATCTTTTATATTAGTTTAGACAAAACTGACTCAGCACTGACTCAAAAACTTTGTAACGGTTCATTTATTCTTCCTAAACACATTTGAACGCCAAGTCTATTTATACCCTTACTGTCATAACGTGGAGTGGTTTTTAAACAGTTGTCACTTCGTTAAAACGTCACAGTTGCAGAATGCAACGCGTGAGTCACAAATAGTTTTGTAAATACCAATATGACTATCATGATGTCACTTTATTAAGTGTAATTTTCACCCACTTTCCTTTACAATCATAATAAACAATAAATGTATTGGGGTGTCCAGACACTATGGGACGTTAACTTTTAATGATTCTCAACATGAGTACGCTGCAACAGCAACACGCCATGTTTGGCTCAAACATGACTGTTTAAATATGATGCTTTCATTGCCATACCGGCCCCACTTTGTACACTCTCTCTGTCTCGTGTCTGCTGGAAGAAATCTCTTCCGAGATAATCTCGTCCTTTGTTTTCACCTGTATTCCCGTATGGCACAGTAAAGTGTTGAAATAATAAATCAATATGAGCAGTTTGACAAGTAGAACAAAGACCTAAAACTGTATTTGTTTTGAACCATTTCTGTACATAATCTAAAATGTTTTTGGTACAATTAAATCCAATTAATTCTTTAATTAAATCATGTTATAGAAATAAATAACTCTATAATCTTTAAATTAAAAAAATAGCATCAGAAACTAGAAGCATTTCATTAGAGTTCAATTACTTACAGCTATCTTATCACTTTGAAGCACAAACCTAACGACCATACAAAATTTATCATTGTTCAAAATAGTTTATTACCATTATTTATCTCCAGACCGGGCAGAACCTCATAAAATATATTTGTGTATCCTTCATAATTCTAATCAGTCCTCATCACCCTTCAACAACGTCATACCGTGGCTTATGACCGTCCCCTAAACGTCTGGGTGACTTAGTGTGACTCAGTATGTTAATCAGAAGATGCTATAACCACTACATGTATGAATACGAAATAAAGCCGTCTGATCATCTTGGTTTACTGCCAAAATGAATGTGTAATGGTCTGGATAAACCAACCGCAATCCGCCGACTGATTCGGTGTTAAATTTCCCATGTTTTTATGAGATGTTTTAGTGTAATTGCAGCGGAGTTGAATTTCTATTTGCTTTGCTAGTTTTTGGATAAATGTTTTGCTATTTAACCGGTTTTGCTATTTAAATGTTTTGCTATTTAACCGGTTGCTAATATTTTTGTTGATGTCTTAACGGTTGGGTTATTTAGTATAGAGTTACAAAGGAAAACGCCCAATCCCGTTTTGCCTCAAAACTGGTAAATTTGTATTTGAATTTTATAAGAAATGCCACTGTAGAAAAGGAACCACGATCGAACGTTCCTTGGGAAGCACGATATTCCTACCATCCTATGTATAATTTCAGCTATCATACGATTTGTATGCGTTCTTTGATCATACACATTCGCCAGCTGCGGAAACGAATATACTTCGTCACGTGGGCAATGTCTTTTATGCCAAAAGCTTCATAGATTTCAAAAAAATGATAGGATGACACTGGTATATTGTACCGGATTTTAGATAAAAATAGCTTCTCAACTTTGTACTATCCTTGACAGTTTTTTATCTATTTACTAGACCCCAGATATTAAATAAATGCTTATTTGTAGTGGCTGATAATTGTAGGCTCGTATCAGCGTTGCCAGATTCTTTATCGGGCAAAGCGGGATTCACGCGGGACATTCAATTTTGGGCTAAAAATCGGGACGTCCCGCCAAAATCGGGACGTCTGGCAACGCTGGCTCGTATCCTACTGTTCCGAAAGGGATTTTGGTTGGAGTGTATTTATGTATAATCCACTACTATAATCAGATTAAAGTCGAATCATTCACATTTCGAGAGATGATCGTTCTTGTAAAATTAGACTAGATATTAGAACCTACACTGAAATAATGATGTTTCAATTATAATTGCAGGCATGTCAAGGAGAGGCAAGCCACGAGGTCCCCCAGGATCCAAGAGCTTCGTCACTGCCCTAAAAGGATGCCAGGACAAATTTTTCATTGATTTCATTAGACGGTAAGTTTATTTATTGACTTCAAATGGTACACACGGCGACACATCAAGCTATACAAAACCAACATAAGCTGGCCACGCGACATTATACGTTACTCTACCTACTCGCGGCCAGCTTATGTTGGTTTAGTAAAGCTTGATGTGTCGCCGTGTGTACATGTGTGTCTTAAAAATTACCACGCCAAACTGTACAGCAGTTTATCGGCGAATGTCTTAAATTTTGCAAAGTGTACAGATTAAGTGTGTGTTGCCAGTGATGACATATGGAACAGAGACGTGGTCGACTCAAGGCGTCATAAAAAGGCTGAAAGCCACGCAAAGGGCAATGGAGAGGGCTATGCTCGAAGTTTCCCTGCGAGATCGAATCAGAAATGAAGAGATCCGCAGAAGAACCAGAGTAACTGACACAAAGAGTTGCTATACTTAAGTGGCAGTGGGCGGGGCACATTGCTCGCAGAACCGATGGCCGGTGGGGCCGAAAAGTTCTCGAGTGGCGACCGCGTACCGGAAAGCGCAGCGTGGGTAGGCCCCTCACACGGTGGACCGACGACCTGGTGAAGGCGGCGGGAAAACGTTGGATGAGGGCAGCGCAGGACCGGTCGTTATGGCGATCCTTGGGGGAGGCCTATGTCCAGCAGTGGACGTCCATCGGCTGAGATGATGATGATGATGTACAGATTAAGCATATATGCGTATGCCTGACAAAAACACAGTAACTTAATACTCGGTCACCATCAGACTACGGCCCACTATTAGGGCACGTGTCAATTTTGAAGAATAACGCGGGCGTTTTAGCATCCTATAAATCGAACTCTGATTTAATCTACATCACTGAACCAATTTGAGTTTTACCGAAGAGTTGAATTAAACAAGGCAAGTGTAGTTCTGTAGATTAAATCAAGTCCAATAATCAGGGTGATGAGCAGCATTCTCTAATGTGGACCTATGCAGGGTGTAATGGAGCCCTCCGCAAACTAAAACGGTGAACTCAGACCAACAAACTGAGCAACATTCACTATGGAGTCTACTTTAGCGCGTAGCATTTTTCGCGTTTCCTGAGGTAGGCTCCATAGTGAAAGTTGTTCAGTTTGATGGTATGAGTTCACCGTTTCTGTTTGTGGAGGGCTGTCCCTTACGCCCTGTACAAAGGGCGACCAGTATTGATTAAATCAAGTACAATATTCAGGGCATTTCAGAGTGATGAGTAGCAGCATACTTTGGCGTGAAGGTATACAAAGGGCAACACCACCTCACGGGCCTAGTGTGAAATTTAGCTCAGTGTTCCAATTATTTTTAATTTATTTTCAACCTGTCGAATTCTGCCATCTCATGAATTGAAACTAGACAATTTAGAATGATGTAAGGATCCTCAGATCTCATCATCTCATCCAATTATTGCACTAAATGTGCCTTCATTCCCACGCTACGTTTTCCGGTATCCCATCCCAGTTATGTTAACGATTTAATTAACTGGTGGTCTAACTACCTAGTTAGGCTCATTATCTAGTCGTGATTAGTTACCAGTAATAGGATTTGCACAGGTTGTAATCTACTGTCTAGATTGTTACATTGCAACTTTATCTTTTGAAAAAGGATTATTAGAAAGAAAGAAAGAAAGAAAGAAAAATCTTTATTCACCATTAAAGGCACACACGAAACAACAGAGTACATGATTATGATGATTATTGATCATGTTAAGTAAATATAATGTAGAACTAGAAATACAAGCTATTTTACCATTCTCTACTTTCTTATTATAATTAATATGAGTCAACATTTCTCCTTAACCCTGTTGAATGTATAGTCTATTTAAATCCCTAACTGTCACAGTGTGAAAACTTGTATAATCCCACGTGAATCCCGCCCACTGAAAGTAATCTCTTAAAACTTTTCTTTTGGTGTGAAGAATATTTAAGGACAATTTTCCCCTGGTCACTAGTGGAAATAGGGCCTAGCGGATAGTCGAAATATATTCTAAGTAAGAAACATTTTATTCGTTGTACATCATCAACATTCTCTTGCCCATTTCCCATTATTTGGGGTCTGCGCAATATGTCATCCTCTTCCATTCAACTCTCTTAGCCGTCGTTTCAGCACTTACTCCTTTCTTACTCGTATCGTATCATCCTTCACACAATCCATCTATCTTTTCTTCAGCCTTCCTCTCCTACCGCAGCCGTACAAAATAAAATAAATTAATTCTTAACTACAATATAGGTAAAAATTGGTGCCTGAACTCTGTCCAGTGTAAAACGTAGTGATTACTTGCTCAGTGGTCCAGTGTGACAGATAGTGAGCCGATTGCCACATTTAATAGACTATGGCCACAGATGTCTCAAAATTGAAGCATGTTTGACATTTAGGGCGGACATTAAAAGAACTTTTTGTCAGAAAAATCCCGCGCACTAATCATCATCGACGTACAGCCCGGCAAATTTTCCATACGTTGATTCTGATTGGTGTGCTCTGAGTTTTTAAATACACTGGCATAGTTTTTAATTGCTAAACTAACTTTAAGGGTGTATTCAGACCATGAATCTTAATAACTTTCCCTTAGGAACATGGGTCGAAAAACGAGAATAACTTTTTGACATCCCATAGAAAATCCATCGGCTTTTCCGCACTTTTGTATGGAACGTATGGTCCAAACATTTTTCTTGTTCTTCGAACCATGTTCCTTAGGGAAAGTTGTTTAGATTCAAGGTCTGAATACACCCTTAAAGTTATGTTAGTAATTAAAAACCAGTGGTGTATAAAATTTTTATAATTTGTGTTGCCGCCCTTACTTGTCCCTTACCGTTACCGCCCTTGTTGTCTCCTGCAAGGATCTAAATGTTTTTTGCAAACGTTGCAGGTGCCTAGAATGGGACCCGGACAAGCGTCTGACGCCGGCGCAGGCGCTGCGGCACGCGTGGCTGCGCAGGCGCCTGCCGCGGCCGCCGCACGACGACGAGCCCGCGCCGCCACCCGCCAACCACGTTAGTATAGCGCACCACGTCAAACGCCTCGCCAACACTAAGTGCACTGACAAATAGGTTTGTTTTTGTTTGCTTCTTTTATTTTATTTTCGGTTTTCGGTTGCTGGTAGATACTGAACTGATGTACCAAGATCGAGCGTCAGTTTTTTCGCGTTTTTTGGCCTAACAAGGCCAACTGAAATCACATGCTTGCGTCGTTCTAGGTACAATTAATTGACAAATACAAAATATTCTAGCCACCACCACCATTTAAGTATGACATCTCTAACTAACTACACACTCGGGGCTTTATTTTGGTCGAAAACTCAGGGAATATAGTCATGAGCATATGCCTATGTCTACAAAATATTATTGGGCGTATTTCTCACAAAATGTGTTAATTGACTCTTTTGATATTGAAGTATTACTTTTCTAAGTAACTGGCGACCAAAAGTACATTGGTCTCCGAAATGTGGAAACGCCACTTTTCCCGATCATGCATGCATGCAAGTTTTTACATAGCACTTTCGCCTCGCGGCGTCCAGAAGTTTGTGAATAATGTTATATTACAAAACCTACCTACCTACCTATATTATGTCCTATGTGAAGATTTTGATAGAAGTATGAAATGACGTGGTGTTCATAAAACGAGTTAAGTATGTGGTAATTGTGATATTAGTATTCAGATGAAAAGCCCAGTTTATATTTTCGCAGCAATCGAAAACCTTCATGAGATGGTTGTGGTACTTAAACTTAAAAAAAAAAGTTAACATAAGACTAAAGAAAAAAAAAATTTCATTGTTAGACAATAGACATGAAACGACTCACCAGAACCATCTTTATTTATTTTAAGTTGCATTATAATTTCGTTTAGTTCTTTAAACCAGCAGTAATTAGCGAGGAACTTTACTTTTAATTTCCTTCTTTTCTTTAGCTAAAAGTTAATTAAGCTTAGCCTTGCTTAGATTTTTAGTTAAGGGAAGATATCAAATATCTTTCATTTTACTTTGTCGAGTGCTTTTGGCAAATGCATGGAATTTGTATTGAATATTTTAAAGTATTTTATTGCAAACATTTTCTAGACATCATTCTTCTATCTATGAGTTTAGACTTTCCTATCTATGATAATATTTTCTAATCCTTCTATATCTTCACTTTAAAAGCTACACTTAGAATAGCTTATTTTTCATACACATAGACCATGCTTGGTAAGCGGACCAGAATGAGTATATTTTACTATCTGTGCTACTACCCCCATCTCCAAAATGAAACATTAAATTATACATATTAACGTAATTATCAACATTCCCGCCTGAGACTTAATTTTTCAATCTTTAATTTGTGAAACATACCATCCCGAATTTGATGGGACGGGAAACAGCTTGGATCAAATTAGGATCCGACCCGATGCAGTGACACAAAATAGGTCCCAAAACGGGGGCTCCACGCAAAGAGCGAAACAGCACAAATAGACGCGCACGTACAGACACTTAATGAATGGATAGCATAGGCGTTCGACTGACTTGATGCGAGATCGGCGTACGTGCAAGTCTATGTGTGCGTGGGCCTGTGTGTGTGTGTGTGTGTGTGTGTGTGTGTGTATCGCTCATTTGTATGAAGAAGTCGTTCTGGAATACCTATATTGTGGCATAATACAGAAGTGCGATTTTTGAAAATCATACGAGCGACTTGGCAGTAGAAAATGTCAAAATTACTATGGAGATTATGCATCTTTCTACTGACAATTCGCTCGTATGATTTTCATAAATCGCACTTCAGGGTCCAACTTAATATGCTGGTGGTTTTTTAAGAGGATGATCAGACCATCAAACTGAACAACTTTCTCTGTGGGACCAACATCGAAATCACGAAAGAAAAATCTGCTGTTCCATACATTTTGGTTGAGTAGGATTGCACGCCGCGTCGTGGTGGTCCAGTGGTGAGAACCTTGCTGCCGTGCAGGAGGCGATGGTTCTGTCCCCGTCCAGGGGGGGCCAGGCGACTGGTGCCAATAATTTATGTACGATTTGTAACACCACTGGTTTTTTAAAGAAGGACAACATAGTGAGGAATCCTGCATACTTCAATTTCGAGGCATTTATTGTACCCACTGTCCATTACAAGTGGTGACGGGCTCACTCCCCGTCAACCTGGACAGAGTTTCGGTACTATAAGTGAATCGTGCATGTTCTGAGGTTCCAGAATATCTCTGACTAGTTGTGTATCTAGTGGAACATAGTCGTCAGCATATGCAGGATTGTAGTTTTTTATGGAACACCAGTTTTTCGATTTCGACTCTGGTCCCATAGAGAAAGTTGTCCAGTATGTTGGTCTCCTCATCCCCTTAAAAAGCCTTCAGCATACTAAGAAGAACCCTATATAACGTGTGGTCACGTGTCAACAGACGAGCGGAGCGGGCAGCGGGGGAGCGGCGGGGGCGCGCGGGGGCTCGTTGCGCACGCCGCTTGCGCGCACACCTGTCACATTCAACGCCTCACAAGTCGCCAGTGAGTATACCTGGTCTACCACACAATTCGTCGCCAAAGCCGCAAAGGGACGAACCTCAACCGATCAAAAATGAGCTGACTATACAAAAATGCTATAGACTATAGAGAAATTATTGACGGCCTAAAGGTGGACTTCCGATGCCAGCGGCCGATGAGGTTCTGTCAAATATGACAGAACCTCGCGTCAGACGCGCGCGGCCGACGACAGACCTCACTTCCGAGGTCAGCGACTGACGCGTGCCTATTGTGCAGAGTGTTATAACTTCAGGGTATTTTCCCCGAAATTTAGGGTATGTTTTTATGTTTTGGTGTTTAAACAAAAACACAAACAAAAAAAAAACAATTTCTATTTTAATAAAGAATATTTGATTAATTGATAGATTGATAGGTTTAGAGAATATATGAATGCATTTTTTTTACAGGATTTTGGATTAAATAAATTTTTAAGAGTAATTATAATTAGACAGGGATGCGTTGCGTCCCCTTGGCTTTTTAACCTATATATGGATCGTTGTCTAGCTAATAATTATGTAGGCAAGAGGGATTTTCCAAAAAAAGAAAAAGTAGTTTCAAGTGGCTCGATAGATGGTGTTATCGTAACGTGGATGAGCGACCTTGCAGATAATAAAATACACATAAAAAATAGTGAAAATTAAGCAAATTTTCAGTAAAAACTTCGTAATAGGTCTGGCAAACATTCTTGTTCTGCGTGACGTCAGAGCATAGCCGCGCGCGGCCGCGGCCGATGCGATAGACATCGGCCGCGCGCGTCAGTCGCTGGCATCGGAAGCGGCGCCATACGTTTTCATAGTAACTAGTATGGCCGCATCGGCCGTCGGCCGCGAGCCGCGCGCGTCAGACGCGTCGGCCGCTAGCATCGGAAGTCCACCTTTAGAGGATATTGACGGCGTACCTATTTCAAAATATGGTCGAAATAAGCGCGTAATCGGTAAAAAAACGTTTTACTCTCATGTAAAATCTTCTTGTTTGAGGTTCGCCCCTTTGCGGGATAGGCGACGAATTATTTAGCTATTCGTTTCTCTTGCAAAGTGATAAAATGATGCTTTGTAAACGTCACTCATTATTTTAGCCGTCCACTGCTGGATATCATTATGTCTCCCCTAATGATTGCCATGCTATCATTACCCACATGGCCTTCGAGGTTAGACGACCCAAAAACCTTCATTGCCTATCGTGCCGTGTTACTGATCCTTCGAATACACACACTTATAAACCTATCGTTGAATCTGGTGAGAGGTATAGGTATGTATACTTTTCATCATATAAACCACATGTAATGCCCGCACTTCACTCTCGCCGAGAATTCTCGCCGAGAACTCACGGCGAGAACTTTCAAGGAAAATTACTATGGCTTATGATGCCACGAGAACAATGAAGGGCATCCACACTCTCGTTCTCTGCCTGTCTCGCCCGTTCTCGGCGAGAATGAAGAGCCGGCATAAAGTATAACGTGGTGTGTGTGTTACAGAAGCGAAGCTACAGGCAGCGCTGTCGGAGGAGAGCGGGTCGTCGGCGGGCGCTAGCGGGGGCAGCTGCGGCGCGGCGCGGTACTGGCCGCCCGCCAAGCTGCCCCACCTGCCCGCGCCCTCCTAGCGCCCGCCCGACGCCCGCCGCCTCGCCAAGGTAACTACAACCAGCCCTAGACAAATTGCGCACGCGTCTATATTCTACAAACGAAAACGCCACAGTGTTATCGACCATAGAAAAACGACAGAATGCTAGATAATGTCACAAATTATTTACAATTGCTTATTAGAGAAAAAAGCTGAATCTGCTCTATGGTTAGCGTTTAGTTCACTCAATCATTAACTCTTTTTTTTAATTCTTTTTTGTATGCTAAATCGTGTTCTGTCAAATTCCGACGCCCGCAATTTTCTAGCGTTATCTACAAGGTCTGGTCGATCGACAGGAAGCGTTCAAAACGAAACACTCACTGTCGACAGCAACTGTCAAAAACTACATGTTGTCTAGGCTTTTTTTATTCGTATTCGTTCTTTTCTACAGTCCCATACATTTTTTATCGTTTCTACTGTCGTTAACGCTAATCGAAATACACTTTGTCTAGGGGCCCTGCTTACAACCTGCCAAATTATAAGCACACCCTGGTTATTTATGTCTGGGCTAGGTCATTAAAAACACAATGTAAAAGAAATAGCTGTAATTTGAAAAACCTTGCTACTACTTGCTACAACGAAGTTCATCAACGCCCATGCGAGAATCTGCCCAACTGTATGATGAAAAGTCGTTGCAAAGGTGCTAAAACTTTTTCCCATTAAAAGGAATATTGTCCATTAAATATTCCATTCTGCGATTTCGCCACGACAACAGAAGACAGCGAAGACAGTCAAGCTCCGCGTTATAGAACGCAGAAAAACTTTTTTCTTCTTTCTTTCTTTAGGTACTTAGGACGGATAATTTTTTTAGCAGTATGTTTCAGAGACATGTCGAGTTTTATGAGTTCGGAGTCTATTTAAGCTCCTCCAAATCAGCTTGGCCTTTCCTGGAGGGAGGCATTCTACTAGAGGGATAGACGGGTCAGGAAGTGTGGTGTTTCCCTTGCAGGAAGGGCAGGATACCAGATCTAATAATGATTCACTTCTGCAGGTGTCGTCCCTAGAAGCGCCGCGACGTCCGCACCCCGCGCCGGCGCGGCTCGAGCTGGAGCGACGCAGCCTCGACCTGGAGCGCGAGCTGCGCGCCGACCGCGACTCCGACGCCTCCCTCGACGACCGCGACCACCTCGTCTGATCCGACCGCCCCTGCGCCATATCGACACTTGTGATGAACCGTCGAACCATTGAATACACTGTTATGAAGCGTATGGTTGCCCAACCTTAACGCTCCGAGGCTATACTCCTACGTAGTAGCATATTTGCAACGGTGGTGATTTTCTAAGATTAGAGCCCTGAATCCAGAGCGTCGGTGGCGGTTGCGGATAATTATGGACTCTCAGATTTGAGGGTCCGAGTTCGAATCCGCACGGACGACATGCCATGTACCAATCAGTTTTTCTAACTTATGTACGTCATACCGACTGCTCTCAAACGGAGAAGGAAAGCTTCTTGGGGAAACCTGCATTTCGCTTAAGAAAAAATCTGCTGCATACCTATGTGAAGTCTACCAATCCTCATTGGGCACGCGTGGTGGACTAACACCCTAGTGGGGAGTATAGACGGCTGATGTTGAAATACCGGCATCGACTAGAGCGGTGATGTGTAAAATCAGCCAATAAAATATCTCGATTCTGTCAAACGAGGCAAATTGAGCAATTCGATTGATTGATTTTACACAGCTCCTCTCCGCTTTGATGGATTCGTTAAGCTGGTCTTTTTTTGGAAAATCAAATAGCGTCGCTACGTGCTGCATACCGCCCTTCGCACGATTTTAGTACAAACAACGCGCGGACACATTTAGCTATATATCCAGGTGTATGGTCCTAAATGTAAGAAGTTTTCAATGGTCCGATCGTTTGTTGCAAGTGTCCGAGACGTAAAGGCGTTACAATGTGTGTGAGTGCGGCAATACACTTTATTTCATGCCTTATGTTGAAGCTTTTTGGGTTGTAATTTGTAATTAAACTATTGCTTGACATTTTCTTAACAGTTAATTTGTATTGCTATTATAGAAAATGTGAAAAAAAGGTGTTTTCCATGAAAATGTCCTTACGAATCAAGCAATCGTGTTTGTAATATTATTTGATGAATTTTTTGTAATTATTCTCTTATAGCGACACAAATGTTGACCAGTAGTCCATTATATAACTAATTTGTGTCTTTATAACAGAATTTTAATAAGTGATCTGATTAGAATTAACTTTTTATCAATGTAAACGCACAAGCGTACGAAAAAGTTAATTATTGAATCGGTTACGTATTGAATTTGAATTTAATAAAAAAGCACAATAATTTTAATGTTCCTAGATAGTTAATTTTAAAGCTATCAACATAAGGCAGTCATAAAGCGTATACCTTTCGCTTGGCGGCGTGCGTAAACTCAATCTAGTGCATAGCGGCAAAATTGATCTCAATAAATAAAATAAAGACTACGAATGTAATTAATGGACATCTAGTGGAATTGTGAGAGTAACCTAACGTGTATAACTGTTTTCTATGTATTATACATATAACGTAAGGACGGATGTCGGTGTTAGTGCCTGCTATGTCTGGTTTAGTGTTAGGAACTTCGACCACTGTTTAAGGGAATCTTTGATCATTTTACCGAAAAACGACTTGTGATTTCGAGAGTGGAATTTTTTTTCCTAGCTTCGTAGAACGTTCGGTGAAATTCGTACAATCTTGTATCGTATTACACAAGATATTTACTGAATTTTTTCTCACGTCGTGCATGCCAATGTGTGTAGCCCTCCGCAGTTTCGTTACAAACTCGGTGCAAGCGCACACAAGCACATCGCGAGCTACTTTTCTTTTTTTATACCCACACAAAAATTCACTCTCGAAACCGTAGATTAAGCGAACTATTAATGTGTGTGACTAAAAATAACGTAACAATTTTCTACAGAATCAAATGTAATTTTTTTTATTTTATAATTCGATTGTTTTTAAGTTTAATTTTGTGTAATTAGTTAATTTCTCTCAAGTGATATAGACGCTGTATTCGTAACGAAATGGTGACCTTATAATCGGAATTCTTAAAGGATTTAAGGGTAGTTAGTTACAAGGCCTTTTTAGCTAAATAAGGAGCTAAGCTGTGCTAATTTTTTTTGGTGGTTATAGCATAGTGGGTGTCGTGATGCGTTGATATGGTTTACACATTTGAAATAGAAGCGATGCGCTTATGTATGCATACAGTAGATGAATATGTTGTATCCTCTGCCATATGTATATGGAAAGTTACATTTACATTTAAGTACAGTTTCCGTCGGATTTTTTTTACTTCTTACCTATGAATGGTTCCTTTTTAATGATTATTTTTATCATCGAAAGTTGTCAAACATATCAGTGGCATTATAAATGCATTTTGAGATAGATTAACCCAATAACAATATTTGTTTTGCTTGTGCAATAGACTTGGTTTATTTATCAAGCCTCCAAACGTACTTTATTCATACGTTTTACAATATTCAGTAAGAATAAAACTCTGTTGTGGCACTGTATCGGTACTGTTTATAATTAGGAGTCCTATTTTTCAATTTCTCACATCTTAAGTCGTATAGAAAAGTGGCATAAACTCTATGGATTATTCCTATACGAATCAGGTTTGTGATATTCAAAAATTGCACTTCAGAGGTCTTGAAATCAGTCATTTTTTAAATGATATTATCTACGTAAACCCAATCTTTTGATATGAAGTGTATATGGCATTCAATTCATCAATTTGTTGTGTGTTGCTATTAAAATTTACCCATTTACCGATCCTTACTGCTTATAAACAAAAAAAAAAAAACGTGTTTTTGACGCTTTTGTTAACACCTTTTCAGTATCATTACAGTTTTTTATTTAGTAATTGAGTTTTTTAGTAAGCTGAACTTTGTAAATGGAGGCGTATCGCCGTGCAATATGTTTGACTTTGAAAAATTAACGTATCCTTTTAATTACTTTGTTGTCTTCCTGTATTAGTAACATTTAAAAAGGCCTATAATGTGTATAATTCAAATACAAATGCATTTTTTTTATTATTTTTGATTTATAAGTTTTAGATAATTTTCTTTTCGATATGTATGTAGTTACATACCTATATTTACAAATTGTATTATGGTTTACAAAATGAAATGTACATGTCGATTGTGGATTTACCTACCAGCGGAAAAAAAATGAATAAATAAATGAAAATGAAGAGGCATGGAACTCTTGCGAAAGAGATCGATATAGTAATGATTACTAATGTCGCTTGCTATTAAATTAAGTGGTTTTAGTTTTGTAATTATTCTTTATACAGGTCGGTTAAGGGGGCACCGAGTCTCCGGTGCTGCCCTCAATCGTGTTTTTTTTTAATTTCTGTAAATACCACATCTCCATAAAACAAGAATGTCACATTGTAGTCATTGTTGATTTTCAATTTATCGGGACGGATTTGTTTTTATAATGTTTGTAGTTACTCTAAACTGGCCACTTTTCGCGGTTTTAACGATAATAACTACAAACATTAAACATAATTATCCGCAATGTTTCGTTAAATTTAAAAGCCACAATGTCAATGACTATAATGTGACATTTTTGTTTTTTGGAAATGTTTTATAGTTGTTTAGAAATAAAATAACACGATTGAAGGCACCACGATAGGCTCGGTGCCCCCTTAACCAACCTGTAGTAGTTGTACTTATTAAGATTGTGTTAATTTTTATTATTGACATTTTTGAAAATTCATTGTAGTACAATTCAAGCATATCTGTTATATTTCATGCCTCAAAAAATGTCGGGGAGTTCAATGCCTCTGTTAAATAAATATTATAATTCTTTGACAATATCTCACTATACTCAAAATAGCATTTTTTATTATTTGGAATAATTATTAAGTTGACTGCCTTTCGTTTATTATTATGCTCAATAGTTTTAAAATGAGTGTTCTGGACATTTCGTTTGGGTACTGACAATCTTCGATGACATTAGTTTATTGTTTACCCGAATATTATAGCGGTGTAAGGTATTTAGTCAATTATTGTATAGCTTTTGTTTTTAATTTTACATTGAAAACATTTGGGCTGAAGAGTCAATCCACTTCAGCCTGCAAATTTTGAAATTGTGATAGCTTATGTTTGTCATACTTCACATTTTTTCTGTGTTAAGGCCTTTCAAGTCTGTAGGTAACACAATGAAACGGCAATGAAACTTATCTTAGCTAAGATTAAACATTGTAACATTTTCATTGCGAATGTGTTAATATTTGAGTTAATGTTTTTTACAAAATTGCCTTTTGCTCGTGTCTAGCACAGCATTTAGAATAGAATAGAAATGATTTATTTGCCAGAATATGGCACATTAAGATCTTAAATATATAACATGAAATCAAGACATATACTGCCACACATGACGGCGTGCAAATTTTAAAGTCAAATTTTAAAGGCGACGTGCAAATTTTAAAGTCAAAGTAAATGTTTACAAATTTAGTCATCTAAAACATCAAAGATTTTCTTTTTTTCTGCCACTATCCAGTCAAGATATGTCAAGGTTTGCTTTATGCCCATAAACATAATATGAGCGAATACAAAATGGCGGCCAATTCTCTCACCCTTTTTAGTGAGATGAGGCCTTTGCCCCAGCGGGATCCTACAGGCTACAACTGCCTCGCTAACTGACTGACAAAATAGCGGAGCTTCGTGGGCAGCAAGAATGCGCACGATGTACAAAACCGTTCGCGAACGCACTCGCCACGCGGTTCCTTTTTGAGTTCTTGATATTTCGGCATTATTCACTCAACTATTAAAATACAATAACAGTATGAAAACAATGTTTAACTGTAAGCTAATAGTTACCGCGTAACTACCAGATACTTGTTTGCATCTTAATTTGCATTGATAAACGGTTAAATCGAATGAATTTTTCTATACCTATAGAGGTTAAGGTCCTTATAAACTCGATAATTTTCCTCCAAGCATTGCCTTCAACAACTAAGCCATAAAATAAGTTTCATTGTCGCAGTAACATCGTTACATAACGTATTGGTCGAAGGGACCAGTTGTCGGTTGGCGCTTTCGTTAAGAGCCTACCGAGCCTATTGTGCTGCCCCCAAACGTATTTTTTTTTATTTCTTAACAATTAAACAATATTTGCAAAAAACAGGAATGTCACATTGTAGTCATTGACAATTTTTCAATTTATCGGGTTAGTACGGATTTGTTTTTATAACGTTTGTATTTATTATCTTTTAAACCGCCAAAAGTGGCACTTTTAACGATAATAGCTACGAGCATAAAACATAATAATCCGTTATTTTTCAATAAATTGAAAGTCAAAATCAGAACAATGTGACATTCCTGTTTTTTGGAAATGTTGTTTAATTGTTTAGAAAAAAAAAACGATTAAGGGCAGCACAATAGGCTCGGTAGGCTCTTAATACTTTTAGTATAGTGAGTCAGTTCACCCATATTTGAAATCAGCTTTCGCAATGTTTTTGTCCATATGACTTTGTGAGATGGGAAATGTTGAAAATTTGATTCAGATGTTTAAAAGTGAACTGACGTAAACGCCAACGGATAGCTTTGCGTTTTTAATAAATACTAGTTATGTTTTGATTACACGATTGACATTACAAGCTTTGCATTAAGTCGATTTATTCAGTTATAAATTTAATTTTATTTGAAAATGTGAATGTATGGTCCCTTTTGCAACCAAACCTTTATGAAATACGTTTGGCATTGGTACCGATTCGGACTGTGCCACGACTTAACTAAATTTATTCCTGTCACTTTCTAAAATAAGATTAAGAAAAGAGACAGAAAACCAACAACTGACTTTAGTGCTGTCAAAGTGACGTTACACGCCCAAAATATGATGCCATCATAATGTACGCCATCTTATTTAAGGCGTTTTTGGGCGTGTAACGTCACTTTGACAGCACTAAAGTCAGTTGTTGGTTTTCTGTCTCTTTTCTTAATCTTATTTTAGAAAGTGACAGGAATAAATTTAGTTAAGTCGTGGCACAGTCCGAATCGGTACCATTGTCAGCTTTCCACACATAAGCTATCGACTTGGCATCGATCAGTATTAATTAAATCATTTTCCTTCATCTCCTTACAAGCATGTGTCCAGGGTAATGTTTTTATAAGTGAAAGAGGGAATTTTTGTTCTGTTAAAAACCTCTGGTCCTATGCTTTATCCACAGCCTTGCAAACTGCCAAGTACATTTAATTAAATTATAAGTCTCATTTGCTATATCACAATAACATAATATAGCGAATCTAGTTACTATTATTATAGCTTTTGTTCGACCGCTGCATTTCTCTTTATACCTAGTTTTGTGAAAATATTGTGTTCTCATTTTGTATGTGAAGCTGAGGTTTCTTCTTGAAACTATTAGCTGCAATGTGAATACTATACAATTTAAATAAATGAATTATATAAATAAATCGTTGGCGTTTTGTTTTTCCACTTAGGGCCTGTTTCTAATATGTTCTTAATAGCTTATCTGACAGCTCATTAGACATATCTTACATACGAAATATGTCAAAAAATCTGTCAGATAAACTATTAAGAACTTATCCAGAAGTGGTGAAACGGGCTCTTATAAAAAGTTCAGCCCCGGATCTACGATTTTTGCGACCCGGGGCAAAAACTTGACATTGGCGCCCCTCCCCTCCAAGGGAGTAGCAATAATTTTTTCCAGGGGTGGCCGGGTCCAGTTTGATTGTTGCAAAAATATCTTAAACTTGGAGCGAGCGAAGTGAGCTCGAGATTTTACGGCTCGTCGTAATATGATGTAAAATCTGGATCGCATTCTGCAATAATCATGACTGGATACTTCCAATACAATAAAAAAAATTAAGAGCGAGCTAAGCGAGCACGACATTTTATCGCAATATAATGAGATCATTGCAATATGATCTAATACCAGGAGCGAGTGAAGCGAGCTCGAGATTTTTTTACAATATTTTCAAGTCGTTGCAATATTTTATTTTTCAAACTCTTCATTTTGGCGCCCCCTAGACCTGCCGCCTGGGGCGTGGGCTCCCGTTTGCCCCCACCCCAAAGATTCCGGGGCTGAAAAAGTTACACAATACTAATTTACTAAATAAATGAGTTAGTTGCGCAACAATATTTTCTAACTTCATAACAATAGAAACGTATAACATCAACATAATATTATTATGTCTTAGTGCCTTCCAACAAAATAAAATAACTACCGGAGTTCAAAGTTCAAAGAAATACCGGAGGAGGTACTGACAGAATGTTAGAAACAACGAAAAAATTGTCTTCCAATTTGACATGAAGGCTAACTTAGAACCTTTTCACAATCACCTGTATTAAGGGGTTTCCCTGACCGAACGACCTTGACTCTTTCAGAGCCACCTCACCTCTACTAAACTATGTCATTTTAGTAGGCATACCTATTTTTGACTAGCTTGTCCTTCACTATGTCACAGTGGAGAATCATAAGAATTCGCCCCTTTAACAACTATCTAATTAACTCTTTAAATATTGGTCTTAAACAAATTTGCTTAATAGCAATTTTAGATCTTAATATTGTCTATACAAAGGTGTGTGTCTCAAGTAAATGTGACTTCAACTTAAAAAGTTGATGCACATAATACAGATTTTTCCAATATTTAGGCTTTCCTTTGAACACAAGTTTCATATGTATTTTATAGAAAAATAAGAAATAATTACGATCTATAGCAAATAAAGCCGAGATATTGAAGAATATTGCTACACTTTTCAATTATTTGTATGTCTTTCAAATAACGAGAAATAGCTTCTAAAAACCAGTAAAATATGGCCCGAGCTAGCGTTTACCTATGGGGAGCCTCTTAACGTCTCATTACGCTTCTGTGAAAGGTAACTGCAAATAGTTTGCTGTGACAAAGTTCTACAGTGGCCTACATAGCATCTCAAATTGGTTGAGGGGTATGGTGGGTCCGCAGGGGACCGATAACCATTTAAATCAATCTGTGTGATTGACACACTGTGACTTATATCTCTATGCTATAATGTTCTGTGTATGCTAATGGCAAATGGAAAATTATAATTTCGATTGTCTTTGTCTACTTATAGGTAAGCACATTTGAATATCCGTGTAAGTGTAGGTAGATCTTTGACTAGGTAGATAGTTTCATTACTTTAAACCGTGATTGTATTCATGATGCTGAAATTTCTGAACAACTTTACCTAAGGAAACTAAGGGAAAATCGGTAAAAATTACTTTTTATACAAACGTTTTTACTGTTGCGACAACTATGATTGTCTAGTGGCGAGTAACCATGCCTGCCGTGAAGAAGTTGATAGTTCGATCCCAGTCCAGGCCGACAAGTACCAATTGTGAATTTTTCGGAATTTATGAATAATTTTGTAACTCCACTGGCTTTTCGGTGAAGGAAAACTTCGTGAGTGCTTTAATTTCGAGCGTTTATTGCATTGCTGCGACATACCTTGGTTGCAAAAGGTACAAAGTACACATTAATACCTATAGAGCTAAATCGTGGGTGACTGCTCAGTCCTTCCGCAAAAGTCGGGTAGGGCACTAATCTACGTTTGGTCGGTCGTCGTTATCAACATTTTGACTGCCTGCGCAAACTAAAGAATGAAATGGTTTAGTTTAGCTATCTGTCATACACGGTCACGCTTGGCGGACCATGTAAAATTGCCCGTGCCTAATTGCTTCAACCTGTAATGTTTACAAATTATACAATTATCTTTGGTATACCTAATTATTTCTGTGTCGAAAATTACAGGTAGAAAAACATAGGAATTATATTGAAATGTGGAATGGATTTGCTATTTTTTGATATAAGAAATCTTTGGCAGGAAATGATAAATAATTATTAAGATTTCAGAATATCTCTGGCTGGGTCCTCGGGGAATATAGTCGTGAGCATAATATGCTTATGCTTATATTTTACCTTAAATAAACCATTTCGCACTTGATTCATGATACGTTTATTTTCGAAAAGGCTCACCTCACCTACTTCAATATATTAATAAATTACAAAAATTACAAATAATAATAAATAACAATAATTAAATTACAAAAAATACATTTTGAACAAATTTTGTAAATGTAGCTAAGTTATGCCTCTGAGTGTATATTAGTAGCAATAGTAGCATGTAGCGACCGATTGTCTCTGCCTACCCCAGCGGGACAAAGGCGTGAGCATATGTGTGTATCATGCGTAAGCACAAGCTTTTTAAAACAACAAAAGTATAACTGAAGAACTTTCCACAAATTCTTACAAAATGGGCGAATTAACTTGGCACCTGGCTCGCACGTGGCTCGGAATTTGACACCCCTCCTACTACCCTCCGCGGGACCCCGCCGTCGCCGTGCGAGGTCGTAGCATAGCATTTTAGTTACCGTTGCACGTGTTCCTGCGCTTTAGCATTTTCGAGTTATTATTTCCGAGTAATTACGTATAGTAGCAATTAGTTAGCAATTGTTAGTGATTATCTGTCGAAGAACTGACAACCGATGGGATGTCAGAGTTCTAGAGTGGAGACCGCGAACTGGTAGGCGTAGTGTGGCACGACCTGCTGCCCGCTGGAGAGACGACCTAAAAAAGCAGCGGGGAGCGACTGGATGAGGAAGGCCGAGGACAGAGTTTTGTGGCGCGCCTTGGGAGAGGCCTAAGTTCAGCAGTGGACGATGATAGGCTGATGATGATGATGATGATTTCCGAGTTTTCCGAGTTTTTTATTCCAAGCCACGTGCGAGCCAGGTGCCAAGTTAATTCGCCCAGTTTGTATTTACATGCAACATGATGCAACCAAACATGACTGGTAGAGGTAGATAGTACATAAAAGCGTCAATGTATAAAAGCAAGAAAGCAAGGTAAAAGCACAATAAAACTTAAATATTTACCTTAGTGTACTCTGTAATGTCACCACCGGGCACCGCAGGCTTATTTTGATGCAAGGCAGTTATCTCGATGCAACATTTCATTTCAATGTCTTCGAATCTCGCGGAGTGCCGGCGGATAGTTGCGATTGCCCCACAAGCCCAGTGTCGCACAGGCCGCCATTCCGGCTGTGTCACTTCGCGCACCTTTTTTATTTCCAAGTCTCGAACAAAGTTTACAGCGCGTAAGTAATTTTTTTTGGTGTTGTGTTTGTGAATAGTGAACTGCTTTTTTTGGCGCGGAAACTTCGGTATCTCTGAGGTATGTTTTTTTTATTTAGTTGTCGTTAGTGGCTTGGTAAAAAATTAGGGGCATACAATTTTTACCTATACCTATTGAAAATACTTAGGTACCAATTTAAAAAATCAAGATTTTTCCGGATTTTCCGAGATGTAGGCAGGCTTTCTTTTATCGGTGCCGATGGAGTACCACGCTTTAGTAGATCGAAATTCCCTTTATATTCCCCTCGATTAGATTTAAACCTCCATAAATATGTTTTACAATTCCGTCTACGAAAAAGAATGTGTAAAATTCTAAAATAGTACTTTTTCTTTTTATTTAACTTTTTCAGAATGTTATAAACATTAAAATCTAGAATAAACAATTTCTCTCCATCCGCAACACTCCATTAGGAGTTTAGCGGGAGATCTCCTGGCATACTGTTAATTTTATTAAAAGTTACCTACTTATTAATTATGATATATAACGTTCCGTACCTTACCTACTATTAAAATAAGACGATGTTATAGTGAACCACTCCTAAACACAAGTCTACAGATTTTTATTTTTAATAGGTACACCGATACCTAGGTAAGTATTTCGTTAAGGTACATTTACTATTTTCAATAAAAGAAAATATTTATTGCTGCTGTTTCTACAGGATGTTAGTAAACAGTTGCATTTACTTTACCCATGATACCTACTGAACAACTCCCCCTAAGAAACCTATAGGAAATTCGCAAAGGAAATTGGACCTTCCATACTAAAATGCAAACAGCTGATCGAACGTTTGTACTTATTTGTTTTTTTTACCATTTCTTTTTATTCATTTGGGAAACTTGTACAGTATCATGGGTACAAATGGTAATCACCCATTAAAGTAACTGTTTACCCAAAAACCTTGTCATAATAATTCGCTCGCTCTTAGAAAAGCATGCTCGACCAAGTAACATTAATTTGTAGCTTGACTGACACTGACGCATGAATGAATAAATAAAATAGGTAAAGAAAAAGATATTTATTCATCAGAAAGATATTCATTCATTTTACGCTGGTCAAACTGTATCATAGTCTAAGAAAACAAGGTCTTCTATTCCCAGAGTGACACAAGCCAACGTCACAAAAAAATGGCTGCTAAACATGGTAAAACGGTATGATGACGTAGGCTTGTGTCAGTCACGTGGTCAGTCACGTGATCGGAAGAGAATACCAGGCGCAGTATATTATTGTTAGGAATGGGCGATATATATCGTATATAGTTATTGAAACGTATATCACATGAATATCTAAAAATCAGATATCGATGCGTACAGAAACTATATATTTGGTGAAACACTATATCGGCGCACAAATTCGATTCGCCTCGATATCAAGATATCCGTGATTTACAGATATAGGATATCAAACCGTATCGCATCGCTATACGGTCTAGCGGCTATCTACCGAACCGAACTGCATACTGTGTTATCTTAGAACAAATTACAGACCGTTGATTTTCTATATACAACACCCGCCATCTAGTAATAATAGTGTAGTACTATGTAGTCAACAGTGGAGATTTCGTCCATAGAGCCATCACCAATGTAGCTCCACCTAGTGGTAATAGTGCTAATAATGCGATGTTTTCCAATGCGAACTTACCCATCTTTATCCAATAATACACAAAAAACTATGCCGAACTGAACCGAGGAAAACCGAGTGAAAGGGTGTTACCCACAGCGTGCGAGAGAGTGAAACAGCAATAGTTATATTGGATTCGTACGATATTAAATCTTAAAGGTATACTAATACCAACTAATACAGCGTTACTGGATATCGAACGATATCCAATATATAGTTTCAGAATCCGATATTCAATATCAATATATGGTTTCGATTTGATATTGTGAAAATTCGATATTACCCATCCCTAATTATTGTACCATGATCTGTATTTTCCCACTAATATAATCCCTATACCTTGGTATGCTCCGGTCACTTGTCGCAAACATGATAAGTTTGACAGGAATATTCTCTGATTGACCCGTAATATAATGTTCGACGGTATTATGGAAAGCGATTCGTCCTCCAGTTTACACATAAAACGTCCTCCAGTGGTTTTTAACCCTGAAATCGTTTTTATACAAAAAAAATATCGAAGAAGTGACAAAGTATGATCACACGAATCTCACACCTTCGTTCTAATTGATACCGGATACATCCAAAAGGAATTAGGTGCATGCTGCCCCATTGCTAACATATTCTTCAAATAATTGTTTGTTATGATTTGCTCTACTGAATCATTGTGTTGTCTAAAATTATGCATGTTTAGTTGTTATTTTCATTAGCTACTTCCTCTTAAATCTATTTATCACGTTCATTAAAAAAAGAGTGCTCATTTTTCCCAAATTCACAATGGACTTAAACATAGTGTTTGCTACGAAAATCTTTTACATTGTAGGTACAGCATGTAGTCTACAGTTACGAATTAATGTTATGTAAATATAACTCCGATAATTTTTCTCTTCGACTCAGTGTTGACAAATTCGCAGCATTGCGCCTATTTCTATGAGTCATTAAATCAGTTCTTCAATAAAACTAGTTATAAGAGGCAGGCCGAAGAAAAGATGGATGGATTGTGTGAAGGATGATATGTGTAAGAAAGGGGTGAGTGTTGAAACGACGGCTAATAGAGATGAATGGAAGAGGATGACGTATTGCGCCGACCCCAAATAATGGGAAATGGGCAAGAGAATGATGATGATGAATAAAACTTGTTGCAAATATCAGCTGTCCCATACATATATTTGGGTCGAGTAGATTTGCAGTTTTGTATGGGACATCTGCATTTTTTTGCGATAATATACTGAGGGTAATAGATAGGTAGGTAACTAACCTATTACCTAACCTTGCACAGAAAGTAGATTTTTTTCCAACTTTAAAAGTTACATTTCGGTATGCATTTACATAATATGTATTTCTACTGAAATTTCTGGTATTTTATCAGGAGTGCGATTTTTGAAACTCATTGGTTGAACTCAGCAGTTTTAAATGTCAAAATTACTATGGAGATACGCATCTTTCTACTGCTGATTTGACATTCAAAAAACATACTCCAGGGGTGCGATTTTTGAAAGTCAAATCAGCAGTAGAAAGATGCATATCTCCATACATTTTCAACTGCTGAGTTCAACGTATGAGATTAAAAAATCGCACTTCTGGTAGGCAAATTGCATGAATCATGAAGAGTTACAGCTATTAGGTGTGCTATTTACTTACAGGATGCGTGTAAAAAAATCTGAGATTAACTAATGAACTGCTAGTTCAGAGACCCGAAGAGGGGTATTTTATTGATCCGAAACGAGTTAACGCGACTTTTCCTGATCCTGCGCTGCCTCTCTCGTACTTGCTAGCTTGAAGCCCACGTCGCTCCAGCTATACATTGGTCATCATCATCTCAGCATGGACGTCCGCAGCTGGACATACGCCTCCCCCATGATCGCCACAACGGCCGGTCCTGCGCTGCCCTCATCCAACGGGTTCCCGTCGCCTTTACCAGGTCGTCGGTTCACCTTGTGGGAGGCCTACCGACGCTGCGCTTTCCGGTACGCGTCCGCCACTCGAGAACTCTTCGGCCCCATCGGCAACTCTGGTTCTTCTGCGGATCTCTTCATTTCTGATTCGCCCTCTCTATTGCCATTTGGGAGACTTTCAGCCTTTTTATGAGGCCTTGCTTGAGTGAACGACCACATCTTTGTTCCATAATATGTCATCCATCACTGGCAATACACACTGATCAAAGATGCGGTGGTATTTGGGACGTAAAGATACTATAGGTTACATTTTTATATATATTTTTGTAGGTAGGGCTTAGGTACTACATAAAGACTAAGATTTGCTTATATAAAATTAAAGATTAAAGATTAATGTTGGTCTCGCCGTGATTATTTAAAATACCTATCTGCTTAATTTGACTTTATAATTTGTTGTCCATTATAATATTTATAATTTGTAACGCAGACTTAATATAACAAAAGGTTCCGTGCATTGCTTCCTTGTGTTAATAAAAAACTGTTTTTATTTAATTTTTTTGATTCATACAAACTTACCTAGGTATTTTTTGTTTTGAAAAATGAACGCAAAACAATCTTCATCGATCAATATTTAAAATTCATACACATTCGTCTTTCTAGGGTTAGTGTACGTAATACCTCAAAAAGAAAATTAAAAACGGAACCCTGGGATCACCTTTTTGTCTTCTCGGGTATAGGTATCAAGTTGTAATTAATCCCCTCCTTAGGTCCCTTGGAGGTGTAAAAAAATTTAAGCTTTCTATTTAATTTAAGCTGCAATCAAAATATACCTACCTACGGCCATTTAAGTCATATAATATACCTACTATTTTGATTCTATATAGCTAGCTGAAATCAAAAGCAATGTCTCACAGGACAAGTAAAGGTTAATAAATCCACTACAATCCAATCCAATCCACATACATACATCCACAATAAATCCGCCAATCATTAATTTGGAACACATACAAAAAAATGTGTTTGTTCGTTCATAACATAAATTTTTTTTCGGTGACGACCTTACATTTTAAGATCGACCTTGATGTAAACCGATTTAGTTAAGTAACATATAAAGTTTGTACGGAACGCTGACGACGCGAGTCCGGCTCGCACTTGGCCGGTTTTTATTTTTGATATTTTACGAAAAACGAAAGTTTTTCACTGCTATCCCATGCTTTTGCAAGTCCATCAAAAATCAAAACACTTCCAGTCAACATTTTAAATGAGAGACACGATTTACCTTCGTAGGTATCTCGTTCTTAAAACTTGAGCTACCTATAACCTACCTATTAGATATATTTTTATTTTATTTTATTTTATTTTATTTTATTTTATTTTATTTTATTTTATTTTATTTTATTTTATTTTATTTTATTTTATTTTATTTTATTTTATTTTATTTTATTTTATTTTATTTTATTTTATTTTATTTTATTTTATTTTATACAGGGTGTACAATAAAATGGGACAGCTACTTAAAGGGGTGCTTCAGACCATCAAACTGAACAACTACAAAACTGCAAACATAACTCGACTGAAATGTATGGGACAGCAGATTTTTTTTTCTCGATTTCGATATTGGTCCCATAGAGAAAGTTGTTCAGTTTGATGGTCTGAAGCACCCCTTTAAGTAGCTGTCCCATTTTATTGTACACCCTGTATAGTCGTAGTAGATATAGTCCGTAATTGACACACTCAAAATAAAATGTTATTGATTTCGTAACTATTGTAGGCAGTGTGAATGAAAACATCTGTCTCATTATTATATTATGAGACTCTCGACATCTCTATTTGATATTCATCATAATTCATGCATGAGTCACATTTTGACGTCAGGTTGGTTTTTCTGCCACTTGCTGGAGAAAGTAACGACATACTTGATATACTGATTTCGATTCGCCCATTTTTTTTAACTTTTTTTTCTTGTATATGGACAAAAGCTGCTGAGGACCGTAGCATTTGTACAAACCGAGAAATTATACTGACTGTAGGTATTATTGACAGATTGTACAAATTGCTAAATCTTATCATTAAAATTGTAACGAACTGAGTATTTGTACAAACTGAGAAATTGTACCAACTGCTCGTAATTCGTGATGACTGTACCCACTGCAGGGTCTCCTCCCCATTATGCCAATCTTTCCTGTCTTGTGGCAGTCTCATCCAAGTCTTTCCAGCTGCCTTCGCCATATCATCAGTCCACCTGGCAGCTAGACGACCCATCATGCAGAAGAAATCCTTTCAAAGACGCGTGACACCTTTTGTGAACAAAGGCGAGTATTCTGGGACCACAGATCACAAATCTCTATGTCTGGGACCATGTCTGGGACCGTATGTTTTTTGTTTAATTGAAACGCAGTCAGTTGAGACGGCCGGTCCCTGGAGTGCTGAGGCAAAGAACCTGGCTCAAGAGGTGAGTGGGCGGATGTGGAGTAGGTGCTGCGATCCCCGGTTGTTTCTGGTGGCACTAAGGCTACTCCTCCCATCTGCAAGGCTCTCTTTCTTACAAGCAAACTTTTGCAATTAGCCATCCCGCTTCAATTGCGCGGCTCCGGTCAGAATTTTCCGTTTTCTTTGAAAACCTGTATGATTTTAAATGAATTTTCAAAAAATAAGACAACCACATCATTTTATATTGTACTGTGAAGAATATTGTAAATTTTCATATTCTTCTGATCAACAATGTAAGAGTAAAACGGTTACAACTGGAAAAAAAGAGGTGACTTTGGAGTCGTTTTTCTTCACTTTTATTAATTAAAATAGATTTCGAGAAAAACCACATCACTTCTCATATCCTGTAGATTGTTCGGTTTTGTTTTCTGCTTAAAAAGTGCCATAGTTAATGTATAAAATGGTTACAAAGTTACTCAAAACCGGGCGGACGCCCCTTAACGCATTACCCTGGCCGTCCAACGGGGTACCTAATGCCGCGAGCTTCATGGGCTCGTTAAGACCAGAAACGAACCGAGACGGATTTTTAGAATAGTTCAGATTTTTACATAAATTGATGATATATCAGAAATGAACCGCGACGGAATTTTAAAGAAAAGTTCAGATTTTTAAAGGAGAACGACCACTTCCCGTACATTCGAAAACCTGTAAAATTTTTATTTATTTAGTACGACCACTTCCAATACATTCGAAAACCTGTCAAATTTTTATTTATTTAGTTGAAGTCGTATCATACTCAAAGATTGAAGTATACCTACCGTTAATATTGATATAGGAAAACTATTATGGTTGATTCCATTTACATCGGTAATAATTTATTTTATGTTGACAATGAGGAAAAAAGTTATACACGTTAATAGTTCTTAAATTATTTGACAGGTAAAAAGTGGACATCCTTCTTTATGTAGCATAGCTTTATATACCCCGAGGGGGTAGTCAGAGACTTTCTGAAACCTCAGAACATCCACACGTTTCACTAGTACCGAAACTCTGTCCAGTGTGACGGGAAGTTAGCCCGTCGCCACTTGTTACGGCAGTAATTATAGTACTCTGTGCCACTTGTAATGGACCGTGGGTACAATACAATACCTCGAAATTGAAAAATGCAGGTTTCCTCACGATGTTCATTCACCGAAAACACAGTGGTGTTACAAATCGTACATAAATTCCGAAAAACTCATTGGTACGAGTTGGCCTGGACGGGTATCAAACCACCGTCTCCTGCACGGCAGGAAAGGTTACTCACCACTGGACCATTACGGCTCCTAAATTAATGTTTTTATATTATTACTATCATCCATAAGTAGGTAGGTACTATCTTTGCCTTCAATAAATCATGTTTCTTAATATACTATCGCATAGACTATAAATACTGGCATGCGACTGTGATGATGACAAAGGCACTTAAGAACGTGTTAACTTATCTGTACATTAGTTTATGTTATGGGCGAATCAACGTAAGAACGTATATTGTCTTGCGTCGCTTCTTTTGAAACAAATTACCTATTTACTAATCCGACTATTGTATACTTTGAGAGCGATGATAGATAGATACAGAAGAGAGCTAGCGACTCAATCATGAGGCGGCGGTTAGAATCCTGGCCTTTACCACCAAGTTCTACGGAATATATTGTACGGTTGTATTTGTCACTATCATAGGCTCGGCGGTGAAGGAAAATTATTGTGAGGAAACCTGCATACCCTAAAACGACAAGAAAACACCTTATGTTCGTACCATGTGTAAAATTCATGGGCATGGGGCGAACACCTAGGGCGAACACAATAACCAGCAATGGTCGCAGGCCTCGGCTCTTCCAAAATAATAATAATTGTATACGTAACGTAACATACCAGCAAGCTGTTTACACGTATGTATGAATATGAATAAACTCACGACCATAATCTCTTTGGGGTGGTTAGAAATTTGAAACTTGGCTGCAACTGGCAACAAATAGCAAAGGCTTACCAACCTACGTGTTTTTTTATCTATCGTAAAAACAGTAATACAGCTACATACAAGCGTCAAGCGTGTGATTATAGTGCATACTCTCAGGTAAAACATGGTCAAGTGTGTGTCGGGTATATTGGTACAAATACAAACGACACCACCACCCTCCATGCGCGACTGCGACTCGCACTAGTTTTCCTTATGAAAAGTAATTTTAAACTCAAAAATAGTAACTGGTAAGTAATGTAAGTAATAGGTAAAAAAATAGAGCAGATTTCCCGGCAAGCGGCAAGGTCTTTGGCATTACATCTCACCGTATCTCGAATGTATCATAAAATCTAGATAAAACAATGTAGGGATTACCGCGTCATATGATTCCCCGCTTCATTCACGTATTTACACATACTTTATTGCTTTTGTCATATATTTACGTAAAGGTACTAATCCAGTATCTATACTTATGGAGTGTTTACTAGCTTTTTGTTATCATTAATTAAACTAATTAACTATGTGTCGAGAAATGAACGCAGGAGTGCTGCGATTTTTACACATTCTAATTCGGGTATATTTTTTATTTCTTATACGAATTAATTAAAAAGGTTTGAAATTACGAAATGTTGATAGACAGAAAAGTTCCATAGTATTAACACGTTGAACCCCGTCGGGTCACGATAACAATAGATTTTCCATTGTTTGTTGGTCATTTGGCAGTCAAAGCCTTAAGAAAGAGTCATACCTACTTACGTAGTATATTAGTATGACCAAATCTACTAAAGTCAGTAAAAGTTTAAGTAATTTAATGTTCTTGTTCTTTCGATTTCGAAAAGCCCCATATGACATTTTTGATGATTTTCAGTTTTTGAGGTCATTGAACGCTCTTTGAGCTTGGCTATGAGCAGAACATGGCTAAACAAGTCCTGATTCAGCATCATCATCAGCCTATCATCGTCCATTGCTGAACATAGGCCTCTGCCAAGGCGCGCCACAAAACAAAACTCTATCGTCGAATTCCTCGGCCTTCCTCATCCAGTCGCTCCCTGCTACCTTTCTTAGGTCGTTGTCGGTTCAGCGAGCTGCAGGACTGGCACTACGCCTGCCAGTTCTGATTCGGTTCTCTTAAAATCACACGTAATTTAAAATATTCACAGACTGACACGACTATCGATCACATTGGAAATGAATCTACGGATTTCGAAAAAATATTGTCTCGAAAAGGTTAGGCTACAGGGCAAACCCTTAACCCTAAAGTCTTTGTTTTAGACTCAAATTGTAGCTGTATGTCGATTCTATAAAACGTACACTCAAATCCGAATCTCGCATCAGAAACTCATCTCACTTCGCTTCTGATGAGATGCGAATTTGATTTCGCATTCTGTAAACAAAAACAACCACTTGCGATGCGAAGTGACCAACGAAATGTGATTCGACGCGCTAGTGCTTGACACTTTGTAGAATTTATCAGCTAACATAATCGATTTTAATTCTTTTAGCTTATTTAATGAAATACTGCTATGGATCTTGCAGATTAATATTTATTTTGACTAATTGGATCTTAGTCTTGATAATTTATGGTATAAATCTACCTACAGCCGTAATACTAAATATTTTAATAAGAGGTGGCAAAATGCGCTCGTATCCAATCCATGAAAAAAAAAGTGAGACGTAACGTGGTTAAAGTAAACAAACCTTGAGTGGAAAAACAAAACAAAGAGCTTTTTGTTTTGTGACATATGTAATGGAGTTAATATAGAATATACTTATATTTTAGTGAAGTCTTATACGTAAAGTAAAGTAAAATATAAAAACACCATTGAAGAACTATTGACACGAAAAGAAGAAGTGAAGTCTTTTTCAGTATACTATTCATCAGCTATCACAATTTAAGGTTGAGCTGAAGTTGAAGTGGAAATATCTAACAACCATAGGTATACAAGCTTGCAGCTGAAGTTATAGTTAACATTTAAAGGGAATCAAGACTCAAGTGACGTGGTGTATCACGTGAAAAGTTGATAATAATTTAGATGTATGAAAAATTGTGTGTTGATTGTGTGACTAAGATTTAAATGAAAATGAAAACATTAAGGATTTTTTATTTTATTTCAGCAGCTTTCAATTTACTAATATTATATTTTATCAGGCAATGAAATAAAGCTATGTTTTATGACTTACATTATTTATGATACCGATATTATTATAATGCTACCCCTACCTAATTATTTTATACATACACATACATACAGGGTGGTCAGAAACATTAATTATTTTATACCTATTTACAAATATTTTAATTAAAACATAGGTACTTAATACATAATATTTTGATTTTCATTATGATGTGTTACAATCTAAATTATTCCTCTATTAATAAATTATTTTCACTTCTCGTTTATTTGTGTTTATAACTTGCACATTTTTGATTCGATGCCTTTGTGGCAATTGTACCGTTATAATCTTCATTCATCTGCTTGCCTTTCCAAATCACGTAATATTCTGAAATGAGAAATTATCCAGTAAATACATGACACACATTACATCACACCTCACTAACTAGGTATTTCCATTACCTTAGGTTAAATTAAGGTAATATTAGATTAAATAAGGGACATAAATAAAACCTATAATTACCTGTTATCCTTGTCTAAATCTTATGAGTACGAAGATATTGATTGTTTAAACCAACCCTCCTTCTCTTTTTTTATAGCATTTAGGTACCACGAGGTATTTCATCTGGAACATAAAACAGAAATTAGTTAATTATACACACGCTTAGAACATAGTCCGTAACTTTGTCAAAACTAGCTACAAACAAACCATTATACCTAATTGTATAGTTACTGCAGCTTTTACTCTATTTTGGACATATTCAAAGCTAAACATCAACGGGCAAAGTAGGTATAGATAGATGCAACTAAATATGTTTTTATTTTAGTACTAAATAATGTACACAAATAAGGCACAACGGATTTTGAATTGTAAGTCTTCAGACTTGCAAGGAAATAATTAAGGGAAGAATCTGGTATTCTTATATATCCCGAATAATCTAATCACAAACACATTTACACAACATTACTTAACTTACCTTTTTGCGAGTAGTTTGCACTCTTAACTGAATGTTGAATTTAGGTATCGATCCTTGCAATAATTCTTCTATTAGGTACTTATTTATTTATTTATTTATTGACAAAACCAACAGCTTTACAAAAAATATACACAAGAATAATATTAACACTTCCTTAGCTAATAATAGGTTTCGCTAGTTTATGTAATTGACATATCTACTTTATCGTAAGCTATATAGTTCAAAGCGAGCTGACAGAGGTGTTTTTTAAATTATAAAAAGTTTTAACAAGTAAGTACTTAGATATAGACACGGTACGGACAGATTATTATCTCTGCATGATAGGTAATTGATATTTTATAGATAGTTCATTGGTTCCTTTGGTCACGGCATATCGACGCACTTTGTAAATTACCACTAGCAAAATAATGTTTTGAGTAAGAAAAAAGTGCCATCTTCAACAATTAGGCCCTTAAAAAATAAGCACACATCAAATGAGACTATAATTTTGATATTATTTACAGTTTTTTAGAACTCGTTCACGTTTACACTGGCAATGGACTAACTTTTTATTTGACATTTGTTTTCGAATGTCGAGTGCGAAGTGTGAGCGGAATTTTGCTTACAGAATGCCACTTGAGACGTCAAACCATACAAACAAACGATAAAGACTCGATTACACTAGTTCAACTCGCTGCCACACCCGCAATTGTGGCGCTGGCATAGAATTCGTTTAATGAGTCATTTTACAGAATGCCAATTTGCAAACTCACTGCGGATTCAGATTCGAGTTGTACAAATACACCTTACAGAATAGCACTGCTGACTAAATTGTCCAGAGAAGTTTTGCTCAAATTTTTGATGTCATTCTTCGTTTAAAAAATATCGAGCGCCAAAATGAAAAATTCGGAAAAAAAAAAAAAAATTTTTTCACTATTTCAGCCATAACATTTTTTCGTTTTTGACTTTCTCGATAATTCTTTTTGCACCTTACAGCTCGCGTAAATACGCGTTTTTTGAGCCTTTTTTTTAAATCTTCACAACTCTCCGAGATACAAGGGGATCGCAGTTTTTCGTGAAATCGGGGCCTATACTGGAGCGAACGAAAAGACATTTCCAATGTCAAAATAATACCAGCCTGCGTAACATGACAGAGGTGAGAGCGACACAAGCAAAGGACACAAGTCACTTCTAAACGTCAAGTTTGAGTGAGATACTATGGAGATTACCGCCAATTTGACGTTTAGAAGTGACCTGTGTCGCTCTCACCTCTGTCATGTTACACAGGCTGGTTGGATAAAATAAATACTAATTAATACGTAGTACCTACCTAATCTTAATTTAAGTACCTAGCAATTGTTAAAGTGTCTGTAAAAATTATTATGTTCATGTGAAACAATAAGTAATACCTATAACTACTTACTATATGAGTTAGGTACCTATGCCAGTCTCTGTCCTTTGTTTTGTGCTTATTTTTTGTATTGGCTATGTGCGAAGTGGGTGTTGGGAACTGTCAAGTCGATCGCAGCGCACGGGGTGGCAGAAATTTGTACTGTTGCGGGCCAAGCAGTGAAAATATGCTTGAATGAATCTATGCAAAACCACACACTAACGAAACACGAAATCTCCAAAACTGTCAATACTACAAACTTAAAATTTGGCATGGAAGTTTCTATTGGCATCTACATGCTCACTTAAAAAAGATTTGTTGTATTTCAACCCCCAAAGGTGTTAAAACGGAGGTAAAAGTTTGTATGAGAATTCCGATACAATAAATTATTATCTTCGTATAACACTAAATTTTACAGGAAAATCATTCAGGATTGCGATTTTTGAATCTCATACGCTGAACTCAGCAGTTGAAAATGTATGGAGATACGCATCTTTCTACTGCTGATTTGACTTTCAAAAATGGACTTTTCCCCTGGAGTATGTTTTTTGAAAGTCAAATCAGCAGTAGAAAGCAAGATGCATATCTCCACAGTAATTTTGACATTTTCAACTGCTGAACTCAGCGAATGAGATTCAAAAATCGCACTCCTGATATAAAAACAACAAAAACACTAGAGCAAATTAATAAAGCTACAAAATATTGCCAAAGGCTCGAATTTTAATTAGACCGAAGCTCGAAGGCTGGAACTTCGAACTAGGGACTAAATAAGCTTATGGTTTGGAAGTGAAGTCCGCGGATTCGAGTCCCGTAAAGAGCAAATATTTGTATGATGAATATGAATATTTGTACCCGCGAGTCGTGGTCATGGATGTTTGTTTGTTTGTTGACAAACTAACATTATTCTATTCATCATATTACAAATCCGGGCTAGATTCTGGTACTTTTAATCGGACTAGACTAGATAGACAAATGTCCAAGATATTTATTTATATTAAAACGTGTGACTTAAGTATGCTATATTTAGGTACAAATACGGTATAGTTATACATCTAAACGCATAAATATTGGCTATTAGCGTATGTTTATGTAACAACGCTATTTTTGTCTGGAGGTCGAAACAAAACTTTCACTTTTAATAACGACAACAAGTATTGCTTACCTAATTAATATTTGACACAAATTACGTCACTAATGCTTTAGCTAACTAGTTGTGATAAACATTGTCTGTCGTTTTCCAATTGATTCAAAATAAAAATAATAATTCCCTCCTTTATGTACTAAATTAAAATAAAGAGCTTCGAACATTTCAGTATGGAAGCTGGCATACCTACTTTCCGCCATTTTGAAAAAATCACGATTTTGCGGCCACTGATGAAACATATGCCAATCGACAGGGAAAATGATTACAAACAGAAAATATACTTTGGTAAAATGACCTAAGTGGTATACTTTCGGAGATATAGGGGTTTGAAAATAAAAAAAAATAAAAACATTTTTTTCCACTGAAATTGACTTTTTTGATCAGGAATAGATCGGCAAAGCTCAGGATCGATCAGGATTTAATATAATTATATAATATTATTATAATAAATAATTTTTATTCATTAATTTACTAAGATAAATAAAATACCTACCTACAAGCAAGACAGCTACGAGCAAGACGGTTGTTGAAGCGGTGTTGCTAACCATTCCGGGAGGGATTTATACGTATTTATCTATGTATTAAATACTTGATCATCATCATCATCACGATGGACGTCACACTGCTGGACATAGGCCTCCCCAAGGATCGTCACAACGATCGGTCCTGCGGTGTCCTTATCGAACGGGTTCCCGCCGCCTTCACACCGTCGGTCCACCTTTTGGGGCCCCACGTAACCACTGCTGTTACCCGGGGTGCGGGGTGCAGGAGCTACCCACGCTGCGCTTTCCGGTATGCGATCGCCACTCAACGGCTCTTCGGCCCCATCGGCCATATCGGTTCTGCGAGAAATGTGCCCCGCCCATTGCCATTTTAGTTTAGCATTTCTTTGAGCTATGTCTCAGCGGATATCTTCATTTCCGATTCGATCTTGCCGGAAAACTCCGAACATAGCCCGCCATTGCCGTTTGGGTGACTTTTAACCTTTTTATGAAGCCTTGAGAGAGCGACGACGTCTTAGTTCCGTATTTCATCTTGAGACACTGCGGTATTTGGGACGTGAAGAGACTACGTAGCTTTCCAACGCTGCCTTGCCGCGTCGGATTCAACAGTTGACCTCTTTCTCGAAATTGTATCTACCTAATTGGATAGGTTTGTCCCAGGTAAACATAATTGTCAACAACTTCAAGCGCAGAGAGGGTGGGTACACCATCGACATTTTACATGATCGTCCATGTTCATTATCATTTTGTCCGTAGGCTAAGAATAGCATCATCCCATTTCTTCCTCTGAGTGTCGTATATGGCGACTATGGGATCCACCAAGAGGTAGGCAGCAGTATCCTCTGAGTACACGCATTCAATCTAACTGAGATCGCCAACCCGCCTACTAAGGGTGGCTAGGGCCAACACAACCAAAACCAGGTTCCCATTCCCTAGCGGCCCTGCTATTCCTGGCTACGATAGCGGCCAAGGTAACGGCGAGGCAAGGTGCGCGAAGAATCTCCGGCAGAGATCCGGCTACCACAAGACCACAACCGACAACAGCTGCACCTGGTAATATGTAATACTCCTTCACAGCGGACCGACGAGGTTATACAGGTATACCTGGCCCCGAAATCAGATCAGAAATACGATGACCGGTAGGGATTATGTATGAGGGAGGAGCCATGTATAGATCCAAAACACACTTCACAGCTGTTGTCATGTGAGACTTCAACGCAAAACTGAAATGGGCAAATGACGGTGGAGATCTACGAGTGGGACAATTAAAGGACGGCTTCGTGGAGGAAGAACTCTATGTGATGAAAACTCCTTCTTTATGAAGCGGGAGCACAGGAAATGAACCTGGATGAGCCCAACGGTACAAGAAATGAGATATACTTCATCATATTGACGAAGAGGTAAAAATTCAATGTTTCTGTGTTGAACGCATTTAAAACTGGAAGCTATGATCGCAGATAAAAGTCAAACTTAAAAGATCTCGACAGCTGAAATCTACGCTCTGCCCAGTACCGATCCAAATGAAAAACCCCTGTAGTTTTCAGCTCGAACTTCAAAATCGTTTTGATTGCGTGGTGACGATTACAGCGACGAGCTTTTGGAACTGTCTATGCGTCGGATCCAAGTTCTTTAAGACCCGCCCTACAAATAGAAACAAGAATCACTCAAACCCTACTCTTAAGCTCATGGAGGAAAGGAAAAATGATTATGCAGCCCTCAGATGATCTGAATGAGAACCGGCAGCACAATAGGCAGATTTCAAAGTTTCCGTGACTTCGTCGGTTCAACAAAGGCCCCAAAGTCTTCGCAAAGGATCTGTCGATTATTAAAGGCAGCAAAATTGAAGACCGAAGATGGCAGGATCTATCGTCCAAGCTACAGCTTCTGAGAGAGGTTGACAAATTATATGGACAGTTATACACGTCAACACGGAGACTCACTAAAAATCTGGATAACGACCCAAGAGAAAGAGAGAGATATGAACCCTGCACTATACCGGAGATATCCCGGACATCAGCATGTACTCGATTAGTATGGCTCTCAAGCAGATAAAGAATAACAAGGTGCCGAAACTGAGGCCCTTCAGAAACTGCTCAATTACGTCATACTCGAGGAAAAAACGCCGCAGGGTTGTGGTTTTTCTTAAAAACGGGCGTTAATGTTCTGCTGAAGAAGTATAGGCCCATATCGCTTCTTAGCAATGTCTCTACGAGGATAATAAGCTGTTTTTGAGAGTCATTACAAACCGTCTCGCGCGAGTTTGATGATTTAAAGCCTCCCGAGCAAGCCAGCCCCCTTACCCGCACTTTCGATCGTCACTATATCGCCACTGTTTCGGTCCGCACTTCATTGTAATAGAGTTGAAATTGGAACGAAAACATTCACGCAAAAGTTCGAATCGAATGTGCGGGTAGACCCTCGGGTTCCGAAAAGGGTTCTGTACCACATACATAATGTTCCAGCAGGTTATTCGGATTTTTTTTTATGTATGGTTTTGTTATCGACCTCAATCCTGTCCTCAGGATGAAGATGGGGTCGAAGATGTAGCGAGCTTACCCAGAAGATGCCTATTCACTCGTACTTTAAAGGAATTCGGGTTGTAAGTGCTCGGAAATACTGACGCAGGCAAGGCATTCCACTCCTTGGCTGTGCGCATTATAAAAGATTCAGAAAGACGCTTGGTATATATTTCGGATGTCAACCAAGAAGGGGTGATATCCTGCGGTGCGCCTGGAAGTCCGATAGTAGAAAGGGGAAGGTGGGATGAGCTCATGTAGCTCTTGGACACACTCACCGAAGTACAATCTGTAGAAGACCGACAAACAGGCCACTTCTGCAGTGGTGGGCTAGGCTATGAAGCTTGGTCTCCACCAGCTTACTGTCGCCAATAAGACCCCCTCAACCGAGTCGAGTGCAGCAAGTTGATACTTAGCTGAGCCATCCCACAGGTGGCAGCAGTACTCCATACATGATCGGACCTGAGCTTTATACAACATTAAGAGCTGTCCAGGAATGAAGTACCGTTTCACCTTGTCTAAGAGAGAGGCGATACAGGCGTGTTAGAACAGGAGACAACTCAAGCGTACAATATCTCAGCACTCTTGCAGGAATTCCATCAGGACCACTGACCTTATTCACATCCAGACTACGCAATGCTCTGCAGACCTCTTTTGTATGTATTGTGATCTCCGGCATCGAAGAATCAAAACGAGAGATGGTTGGTGGCTGTTTGGCACCAGCATCCAGACGTGAATTGCTCGCAAACAGAGAAGCAAATAAATTAGCTTTCTCATTTGCGGTGTGAGCCAGCGACCCATCAGGTTTCTGCATGGGAGGCAAAGTGGGACGGCAGAAATTGTATTCGACCGATTTTGAAAGGGACCAGAACTGTTTACTACCAGAAGGGTAGGATGCCAGTCTGGCTCCAATGCGGCTGACATGGTCGAATAGCTATGGTGGGCTTTTTTAGCCTCAGCGCGAGCACAATCCGCATTGTACCAAGGTTGGGCTTTGTGACCGAGTGAGATGTCGGAGAAAGGAATATAATAATCCATTCCCTGTCGTATCACGTCCGCAACCGCATCAGCCGAACGAGCAGGGTCACTCGAAGAAAAACACACTTGCCGCCACGGGTAAGACGCAAAGAAATGCCGCATCTCATCCCAATCTGCCGACCCGTATCGCCAGACTCGCCTCGTGCCCTTAGGGCTGTCATCGGGAGGAGAGAAGATCGACACGGATTTCACCAGACAGTGATCGGACGTTCCCAGCGGGGCAGAGACCGATACTGAGTGCCTGTCTGGATCTGAAGTCAGCAGAAGGTCCAAACAAATGGGCGTATGACCATCAACATCCGGTACCCGCGTTGCTTGATTCACCAGCTGGGTGAGATCTAGCGATAATGCAAACTTGCGCGCCTCTCTCCCAGCATGGTCAGTTAACTGGAACGGGAACAGCCACTCGCTATGGTGGGCATTGAAGTCCCCCAGAAAAAAAAGCTCCGCCGTTGGATAGCTTCGTTGGGCTGTCTCTGCCGTCTCAGTGAGATACTCCATGAGCCTGGTTGTCTCCTTGTCACAGTCGTGCGATCGATAAACACCGACGTAGAGAGATTTCTCCATTCCGGTGTCCACCAAAAGCCATAGTACTGAGAACCCGGAATCTTCAAAGCAACGGAGACGCCGACAGCAAATGTCGTCGCGAACATATACACAGACCCCAGCTCGCCTCTTGAACTTATGTTCCAACGAGTATCTGGGTAGTTGAGGTACGCCGTATCAGATGGGGTTGCTATCTGCGTCTCCGTTAAAAAGAATAGGTGTGGCCTCTCGGTTTCGAGGTGGTGATGGACCGGATCGAGATTTGAGTGCAGACCTCGTATGTTACTGAGGTGTACTTTGAGTGGGAGGAAGTGCAGCCGTTGTTAAACCCTATTTCTTTTTGGTAACTTCATTAACTTCATTATTTTTCGTAGAGTGGTGGAGACGTGGAAAAAAAGTCGAAACGCTACTCAGGTACCCTAGAAGACCCCTTGGGCTCGACTGACTGGAGAGAAACTCATTTGGAGACTGCGGGGACGCCCGGACGCCCCCCCGCAATGGCCACCGGATCCTCCCTTCCGGTCGCCAACTGGCACGGTGGAGCATTGCGGGATTTTTCGCTAGTTGTGTGGGGCAGTCTTTCACACGTGGCTAGCGCACTACTTAGGCCCCGTACTAACCACGGTCAGCCAACGACTATCACCGTGCTTCGGATCCCGCTACCCTCCAAAATGAGTTGCCCGGTACAGTGTTGCTCAGAGGCCAAGACCGGTTCCGAGCAGCGCAACTGACTTTTTCCCACACCCCCATGGATGTAAAATTAAATGGGACACTTACTGAAAGGGATGCTTCAGACCATAAAACTGAACAACTTTTAGTACGGGACCAACACAGAAATCTCGAAAAAAAAAAACTTTTTTTTTTAAAGGATTTTCTTTTAAACTGCTAACATAACTCGACTGAAATGTATGGGACAGCAGATTTTGTTTTTGCTATTTCGATATTGGCCCCATTGAGAAAGTTATTCAGTTTGATGGTCTGAAGCACCCCTTTAAGTAAGTGTCCCATTTAATTTTACACCCTGTCTAAAAGATCGAAGAGTAAAATATATGCTTCTTTGCTTGGTGTCCTACTGCAGCGAGGTGCAAGGCAGAGAGACATTATATTATGTCCTAAACTGTTCAGCTGCGCTGTGAAGATGTTTTCAATGTTCTGACCTGGAAAGAGCTAGACATCAACATATACGGCGAGTAGATCAGTCACATCTGGTTTACCGATGGTAAATAAACCAAGCAACAAGGCAGATTATACTCTTTTCCATCTTCTGTATAACGCCCCGGACCGTATGTTATGTATGTGATCCAAGGTGCTGAATCCTTTTCGGAACCCGGCTTATTCGCGAGGCTGGAAGTAATTGAACTTGCGTGCGAGACGGTTTGTAATGAATCTCGGAACAGTTTATACTCATAGACATGCAGGCTAAGAAGCGAAATGGTCTTCAGCAAGACATTGTCGCTCTTTTTGAGGAAGGGCACCTCTAGACTTCTGTTCCATGCCTGCGGCGTTGCTCCTTCGAGTATGACGTTCCTAAACGATATTTCCGAAGGATCGGTACCCGCCTTCCAGAGCTCGGCCGTAATCCCGTCATCACACAGCGCCTTATTTATTTATTTGTATTTATTTATTTAACAAATGTATTACATTGTATTACAGCCTTGTTGTTCATTTGCTGTTTGGGAGCCATACTAATCTCGTACGTCCGGGATATCTTTGGTATAGTGCCAGGTCAATCTAGATCTATGGTTGTTATCTAGATTTTTAGCGGGTCTCCGTGTTGACGTGTATATCTGTCCAAAGGATTTCTCAACCTCTCTAAGAAGCTTACGCTTGGACGATAATGATCCTGCCATCTTCGGTCTTCAATTTTGCTAGCTGGCTTAGGCCAATAGACAGATCCCTTGCGAAGATTTTGGAGCCTCTGTTCCGCTCTATAGCATCCCTAATGTAGGCTCGGTGATCATAAGTTACGGACTTCAAAATCTGCCTATCGTGCTGCCTAGCTTCCGATTTTAAATGCGCTTAACACAGAAACATTATCGAATTTTTACCTCTTCGTCAACATGATGAAGTCTATCTGAATTCGTATACCGATTGTGCTCATCCAGGTTCATTTCCTGTGCTCACGCTTCATAAAGAAGGAGTTTTCATCACAAAGAGTTCCTTCTCCATGAAGCCGTCCATTAGTTGGCCCCGTTAATTCCGTCGTCAAACATCAAAATAATTAACCCACTTTTGCGTCATTTGCCCAGTTTTGCGTTGAAGTCTCACATGACAACTGTGAAGTGTGCTTTGGAACTATAAATGGCTCTAGAGACATCCTCCCCATACATAGACCCTGCCTCGTCATCATATTTCTGTTCTTATGTCGGGGCCCAGGTATACCTGTATAACCTTTAAAGAATACTGTACGAGATTTGTGGAACATTAACCCGGCACCGTGTTGGGGCCCGAGACTTTAGGTCGCCCTCTCGGAAATAAAGTAGGCTTCCGGATTTGAGGATTTTCGAGTCTCTCCCTCTTTTCGGACTTCACATAATCCAACGATATTCCAACGTATCCTGCTCAGCTTTTCCTCGATTTCAGCGCGCGACTCGTCGGTCCGCTGTGACGAATGTTATAATATATTAGCAGGTGCAGCTTTTGTCGGTTGTGGTGGCGGGAAGAGTCTGCCGGAGACTCTTCGCGCACCCTGCCCCGCCGTTACCTTGACTGCTACCGTAGCCAGGAATAGCAGAGCCGCCAGGGAATGGGAACCTGGTTTTGGTTGCGTTGGCCCTGGCCACGGTTGGCGGGCGGGTTGGCAATCGCAGTTGGATTGAATGTGTGTACTCAGAGGATGGTGCTGCCCATCTTTTGGTGGATCCCTTAGTTGCCTTTTACGACACTCAGAGGAAGAAATGGGATGATGCTATTCTTAGCCTACGGGCATAATGAAAATGAACATGGACGATCATGTAAAATGTATGCAGTGTACCCTCTCTGCGCTTGAAGCTGTTTACAATTATGTTTACCTGGAACGAAACTATCCAATTAGATGGTTACAATTTCGAGAAAGAGGTCAACCTGTCGAATCCGACTCGGTAAGGCAGCTACGTATTCTTTTCACGTCCCAAGTTCCGCAGTGTCTCTGTGATGAAATACGGAACTAAGACGACGTCTCGCTCACTCAAGACCTCATAATAAGGATGAAAGTCACCCAAAAGGCAATGGAGAGGGCTATGTTCGGAGTTTCCCTGCGAGATCGAATCAGAAATGGAGAGATCCGCAGAAGAACCAGAGCAGCCGACAAAAAGCTACGTAGTCTCTTCACGTCCCAAATACCGCAGTGTCTCAAGATGAAATACGGAACTGAGACGTCGTCGCGCTCTCAAGCCTTCATAAAAAGTTTGAAAGTCACCCAAACGGCAATGGCGGGCTATGTTTAGAGTTTCCCGGCAAGATCGAATCGAAAATGAAGAAATCCGCTGGGACATAGCCCAAAGAATTGCTAAACTAAAGTGGCAATGGGCGGGGCACATTTCTCGCAGAACCGATATGGCCGATGGAGCCGAAGAGTCGTTGAGTGGCGATCGCATACCGAAAAGCGCAGCGTGGGTAGTAGCTCCCGAACCCCGCACCCCGGGTAACAGCAGTGGGTAGGTGAGGCCCCAAAAGGTGGACTGACGATCTGATGAAGGCGGCGGGAACCCGTTCGATAAGGACACCGCAGTACCGATCGTTGTGACGATCCTTGGGGAGGCCTATGTCCAGCAGTGTGACGTCCATCGGCTGAGATGATGATGATGATGATCAAGTATTTAATACATAGTATAATATACGTATAAATCCCTCTCGGAATGGTTAGCAACACTGCTACAACAACCGTCTTGCTTGTAGCTCTGTCTTGCTTGTAGGTAGGTATTTTATTTATCTTAGTAAATGAATAAAACTTATTTATAATAATAATATGATATAATTATATTAAGTCCTGATCGATCCTGAGCTTCGCCTGATCAAAAAAGTCAATTTGGGTGGAAAAAAATGTTTTTATTTTTTTTAATTTTCAAACCCCTATATCTCCGAAAGTATACCACTTAGGTCATTTTACCAAAGTATATTTTCTATTTGTAATCATTTTCCCTGTCGATTGGCATATGTTTCATCAGTGGCCGCAAAATCGTGATTTTTTCAAAATGGCGGACAGTAGGTATGCCACTAAGGCAGGTTGCTCTTTCTATGAATACGTTTAGTTTTTGTAAATTAAAAAAGTGTAGGAAACATTGTAATTGGTACAAAATACTACCCATCCATCCTCAAAGTCCATTGAGTGAGATTGTACGGTATCGTCACAATATTTCTTATGAACTAAGCAGAAAGTAAATAGGAATATCTATTTAGCCTTTACCGCCTAGCCCTAGAAGGAAATTCCGTTAACCCCACATCGATAACAAAAAATTAAAACAGACTTCAAAATTGATAACAATAGAGTAAACAGTTGCTTTACTTTCAGGATTGATTGTACACATGATACTGAACAACTTTCTCTAAGAAACCTATAATTAATTCGCAAAAAAAAATTGACTTTTCATACAAAAGTTCGATCAGCTATAGGTTTTTTAGTGAAAGTTTTACCCTAACATCCTGTATATAGCTTCAGATTTGCAAATTGTAATCTTAAAAAACGCAACAAATACTGCTTTGAAAAACCAGATATTTTTATTATTATTTTATCCTATGGCATTCTATTTTAGGGCAAAGACCCTAAACTCTTCCTTCTCGTGGGATCATGGACCTATCTATTTTAAGAACATCATATCTACATAGACATAGGAAGTTCTACATCTTCATACCTAACGTCACGCGGTAGAGTGCCCAAACGTGGTTCCTCTCAGAAATCCAAACTCCAGGATAACTAAAGAGCGATGGATGGCAAAATTTGATTATGAAACATGCACTGTGTCATCTGTGTCTGTAACATGATTTACCGGTCCAAGATTCGCAACTCATGCAAGTGAAAAGGCCGAACTAAAATGGGATTGGGTCGTCGAATGCATGCGGATTGGTGAAAAAGAGGGAGCTTTGGAACGATCTTTAGATCATCATCACCCTATAGTCTATAGTATACGTCCCAAAATGCAGGGCACAGGCCCTACCTTCTTTTGATGAATGAACCCTTTAGTGGTATTTCGTCTCGAAGGACTCCGAGCTTCGTAGACGCGCTAATGACCTTCGTTTGACAAATCAAGAGGCTTGATTGATTGATTTGTTGGTATTACCAGGTCTGTCTCACTCCTCAGCTCAGGTACGTTTGACAGCCGGACACCTCCGAGGTGTGCATCGTCGCTCATTGACATAAGGCCCATTTTATTTTTCGTTCCTGAAGTGCGCGTTCGAAATTCGAAAAATCGGGTTGAGCGAACTATCTGTTACGATAGTATAGTAACTATTAAATAATCTGTGGTATTACTATTGCACGCAAGGGTCGTTATAATGTAACACTAAGACCATCGCTGGTCCTTTGTGTTCGCCCCAAGCTCACCCATATTTTACGCATACCTCCGAACTTATGGTATATTCTTTTCATTCTCGGGAAAGCAGGTTTCCTAACGACGTTTTCCTTCACCGCCGCTCTAGTAAATGATAAATACAACCGTACATAAATTCCGTAGAACTTAGTGGTACCTACATGCCAGGAATCGAACCGCCGCCATATGATTGAGACGCTAGTTCTCTACCGTATGGGCTTACATCGCTCTGATCAAAAGGCTTCTTGAGGCCGCTTGACAATAAGTTACGACCACGGCCGGGTTGAGTGTTGCCAGATCCAATTTTCGAAATACGGGAGGTGTACCAATAAAAAATCGGGAGATGTATGGGCGACATTATGAAAAAATCGGGAGATAAATTTTTCCTTAAAATTAATCAGACCATGGTTTTTTAATAAATATTTTTTTAATTTTTTTTCGTTTACTTTAAAATCATAGCAATTGCAATTATTTTTTAATTTTTTTCGTGTGCAAGATCCCTGAGTTTCCTAATTTGGCCGGTTAACCAAAGCAACAACAGGTTTATTTCGCTACTTTGCAATGTTGCAAAATTAGTAAACTATAACTGCCAAAGCTTGCACATTGAATAGGTATTCAACTTTATGTTATTAAGTCAAAGTATAGTTTAGGCTACGCATTTTACAAAGTTATGTACACATTTAACATAGCATTGAATAGCTTATCATTTAATTTTGTTCCGTTTTACGCAGTTTCTTCGAAAAAAAAGTTATTCTTAAAAAATCGGGAGATTTGAGTGGGAATCCGGGACATCGGGAGACATTGACAAAAATCGGGAGATATCCTGGAAAATCGGGAGATCTGGCAACAGTGGCCGGGTTGAAGTTAACTATGAACTCACTTAGGCCACTAACCCGCACTGGATCCGCGTAGTGGATATCTCAAGCTTATTTATAAGTCGAGACATGTGCTCTACGGTGCAGTGGGACGTACAGGTACATAAGGGTCTTTCTTAATATGGTTTAATGGTCTTATTATCCGGACCCTGTTTAAGCTGATGATGAATGGTAGACCTAGGTACCGGAAAATAATAACCATGTCCAAAATCAAAGCTGCGTCACTGTCGACGGGGGGGATATAAATATAAATGTGACACCCTGTTTTAATGACTAAACAGGTGCTTTCCGGTTGCAGTAATGCATTATAAATTGTAATGGTCTCAACTATATTCTGTTCCAATAGAAAAGTATTAAAAACTAACCTCAAATCAGGAAAAACTTGGATTTTCGACTGGGGTGGAGTGACAGTTACATTAAACTTTTTTCATGAACAGTCACTAGTTTGGTAATGTTTGAACACATAATTATGAGGAAAACCTACTGTACATGCTTTAATTTTGAGGAAGGTATTTGTAGCTGTGCATACCTACCTATTGGAATTTAATTTAATTTTTATTGTGTTTATTAAAATGGTTAACGGTCTCACCACTCAGTTTTTGAAAATTTAACAAAATACTTATACACACATAACTAGATACAAACACACGCACACACGCATGACTTGACTTGACTATAATATAGGCACATAGGGACCTTCTACTGCTAATCCTTTTTAAAGACAGGACATGTTAATGTTAGTGTGGCTCAGGCCATAATAGGATCCGATAAAAATGAATAGTTTGTGAAAACTAATTCAAGAAACGACTCTAGTCGTAGATATTGATTTTTATTGCGTTTGCCATTAAATGGCCTTTCACCTCAGCTAGGTATTCAAATATCTATTTATAGATATCATAACATAGCGCTGCGTTTCGAAGTAGATCTCGGTCTCTGGAATTACCTACTAACTAAAATATATTGCCACTCCATTAGGGTTGCCAGATATAGGCGTATAGGCCAGGATATTTCTAGGATTAGAAGTACGATCGTTCCAACTCCAACTGTTGAACGGACAGTAGACTAAAAATGAATCCCTATTTCCCTTGGTCACGGCATCACGCGTGAACGGCTAGACCGATAAAAATGAAACTTTGGTGAATGATAGATTGATTCCTGAAGAAGGTTTATAGGTAGTAGTAGGGTAGGAAAAATGGCAGGACAACGTCTGCTGGGTCAGCTAGTAGGTACATAAAAAAATTACTAGTCAGGTATTATTTTTACAGGCAAAAAAAAATATTTATTTTTAGCTTTCCGTAAGGAAACACTGCTCCTGTTATAAAAGCATCCATCCCAGTAGAATAGACCACTCCATTCCTTTTCGGGGTGTCGCAAGAAGCTACTAAGCGATAAGATAAGATGGTGTCATAACTTTGTAAAAAACCTAGTATTCAGGAATTTCGGGACAGTTAAAATCACTGGACACGGGACCAGACGCTAAATTCCGGGACTCTCCCGGTAATCTGGATACCCTACACTAGGTATATGCCAAACTAGAAACTGTTGTTATAGCACCATCACCATACGGGGGTGCCCTATTAAGGGGCTATGTAAAAAAAATAGGATTCTTCAAAGCTTCATATATCATGAAGTACTAACAGTAGGAGTATGATTTGCGGATATGTGTAAATTGAACATATAATTGAAGTTTTGATTAGAGCCAAAACACGATTAAGACAAATTTTCTCGATAGAAAAACAAGCCATCAAAGTAGCCTCCGTTTTATCTATAAACGCTTGTAACTGCTAAACGGTGAATAAATAGAAACATGAGACTTGATTTAAAAAAAAGAGATTGCTATTTTCTAAATTTTGGTTAGAGCATAATTGAACTTACATAAATAGTACAATCACAATTAAATAAAGTTTGTTTTTTCGCTTGAATCGTTCCAGGCGCGCGCGCCGCCCCATCTCTTTCTCTCGCATCTGGCAGTAATAAATATAAGCTATCACACGCCCGTTTCGCTTACATTATTTTTCGACATAGGCCCTTAATGTTTTATGAAAAGGAAAACGAAGTGGATAAAGAAATCTGTAGTTGCAAAAAACCGTTCTTCAACGTTTTAAAAAAAAGTCCGGAAAATCCCGCGTACCGCTGCTCTCTCCCAGACAGATAAATGGTGTGATGTCCCGCCGGGGACCTTGGGCCCCCCTCCACCTTGACTGTTTCGGGCCGTTTGATTTATCGCAAATATATTGCCGACATCGTTGCTATGGATGGATGCCCGCTATTTTTGGATGCATCCATGTTACAAAACTTGTTTCTTTGGTTGTGAAATCAGTTGTGGTTTTAATACTGTCTCTCTGTGGATAAGACCAGGGTCTATATTCTCTAACTTATGTAATACTGACTGCTCTCAAACGTTGAAGGAAAACATCGTGAAGAAATACTTCTTCTTATCGTGTGGGCAGAGCCCTGGTGTCAGAGTTTTTTCAGACCGCCTTTCGGCCTCTGACGTGGTTTTTATGTAACGACTACTACCACTAGAGATAGTAGCCGGGACCAACGGCTTAACGTGCCATCCGAAGCACGGAATCACTTTCGCAATGTCCTAACCAACTGGGGAAAAACGCACAAAGTGACATATCACAAGGTGTCCCTCGTGGGAATCGAACCCACGACCTCCGTATCGAGAGCCAATGCTCTTAACATTTAGACCACGGAGGCAGCCGTGAAGAAATACTAAAGAAGATGAATGTCTTCTAATCTTCTTCAGCGTATGCTGCGTTTCTGATGCGTAATGTGAAGTCTACCAAATATGTATAGTGGAGTGGACTAACGCCTATACACCAAAGACTTCTATTATAATTAGAAGTCTTTGTCATACACCCTTCTTGCGGGTAAGCTTGGGTCTTGCAGTAGGACGTACTTTATATTATACAGGCTGATGATGATGATATATCTACATACTTATATCAATTTGAGGAAAAGACTTAGAGTATCACGTCGAAGGGAAGTAAAAAACATGGGTGGAAAATGTTTCTTTCATACGTGAAAACATCGCGCTATCATCACTTGACAAATCGTTTTACCATATACAGGGTGTTAGGTTAAATAGTACTTGCATTACTTTAATGTGCGATTGTACTACTGAACAACTTTCTCTAAGTAAGCTAAAGATAATTAACAAAATTCATTTTGGACTTCCCATATTAAATACAATCAGCCGATCGAACGTCTTTATGAACAGTTGAAAATATTTTTTTTCTTATTTCCCTTTATTCCTTTGGTAAAGTGGTTCATCAGAATTGCTGGCTGGTGAGCCAGCTGAACGGACGGAACGGAACGGAAACGGTAAAGTGGTTCATCATGAGTAGAATCGCCCAGCACCCACTAAAGCAATGCAACTGTCTACCATATTCCGGAAAAGCGTTTGTCCAGAACTCAGATCAATCCACCATAACACTCTGTATGTAGGTATTGTGTACTACCTATACAACGTGTTAATGAATTAGCACAAAACCTCATACACCCCAACTGATTTATAACAAAATAATTAGATTGAAACAATAATTTCATTATTTTGATACTTAAAATTGAAAGTTATTCGCATTTTAAGTTTTGAGGCAAAAATGATTTGTTATCATTTTAGCACTGAAAGAAAGCGCTAACGTACTCATAGATACATTTTTATAATCTTGTTTTGGTAGTAAGTAGGGTGAGTGTACCCGTGCGGTAGGTTGACATCGGGTTCAGAAAATTTTTTATTTTGCAAAAAAATTATTAAATATTTTGAAAAACCTATGTTGAAACCATGATAATTCGACTCTGCTCTCGATTCTAAACAAACGACTTTCTAGTTTTGCGTTAATTCATTAACACGTATGTGTGCTAGGCATTGTGTTCGCAGTTTTATTTGACCTTAATAACAAAACAACACCAAACACAGCGTTTAACGTGACTTGTTAGATAGAGTACACAATTAAGTTTTAAATTACGACTATACTAACTATTAGAGCTAATATTCCAGTTAACGACACCTCATTAACGTTTCTTTTACTGCCACTGCTCGTAACTTACACGAGCGACAATTATTGTACCTAGGTAAACGATGTGTACCTACTTAGCACCTATCTAATACGTCAATGGCTTGACTCCTTTCATAAAGTAACTAACATTAAGTTAATATGCACTACATACCTACTATGTAGAAGCAGGCCTCCATCGCTCGGCCGTAGGTAGTAGGTACATAGATAAGTATGGATCAGGTCAGTTACGACCTTTTCCCCGAACGTCCATCGCCCGAATTCCTTGTACGACCTTTTCCCCGAACGGACATTTCCCCGAACGGACATTTCCCCGAACGGACATTGCCTAGTACGTCCATTTACTTGTACGGACATTTCCCCTTACGTCCCTTTCCTTTTATGGACATTTCCCCTTAGTACATTTTTTGTACTAAAATGTAGAGTCCTTCTTAATGTATAAGTGTTAAGTACCTACTACCCGTTTGTTTGGAGTTGGCCGTCGATGACCGTTACAAAATTTCGTCACAGGCACATTAAATGGTCCCGTCGACAAAAAATAATATAACAAGCAAATAAAAATTTAAAATTAAAAGCGATATTAGTGATCGGGACAGACGTGCCGTACGTGGTTGCGTTGCTAAAGGTTATAAAATTGCGTTTAATAGGGTCTCTTAGGGGTGCGGTACGGTGAAGCGGGAAGGGAGGGAGCGGCCAACTCGAAGCAAATGACTAGTACCTACACTTAGTCGCATCGTAAGCGATGCGCTTGCTAGATTTTTTTATACAAGGTGTAACGAGAACACCCTAGTAATATTAAGGGGTGTTTAAGAGTCTAAACTTAAGTTTAGACCATCAAACTAAACGTTCTAGTATGGAACTAAAGACGTAAAATATAATCGGCTGCTATTTGAGAAGTAGGTAGGTACTACAGTTTTGTATGAACCACCTGTTTTTTTTTATTTTTTCACGATGTGATGTTGGCTCCATATTCAAAATTGTTCAGATTGATGGTTTAAATTTAAAGCACCCCGTAAGATAACGTATAACGTAACTTCATAATAAACGTAGATACCTATTAAATTTTACACCCAAGGTTTAATGCAGGAGTGCGATTTTTGAATCTCATTCGGTGAATTCAGCAGTTGAAAATGTCAAAATTACTGTGGAGATATGCATCTTTCTACTGCTGATTTGACTTTCAAAAATCATACTACAGGAGTGCGATTTTTGAAAGTCAAATCAGCCGTAGAAAGATGCATATCTCCATAGTAATTTTGACATTTTCAACTGCTGAACTCAGCGAATGAGTTTCAAAAATCGCACTCCTGATGCATTTTCTCAATGAAAGTCACAAATTTTCCATTTCTATTTTGCTTATCAGTTTACTTTTGTAATTATAAACAAACAAGCATTGATGTAACTGATAAATTGACAACCTGAAAATAGCTCAATTTATTCTGTAACCTAAAAAGATAAGGTTATCACGAAGTCAAGTGCCATTAGGGAAAGAAAGTGATCATAATCTAGCATTGACGTTATTTCTTCATATTATATTTAGTTATCAAATTATTCGAAGAATTTACTTAAGTATCTACTTGAGAAATAAGTAGGTATGTAGGTACTACAACTATACTTGAGAAATGAGTATGTAAGTATATAATTAATCTTTTCTTTGTAAGCAAATACTTTGTATAAACAAAGATTTTCAAACTATAAAACAAATGGTTAGTAAGTTTACTCCATCTTTACTGTTTTACTACATTTGCACGAGAGTAATATAAGTAAGCACCTGTAGCCCCTGTAGGTAACTAAGTACCTACTTTATTTTATAATACGTAAATATATTTTTTTACATAAAATATTAAGAAAAACAAATCAAATGTTAAACATTTTAACTTTGTTGAATTTTTTTGGTAATCTTTGTTTCTGACACGGAGCACTTACTTACCAACTAAGTACAGCAAATGTACCTTATACCTACCTACGTTAGTTATAAAAGTTAGGTAAATAGGGCAGCGATAAGGGGGGACCCCCGCTTGGGAGCATTTCTGGTGCAGAGAATTTCTCTGGCCATCCAGGGGGCAATGTATGCAGCATCTTAGGGACCTTTGAGCCGGGATTGCGCAGGGCGGGTTGTTTTAAATAAATTGTTTAAATAAAGATTAATTAAACTAATTGAAACTCCAGTTCGAAGGACCAAATAATAAAAAGTAGGGCTTAATCTCTGAAATTTATTAGTCGTCAGAGTCCAAACGTAAACGTTTCATTTCATTAAAGGCACTTATTTTTGTTACCATTACCATACCATTAAAATAAGAGTTAAAATAAATAAATAAAATAAATAAAAATAGTTTATTTCTCTCCACATACAATAATATACAACAAGTTGTTTAGGTGTAACTGACTAGTATTAAATACATTATTATAGTAATGTGGAGACTGGTGCCTGGACTAAGTTCACCTTGCGGTGAGCTAATAGGCATTTTCTGGCGGAGCGCGCTACTTCCTCGGCTTCTTCTACTCTCCATCACGTGAGCTGAAGCCAAGCGCAAACCCATTATAAATAATTCAAAAAACCATTATTACAGTGAAAATGTGCATATCTACTATCTATCTAGGGTATAGTCAAGCGTCTGCTGGAAGAAATATCTTCAGAGATCGCCATCTGCGTGTCTATTGGTTTTTCCCTCGATGTTTCCTCCTAAACGAGGCCAAGGATCCAGCCCAACCTGTAGACTCATTACCTCATCAGGTAACCAAGTGAAATATCCAAACGCATTTGCAGGACAACAAGCAAAGGGTGTGTTCGTACGCGGCACTTTAGTCCGTTCGTTCCGCTGGCAGGCCCAGCATTATCCTTCGCCTTTGTGGCTAACCACTGGGGCATGACTACAGTTGATAGCTCGTTTAATTTCTTGTGAATCTAGCGTTAGATTAGTACCTGTCTGTATACTTAGATGTTTAAATAGTACTGTCGTTTGTAGTATACCGACAAGTAAAGATATTAAGTAAGAAATGTAATGTATGCCGTGTTACAACTGTCATGATCACGGGATGAGTGTCATCCAAAAAACGCGGCAAGAACATTATGGCAAGAACCTGTAAAAATCACCTATACAGTAGGTGTCACATAAGTAAAAGTAAACATTTCAAACTTTTATGGGGTTGTTGATACCATCAAACTGAACAACTTTCACTACGGGACCAACATCGAAATCGCGAAAAAAAAAATCTTTTGTTTTTGTTCCATATATTTAGCTCGAGTAGATCTGTAGTTTAGTATGGAACATCGCAAACGCATCGCATTATGGCGATTATGGCAAATCTCCCCATTTTGGGGGATGTCTATGTCCAGCAGTGGACGTCTATCGGCTGATATCATGGTACAATAATATACTGCGCCTGGTATTCTCTTCCGATCACGTGACTGGCCACGTGACTGACACAAGCCTTCGTCATCATACCCTTTTGCCATGTTTAGCGGCCATTTTTTTGTGACGTAGGCTTGTGTCACTCTGGGAATAGAAGACCTTGTTTTTTTAGACTATGGCTGATATGATGATGATGATGATCGAACACCCGATTTTTTTTTCGCGATTTCGATTTTGGTCTCATAGTGAAAGTTGTTCAGTGTGATGGTCTTAACCACCCCTTTAAATGTTTATTTGTATTTTTGTAACACCTTGTACAGGCGGCATATACAGGGTCCAACTTAAGATGCAGACGGTTTTTAAGGGGATGATCAGACCATCAAACTGAACAACTTTCTCTACGAGACCAACATCGAAATCGCTAAAAAAAAGGCTCGAGTAAATTTTGCAATTTTGTATGGAACCATTGAGGTACAGTACCTATACCTACGGAGCAGCTGATTTTTTTTCGCAATTTCGATGTTGGCGCCATAGAAAAAGTTGTTCAGTTTGACTCTCTTATAATCCCCTTAAAAAGTGTCAGCATATTTTTTTTTTTTTTTTTTTATGTTCGATAGGTAAACATTTGACCCCAATCTCACCTGATGTTGAGTGATGATGAGGCCGAAGATGTAGCATGCTTACCTAGAAAGATGCCTATTCACTCTTGCCTTGAAGAGGCCCAGGTTGTATTGCTCAGGGAACAGGTCCGCAGGCAGTGCGTTCCACTCCTTAGCCGTGCGCACTATGAAAGAAGAAGCAAACTTCTTCGTGCGAATTGCTGGTAGGTCAACGACATAAGGGTGGAAACCCAGCCTGCGTCTCGTCCCCCGCAGATGAAAGGGAGACGGAGGTATTAAATCGTGTAATTCCGTCGCACACTCTCCGAAATGTATCCTATAAAAAACAGATAGACAGCAGGCCACCTTGCGACGATGCTCAAGACTTTGTAGCTTCGCCACAGAGGTGGACCCTGTATAAATGTTTAAATAGTATATAAAGGTGATTTTTTAACGGGTTTTTGCCGTGTTTTTGGATGACACTCATCCCGTGATCATGGCAATTGTAATATGGCATACGACAGTATACATACTGTCGCCTGTATAAACCGATAGGTATGTAATGTAAGAAATGTAATGTAAGTATGTATGCTATATTACAATTTCCATGATCACGGGATGTGTCATCCAAAATCACGGCAAGAACCCGTTAAAAAATCACCTAAACAGGCATAATATTTTGCGACAGAAATCAGAAAATACATAAGTATTCCATGGACATGGCATGTAATGACACATTATTACGAGTATGCGGCAACCGTCATTTGGTCTTCTAATGACATGATAGTCAAGCAGCCTCGTCCATCGTTAAGTACTTATAGTCCTTATAAGTAGCTAGGTGCTGAGTGAGGCAACGTACTCTGTCACAGTGTTTAATATTTGTATGAATTTAGGCACGGAATAACTTTTTACATGCAACCCAGTTTACAGACGCGGTAGTACAGTCAAGAGCACGTCAAGCTTGAGACTTTGGACTTTGTACCGTTCTTATTTAGTGCGCCATAAGCATTACAATCGAACTGCAAGTGTAAAGCTTAATGTGCTCTTGACTGTACCCTATTATTGGAGAATTATAAAAGTTACTTATAAAAATGTTGTGTTGAACGTTGTTCACGTCACGACTCACGAGTGTAATTCACAATTTAGGAAATACTAGGAATTAAAGTACCTAAACCACCACCACTACTTTAACGACCCGGTTGGTGTAATGGTTACCACGCGCCGGACTGCCAAACCTGGGTTCGAATCCCGATTCGGTCATGGATGTTATATGTTTGTGCCGTTGTTGTATGATTCGCATAACAAAAAGCCTGAGGCTTACTTGGGATCATTACAATGCGCAATGTATGTGTTATTTATTATTTATTTAATTTATTATTTTCAAAAAGGGAAAATACGAAAATGAACAAATTAACACGAAAAAAATAGATGCCTGCTCAACTTTAATTCCGCACACTTGACTAAGTATGTAAGTTTATGTACAACGTGTTAATAAATTAGCGCAAAACCTCATACACCCCAACTGATTTATAACAAAACTAGCGGCCCGTCCCGGCTTCGCACGGGTGGACGTCTAATCTTTTCTAGCAATAAATATAGCCTATGTTACTCAGGGTGTAGCATGCAGCTTTCTAATGGTGAAAGAATTTTTTAAATCGGCCCAGTACTTTTTGAGCCTATTCATTACAAACATACAAAAATAGGTACAAATCTTTCCTCTTTATAATATTAGTGTAGATAATTAGATTGCAACAATTATTTCATTATTTTTATAGTTAAAATTTAAAATTATTCGCATTTTAAGTTTTGAGTGAAAAATGATTTCTTATTATTTCAGCACTGAAAGAAAGCGCTAACGTACTCATGGATACATTTTCATAATCTTGTTTTGGTAGTAAGTAGGGTGAGTGTGCCCGTGCGGTGGGTTGTCATCGGGTTCAGTAAATTTTAAATTTAGCAAAAAATTATTTAACATTTTGAAAAAAATTACCTACCTATGTTGAAACCATGGTAATTCGATTCTGCTCTCGATTCTAAACAAACTACTTTCTAGTTTTGCGTTAATTCATTAGAACGTTGTATAAACGTATACGCGATACGCGTCGTGTGTATTTCGAAGGCGTCACAAGGGGGATGGGGGGCGCAATGTTCTTAATTATTTTACAGGTAGGCAGGAATTATACAAATAAGTAACTTTATTTATTTAATGCATAAATTCCATATATCTAGTGCCATTTTCGTTTACCTACGAATTAGAATATCTAAGTATAAATAAACCGCACCGCCAGGTACCTTCGTAAGTCACATTCCTACATAAACGCATTCACATGTCGAATAGGTAGGGACTAGAGTTGTAAATGCTACGTAGCCTACCACTGTCTACGGTAGTCTACCGGTAGACTACGGTAGACTACCGATTCATACCGTAGATTATGAAAAATGAAAAATCATCGATTTTTTTTTTTTAATTGTTTTTTGTTCATGTAATGTGTTATATGAGAAAGTACTAATCAATACAAATTAATTAACATTATGTAAATATTTTAAAATGTCAACAAAAGACTATTTTAATCTTTAAAGATTTTAAATTGTCAGCCTATAAATTGCCCCTCTTTTCGGACATAAAGGTTTCCTCACGATGTTTTCCTTCACCAAAAACCCAACGATAATTGTTTAAAACCGTCCGTACCGACATGAAATATAAATGATAAAAACCACATTTCAGTAGTACGTACGTGCCGGGGATGTATGTCAATGTCCTTTTTTCGCGTTCTTGATTGATTTTCACTTTCTCTAAAATTATTGCTGAAGCTCTCTTAGCTTATTTATCACAAATAATAAATGGCAGGCGCCTAAAATATTGTGAACTAGCCAAAATTTCTACGACTGAATAATCTACAATTGCTACCGTAGCTTATGTAGCCTACCGGTAGTCTACCTCACGATTTGGTAGACTACGGTAGATTTACAACTCTAGTAGGGACTTAACTTTAACACCCTAAGAAACTTTGTAGGAATTTCAAGACCGGTCGGACAGTAAACCCCGGTGCAATATACTGCAACTTTTCCTCTAGTTACTTCTGGACTTATTTAATGTAAAAATATTCAAACAGCAAGATTTGCAAGCGATGTATCCAGTAAAATGTTACAAGGGCATTTCTGAGTCATTTGCATTACAATCAGGCAAATTTTATGGATAATGACGTGAATTATCTTTTCACGACCTTATAGATGTTCCAACAATCAATTATAGGCAGTAGAAACCTATAGGTACTTATAAGTATGCCCGTGCCCCTTAGTTTTTCTAACTTTAGTAATAAATAAATATTTAAGCAAGGTTTTTATTAAATAAGACAACATAATTACTTAAAAATAACAGTGTATTTGAACTCTAGGTTATATGGAATAATTATGTATGAAATTAGTCTTAAAATTATGACTCTACAAATTACGAAAGTACCAAATAAGTTTATTTAAAGACTTGTTGGTATGAAATCACAAAATCGAGAATGCGCGAAGATTAATAAATTCAGTGCCCGATGAAGACTTTTAGATGTCTTTAGACGAATTCGTTTTTAAATGACGTCTATTATTATTAAATTTGAATTACCTATGGAATACAGGCCTCCTCCGAATGCTCCGAATCGGCATAGAAAAATGACATTAATTTAATAGGTTTTTAGTTTCTCAACTATTGAAGTAGGTACCAAGCCGTAGGGCACATAGACAGTTGCCCATTTTTAGCCCAGTCATTTTACGGTTTGAGCCGGGACTAATTATTAATTGCATTTTTTTTTCGCTATAATATTGAAGAGCCAATTTGAGCTTATGAATGTACCAAAATTAAAAAAAAATTACATCACCAACAGTTCCAATTTTAAAATATAGATATTATCTCGTTCTAAAAAACCTGATGATAAATTTTTTTTGCACATATTTAAGGCTTTATTTAAGGCATCATACATACTTCAAACATGGTGTAAATATTTTTGTCTACTTAGAAGGTTTTGAAAAATACATTCGTATTTTCTAATAAATACCTCATTTTTTAAATTTTAATGCCTATTTTATTGACCAAAAATAATGTATATTGTTAAATCTAATTCAAATGAGTGCATTGGGGATAATATTATTAATTTAAAAGCCTTCTGGGACACACAATTTTGATTTCTATGTTGCGTAGCAAAATTTTTTAAATATGGTTTAGGATAGTATTTTTGTCACTAAATGGTGCCGGTAACAGTTTAAAAGTCCAATTAATAATTACTCCCTACCCCGCCTAACAAAACTCCGTAAAATGACTGGCCTATTTTGGTTCTATAGCATACCAGCATTGACTCCATCACAATTCGCAAAACCCAAGCACAGCATTTTGAGCTTAATTCTAATATTTACAATGCCTAAAATTAATTGAAGCTAGGTGAAACCGTTTATTTCTCAAGCGGCGCGTAGTTAAGAAGTTTTTCAATCAGATCCACGTGTCCAAGCAGCATTCTTCGGCAGCAGTACCGCTTCAGGCCCAGCGCATCCAATGCGTCACTGTCAATAAAAACAATATTACGTGAATCAAATTAAAGATTGAAAAATTCAGTCTCGGGCGGGACTTGAACCCGCACCCTTCCAAACCGGGGAAGTGCGATTTTTCAATCTTTAATTTGATTCGAAATAGCACAACATGGCTGTAACATGTTCAAAATCAATAATATTTGAAATATTACGTGACTTACTGTAACGAGTCAATTGACAATAATTTTATTGTTTCTTTTGATACTTTGTTGTTTTATTGACATGTCTAATATTCTGGAAACAAAATTATTAGCTCACACATTGTAGATGACAATGTTGTTTATGTACCTATTGTATTAGAAACAAATACCCGTCTGTAGTGACAAGTAGGTATATTGCTAAATCTAATTGTAAATACCTTTAGTTTATGCAAATTAAATGTGAAATAATAAAGTAAGCACTCGGTTATCCTTACTTATTCAGGGTCCTTCTTAATATGATGGCACTTTTAAGGGGATGAACTGAACAACATTCTCTATGGGACCAACTTCGAAATCGCAAAAGAAAAAAATCTGCTATCCATACATTTGGCCAGAGTAGGTTTACAGTTTTGTATGGAACATCAGCTATTTTTTTCGCTATTTCGATGTTGGTGCCATAGAAAAGTTTGTCCAGTTTGACGGTCTCACAATCCCCTTAAAAAAGTCCCAGCTCAATCAAAGTGATAAAGGGCGCACCGAGACTTCATTGCTGCCGTAAATAGATTTTTTTAAATTTCTTAACATTTGTACAACATTTCCAAAACAAGAATATCACATTAATATACACACGATAATAACTACAACCAAAAAAACATTATAATCCGTAATGTTTCGAAATCGAAAACCAAAAATGACTACAATGAGACATTCTTGTTTTTTTAAAATGTTGTTTAATTGTTTAGAAATAAAAAAAATACGATTGATTGAGCACAAGAGGCTCGGAAGTCTCGGTACCCTCTTAAATAAATTCAGTAAACCAATTCACCTTGCATTTGTTTTGGTACCCTGGCCTAATGAAGTTAAGCAATTAAGTTTTTCATAGACATTTCCTCTAAAATGATAATAAATTCATTTCTGTCTATGTCGAGTCATGTTATGTTATTTTATTGAAATGTGAAACATAAGCGAGATAAGAGGGAAATGACGAGTTTTATGGGTTAATTATCATCATCATCGTCGTGATTTTATGGGTTAATTATGATGACTGTTTAAGTATGTAACATTTTAGTTTAATACAAGAAAACAATGATGTTGAGGGTTTCGTACCCAAAGAGTGCCGACGCGGGCGGGTCCCGTTGGCACTCTGTCGTGTCGGTCCGCCCGTTTGTTAGATCAAAGGTCCTACCTATAAAAGGCTGTATCTTTTGACCCGTAACAGGTAGACGGTTGAAATTTTCACATAATATGCGGTTTTATGGCGGATTTGCTGAAAAATAATAAAACCCTTCGTATTCTTCTTTTTTTTCTCGATCGTAAAAACGGTAGGTAGGTAATACATAGTAGGTGCATCCTCTAAGATTTCGTGTCTAAAGTAAAACAACAAAATAATAAAAATCGGTCAAGTGTGTGTCGAGCTAGCGCTAATGATCCCGGAGAAAACAAAATTTTTTGGTAATGTTCTATGGTGGCACAGAACCCTCGTGCGCGAGTCCGACACACACTCTGCCGGTTTTCTGGGGACTATTCGCGCTAAGGACCTAAATCTCCATTGGACCGCGTGTAAATCACAACATTATACACATTCGGTATCGCGCTAATCATTTTGACAAGTCGCTCAGACTTTAAAAGTTCTCAATCACAGTAAATAAGTCAAGTATAGCGCGAACGGAATTCAGCGCAGTTGAATAATAACTGGATTGCAATGTGATTAGAACTGAAATTGAACAAGGATTGAACTGCGATGTTTCAAATTAGCTCGATTGAGCCCCTGGATTAGTTTGGCTTTAAAATGAAGACTTAATAAAACATGCTAATGTGATCACCAAGGAGAGAACAAAATAAATTTTACAATAGACTAAAAATTGTAAGACTCTTTTGTTTCACACCGAGGTCAAATATAGGTAATGAACAAGGTAATGAATCATAAAATGTTACAAAAGCATTAAAATTAAAAGATTCTATGCTCGTCAAATTTTTTATGTTTGAAGATCATTGACGTATGTGTATTGTATGAATAACACGTTCAAGAGCAACAAGCTTCTATAATATTATAATATATCTGTGTTGGTAGTATAAGAATGCAAAATCTGAAAACCGTAACAAATCTGTAACAAAGTGACATTGTATATGCAGGTTTTTGTTATTCGGAACATAATATTTCTAAAATCCATGGAGTCAATTTTGTGTGGAATGACGTGATTTTCGTCTGGGTGTATTGTATAGTAGGCTCTTGTCATCGTAGCGAGGCAAAATAAAGCCTAATCATAAGCTTTTAACACAAAAGGCACTTTTGGCCTCCTGGACGGCAGGCATGGTTGGTAACTCGCCACTGGATCACTATGGTACGGCCAAATCTTATGAATGAATTACTTCATTTGACAGACAAACTTACTTTCAGAATGGCAATAAAATTATAATGTGGACATAGAACTAGGTATAAGTCGCGGCACAAATCTCTTGCGCTGACCTTGATTGCGCTGACCATAGTACAAGACACTATGCACTATTTTCGTCTAAACACACTCATTCGAGTGCAAGAGTTTCGTGCCGTGAGGTATATAGTATGATTTAAGTGGAACCTGTAAATCAGAATCATACATTTGTGTGTGTTGCCAACCTATCGGTGTGGCCGAAGGATAACTCCGCAGTAATTTCGATGTTTATTTGAACAGAACTATCAAGAAATACAGAATGCAATTTGACACTAGATTTTCGACAGCGATTGACTTTGTGTCTCGATGCACACTGCCCGGCGCATGTCAGCCGGCGCATGCGTCCGACGGGCTCGTGAGGTGATCGTGCCTGTCCGGTCAACGGGGACGGATGCAGTCGACAGGGGCGGATTGCGAATGAAATTCCCACACATTCACAAGTTAATTGGTTTTTACTATTTCTTACCCTTCAGTGTACTCGGCTTGCAGTAGTCCAAGATATGCTTCCCACTTGTTGCCTATCACCTTCCCGCATGTGAAACAACGCACTGGGATTATCATGTTTGTGTCTGAAATCAAAACAATATAGAGCTTTATTCAAAATCAAGCTGCAGGTCTGTTACTCGGTCGGCGGTCGGCCTGCTCTCCGGCCTGCCACTTAGCTCTCCCTTTTGATGGTCAAAAACAATCCTTGAGATCACCCAAGTCCCAAATGTATAACTGAACAACGTCAAGGATATTTGCTTTTTTTTATGACTGTTGGGCTTGCTCTTGACCTCAATCCAGTCCTCAGGACAAAGATGGAGTCGAAGATGTAACGAGCTCACCCAGAAGAAGCCTATTCACTCGTACTTAGAAGGAATTCTGGTCTGGACGAATATTTATACTGGAGATTGTCAAAATTATTGAAAACACGATAGAGCCACTATATTAAAATTTGAATTAGAGGTATAATCAGGAGATGAGCATTCAAATAAAACCAGAAACATAACCTATAAGACAACCATTGGAAAACGATTTTTTTTTGCTATAAATCAGCGTCAGAAAATAGGCATCCGTTTTGAGGTTATGTTAACGTAGACGACAAATGTTTGTTCAAATACTATGTTAATTTACATGACACTTACAGGAAAATCACTTATTGTACTGCGGTGAACAAAATAAACTTGCTTTTATTAAGTTTTCAAAGAAAATAAACAAGCACTTCGCGTACAGACAGAAAGTCAAAACACAATGAATGAATGATTGAATGGCTGAACGAATGAAATGAACTAAATAATGTCGCAGGAATTCTACGTTCGGATACAGCACATGGGCCAAAGAATAAACAAGCCTTGTTTGAGAAAAATCTACTTCCAGCCTAGCTAACACGCCAACCCGCGATAGCGCTGCATACTGATACAGTGCTATCACGGTTCCGCTCTCTTTCTATTTGCGCGCGAGCGAACGAGATAAAAACTAAATTTGACAGATGGGTGTGTTAAATACTTAAATGTCGCTATCGTGGGTTGGCGTACTAGCCCGGCTGGTATTTAGTTTAGTTTGTTAAATTAATAGACTTTATTGGTATAGAGGTATCTAGTTTTTAATTTTCTTTGTTGCAGATTAAACAAAGCATGCACATTGACTGAGTAAATATACAACAATCATGACGCTGAGTATGGAACAACACATCGACATTGACGATAGTCAAATGGTAAGATTTTTTACTACTTTTGTTATAAAAATATCCTCTACGTTCCTATTGTAATGTTAATCAACAATTTAAATTTCGATCCATGTATCCGATCACCACTTTTGGCAGTTGTCAAACAGTGTCATTCATTCTTTTACAAAAAAAATCATTCGTTCACTTCACTTCATTCAAAATTTCGTATTCGTGAAAAGATATTATTATTTTTGAAAATTGTTTATTTTTTCAATGAAAACTAATTAAAAAATGTGATTTAATGTGTTATAAAAGATAGTGTGATTGATATTTGTACATTTTTATTTTCGCTCGACGGCTCGACCTAGCAACAGAATCTCGCAAACTTTGATAAACAAAAACCATATGTTTTGTTATCTCTAGCTATTTTACTTGGTTTTCCCACACAATTCTACTGTAATTTTTATCTTATATTACGTGTTGCGAAGCCAATCGAACTCCAACAAACCCAAACCGCCCATAAAGAGGACACTGCCCAAACGAAGAACCAGAGTGTGACCTTGAAAAAAAAACAATTATTTTTGGAACAACTCTACTAGCAGAATGTAAATAAATTGACCTACTAAATAGAACAAAGCATATAACGCTGACATTTATGTACATTGCACTGATAAACATGGTTTAATGATGACTAATCCATATGGGCATTACCACATACAAGATCATGTTACCATTATTATCCCCACAACTGATTGTGTCATAGGAAGTGACACTGCCAGTGCAAAATGATAAAAGTTCGGAAAAAGCTCCTAATATAGTATAGTTAATTTTATACCAAATATTTCCTCAGTAACTGCACACAATACTGTACCACTGCCAGAATAAGTCATTTATTTAGTTTAGTAATTGTTTAGAGTTTATAAATAATGATGGAGTTTGAAGACGATATTCAACCTCTTATTTACGATGAAGTTGGAGGCAATACGGAGATATATTTGCAGCTCACATCACAAACTTTGGACGTAGATCCTGATTTTGAGAAGGTAATTTTAAAATCTTTGTTATTTTCTTAGAAGCAAGTTAATTTTAATATATTCCGACGAATGGAGTCGCATTGTAGATCTGCGATTGGGTGGTCATGTCGCATGTCGGTCGTTGGTTGCCCCCTCCCTGACCTACAATGAAACTCCAGTGGTGGCTCAGAATAGTGTTGTGTTCTTTTCGAAAAACAATCCTCGAACTCACCAAATGCACTTTTGCTACAAAAACTAGACAATCATCTCACCAAGATGGATGCAATAATTTTGAAATTAGAATAGAATAGAACACTGACAACAAATTGACTATATCTTGCCTCAACCAGTATGCTCTCTCTGATCCGATGCACCCTTTGCAAGCATCTATCTAATGCTGGTTAGTAAATCTCTTCAACCATATTTTCAAGTCAAAACGCTATGAAATCGACCCAACCATGGGACCGTGCAACATTTGTTATGTTTGTGAGTGATTTTTCCTTGTGGGATCTAACTGGCTTATGGGGAATAACCTGACACATTAGAAAAAAAAAGAAAATATTTTTAGTTGCAATAAAACACACTGACATAACAATATAAAAAAAAATTTAACTAAAACGAACAATTTCAAAATGAGAATTAAGACCAGTGTGTGCCGCAGCAGCAAACAGGGTTACCACAGCTTTATGCTGGGCTCAACGAGCTCAGTGCAGATTTTCTGTCATACCCAAATACCAGAAGTGCTATTTCCGAAACTCACACCCCCAAAATCGTGAACGAATTATGCTTAATCTCCATAGGAATTATGACATAAGGGAGTGGGCGTTTCCCATGTGTCCCTCTGATTAGCGGGGTGCACAGTGGGGAACAATTATTTGTTACAGGACATTGGCAAAATCATTAATGATATGATTGAGCTACATTTTTTAATGTTGAATTGAATAGACCACCCTGAAAGGGATTATGGTCTTGAGTTTATGTACCACTCAATTTTATGATACAATTTTCTATAATAAACTTTTATAACTCATAATAATGTTGATTTAATCTTTTTGTTGCATTGCAATAAAGACCATTGTTTAATTTTATCATTCTCTTTTTATGTGTCACTTATTTCTAAGAACATGCTAGTTTATTGTAATGTACATCCGTTTGTCATATAAGCTTTCAAGTGGGTGAGAAATGACAATGATATTTTATTCACACTTACATACTACATAACATAATGAAGCATACAAAAGCCATGCTCGGTGTCATGTCATCCAAGCTACTCTACATTTATAGGTTTCATCCCTGAGAAAATCCATTTTCACACAAAAAAGGGGTATGTGTAGAGTTGGCATCGTTTTCTACTTTTGCGGCCACTGATGAAAGTTAAGTAATTTAGATGAGGACACTAAAGGAAACTAATCTTACTATGAAGCACATATAGCTAAGCATATCGGGGCCGAGATATACAGGATGGAATTTTTTGGAAGGGGCAGTAGGGCAGGTACCTTAACCATTGTAGGTACAGGAAAACGTTCTTAGGAAAATGTCCTCAACTTTTTAAGACATTTAGACCTGCATTAACAGATTTTGAATAAAAATTACTGTCAGCAAGAAAATGGGCAATTTACTAAAACACTTTTTTTATGCGAATTGATCCTCTTTCTTATAAGGATCAAAAAACTGTATGAGACCAACTAAGGTTAGAGTACTAGAAATGTCAGAAATTGTAAAAAACTTTCATTTCATTTTGCATTACAAAAACAACTTAATTTAGCAAGAAACGAAACTCCTACTTACCTCCAAATACATCAAAATCAAGGTCAATGTATGGGAATCGTTTTTTGCGATTTCTGTCATTTCGAATACTCTGACCTGTTTTATAGCATATACTTTTTTATCCTCATCAGGAACAGGATCGATTGGCATCAAAAAAAGATTATGTGTAAATTGTCCATATTCTTGCTGACAGTACATTTTGTTAAAAATCTGTAAATGCAGGTCTAAATGTTTCAAAAAGTAAAGAATAGTCTTCTAAAAACGTTTTCCTGTAGCTACAACGGTTAAGGTACCTACCCTACTACCCCATCTAAAAAAAACCATCCTGTATATCTCGGCTCCGATATAACTTAGAGCTAATTTTATTAATCATACTTGTTTATTTGAGGTAATGCTACAAAACAGTATTAAACTTATAAGTGGCCGCAGCAAATAAAAATAACGCCATTTGTCCATACAAAGTTACACAAACCCCTTTAAGATCCTATGTTTATTACGGAGATTTGATCCTTATGATCCCTATCAATTGATGCCATAAAAGTACAGCATGCTATTTTTAGAATTATAATCGGTTTGATAACTGGCTGCGGTAAGTAATTTTTCAAAAATTTATTAATGCAGTTTTATTTATTTTTAAAAATAAAGGAATGTATTCTTTGAGTAAAATTTGCTATTTACGTTGTAGGGTTCGTTTTATTCACTCTGTTCTGTATAACAAAATAAGCTCACTTAAAGTATCACCATGTAAATATCCACATGCATACAGCTCTTTATGCACGTCATGCACAAAATAAAGGGGGAGAGAGAAGCAGAGGAACATCAGAGGAAGACCTGGCTAGAATGCATAAAAAAATACTTGAGAGAATGTAGGTATAAACTTAAATGCATTTCACATTTTAGAGGGTGCTACAGACTATCAACCGGAACAACGTCCACAACGGAGCCAATATCGAAATTGTGAAAAAAATCACAATTACTTATTGGCTATGTGCACGACACTAGCGCCACACTAGCGCGGCGTACTGACAAAACTTTTTCGGACAGCCGTGAATTATTTACACTATTATAGTACTGTAAAACTCTGTGTTTGTTCGAGGTTTCTGCCAAAACTACTGGACCGATTTTGATAAAACTTTTTATATTTAAAAGCTTATTATTAGTCTTAAAAGCTAGCTTATATTTTATTCCGGTACGATGACGGGAGCGGATGCGGACGAAGCCACGGACAAAATCTAATTTGTATAGGAATTCCCATACAAACTTTTACCTCAGTTTTAACACCTTTGGGGGGGGTTAAAATACGACAAGCCCTTTTTTGAGTGAGCATCTAGATGCCAATAGAAACTTCCATGCCAAATTTTAAGTTTGTAGTCTTGGCAGTTTTGGAGATGTCGTGTTAAGTTAGTGTGTGGATTTGCATACATTCAAGCATATTTTCACAGCTTGTCCGGCAAAAGTACAAATTTCTGCCACCCCGGGCGCTGCGATCGTCTTGACAGTTCCCAACACCCACTTCGCACATAGCCAATATTTACACCCTGTTTATGCTTCCATTGTTCGCAGGTAGTATACGGGTATCGTAAGAGCCGCTGGCGGACATTGCTGGTGTACATAATATCGACGATAACCTGCGGCATTCCGTTCCTGCTGTTTCACTGGTGCCCGACGTGGTTCCTGTACGCCACATCAGAAAGATCCTGCTTCCAGCTAGCTGATCAGGTTTTAGTTGTTGTGAGTTTTACTTTTTTGTATATATTATGCTGTTATTTACTCTTTGATGTCCGGTTATAGTACCGGAATAGCACCAACCCAGATTTGTGTCCTTCAGGGTGAATTAAGGATAAGGTTTTCTTTGGTAATTGTTTAGCACGTCATTCCATTTTGAAACCTTAATAAATATGTTTGTTAGTTATAGCAAAGATTCTTACCACCCTGAAAAGGAAACACGGTCTTGATTTTGAACAAATATGTGTAGATAGGTAATCAGCGTAAGTTCTATTGTTTAGTAACGGTAAATTCGTTCTTTTCAGGAGACATATCAAAAGAAATGCAGAAGCTTCTACATACACAAAATTTTAAGCAAAAATGTAGCAGATGCAAAGTAAGTTATTTCCCTTAGACAATTTATATAGGGACTCGCCTTGCGGTAGCATTTCCCCTCTGCCACGGTATAAGAACAATTGATCTTGTGCATTTACACCCAATTTTATACCTTATCACTAAACGAGACAGCCTATAATAGCGAAACAATCATTTTGAACTTAGAACGTTTGAGGTTCACACGAGACGACTTTTCATGATTTTTAACATTCAAAATTAGAATCTAAACTTATGGGGAATAAAATCCAAAGTTGCGGATTTCATGTTACCTCGCCCCCCGAAAAAAGTGGCAGAAATGTTTCATAGTAGAATGACACGCGTAACTCGTCCCTATATAAATAGTCTAAGTTATTTCCTCATAAAAACATATCAAAATATATTTTTAAATTCAATCTAATTGAAATATAGCTAAAATGATACATTTCATGTAGATTGAATGTATAAATTATGATTTATAGAATACAATGTATTTAGGAATTTACCTAATTTTTAAAACAATTTTTTTATTTCAGTGGTTTATTAAACGAGGGTTTCCAAGATGAATTTGACGTTAAAAAGGAACCAATAGACAGTGTTGAAGAGTTGTGCACTCCCATACATTTAGACGATGGCACCACACTTAGTAAGTACTAGTAATCTAATACTCAATACAGGATTAACAGGGCACACGTGTACTTACCTGACTTAATAGCCCCCTATATTGTGTATGTGTATATTTTATTTAACCTCAACAGCCTCCGTAGTCTTAATGTTTAACAGCACTGGGCTTTTGACACTGAGGTCGCGAGTTCGATTCCCACGGGGGGACACCTAGTGATATGTCACTTTGTGCGGTTTTCCCCAGTTAGTTAGGACATTGCAGGCTGAATCACCTGATTGTCTGAAAAGAAAAATTATTCCGGGCTTCGAATGGCATGTTTAGCTGTTGGTCGCTAATATCTCTGGTGGTAGTAGACGTTACAAAAAAACCACGTCAGAGGTCGTAAGGCATAGCATAGCATATGATCATGACTATATTCCCCGAGGGGGTAGTCAGAGATATTCTGAAACCTCAGAACATCCACGTTTCACTAGTAGTACCGAAATTCTGTCCAGTGTGACGGGGAGTGAGCCCGTCGCCACTCATAATGGACAGTGGGTACAATACATGCCTCGAAATTGAAGCATGCAGGTTTCCCCACGAGGCCGTAAGGCGGTTTGAAAAAACTGCCACCAGGGCTTGCTGCCCACACGATAAGGTTAGTTAGTTGGTTCATGGTTATTTGAATAAATAAATTTTATTTATTTATAAGAAGAATTTAAACCCTACAATGTGGTTCCAGACGTCCAGCGCTATCGGTACTTCCGTCACAAGAAGCAGACGTTGATCTGGGACGGTGCGCGCGCGTCGTGGGTCCGCCTCGCCGGTATAGAGAGCGGCGCCACGTGTGCCATGCTGCAGGCGAGGGGAGCGCGGGCGCCCTCTAGCGAGCAGAGGACTAGGATGTGAGTGCACTATCAGCAGCAGCAATCTAAATCTAAACTATTATAAAACTGTAACAGAAGTGTGTCTGTTCATAGAAGATATTTACAAAAAAAAGTTACAATGTGGTTTTTAGGTGTCCCTGATTTCAAATCACCAATTTTTGGATTTTTTGTCTGTCTGTTTATTTGTTTGTTTGTTTGGGTGTTTGTTTGTTCGAATATCACGCAAAAACTACTGAACCGATTTTGATGAAACTTTTTTTATTTGATAGCTTATGATCTGACTTAAAATCGGATATATAATTTGTGCGGACGAAGTCGCGGGTTAACTCTAGTAGACTATAAACGTCGCACTGCAGGGCACAGGCACAGCTTAACTACAGGGTGTAACAAAACACTCTAGTAACACTTAAAGGGGTGCTAAAAAAAATCAGCTGTCCCATATAAATTGCAGTACCGACTCGACTAAAATGTATGGGATAGCTGATTTTTTTTTTCGCGATTTCGAAGTTGGCTCCACAGTGAAAGTTGTTCAGTTTCATGGTCTGAAGCACCTCCTTAAGTATTACTAGGGTGTTTTGTTACACCCTGTATACAGGGTGTAAGGCTGTAATCACAGCCGTGATTGGTTAAAAAAACACAGCTACACAGCTCGCACAGCTCGCACAGCTTCAATGGACAGGCACCCTAAGGGACAGCCCTTCGCAAACTGAAACGGTGAAACACAAGATGTAAATAAGTTAATTGCATGGGAAGTGGGAATGCTCCAAGATTTTTACTTGTTGTAATTTTTATTACTATAAAGATACGGCCTTTTCGAAGGACAGACGGACGGATTCAGGGTCCCATTGGTACTCAGGGTACGGTACCCCAAAAACAATAATTTGTTAATAAGGGAACGTACCCTTACTACGTGACCCGTTTAGGAGGGGGATCAAAATGGGGGGGGGTCTTCAAAATACCACGTTTGGTCATAGTGGGGGAGGGGTGAGGGGGGGGGAGGTGTTTGTCACGTAGTCAATATCCTCTAGGGAAATCTCGCGCTTTTTCGAGTATTTATGGCCAACCAGCCTTCCATTGTCTTGGCTTCGCACCGTTGAACGAACTACCTATACCTATGCCTTTATATGCGCGATAAGGACAAAATATGAGCCAAATATTTTTTTTTACTTTTTGTTTAAAAAAAAAATGATTTAAAACCGTATTTATAAATTACTGAGGGGGGGCATATACTAGGGATGGTCACCGAGGGGGGAGGGAGGTAAAAAATTTGTGAAAAATGGGTCACGTAATATGGGTACATTCCCTAATATGTTTCGTTTCTTTACCCACGCTGTTATACCACGTTTTACGAAAAGTGGATCATTATATTCCACTCATGCAATTATTATGTTATAATATGGTTCCTAATTGTTCCAGGCTAAACATATACGGGCTCAACGAGATCACAGTCCCCGTGCAGTCCATAATGACGCTAGTAATACTGGAGGTGTTCAACCCGTTCTACGTGTTCCAACTGTTCACGATAGCGGTGTGGCTCGCGGAACCATACTACTACTACTGCGTGGCCGTGGTTCTTATGTCCACCTTCGGCGTGGCCACCTCCGTCATACAGACTAAGAAGGTTAGTCTTGTTCTTCTTTTCGTGTCAATAGTTCTTCAGTGGTGTTTTTATATTTTACAGGCTAGACGTTCGGCTACCCTGACAGCATCCGGTGAAGCTCTGTTTAAGGGTCATTATTTTATTCAGGGTAGGTACCATAATCCGGTCCCCTTCAAAGGCAATGGAACAAAGGCGATTTTGTTAGTAAAATAGGTAAATTCCAAAATAAAACTGTTGTCGGTAGCTACCGAATAAGAAACCAGTCTCAGAAAAACGTAGGACTTAAAGAAAAATACTTAACTTTTTTGCAAATTACGGTAACTCAGTTGTTTTGTGTTTGAAATTCAATATAATTTTGAGGGACGGTAAGGCAGTGGTTATTTTGCTGAAAAAACATCAATAAAAGAAAGAAGTAGATAACATCGCTGCAAATGTCTTTAATGATTACTATAAACAATGATGAACAAAAATCGGCATAAAACGGTAAAAAAAGACTTATAGAATTTATACAATTAAAGAAAATAAAATTTTATCCAAATCGTACCCTGAATAAAATAATGGCCCTTATAATTCTCTCTCGTACAGATGTTTGGGCACAGCGGATATTCTAGTAGATGATCCATCGACTGGATAGGTTCGCCGCACAGATTACGCCCAATAGACTCCAATAGATAACGCATGATGAAAATTTTGTATACGCCCGAAGTCACCATTTTTGGCGGTAGGTGCGGGTAGCGGGGCACGAAACGGTGCAACGTGATTGGCCATTTCAAGGTCGCACTACTTCGAACTCGCTCACTCGCGTTGCTTATATCAGCGCAAAATCATAGATGTCGCGCGCGCGTCGGCGGCCTTGTATGCGGTATCTATTGGAGGGTAATCTGTGGTTCGCCGCAACACATAGTTTAGTGGCTGATGATGATGTCCCAACTGTTCAGGATAGCGGTGTGGCTCGCCGACTACACTATTATAAATTTAACATAAGTATGTCTGTTTATTGAAGATCTTTACAACAGGTAACGATATGGTGTTTAGATGTCCCTGATTTTAAAGTATGACTTTTTGGTTTTCGTGTCTGTCTATTTATTTGGGCATCACAAAAATACTACGGGACCGATTTTGATAAACCTTTTTGTGTTAAAAGCTTATGATTAGACATAAAAACTGAATATTTATTTGGTCAGGTTATGGTATTTTATCTCGCTAAGATGACGGAGCGAGATGGGAACCGGTGCGGACGAAGTCAACTAGTTATCAAACAAAATGTTTTTTCTACCGTATCGCAGAACCAGCAGAACCTCCGCGCGACGGTGGAAGCCCACGACACAGTGCAGCTGTGGGACGGTCGCACGGTGGACAGCCGCAGCGTGGCGCCGGGCGACATAGTGGTGCTGCCGCAGCGCTGCACGCTGCAGTTCGACGCGGCGCTGCTCACCGCCGCCGCCATACTCAACGAGAGCATGCTCACTGGTGTGTATCGTGAACCTGCGCGCTAAATTTTGGCGTAGCTAGGGATTTTTCCTAAGGGAGGCAACCTGTCAGCCAGCTCATCAGCCACCGGCAGTGGCAAGACTCAGACGTTGCAAGGTCGGACTGCAAATAAGATGAGGTCGTCGCCATACGATCTAAAACCACCTGGTCTACGAGCGAAACGAGCTCGAAATTTTACTTAAATATGAATAGATAGGCACGTTATAATACAATCCAAAACTTACTGCAATCGGACTAGGTCGTTGCACAAGGAAAGAGCAATACAACCAAAAACTAGGAGCGAGCGACCTATTTTATTTACATCTCGATTCCATGTCAGCGCTCGCTGCGGAAAATTGTTTTTTTTCTGTTTTGTTACGTGGAATGAATAAGTTGTAAGTATACTTAATATTTTCTCAAGAAATGAAAAAAGAAAAAACACTATAATTATTTCATTATTTCTTCAATACTTTAGATTTTTCACATTTTTGCGATACTTTTTTAGGGCGGCGCCCACCACTGCAGAATAATTATTTCATTCATTCATAATTAATTTTTGACCTCCTCTGGCATTACTGTACATTAGTTTAAACGATCGGAAAAGAATAAAATAAAATAAATAATGGTTACAGGCACATACATTGTAATGATCCCAAGCAAGCACTATAGGATTATTGTTATACTCTTCAATGGCGCCAACTTTAAGTTATACAAAATAATACTAAAGTAATAAATTGGCAGGTGAATCGGTGCCGGTGACGAAGACAGCACTCCTGCGCACAGACCAGCCGTTCGACATGAAGGCGCACGCGTCCAGCATTCTGTTCTGCGGCACCAAGGTCATACAGACGCGCTACTACAACAACGAACCCGTCAAGTGAGTCTATACAAGATATTGGGCCTATTGAACTTCTACACTGAGTCTCACACTTATTACATACATACAATCATATTCTCGTACTTGACTCCCCATCAGGATAGGCAGGATAAATTAGAACTTTACGATACTGACATCTAAATCGATCTTCCATTCATGCCATTTGAGCCTGCTGTAATACTTCCAGTCTTCCACCAAGCAAGGGACAAACATTGACACCGCAAAAAAAAAATTCTGCTGCTCCATACATTTGGGTCAAGTAAGATATCAATTAGGTTTCGGCATAGTGTAAATAAAATAGTGGTGAAGCTCAGCGGTCGCGGCGGGTCTATGCCCGCGTGGCGTGCGGGGGACGGGCGTACCCTAACTCAAGTGGCTGTTAGGGTACGCGCGCAGGCAGCGTGGGCCGGGACGCACTCCTCCCGGCCCCCGCACACCCCGCACGATTGTCCTGCCGCGACCGCTGATCGAGCTTCACCACTATTAGTTCTTTACACTATGGTTTAGGTATGTGTGACAGTTGTAAAACAGATAGCATATTAGGGTTCTTCTAAGAACCCTATCAATTTTTTGGAGAATTAAAATTATCCATAAACTTTACTGGCAATGCAATGAGAGTAACATATTTTCCTTCATTATATAGAGCGCTAGTACTCCGCACTGGGTACAATACGAGCAAAGGGCAGCTAGTTCGAAGCATCTTGTACCCGGTGCCCGCCGACTTCAAGTTCGACAGGGACTCGTACAAGTTCATCGTGATACTGGCCGGCATCGCTCTCGTCGGGCTAGCTTACACCGTCGCCTTGAAGGTAAGAAAATGACAATTATTTAATGACAAATAATTAAATGACAACTCTAACAGAAATGTGTCTGTACATTGAAGATATTTACAAAAAAAAAATTACGACATGGTTTTTACCTGTCCCTGATTCCAAATCATCAATTTTCGGATTTTTTGTCTGTTTGTTTGTTTATTTGTTTGGGTGTTTGTTTGTTCGAGTATCACGCAAAAACTACTGAACCTATTTTGATGAAACTTTTTTTGTTTGATAGCTTATCATCTGACTTAAAATCTGGTATATAATTTATGCGGACGAAGTCGCGGGTAAAAGCTCGTCAATTATAATTATGCAAATTGCTTACGTTGAGGTATGGGGCGTTAGGTATCGATAAATGATAGAATAGGCTTGCTGTTCACACGTATAATCAGTACTGAAATACACTCACAATGGCATGACATTGAAAATTACGACCGCGTAAGATGTTGAAGATATGAGATTTATAAAAACATTTTCAGAACAAAAAAAGACGATTTCATCTAAAAGAAATGTGGAGTTCTGTTGTCACCTGTTGTTTCTGAATTATTATATTTTCCACAGGCCTCCCGAGCTCTAACCCCCGGTGACATAGTGATAAAAGCGCTGGACATCATCACGATAGTGATCCCGCCCGCTCTGCCCGCCGCCATGACAGTCGGACGATTGTACGCCGTGTCGAGGTTGAAGAAAGCGCGTATAGCGTGCTTGAATACGCGCGCTGTTAACGTCAGCGGGTCTTTAGATTGTGTGTGTTTTGACAAGGTAATTATATCTAATACTATCTAATTAATTATTATAAGATGCCACGACAGTCGGACAATTGTACGCCGTGTCAAGGTTGAAAAAAGCGCGTATTGCGTGCTTGAGTTCGCGCGCTGTTAATGTCAGTGAGTCTTTAGATTGTGTGTGTTTTGACAAGGTTAGTACTGTAAGATGAAAAATATGACAATAAAAGAAAACAGTTATAATACGAATATTGCTGTCACGGAGAAAGAATACACTGTTAATATTAAGTTATATTCTGTATGATATCTCTGCAGGATAAATGCCTCTTCGCACGAATACGTGAGGGAGAGTTGATTACTGCTAAATTAGTGACAAACTATTTTACATTTTTGAGTAATTTATTGAGAAATAAAATCCTCTGGAATTTCTTGGTTTCAATATTTTTATGACTTTTCCAGACTACGAGTCTATGCCATCATTCTGAAATTGGTTTAACTTATGACCTTCGTGTTGCAAGTTGAAGATAGCCTAGTTATTATTATTATCAGTCTTCACACGCCAAGGTTTTTTTAAAGCCTTGTATCTTCACGGCTAAAGCGCTGAACCGATTTTGATAAATATGGCTAAAGAGATAGCTTGAAATGGCATAAAAATTCTACGCACACGTAACAGCTAGTAATAAATAATTCAAAATTTGTCGGTTCTAATCGAATGCGCTTTTTTTCCCACAGACAGGAACGCTGACAGAAGACGGTCTGGACATGTGGGGCGTTGTCCCAGTGAGCCCAGCGACGATCCCACCGCGACTGGGCCGCGCCGTGCGGGACCCGGCCCAGTTGAACGACCTGCACGACCTCAAGCTGGGCATGGCGTCCTGCCATAGCCTCACCTTGTTAGACGGAGAGCTGGCGGGAGATCCACTAGACTTGAAGGTGAGTGTGACACATGTGTGACAAGGATCCTTCAAAGTAAAAAAAATGTACATTTATTTTATCTTATCTTATTTTAATTTCTTTATTCCAGATGTTTGAATCAACCGGTTGGACACTGGAAGAGCCTGATGTACCAGAGTCATCTAACTACGATATATTAACACCAACAATCGTCAAACCGAAGAAAACTGCCAACATTAATGTTGATGATATTCATGTAAGTCAATCAGATACCCGTAAGTAGAGGCCTATTATTATTATTTGGGGTTTTGGGCCTTGACAGGCTTGCTAAGCCTGTGCCACGTAGACCATCGCTGGTCCTTTGTGAACACCCTTTTTATAGTTCCTTACCAATCCCCACTGCGGCCAGAAATCGCAGTAGATTCTTGATCGGGATAGTTTATGTAGAGGCCTAAAGGCTTATCCTATTTTTATTAATGAACGCGTTTGAAAGCAACTGGGTCATAAATAATGTGAAACGAACCCGGAAGAGATAAAATAAATTTAAATCTTTAGGTGTTTTATTTACGAGGCCTCTAGCCTGAAAAATAAAAATAAAATAAATACGCCCAAGGCTATGTGGCACAAAGATCGCCAGTCGCCACATGCTAAGATTCAGACATAAAAAACTCAACAATATTTTATAGCATAGCTTAGCATATGCTCACGACTATATTCCCCGAGGGGGTAGTCAGAGATATTCTGAAACCTTAGAACATCCACGTTTCACTAGTAGTACCGAAACTCTGTCCAGTGTGACGGGGAGTGAGCCCGTCGCCACTTATAATGGACAGTAGGTACAAAACATGCCTCGAAATTGAAGCATGCAGGTTTCCTCACGATGTTTTCCTTCACCGAAAAGCCAGTGGTGTTACAAATCGTACATAAATTCCGAAAAACTCATTGGTACGAGTCGGCCTGGACGGGGATCGAACCATCGCATCGCCTCCTGCACGGCAGGTTACTCGCCACTGGACCACCACGGCTTTGGAACAATATTTTATTGTTTTCCATGATTACATGAGATTGTAAACGTAGAGCGAAGAGTGACTGCGGGAAATAAGGTAAATGGGGCCCTGCACGCCGTGGTGAGTAGCCGGTCTGTATCAAAAAGGGCACGTATGGCTATTCACAACGGTGTGTTGGTGCCTACGCTAATGTATGGTAGTGAATGTTGGGTATGAAATAAAAGGAATGAAAGTCGAGTAAATGTAGTTGAAATGCGCTCCTTGCGAAGTATGTGTTTTATTATTTTGGTTGATCGAATCAAGAACTGTGTTTTAAGGGATTGGTGTAAGTTGAAGGATGATAATATTGTAACAAGAAACATACCACGATCAAATCAATGATCTTTTCCGAAAAGGACAAGTGCGTAGCATCCTCAGTCGACGGAAGTGCATGAAAAGATGTATGAATGTCAATGAGGCTAAAGAGGTGTGTCAGAGTCGTAGCGTGTGGCGGTCCGTGGTCTCTGCTTACCCCCTTGGGACAATGGCGTGACCTTATGTATGTTGTAAACTTAAAAGCTAAGAGATCATTATGTTATGTACCCTGTATTGTAGGTCACTGCAAACAAGTTCATCAACACCGACCGCAATATCTTTCCCTGTACAGATGCCGCTCGAGCTGGGTATAGTACAGCAGCACCAGTTCGTGTCGTCGCTGCAGCGGTCGTCGGTGTGCGTGCGCATGCTCGGGGAGGACATTCTGAGGGTCTACTGCAAGGGCGCGCCTGAGATGCTGCGTACGCTATGCAGGCCTGAGACTGGTAAGTTTATATGGTCGTCCTGAATTAAAGATGTTGAACAAATTCTCTTTTCTCAAACATGCTTGGAAATGTGAGCATTATTTTGATAACCTTCTTCGAGATAAATCGAGATTGCTGTACTGGCCAAATACATGCGCGTAGCGGCCGGCAATGTTGTATGAAAATCCATATCTGTCGTGTTTAGCGGCCGAATAAATTACATAGTAAACTCATATCTGTCGTGTAATTTAAAAATGGAACGATCTTTTTCTCCGAAACATGGCGACCAAGGAGGTAACTCATCAAAGGTTTTATTTAAATTTCGAACTGACTTGCAAATAGAAAGCTGTTTATTGAAAAAAAAATTGTTGTTCGTTGTTCGCAAGAAGCTTGAAATTTTGTTGTTCGTCATTGATTTTGATAAAAAGAGTTTTAATTTTCGCGAATTATTTGAGAAAATTTACTGTTTTAATTTCCGCGCATTATTTGAGAAAAGTACTATACTAGCCTTGGCCACAACTAGGCATTGATAGACTTACGTATGTGTGCCTCGGCTTCGCCTCGGCCCACATTTACACGTTCGTCCATCAATGCCTCTGTTGCTGGCCGCTGCAGTAATGTACTATTTATAACTATTTGCGAAGAACACTAGGTCTCTTATTGCAACCTATTCCAAAAATATAAAAGGTAGATTGATTGAAAATAATAATAAATTGCAAACCCACTTTTGTTTGCCTTCTGGCGGAACACAATGGAACCAACAATTTTGTAACATCTTTATAACCTGTGATTCACAAATAAATAAATTGAAATTGAAATTGAAACCCATCATTAATAATTTCTTGGGTACAAGTACAACCTAGGGTTAAGGATACTATCAATATAAAACTAATATTTCATACAAGCTAGGTCAGATTTGGGGCGAATCCCTGGCGAAGCGCAGCTCAGAGCATATTTGACTGCCAAACCTTTAACGACTTTCCTTGCATTGAAATAACATCGAAAATCAATTAACACAACTACTAGTACCCGAGAGCATCGACACGGCTGGAGGCGAAAGTTGTGTTAATAGATTTTCGATGTTATTTTAACGCATGCAAAGTCCATAATGGTTTGGCAGTGAAAAATGCTCTGCGCTGCTCTTCGCCAGATATGAGCCCGCTCATAGAGTTGATGTTTTGATTAGTTCTCAAAGAGGGTATTTAACAATACTAATAATGTAATTATTCGCAGTGCCGGACAATCTGAACGAAGTGTTGAACTCTTACGCGGAGAAGGGTTACAGAGTTATAGCCGTGTCGACGCGCATGCTGGAGGTTAACTTCAAGCAGCTGCAGAGGATGACCAGGGACGAGGTAAATAAAGGCTTACACTCTATAAATACTTCTGAATATATGTTGTAGGAAGGTGTAGGCTTCGTTGGGTTAGCTTAGGACTTTAGATTTCAGAGGTATTTTGTTGATGTCACAGGCTTTATAGAAGATAAATTCCAGAGAAAATAATTATGCACACATCTGCCGTGTGTTGTCCACCTTCGAATAGCACCAACCCAGAAATTTGAACTACTGACGGCGAAGCTGTGTCAGATTTGCTTGAATCTATGCAAATCCGCACACTCGTTCAATACTCAAATATCCAAACCATCAAATACTAATACATAAAATTTAGCAGGGATGTTTTTATTGCCATTTAGGTGTTAACAAAAAATTTTTTTTTTGGCAATTCAACCTTCAAAGGTGTGAAAACGGTGTTGAGAATTTTGTAACAAAGAATGGGAATCCCAACTAGTTGGATCTTATAACATTTTTAATATCGTCAATATTGCTCATTTATTTAGTTTTTACTTTATTTTAATATAAAATAACAAACTTTATCCTAACATTTTATGTACAAATAATCCACGGCCGTATTGCGCTAGATGGCGCTAGTGTCGTGCACACAGCCAATAGTATTAATACATTTTCATAAACTCATCCCTAGAATTATATACGTGCAGGTGGAATGCGACCTGGAGTTTCTGGGACTGGTGATAATGGAGAATAGACTAAAGGCAGCTACCACCGGCATTATCAGAGAACTGAAGGAGGCCAACATACACGTCGTCATGATCACCGGTAAATATGATAGTATTGTATGCATGCAGGCAGGTGAAATGTGACCAGTTTACGTAACATGTTGAACTACGCTTTACTAGATGTCAGAAAACTCCTTATTACAACATTTTTAATGTTCCGTACCAAAATTGGCAAAACAGAACTCTTATGGGTACAGCTCGGTGTCTGTCTATACGTCCGTCCGTCCGTCCGTCACAGGCATTTTTCTCAGAGACCGTAAGACATAGGAAGTTGAAGCTCGGTATAGATATAGCAATTGCTGGTCCAATATCATAAATGAAGTAAAAAAAGCTTAATTTTTATATTGGGGGCAATTTGGGGAGTAAGAAAGGGTAAATAAAAAACAATTTTTTTTCTAACCCATGGTGTGGGGTATCAATTGAAAGCTTATGTAAATATGAGTCTAAAAATATACTTTTCAATTTTTTTTTAAAACTTTGTTTAACAGAATTTTCAATTAAATCCGAGAAATTGCTGTCCCCACCTCTATTTCAAAAAATATAGCCGTGTAAGATGTGAAAAACATCATGAACATCAGAAATAACGTGTAGATGGCGGGAAAATTATCAGGGTGGCTCTAACTTGGATAGTTTTTTTTCTATACCCAAAAACTAACACCAGTGAGACCAGTGGAAAATGATCTTCAGTTACTATGTGACCACATAGTAAGTAAGTGTCAATTTATAGTGGTTTCATCAGTGACCAATGTTAAACAACTGGTAGTACGGAACACTAATTACCCGAGTCCCGACTCGTACTTGGCCGGTGTTTTTCTCCATTGTTATGTATCTAACGGAATGTATTGTAATCGTCAGGTGACAATATCCACACGGCGGTGAGCGTGGCCCGGGAGTGTGGTATCCTGGCCACGGACGAGCGCGTCGTGGTTCTACACGCGGACACCAGTGGCCACACGCCCGTGGTCTACTGCGAGAGCACGTTACACGGGGTACATTTGTTAATATACATTTTTATTTTATAACATCTGCGTATTTACGATATTTGCCTTGTAGTTAATTAAACCAACCGATATCTTCCCGTGGGCACACCTTGGATACTTAGCTGTCATTTCATACAAATGGAAAATTTTAAAAGAGAAGGTAAGCATGTGCGATACTGAGTGAGTGCAAGCGAGAAAGGAATACGCATGCGCATTTGCTTACCACATTGGTAACTGCCGAGGTAACCAGAGGGCGATAGAGGGGGTGAGGTCATAGACATAGACATAGACATAATATATTGATAACAGAAAGTGTTACATGTCATACTTACTACAAACATTATTATTATACTTAAGTATAACATCGTTTGCCATTAATACTGTTACGAGCTACGGGTTCCGGGATTGGAGTGAAACGCTAAGTCCAATTTTACAGAGTTTATTTGGGTTAAACTTACAAACGGTCCACCTCGCAGAGGTTCCCCTAAACGGTTCACTTCACCGGGTCCTCCTCGCAGGGATTCCCCGTGCACCACTTACTGTCACTGTTCACAGTCCACTACGTCACTACTGTGACGACACGACACGCGTCACGGCTATGACGTCACGACGTACGACACTATGACGTCAAAACGTACGACACTATGACGTCACACACTACACTGACACTATGACGTCACGTACTACACCGACACTATGACGTCACGCACTACACTGACACTAGTCTACTCACTGTTCCACTCTTAGCACTTTTCTCTTCACTAGTACTTTTCCACTTTTACTTTTCTTCCTTTTGTTTCGCACTGTTCACCGTAAAACCAAATACTGCCGCCAGTCGAAATTCGCCGCCTTTTTATATCCCGCAGAACATTCCGGAATACCCTTTTTTCGATCTTCTTTTCTTTACTCGATTGTTTTCCTCCAGATAGTTCTAACCCCGCGTTCCTTTTTCGAAACCGATCGAAGACACGCCCACTTTTCTGGTTCTTTTCAAATATTCGTAATTTCGCCTCCTTTCTCGAAGTTCCTAGACACCCCTAGACCTTTTGGTCCCTTTTTAAATATTCCTTCTCTCTCTACCTTCTAGAACATTTCTAAAAACACAAAAATCTAGAAATATTTTTGGCGCGGATCGGATTCGAACCGTCACCCCCTAGCATGGGAGGCGGAACCTTAGACCGTAGGACCACGGCGATTGTTAATGAGCCGGCCGAATTTTCGAATGCCTTCTTTACGTTTGACGTTTGACAGCGGCCGTAACACTGCCCCTCCCTTAGTTCTGCTCGTCCCGAGCATCGTTACTGCCGAAATATCGAGCCAACCGGTCAACGTGCACTAACTTCAACGGGCTCCCTGGCGGACGCCGGAATCGGTGTTGGCCGACGTTCATCCTGGTCACTACCTCATATGGCCTTTTCCAACTTGATTGTAACTTCGGACGCTTCTCCTTCTTACGAGCAAACGGAATGCGCCTAAGCTGCTGATTGACTGGCGCTACGTCTCCTGTATTGTTCGCATGCTTCACCAGGTCTATTTTACCAATATGTGCGCCGTTCTTGGAGAGCGAGTTCTTCGCTATCACAGCCTGTGGCTTTGCCAGGTCCTTGCTGGAACCTTCCACAACTTTCGATACGACATCCCCCTCAGCCTTCTGCTTCCTAGGAGGATTATCTCCACAGTGATCAACAACCTCCCTCTTCCCAATCGTCAGGTCCATATCTCCAACGTTAGGTATCAGGATCGGAGCAGAAGAAACTGGTCCAACAACTTTCCTCACCGGAATCCAACAAGTCCCAGCTTCAACCTTTTCCATCACAGCACAGCTCCCATCGTTACTCTTGGGCAAAACAACAGGTACCAAGTTCTGTGATCCAGGCTCGAGAACCATTCTTCTCACATGGTAGACCTTTTCCGATGATCCACCTTTCATCGGAACCTCCTCTGTATTACATCGTAGCACTCTGTTCTTCATGTCTATGTCGCACTGGTGATTTTGTAAGAAATCCAAGCCAATGATGCAATCGTCCACTATCTCAGCTACAATTACCTCATGTTTGAAAAGAGTCTCACCGATCGTAATCGAAACTCCCAACTCCCCCTTAACTGGTATGCGCTGGCCGGTCGCAGTCGTTAACTGTAGTTTGGTTCGCTGCAGAAGTCGTTTCTCCTGATAACTTTCCATTTCGCTTATCAGTCGAGCATTGACCACCGTCCTCGAAGCTCCGGTATCCACAGCTAGTTGACAGATTCTACCATTGACCTCTCCTTCAACTAGCAGACTATCTCCGTCCGATATTTGCCTGACCCTAATGATTGGGTTTGCAACATAGCCGGCCAACGTCCTCCAGTTCTCCTGCTGCTCATCAGTCGAGACCCCTATGTCCCGACGACCTGTACGCTTCGGGCAGGAACTGCGAATATGCCCCCGTTCACCACACTCGTAGCACACATAACGACGGCCTGTGCGCCCCGGGCAGGAGCTGCGAATATGCCCTCGTTCACCACACTTGTAGCACACATAACGGCGGCCTGATCGGTTCGGACAGGAGCTACGAATATGCCCTTGTTCACCACACTTGTAGCATAAATAATTGTCACTCCGATTTCTCGGCGCTGACGCTCCAGTCACCACAATTTCCCTGAGACGACCGGAACGAGGATCCTGACGTACAGCTTCCACTTCCAATGCATGAGCAACAGCATCCCTGAGTGTAACATGGTGCCCAAGTCGCACTGCAGCTCGCACCTCCGGGTCCCGTATCCCATCCGTAAAGGTCTGCAGGAGCATGTCATCGATGACTGCCGGTGACGACTGAAAAGCCTTCCGCACGAGCTTCTCCACTTCCACGGACCACTGTTGCAGACTCTCGTTAGCATGTTGGTTACGTTCCTTCAACCGCGCCCGATACACGTGTTCCATATGTCCATCGCCGAATCTAGCCTCCAGAGCTCCAAAAAGATTGTCGAACGACAGGTTTCCTCCAGCACCCACGGCTTCTAGTACTGCGAGAGCCTGTCCCTGGAGTGCTAATATCAACGCAGGCTCCGCCTCCTCCTTGCCCCAGCCATTAACTTTCATCGCCGTCTCAAATTGTAGCTTAAAGGCGGGCCATGACGTCAGTCCATCGTAAACCGGAGTCTTGACACCTTTCGGTTGAATGGGTGAGTCAAAAACAGCAGCGACACGACTATGAGATCTGCTCTGCTCAACCTCTCGCCGGATCTTGGCGAACTCACCCTCCACGCGATCAAATCTCCCTTCGAACTCGCCCTTCACACGATCCAACCTCCCTTCTACGGCTTCGACTCTTTCCACTGCCTGCTGCAAGCCCTTCGTAATATCTTTATGAAGCGCCTCCTGCATCGTGCGCATTTGTTCTTCCATCATGTGTGCCTGCTTCTCCTGACGGCGAGCCTGCTCTTCCTTTATTGCGCGCAGTTCGTGAACCTGTTCCTCTTTCAGTGCGCGCAGCTGTTCCTCCTGCCGGCGAGCCTGCTCCTCCTGCCGGCGAGCCTGCTCCTCCTGCCGGCGAGCCTGTTCCTCCTGGCGGCGAGCTGCCTGTTCCTCCTGACGGCGACCTTGTTCTTCCATCATGCATTGGATTTGATAGAGGAAATTTCCCGGGTTCCGCTCTGGAGTGCGCTGTACTTCACCCCCCTCAGGTCTTCTCTCCGGGGTTCGCTGCACCTCAGTTACAGGGGCCGCACCGTCGTGCCGCACTTCCGACATGGCCCGGGTGGTGACTCCCTTTAACTCCTTTGGCACCAGCGGCATCTTCCTCCAATCCCACTCTTCTGACACCAAATGTTACGAGCTACGGGTTCCGGGATTGGAGTGAAACGCTAAGTCCAATTTTACAGAGTTTATTTGGGTTAAACTTACAAACGGTCCACCTCGCAGAGGTTCCCCTAAACGGTTCACTTCACCGGGTCCTCCTCGCAGGGATTCCCCGTGCACCACTTACTGTCACTGTTCACAGTCCACTACGTCACTACTGTGACGACACGACACGCGTCACGGCTATGACGTCACGACGTACGACACTATGACGTCAAAACGTACGACACTATGACGTCACACACTACACTGACACTATGACGTCACGTACTACACCGACACTATGACGTCACGCACTACACTGACACTAGTCTACTCACTGTTCCACTCTTAGCACTTTTCTCTTCACTAGTACTTTTCCACTTTTACTTTTCTTCCTTTTGTTTCGCACTGTTCACCGTAAAACCAAATACTGCCGCCAGTCGAAATTCGCCGCCTTTTTATATCCCGCAGAACATTCCGGAATACCCTTTTTTCGATCTTCTTTTCTTTACTCGATTGTTTTCCTCCAGATAGTTCTAACCCCGCGTTCCTTTTTCGAAACCGATCGAAGACACGCCCACTTTTCTGGTTCTTTTCAAATATTCGTAATTTCGCCTCCTTTCTCGAAGTTCCTAGACACCCCTAGACCTTTTGGTCCCTTTTTAAATATTCCTTCTCTCTCTACCTTCTAGAACATTTCTAAAAACACAAAAATCTAGAAATATTTTTGGCGCGGATCGGATTCGAACCGTCACCCCCTAGCATGGGAGGCGGAACCTTAGACCGTAGGACCACGGCGATTGTTAATGAGCCGGCCGAATTTTCGAATGCCTTCTTTACGTTTGACGTTTGACAGCGGCCGTAACAATACATTATACAATTATTGTATATTTGATTACAGATTATTATATGTCAGATTATTACAAGAAGTCATTAAATTAAATAGGTACATTCGATTAAATATATTGTTCAGCATATGTATCGATGTATTCTTCAACCGTGTAGAACGCCTGCTCCACCAACCATTTTTTAAGTTTGTACTATAGATATATTATGTAGGTATAATATATCTATGGGTGAGGTAAAAAGTTGGTGGGAGGAAGGGAGTGTCTGTACAGTATTTAGTGATAGGGTTGAACCTCATCTGGCAGCACCGCATCGCCCTTTTCTGTCGCTCCATCCTTTTCTGTCACTCAGGAACGTCATTTGCTGGAGCAAATGAGATAGACGGAACGCGACCGCGCGCGGCGGTGCTGCGGCGTGCGGTCGCGTTCCGTCTACCTTATTTGCTCTAGCAAATGACGTTCCTGAGTGACAGAAAATGGAGCGACAGAAAAAGGCGATGCGGTGCTGCCAGATGAGGTTCAATAGAAGAAGATACTCTTTCTTATACTGTGCCGTGGGTGTCGTACAATACAAGGCGACTACTCAAGGAACACGCAAGCTATATAGCAGCAGCACAGTAGCTGCATAAAGGAAATTTCCTTTATGCGGCTACTGTACAGCTGCTATATAGCTTACGTGTTCCTTGGGTAAGAATTTCTTTGGCGTTTTTATTAGGCGAATTTTTTTAAAGCAATTTTTCATCTAGTCATTTCATCCTGAAACCTGAATAGCGAATTTTTCTTACAATATTTCTGCCCCCACTCGGTGGTCGGTAATTGTAGTGTTTCTATCCACCTCGAAATTGACTGTCGACATGAGTTTGAGTTTTTAAAGAAATTATTGGAATTCAATCTTTAGCACTGTAAGGCCTGTTTCACCACTTCTGGATACTTTTGGTTAATATCTTATCTGGCAGATCGTTTGACATATCTTTCGTTCGAAATATGTTATAATATTATATCAAGAACTTATTCAGATGCGGTGAAAAAGGTCCTAAGTATCATAATTTTAGCTAAAAGACATGAAGATAAGCATCAGATTTCTTCTTCATTGCATGCCCGTTTTCTCACTGGTTGAGAGAAGTAGATATTACGTACATACGTTCTAATAAAGCCTAATGAACAATTCGACAGGCGACAGTGGGTCGTAGAACGCTGTTACAACGAGAATGGCGTAGCGTGGACAGCGGGCACGGGTCCTGGCGCGGGTCGGGGTCACACTCCTGCGAGCTGGGTCTGGACCCCGCCGGGGACCCGAGGTACAAGATCGTCATGACCGGCGACACTTGGCGGGTACGTACTGTCATTATTCTCACCTGCTTCATGTCCGCCGTACTTACCTTAGTACAAATCCAGACGAGTATCAAATTCCTCTTTTCGTGTCAGCATGAGTTATATTATATGGCATGACAATCACTTGTGCTGTAGTGTAAAGATTAGCCAAAAAGCAAGAGTCGTATCGGAGTGCCCAGGGTGCGTTAGAAGAACTACGAACTCGGGCCTTGTCACTCGGGGAGTTGTCAAATGAAGCGACTAATCACTTAACACGGGTGTAATTTTAATACCACTAACACCCATATACTTACTGGCTTTCACGTAAATTCCTTCGACCGAATTAAAGTCCTCCAGATTTTAGAGTCCCGATTTCAAGGATGATTAGAACCAAGATGTAAGGAGGAGTCAGGGAATTTTGTGGCCCATACTGATTTGAAGAAAAGCTCAAGGTGTTTCCTTGAGAGTACGGGTGTAAAACCCATCCCAAGACCGTCTGTTTTTAAAACACCACCTGTCGTTGCTTAACTTCGATGGTCGTTTCAAACACAGAAGCTCTTCTACGCTTCAAGCTCTTTCGCCTACCTTTACGAGTGTTAAGATTTATTTGTTATGTTGTAGGTGCTTCGAGAGCAGTACCCCGGCATGGTCGGGCGTGTGATAGCGCGCGGCGCTGTGTTCGCTCGCATGTCCTCCGACCAGAAGCAGCAGCTGATTGTCGAGTACCAGGCCTTGGGTTACTACGTCGGTAAGTACTAAGCACAGAATAGATCTATACTTTAAACAGTTCCGTGACCGATTCAAAGATAACGCACAGCCTAAACCGCTGGACACAGAAACATGAAATTTGGAATATGATATGCAGGGTGTAAAATGAAATGGGGTGGGCTTACTTAAAGGGGTGTTTCAGACCATCAAACTGAACAACTTTCTCTACAGGGTGTAACAAAACACCCTAGTAATACTTAAGGGGATGCTTCAGCCCATGAAACTGAACAACTTTCACTATGGAGCCAACTTCGAAATCGCGAAAAAAAATCTGCTCTTTCATACAAAACTGCAGTACCGTCTCGACTCAAATGTATGGGATGGCAGATTTTTTTTATTTTTTCTCGACGTTGGCCCCATAGTGAAAGTTGTTCAGTTTGATGGTCTGAAGCACCTCCTTAAGTATTACTAGGATGTTTTGTTACACCCTGTACAATTCAGTCGAGTTATGTTTGCACTTTTGTATAGGAAAGCGGAATTTTTTCTTTGCGATTTCAGTGTTGGTCCACTCCAACACATTGGTTGGTGGTTGGGTTGGTTGGTTTCGATTTTGATCAAATGGAGAAAGTTGTTCAGTTTGATGGTATGATCATCCCTTTAAAAAAGCCGTCAACATTTTAAGAAGGACCCTGTATCAACAGAACATCTTTGCAGGAATGTGCGGCGACGGAGCTAACGACTGCGGCGCATTAAGGGCCGCCCACACCGGCATATCTCTCTCCGAACTGGAGAGCAGTGTGGCCGCACCCTTCACCTCAGCGGACCCTGACATCGTCTGCGTGTCCCGCGTCCTTCGAGAAGGAAGAGCCGCTTTAACCACCAGCTTCGGAGTCTTCAAATTCATGATAGCATATTCCTTAACCGAATTCCTCTCCGTAGCGTTCCTGTATTACTTCGACTCGAATCTTACTGATTTCCAATTTTTATACATTGATGTCGCTTTGATAGTTAATTTCGCGTTCTTCTTCGGCATGACTGAAGCGTATACAGGTAAGCTCTGTAAGATACCACCGTTGACATCCCTGCTAGGCTTGGTACCTTTACTTTCTTTGATTGGACAATTATTTTTGATAACTGTAGCTCAGTACCTGAGTTATTACGCTTTGACGTTCTTCCCGTGGTATGTCAGACATACTTACGAGGGTGATGAGGCTAACGAATGTTGGGAGAATTACGCTATTTTTACTGTGTCCATGTTTCAGTATATAACTTTACCTATAGTTTTTAGCCATGGTGCGCCGTATAGGAGATCCGTGATCACAAATAAACAGCTAATGATCAGTGTTCTTATTATGTTGGCTATATGTGTTTATATAACGGTTGGTCCAGCGCAATGGCTGGCTGAATTCCTTCAATTGAGAATGCCGGAAAACGCACTAATGTGTTATATTGTTATAGCTATCGCGGCAATCAATTTTGTCCTAGCACTTTTCTTTGAAAGAGTCATCATACAGTTTTTGATGGAGCGCAAGGAGATTATACCAAAGTTTGTGAAGGAGAAAAAGGTGATGAAAACTCCACATTTGATGTTGAAAAGGCAATTGACTGATATGGATTATTTGGATTGTGATAGTCTTGTTAAATATGAGAAGGAGGTGTATGGCGCTGTTTCTGATTCCAGTTCTGGTAAAGGTAGCTGATTGGAGAATGACATTGCAATATTTAAAGTTATGGTTATGAAATATTAGATCAAAGTAAAATTAATGGATACGCGAACATTTCAAACCAGAAGAATGAGGCAAAACAATTGACAGTTTTACTTCGAATATGTACCGAGATGACAGACCAACTACCCTAGTTTCTATTGAAGTGCCCTAGTTTTGCGTGCTTCAACTTAAAGCGCTTTGGGCCTATCCATTAATTTTACTTTGATCTAAGAATGAAATCATCTTCTTGCAGCCCGATAAAACATCGGGAGATTGGATATAATCCGGTCTATGTTGCTGTTAAAAATATATGTGTTCTTCATTGCCTTCTTAACACGTTGGTGGACAGTGAACGAGACACAATAGAACTTTTATTGTTATCAATGCTATAGCCGTTCACTGTCCACCAACGTGTTAAGAGGCCTTTTACTGCTCAGTTGTGTTCTCATCACAAAATTAAAGATTAACTTTTAGGCTTTTGTAGAAAGTTGATGAAGCCCATTTTTAATTTATTTTAGTTTGTCTTGATTGAGAACTCTTAAATTTTATGACGAGTGCGCCACTGAGCGGTAAAAGACCTCTTTAATATTATTATAAGAAGTATAAAGTTTTAACTATAAGGTGCACACTCGAAATTGTAAAAAAAAACTACTCGAATTGTATGTACAGGGTGTAACAAAACACCCTAGTAATACTTAAGGGGGTGCTTCAGACCATCAATCTGAACAACTTTCAGTATGGAGCCAACGTCGAGAAAAAATAAAAAAAATCTGACATCCCATACATTTGAGTCGAGACGGTACTGCAGTTTTGTATGAAAGTGCGGGTTTTGTTTTCGCGATTTCAATGTTGGCTCCATAGTGAAAGTTGTTCAGTTTGATGGTCTGAAGCACCCCTAAAAGTATTACTAGGATGTTTTGTTACACCCTGTATAGAATACATGGCGTTATCGATAAAGTTTTAGGTTCTTTTTGGTCACTAGTTACTTCATTTGGTCATACATTACACACATTATAAAACATGACCAAGTTAGTATGTTTAGAAAAAACTAAATAGTGAAATTTCTCTCGTCTTTATTTTTTTCTTAAAATAGATCAATTCGATGGTTTCTCAATTTTATTATTCTTTATATCTTATGATAATATAATTTATTTTCTGACTGGTAGTTAAATAAATTACTGACTATTTTTATGAAAAGTTTCGAGAATGAATTTTTAAATCCTCTATAAAACGGAAATAAACGATTTGCCTAAATGTCAAAAAACAATTGTATTTTATGAACTATACATGTTGTGTTGTGCTAAATAATGTTAACGTCTTCCTCTACCTACCTCTACTTCATCTAGTATTATCTTCTTCCTAATATAATTATAAAAAATCACGTGTCCATCCATGTTCGTACTCGTACTCGCTAAAATCTCCGAAACCATCCAACGGATTTCAATGAAATTTTGTAAATGTGTATAGTTGGTTCCAGCTTGAAGGATAGGATAGTTTTGGACCCGATAGCGGGCGCGGGCGAGGCCGGGCGGGTCGCCAGTAGGCTTATAAGTGTCGTGTTGTTAAAGTTGATATGAACGATGAAAAATTTCGGTTTCCAGTTCTCTACGTGAGCGACATTTTTTCAATTTGAGGTATTGTTTTTTCAATTTGAGGCTTTCTTAATATAACATCTTTTTTTTACACAGTTTGACCAATAAATATTCTTTATCTTTCTTTATCTTTAAAGAAATTGATTTTATTGTGGTGTTTTTCACTTTTTGATATTATTTTTTACATGTTGCATTTTGACGATATTTCTATTTTTACTTGCCTTTTCTGTACTTATTTTACACTATTATTTCATGTTAATTGAATACAATTGTCTTACATTTCTATGTTTGAATTTCAAAAACCTTTTTGTTCCGATAATATCATCGCTGGGCTCGCGCGGTGGAATGTACCCGTCACTCTCTCACCTTTATTTGTGAGAGGATGCCTAAGCGCTGCACTAAATTGACCAATGAGAAAAAAAAGTATTGCACCAGTGGGAAGAAACAGTATAGTACAGAAACATATACATCTATTTAAAAAAACGCATGCATATACAATACAGATTGAGTACCAAGTACCAACACTTAAGTACAAAAGTGTATTTCTCACTAAACGTGGTGTTGTGTCGGTGTTATTAATTCGCTCTGTACGCGTTTAATTAGTATGATGCTTAGACGTTGACGTAAAGCTAGCGTTTGCAAAGTCCAAGCTGTATTCAAATTTAAACCTTTTGTTCTATTTTACAAAGTCAGGAACTACACCCAAAGCTTTAGTTATATTTTTGACTACCGGAACAGAAAGGTTTGTCGCACTATACGCTGATTATATCTTATGAATTGAAATCAAATTATTGCAATTATTATTTATTATAGAAATAAGCACATTGTGATAATAATCAAATTTACGTACACATTAAGTGCCTTAATAGTTTTTAAGTGACATTCCGGTTTAGGATTTATAGGTGCTTTCGATACCAAACACCTATTTAAGATTTTAATATAATTTTAAACAAAATTGTAGGTTCTAGATCCATTGTTTGTGGATACATTTTTTGTTATTAAATTAGTATTAGTAAAATAACAATGATTCTGTATTAGTTTGTATTAACTCTCACAAAATAGTTAAGTATAACAAAGTTACCAATGAGTGTGATGAACTTTATGACACAACTCCATAGATTTTAATGTTGAATTGTCGACTACCATATTGTAGGTATAGAACATTACGAAACTTTCAGATTTTCAAAATGAATTGTCGAGAATTTTCTTATTTCTATTTTGAGGCTTTTATCGTGAATAGATTTAATAATATGTATGTGGTATGATATAGGTAAATTTCCAATTACATTTACAATTTATTATTATTTATTCCACATTCGTGAACACCCGCGAATCACATTATTCTTATACATACTTTGGCACAAGAGCTCGCTATAAGAGTTAGTTTATATCAGGCGGAAAAATGCTCGAGCAGTTTACGTTGATAAATTGACACTGAACTCAATTACAATTGAGTTGAAAATAGCGTGCAAAAGATAAATCCCTATGGCGTGTTCGCGTTATATCTTGCACTCTATTTTCAATGGTAATTGAGTTCATTATCAATTTATCAATGAAAACTGCTCGAGCATTTTCCCGCTTGATGTGAACTGACCCTAATTCATCTTTATGAGGAATTAACCGTATTAATTGATTGATTGGGCTTTTTATATAAGATATGGATAATTAAGTTACCTACTAGTGTTCAAAACACAAAATAGAAATATGTTGAAGGGTGGTCTGCACCAAAAAGTAGGCTTAAGGCTGCCCGCCCACGACCGCTTTTTAGGTCCGTTTGTCGGACCGACTGTGTGTTCTGAGTATGGACAAAAACAAAGTCGGTCCGACAAACGGACCTAAAAATCGGTCTGTGCGGAAGCACTAAACGTGTTTTAATATGATGCTGTCCCTGTCACCAGTATGAGCTGTGTGAGACGGAATATTTAGTGATCGCTGTCTCTCTTGACAGTGACACCATAATAAGAGGCATAAATAATATTTAAACATGCCTAAATACTTGTTGGTGCAAGCCAGCCTAAGTGTCATAAAATGTATTATTTAGTAAATCACTGTATTATTATGTGATAGCACAGAGTAAAAGAGACAAGAAGAGTGCTATTATTCCATACTAAACTAAGTGGCGCGTGGCTCCGGAATTTTGTACATTCAAGTTCGCGAAATGATTTTTGCATCAACAATTTCGGATCTACTACTCTTTTTAGTTACCTCAGCTACCTCTCTCACGTAGTTGCTTTGGTTTATAATATTGGAAGACTAATTCAAAAGTTCTTACCGTATATTGACAATTCATCTTCGCGGGCAAGGAGTCAATGCAATCTATGCTTAATCTATGAGACGGGATTTTGAGCTTTTCCTGTGTACGCCGCGATCCGATTCACACCAAAATCGATTTTAGCGCTCTCAAACGCGTCCCGATTTGGTGAAAGCGCGATCACGTTAGACGGCGTGACGTCATTGATGACGTCATTATCAGCGCCATCTTGGAATTTTTGCGCCCATGCTCCACAGCGATATCACCGTGAGCCTTATGTCAGACCCAAAGAGTAATGTCAAACCACTGTCACTGTCAATGTCAAACTGATGTTTTATGGCGGTTTTTGATACAATATAACGTGAATACAACTGTCAGTGGTATGAGACCGGAAAAAGCGGTCCGATTTGAATAGCGCCGTAAGTTGTGAAATCGCGCTTTTTGTTTCGGACCAGCGATTATGGACGTTAGCACTGTGAGCTATGAAATTGTGAATCGGACCGTGGCCTTAGTATGGAGAATATCACTCTTCTTGTCTCCTTTACTCTATGGTGATAGACATGAACTGCTAGGACTGGTTCATACGGCGGAGGCGGACTTTTGGCACAGTATAAGATGGAAGACATCCAATCAAATTAAAGATTGAAAAATCATCCATCCATCCACGACATCCATCTTCATACAATGGTACCAAAGACGGCGCACGCCTAGTAGCACGCACACACTGACAGTATCTCCGCGTCGCCCCGTCTGTCGCTCTTACAGACGAGCGACACCCCGCGATCGCCGTGTGTCGCAGAGGGTCGCGCTCATAGACTTTACGGTCGCCGTGGGTCGCCCGACTGTTCTGCGACCGTAAAGTGTCGCTCGTCTGTAAGAGCGCTTAGATATCGTCGTACGTACTGGCGAGTCTGGCGAGCACACATACAAGCCGCGTTTGGTACCATTGTATGAACATGGATTACTGTCTTGACGCGAGCTGGCTGTGCGAGCTGTGTAGCTGTGTAAATATTAACCAATCAGGAGGTCGGCCGATCTCGGTCGGATCTCTGATTGGTTAATATTTACACAGCTCGCACAGCCAGCTCGCGTCAATGGACAGGCAGCCTTATACTGTGCTTTCGGCGGTGGATATGTTTGTGTACGATTCCTAATTGAGTTGTATAACATCTATTTTCAATGACTAAAAAGTCAGTCGCGGATTATCCGCAAAACCATTGCATTTTAAGGACATTTAGTTGAAGAATCAATAGGAAATCTAACCAATGCGGTTATTCGTTGAATTTAGTATTAAAATTATGATTGTATCTCACCATAACTTATGATAAGAAATATTATTGATATTGAATTTACTTTTATGTAATTAAGTATAAATGAATTTAATATATTGATTTTAATGATATATAATGTTGTTTTTTTAAACTATTTTATTTTGATAAGGATTTAAGGGAAAAAACTAGGTAGGTACATTTAAATAGTACATTACGATACGTGTGACCTAAGTAGTCCATTATTGCACGGCGTGAATTATCGCCCGAGCGCAGCGAGGGCGATAAACGCCGTGTAATAATGGACTTACTTAGGTCACGAGTATCGTATACTATTTTATAGCTCGTGTGACCTAAACCCGCCAACTTTTGTGTGGGTGTGTGTGTGTGTGTGTAATGTATTGACATTCTCTTTCATATTGAAGTTTTTAATTCTACGAAAACGTATACTAACGAAAAGGGCAGAAAGGGGGACCGGGGGCGAAGCCCCCGGCGGGGTGGAGGGGCGGAGCCCCCCCGGGGGCACGGGGGGCGGAGCCCCCCGTAGGACACAACCACGACTTTAAAATCTTCGTTCATATATCGCAACCACAATCAATAGATACTCACCTCTAATCACATCTACCGTCACATCATCATCAGCCCCTACTCGCCCCCTACGCACGTATGCACTAGGTGGCACGTAATCACATCTACCGTCACATCATCATCAGCCCCTATTCACCCCCTACGCACGTACCCCTAATTACCCCCACGAACTAGGGGGTACACCCCCTAATCACCCCCACGAGCTGGGGGGTACACCCCCTAATCATCAGCACGAGCTAGGGGGTACACCCCCTAATCACCAGCACGAGCTAGGGGTACACCCCCTAATCACCCCCACGAGCTAGGGGGTACACCCCCTAATCACCCCAACGAGCTAGGGGTACACCCCTAATCACCCCCCACGAGCTAGGGGGTACACCCCCTAATCACCAGCCCGGGCTAGGGGGTACACCCCCACAAGCTAGGGGTACACCCCCTAACCACCCCACGAGCTAGGGGGTACACCCCCTAATCACCCCAACGAGCTAGGGGGTACACCCCCTAATCACCCCACGAGCTAGGAGTACACCCCTAATCACCTCCACAAGCTAGGGGGTACACCCCCTAATCACACCCACGAGCTAGGGGGTGCACCCCCTAATCACCACTACACACCCCTTACGCATTAGGGGGTGTACCCTCTTATCACCCCTATGCATCCCCAATCACCCTCTACGCACTAGGGGGCGCATCCCTTACTCGCACCCTACTACCAACATACTAATAAGGTGTGAGCAGGGGGTGCGGGTGTAAGTAGGGCGTACGTAATATAATTAAAGTAGGGGGGGTAACTTGGAGTCAGTTGGGGATTTCGCGATTTCAATGTTGGTCACATTGATTGAAAGCACATTTAAAAGTACCTACCTTCTTTTGTTTATTATGCATCTGTGCAATAAAGTAGATTCATTTTCGAATGGTGTAATGTAATCCGTGTAATAATGGACTACTTAGTAACGAAAAACCGTGACCTAAGTGCGGGTTTAGGTCACGGAATGCTATAAAAGAACCTTCTTTTGTATATTATGCATCTGTGCAATAAAGTGGATTCATTTTCGAACGGTGTAATCCGTGTAATAATGGACTACTTAGGTAACGCAAAACCGTAACCTAAGTGCGGGTTTAGGTAACGGAGTGCTATAAAATATATATCGGTATTATAACTTTTTAAGAACAGGGTTCTGTTAAGCAGAGATATAAATTTTGCAGGGCCTCTACCCGCACATTCGAACTTCGCAATTACGTGAAAGTTTTCGTTCCAATGTCAACTCTATTACAGTGAAGTGCGCACCGAAACAGTGGCGATATATCGAACATCGAAAGTCCGGGTACATGGCCAGGGTAGACGTTTCGATCTTGGATAATATTTTGGATTGAAATAAACGCTAACTCAATTTCTATCAATAATTATTATTTATTACTAAAAAGCAATAAATAGAGTGAACATAGACTCTATTAATAAATTAACAAAACTATTAACTTTACACCATTATCTTCATTATATTTTTGGCATCACAGTACTTTATGAACTTTTAAATATGTACGAAGTTAAACATATAAAATATTAATTCTTAAAAAATTTACGTCTAAAATGCTTTCGTTTCTTACTTTTATCAATTTTCAATCTTTTCATTTATTCCTTTTTTGTTATTTTAGAAGAATGAACTTCATAAAACGGGACACATGATTTAAGATATGGAGTGCGATTTTTTAATCTCATTCGCTGAGTTCAGCAGTTGAAAATGTCAAAATTACTGTGGAGATACGCATCTTTCTACTGCTGATTTGACATTAAAAAATCATACTCTAGCGATGCGATTTTTGAAAGTCAAATCAGCAGTAGAAAGATGCGTGTCTCCATACATTGTCAACTGCTGAGTTCATCGTATTCTGATTCTCCATACATTCTCATCCGCTAAGTTCAGCAGTTGAAAATGTCAAAATTAGTATGGAGATACGCATCTTTCTACTGCTGATTTGACTTTCAAAAATCACACCTCTGAAGTATGATTTTTGAAAGTCAAATCAGCATGCAGCAGTAGAATGATGCACTCCACAGTAATTTTGACATTTTCAACTGCTGAACTCAGCGAATGAGATTCAAAAATCGCACTCCTGATTCAAATTTCAAACCATCAAACTGGAAAACTAATAATTATGATGACAACAAAATAAATATTTCAGAAACACAGTTTCTATGAACTTTTCTATGCCATTTTATTGTAGCTTCAATAGTAGATCCATTTGATGATATTAAATTCAGGTGTGCGATTTTTGAAACTCACACGTTGAACCCATCAGTACAAAATGGCAAAATAACTATGGAGATATGCAAGTGTCTACTGCTAATTTGACATTAAAAAATTATACTCCAGCAGTTCGATTTTTGAAAGTCAAATCAGCAGTAGAAAGATGTGTATCTCCATACATTTGCAACTGCTGAGTTCAACGTATGAGATTCAAAAATCGCACTACTGAATATCTTAAAACAGGTGACCCATTTTTGTCCACCAAGTATAGTTGCATATAGCCGAAGACGAAAGTATTCTAGAGTTACAAAGATATAATTTCAAAACGGATAATTTAACTTATACAAGAATTTATTTAAAATGCAATATAACATTTAAATATAAATATAATATTAAAAAACGTCAAATGTTAAAACATCTATCAATTTAAAACATGGCATAACACCTAAAGCCGTCGCCACACATTTGGATAATTTGCGCCAATTTTTAATAGCATAGCATATGCTCACGACTATATTCCCCGAGGGGGTAGTCAGAGATATTCTGAAACTTCAGAACATCCACGTTTCACTAGTAGTACCGAAACTCCGTCCAGTGTGACGGGGAGTGAGCCCGTCGCCACTTGTAATGGACAGTAGGTACAATACATGCCTCGAAATTGAAGCATGCAGGCATTGCCAATTTTTAATTAATAAATATAATTGTGTTCCTGTGGTCAAGATACGATAGTAGAGTTGCTATCGATGGAACAGAAAGGTATGTCTCACTTACCTAGTTATTCTTAGCTATTATAATACGTAGATTTGGTGGGTTTTTTCAGGTGATGAATATACTTAATCATAAATTAACTTCAACATATATTTTTTTTTAATATATTTAGTGAGCAAAATATTTTGGTACATTCAGTGGTCAATACAGACGCCCAAAGCTGAGTAGATCAAGCCCGTGGTGAGTTCTGGACTTCTAGTGAAAGGCTTGTAGGTTTGATGCCCTCTTTACTTTGCCTATATTGTAAACTATTAGGTACATTTTCGCAAATTAAGCAAATATGAGACTACGGCTTAAAAATCTTAAAATAAAAGCATCAATTTGTTAATTTTTAAAGTTATAAAAGATACTTAACTATTATTGGTGCGAATAGGATATTATAGTATTTTGTGACGAGATAATGAAGGTCATACACACATGGTCAAATAGAAATCGCGTATAGTCCAATAACAGTAATAGAGAATACTACTTATAGTATGAACACTTGCTTAGTCAGCTACGCTGCAGAACAATTTTACATGTGTGATTTTATATTTTTGACGTTTTCAAACGTTTTAGCGAATGTGCTAGTATGAATTACAATAATCGGTTACTAAGGTAAAGCAGCTAAGCTAAGGCATAGCATCTCCCGTTTTTCGTTTCTTCACATTTCTTGTCGATTTCTATGTACACAATTTCTGTTTAACCGTTTACAAGTCGACAAATTGACTGTTCAAGGCCAATATTAGGATACCATTACTCAGAAAGTTGACTAAAGCGAAAAGTTACGGCTTGTTTCAATAAATATTAAATTATTAATCTGAATGTGTTTAACAGTAGTCGCAATTAAGCTAATTTCTAGCTATTGTTAACTTGCATACTATTCCAGTATGATAGTTTGTAGATATTTGCTACTAAGCCATCTCTGACCAACTGACAAAAGCACCTCATCTATGAACAATATGAGAACTAACCATAAACACCTTAGTAAACACCATAACAATTCGGCGTGTAAGTGAGAAAACGGTTTTTTAAGGCACAAACATAAGCGGGAAAGAGATATTAACACAACATATTTAAATCAAAATTTTGCAGATTGTTAAAATGTCAAATGTTCTTGAGGATGAAAACATTTAAAATGTTTCTATGAAGCTTGTAGTGTATTATAATTATAAAGTATATGTACCGAACTCTCGCATTAATGCATACATAGTAGTTTTTTACAAATATAAATGATTTACATAAAAAAAGTTTAGTTGTGAAAACAGTAAAATACAGTTTTAATTCTAGGCAGGAAATACATTTTCAGTAATCATTGAAAGTCAAGTTTAGTTTGTTTCAGTAGACAATTTTACTTTTCGTGAATAAAAAACTCCACTGAAACGACACAAAATTTACAAAAACTTGCAAATTAATGAGTAATACCATGTATGGTAATACATATAATATAAAACATATTAAAGATTTTTAAAACTTACACGAGTCACCTATGGTAACGGCAATCTTTGTCTATCGTTCTACTTTCAACATTAAATGATTATTGAGTCGTTTTATTTTTAGTATTATTTGACTACCAATTGTTAACATCGTTCTGGTTTACCAGACTATCTAGCTACAAAAAAATACATTTATTTAAGGTTTAATCGCAAACATTTTGTGAAAGTCTTGGCTTCTTTAACAAATTCGTGCAGTTTTTTATGCACCGACTCTACCCATAAATTGGCGATATGCCTTAATGTAGTTTTTCGCAATTAGCCATTAAAACGTTAGGTAAACTGATGACCTCAACACTAGATTTTAGTTTTATCCTGTTCCATAGATTTCTTTCTTAGTTTAGTTATTATTTTATTATCCTGCAACTTTTTTCTTTCTGAAATTTACGGAGGTTGCGTCAGGCTTGCATGCAGAAAGAGAAATACAAAAACAGTTCAAAACGAGGTCATCAGTCACGTCTTCCAATCTTAAATCTACAATTAATACTAAATAATGTAGATTTTTGAAGCGATGGGAGCGTCCAACTATTCTCATGGACTGCGCCTTAATTTGGAGAAAAAACTGTAACATACAAATTGATGAAATTAGAAATTAAGAATGAAAAATGTAGGAAAATTGCATTGCAACTTAGAAATAAAATAAAAGGTGAAGCGAACTTACCATAATGTGCTTGATATAAAACAGTGTGGCAGTGCATTATACAATGGTCTTGTACTACTAAATGGCTGATTTGAATTTGATGATAAAAGAGACGGGGCGCAAGTGCCCTATGAACCAATAGAGATGGGAGAATGGTATATTTGTTGGGAGACCTTTCCTCATTACTCATAGAAAGCAAAGAGAATGGAATCACTAAGTATTAATAGAAAGGCGCATCAAAAGGCTCTACAGATTACGAAAATCATGTCATGACAACCGTATGGTTTGACGTTTGTGACGGTTTATGACGAGACCATGGAGATCAAGCATCCGTGGTCGAGCGAGTGCAGTCTTTTTACAAAAAATACACTGAGTTTAACTAAAATCTCATAGTAACTTGAATCATGATTTTCTCAAAATCTGTGGAGCCGATTTTGATGCGCCTTTCTGTGAGTAATGAGGAAAGGTCTCCCAACAAATATACCACACTCCCATATCTATTGGTCCATAGGCCATTCTCCATACAAAGAGGCCCCGTCTCTTTTATGATGATAAATTGCATAGTGTCTCTTAGTTTAAACTTTTATGATTTTGTGCTTGTGGTCGCTTAGTTCCAGTTATTTGATAATATGTGAAATGAATGTGCACATTTTCATAATTAAGAATATATAAATAAAAAAAGAATATAAACAAATTGAGAAAAGCAAATTATTAAAAGGAAATCGTAAGGTTGAAAAATTATTTATAGGACGGGACTCGAAACCCGAAATCGGCAAATCTGATCGGCAGATCTTGATTTCGGAGTGTCGGATTGTCAGGTTACGGGTCCGTTCGTCCGTCAAAAATTTTACAATCTCTAATTTGGTTTAAACAATACAACATGGGTATAAAATGTTCATAACCAATAATATTTGGAAATTAAAAATAATCTTTAACATAAATAAAAGAGGAAAGCTCAAAATAAAAAGACAATGGTGATCGAGAACGTTTTCATATAATATCTTACACGTAACAACTTATAGAGACATCACAAGCATTGTTTACACTAATTGGAGCCAGCACAAGTGACATTTAGGGATTTATTATTAATTCGTGCTAAGAGTTTTATATTTTGCTCCATCCTTTTAACATTTGTGTCGAGAAATCATACTTTAAATGATAAAAACCAGCTCTCAACAAAAGGTGTTGCTCAGATCCAATAGTTTTCGTACTGTGTAGTAGCTAACATACATCTAAAAGTTAATTTCGTTTATATAAATTAATACACGGATGTCCCTTTGTGACAAATAGTAAATTTTTCAAATGATGTGCTTAAAATGTATTATTCCAATTTTAAGCACATTGCTTTTACATTGAATACAGTAAAAAAATATAATAAACTAGCAGATCTATTGAGTAGACACAGCTACAAAACAATATAAAATGTATAGAAAATCTATGAAGCGTGTCGAAACATGCTGTAATTTCTAAACAAAGTGTTCATTATACTGTACAAAAGCAGTGTAGATACTTTACAAAGAAAACGTAATTAAAATATAATAAATTATAAAACACAAAACACTGATATCGACATCTTTAACTTATTTAATATTTTATATAAAATGCAAAATATCTGATTCAAAAGTCACATTAACATAAAAAGTGTTGTCAAAAACAGTCAAGTGTAAAAATGGAAACGGATTTAAAAAATTATTGTATTTATTGTAGGCAAGATTAAAAGACATGATTTTAACTTTAATAAAAATATTTATAAATTATAAAACATTAAATTAATCTGCAGTTAAAACTTGATACTTATTTAAATAATTATTTTTTAAAGTTATTTCTAGTCACATCTAATTAAAAAGTGATTTCTTTGAAATCGAAAATCGTTAGTCAAAAGTAAAATTTGACACTAAACACTCAATGTACTCGATTGTACAATACGTCAAGAAACATACATACAAAGAATCTCTTTTATATATAAATCGATAAATTCAATGGAACATTGTGTTTCTATGTCATAATACAGTGCTCCTATATAAGTTTTACAATACGATTATTTCTATGATCCGAATAGTAATCAACCACTGGAAATACGTAATAATCTCCTTCATGTGTTATTAAAATCAAGAAATAATAGTAAAGTGAAATAGCAACAACAATAAATAGTAAAACTAAACAACTAGATCATACATCGTCCGGCGGTGTTCGTTCGTTCGCAGATTATTTCTTGTTCTTCCGCTTTAGCTTCGGTATTCTGTAAAGCAATGGGTGCGAGTGACGTTAGTTGCAGGCAAGTGAATATTTTGTAACGTAAACACTGTGAAACATACTTTGAGAGATATCTATTTAATTATTGAGCTTTACAGGATTTCGCAGGGACCGGACAACAAAATTAACACCACATTAAAAAAAACTTTTGTACAAAATCGCCAACAAAACTTCGAAGAAAGCTCATAACGCAGAGTACTATAATTTCTACATATAGGGTCCTTCTTAATATGTGACCCTTTTTAAAGGGGATTATCAGACCGTCAAACTGAACAACTAAGTATCTCTACGGCACCAACTTCGAAATCCCGAAAAAAAATCAGCTGTTCCATACAAAACTGAATACCTACTCGAGCCAAATGTATGTATATTTCGATGTTGGTCCCATAGAAAAAGTTGTTCAGTTTGATGGTCTGATCATTGCCTTAAAAAAGTGTCAGCATATTAAGGACACTTTATAATATAGGACCTTTCTTAATATGCTGATAGTTTTTTAAGGGGATGACCAGACCATCAAACTGAACAACTTTCTCTATTGGACCAACATCGAAAGAACGAAAAAAAAATCAGCTGTCCCATACATTTAGCTTGAGTAGGTTTGCAGTTTTGTATGGAAGCGCAGATTTTTTTATCGCGATTTCGACGTTGGTGCCTTATAGAAAGTTGTTCAGTTTGACAGTTTGATCATCCCCTTGAAAAGTGTCCGTATATTAAGAAGGACCCTTATATAAAATAAGATGTCAACGCAAAATTGCGCGCAAAATGTAGTTCATCACAGTAAAGTTTCACAGTTTTATAGATGAGCAGTGGATAGACAAGAGATTCATGTAAATGTAGAAATGTCGTGAATTAGTCGTGCTATATCGTGCCATTATTTACATTTGTACACGCGATGGCTCGAGTCTGTCTTAATGCTTTGTAGTAAGGTTTAAAATGCAACGCTTACCCGGAACCCTTTTTGTTCGGACTGGGTGACGACTGAGATTTTTCAGAGTCCAATAGTTTTGCGCTTGAGTCCTTCATGAATCCTAAAATAAATGTTTAAATTAGTAAATATTGGTAAAAACGATAAAATTATCCTCAACACAAATAAAGTTAGTCAAGCCATACTCCACATCGTGGCGTATACAGAGTGTAACGAAACACCCTAGTAAATACTTAAGGGGGTGCTTCAGACTATCAAATTGAACAACTTTCACTATGGAACCAACATCGAAATTGCTGTCCCATACATTTGAGTAAAGACTGCAGTTTTGTATGAAACAACCAATTTATTATTCGCGATTTCGAAGTTGCTTCCATAGTGAAAGTTGTTTAGTTTGCTGGTTTGGAGCAGCCCTTAAGGCCGTATTACTAAGGTGTTTTGTTACACCCTGTAGATTGGTGGAAGATGCCTCAATAGACCTTAAAGTCAAAAGTTGGTAGCACCTTTTTACATTCTTTTGTAGGTCAAGAGAACGCTCTACTTAAAATAACATTCTAAACTAGACTTTAACTCTCTAGTAATAAAGTTCACATACCTTTGCCCGAAGATCCGAACACGGAATTTCCCAAATCGTTGAGACTGCTCGTGAATTTATCAGCTTCACTCGCTGCCGTGTCGACTACCGCTTGCCCCGCCCCTCTCACGTCCTCCCTCACCACCTCTGTCGCCTGCCCGAGCCTCTCCCCCGCTTCTTCCATCCTTTCATTAGTTGCCCCTTTAACATCCTGAAGTTTATTATCAGCCGATACTTGGAAGCCTTCGAATGAGTCTTTCACATCACCGAATAGTTGCTTGGAATTTGCTTCAACGTTTTGTGTGGTACTTTGGATTCCGCCAATGTATTCCTTAGCAGAATCATCTAAGCTATCGAAGGTGTTACTGGCCGAACTCTGGAAGCTGTGCAGTGTATCTTGCGTCGAATTCTCCCAATTGTGGACGTCGTCTTTGAAATCTGCGAAAGTGTCGCGTGCTGAGCTCTGTAAGTCTTCCCACGTGTCCTTGCCTTCGCTCACTTTGTCCTTGGCGGAACTTTCGACTTTATCGAAAGTACTCAAGGTCGAGTCTTGTACGTGATCGAAGACCTGTCTTGACGATTGTTGTAGATCGCCAACTTTGTCGCTTACAGCTAGCTGGACGTGTTGAATCGTGTCTTTGCCAGATTTCTGTACTTCGTCCACTTTGTTGCCGATCGAAGATTGAATTTGAGCCTTTTTGTCCGCAGCAGCGTTAATGGTGTCTTCGGCAGATTTCTTGATTTGTTCCGTTGTTTCTTCCGCCTCTTGTCTTATCCTTTCTAATTCGCTCTCGGTGGCGACCTTTACTTGATCCTTTTTGTTGTGAACGGCTTTGCTAATCTCATCTTTCTTATTACTAATAGCTGATCCGATTTCGTGTGTTTTTGAGTGTATTCCTTGTGCAATCTCATCTTTTTTGTCTTGTACCGAATGTAAGGCTTCTTCTGTTTTGTCGTGAGCTATCTTTTGTGCTTCATCTTTCTTTGCTTGAGCGCTCTGCAATAAGTTCTTAGCACCTTCTTTTAATTCTTGGTTTTTCTTGGCAGCGCTATCTTTAATCTCCTCTGTCTTGGCAGATGCTTGATCGTATAAGCTTTTAGCTCCATCTGCTAGTTCATCTTTTTTGTTTTCTAGCGCCTGTTTAGCTGCGTCAGTTTTATCATGGACAGCTTGTCCTAATTCGTTGGCTTTGCTGTGAAGTGTTTCTTTGACTTCGTTTTTCTTGTCGTGAACGGCTTGTTTAGCTTCACTGGTCTTGTCGTGAATAGTGTTGCCGATTTGAATCAGGTCCTCTTTTTTGTCCTGTATCGCTTTCTTAGCTTCATCAGTTTTATCGCTAACAGCTTTTTCTAATTGATCCTTTTTACTGTAAATCTCGTGTTCTACTTGATCTTTTTTGTCTTGTAGAGCCTGTTTGGCGTCGTCTGTCTTGTCATGGACTGATTTCTCGAGTTTATCTTTCTTATCTTGCAGAGCGTTTTTAGTTTCTTCTGATTTGTCATGTATCGCTTTTTCAACTTCATTCTTCTTATCACTGACAGCTTTTAAAGCTTCATCCTTTTTGGCTTGCGCACTTTGTAATAATTGATTAGAATCTTCTTTAAATTCTTGTTGTTTTTTATCTAAGTCGCCTTTGATTTCATCCTTTTTAGCCGAAGCTTGATCTAATAAGTCGTTGGCTGAATCCTTTCCTTCGGCTATTTTTCCTTTCACTTCACTTTCTATTTTCTCTTTTTCACCGAAGATATTGTGTACTAGACCAGTTAAGAAGTTCTTTCCTTCTTTACCTTTCTTCTTTGCTTTTGATTTTGCTTCATTTTTCGTATCATTGGCCTTAGATTTGAGATCTGCGGCAGCATTTTCTGCCCTTTCTTTGGCGTTGTCGATAGAATCGTTCAGCTCGTTTAACTTTTCATCCGTCGCTGCTTTTAGCTTTTCTTCCGTGTGTTTAGCTTCAGCCTTTATATCTTGAGCTTTATGACTTAAATTGTCTTGAACATTGTGAATGGAGTCTGCTACAGAATTAGCACCATCTTGAGCTTTGTGTTTAAGATTATTTGCTGTGTCATTGCCTCTTATTTTTAATTCTTCAGCTTTCTCTCTGGCTGCGAAGTCTAATTCGTGCGCCTTATGCATCATGCCATCAATAGCACCATCACCTGTATGTCTTAAATGGTCAATAGTGTCTTTTGTCGAGGACTTAACGTTATCGAATTCATGGGATATTTTGGAATCTATTTCGAAAGCTTTAGCGTTTACGTCATCTTGCGCTTTACTCGCTGAATCCTTGAGGTCATCGAACTTTTCATTAGCTGAATGTTTGACTTCGTCTATTTGGAAATGGACATTTGATTTCAATTCTTGTTCCTTATTTTTCAAGTCACCTTTTGCTTTATCACATTTTTCAATTATATCTTCCTTCACTTCTCCGGCCTTTTGCTTAAGATTATCCTTTTCTTTTCCAATTTTGTCTACGTCATCCTGGACCCTATCAGCTGCATCTGCGAGTTTTTCTTGAGCTGTAAACTTTACATTTTCAATTCTATCGACCAAGTTTGATGTTTCGTCGTGCGTGTGCTTCTGACCTTTGAACCTACCGTCACAGCAGTCGTAATAGAAAGCGAAGGGATCCGACATTTTATTGTGAAGCGGGGTCTCAACAGGTTGCATGTTTGCGTACTGTTCATAAATATCTTCCTGAATATCATGTAAGCCAGTCGGTTTTTCGTCCACAACTAATTTCGTTGCATAAATATGACTGTCCAAATCTTCTTCGATACGTGGTTTTTGATTGAGATCTTTAAACATATCTTCTACTTTGTCTAACAAGTCTTCGTTTATGATTCTTGGGGCTGGTTTCGGTGGAGATTTCTCTTTGGACTCTCTTGGTTTGGGCTGGGGTTTGGGGGAGGACTCCTTGGGCTCTTTATCTTCATCTTCTTTATCCTCGCTGTGGCTAAAGACGTTCTTAACTTTGTCCGTGATGTTTCCGAAGAAGCCGGCTTCGGGCTTCTTCTTGCCCTTCTCTAAGGTGTTCATGGGGGTTTTATCTTCATCGGAGTCGAAGGTTGCCTTCGTTTTGTTTGAATCGACGTGCAATGAGTCACCGTTTACTGAAAAAAATAAACAATTTAGCGCATTTAATCTGAGATTAAAAACTTTTCGCTTACGCTGAAAGATGGAGCCAAGAAATGAGGGAGCGAGATAGCCAGTTATGAAAACTTATGTAAACACAAAAGACATAAATATTTTTTTTTGTTTCGGTCACCGTGACCGGTTTTTTTGTTTGGTAAGATGTCAAACCACTGTCAAACCTATGGAATGTTGATGACATCTTGCCAAACAAACCGTCTTTTTGTATGCAAATGTCACACTATTGCTGTTTCAAGTGCGGCCACGGTATGGTTTCATCTAGTTACTACTATATCTATGGCATTTACAAATACTTATTTGGGTTTTTCTTAAGTTATAAATTGATTTTTTTTTTCAAGTATGATGTTTGATAATTACCTTGAGGTTTGGTGTCCTTTTCATCTGAATCTTTCGTTGGATACTTTACATCGCCATTCGTAATGATTTTATCCTGCAAAGAAATCAACATTTAAAAAACAGGTCATTTATTATTTCATATCTTGTATTTAACCTAATAATAATTCTACCGTAAATCTCTCAATCTCAATCGTAAATAGTAATGAAATATATCGTATGTATTATACTTAATTGTCAGTTTAAGCAATAATGATATAAACGTACATGTCCATTGAGTTGTTTCTCGTGCGGCAGCGAGGACGGGCCCAGGCTGTTGTTGTGGTCTCCCCAGTTGAAGCTCAGCTCATCCTTGAGAGCATCGAAACCTAAACGTACAAAAATTTAATTAAGATTTATTTTTATAGGGTAGAAAATATGCCAATGTGTTAAGAGATAATTTATACAATAGACACTTTTGTTGCTTTTGAATTTTGATCCCCTGAATGAACATTCTAGTACCGGAATTATCAAACAGTAAATTAAAGAATTATAGAGACAAAATAGGAAACTAATTATACGGGGGTTAGGGACAACCACGGAAATACTAAAACAGCGAATTCAGACCTACAAACTTTCACTATGGAGCCAAACTCAGAAAACTAAAATATTAGCTGTTCATACATTTGAGTCGTACAACAGTTTTGAATGAAACAGCTGATTTCTGAAAGTTATTTAGTTTGATGGTCTGAATTCACCGTTTCAGTATTTGCCTGGCTGTCACTTACACTATACTGAAACTATAACACGTATTCAAACGTGACCTAGTTTAACTGCTAACTAAGGTATATAAGGTATAAGGTTCAAATTGAAAAAAGATTCTAAAAAATCTTTTTTGGAATGTTTTTTAGAAAGTTGTAAATAATAGGTACAACTGTAGGAGGTCGTAACCTACTCAAAAGCACTTTGCCTGTTTTCGATTCGATATTTTATAGTCAAAGAAACGTCTGGAATTGCCCTGCGCATTATTTTGGTTTTAGTTAGTCTGGCTCCGATGATGTATCGAAAAAGTATTGCGTTTTAAAGTTAGAAATAAAAGTCAATTTCGAACAGTTTGAAGTTGTTTGTATGATCACGCGGGCTATGCCTTCCTACGAAACACAACCGATGTTTATTACATTGTTTTGTAGGAGTTCTTACCAGACTGGTCCAGGTTGAGATAGTCGGTGTGACTCTTGCCGGCGCGGGGGGCTATCCTGTCCGGGAGCTGCACGTCCAGTACACACGCCGGCGTTTGAGACTGTTCACCTTTAGCCACCTGCGACATTACATGTTCACTAGTTAGATCAAAATTTATTTATTTTTTCATCGCAAGTGTATTGAAAAACAGCGTATGAACGGCATGCGCATTGGTCATTACATTCTCGGCTCTATTATGCCCTCGCCTTCGGCTCGGGCTACAATCCAGTCTCGATCGACTGTAAATACTGTAATGGATGACCGACTTGGCTCACTTGTATTATAGTGTAATATTCTTTTCGTGTGTTTCGTGTAAAAACTTACAACAAAAACGCTATCGTCTCACGCTAGTTGTAAAACTCGATAGAAGAAATAGAAAATATTGTGGACCACGATGTTATAGGACATTTGGTATATGATGTCCCTGTTTGGACATAGGCCTCCTATGAAGTCTTCCATGACACAACCATCATCCATTCCATTCTGTCCGTCGTCCTCAGTAAATTGTTGGCGTCACAAGTCGCATGATATCATTGACCCATCTTTATGATGGGCCCAGCCTTGGTCCTAACTACTATTATCAATAAAATTATGGTTTTCAGATAAATAAACGAAATAAACATTACCTTGGGCTCATTCATGAAGTAAATCCTTCCGGAAGGGCTTTCTTCGTGGTGTTTCACTCGCACCGTGAACTCAACTCGGTTGTCTTTAAACGACTGCAACACAATATTATAATTAACACTTCTATACATTACACAAATTAGATGGAATCGTTAAAATACACAGTAACTACCAGCGTTGACTACTTATATAAGGACTGGCCTTGCGGTAGCATTTCCCCTCTGCCACGGTATAAGACAAATTGATCTCTCAATTTTATACCTTAGCACTAAACGAGACAGCCTATAATTTTAAACTTAGAACGTTCACACGAGACTACTTTTCATGATTTTTAACATTCAAAATTAGAATCTTAAGTTATAGGGAATAAAATCCAAAGTTGCGGATTTCATGTTACCGCGCTCTCCCTCAAAAAGTGGCAGAAATGTTTGTTAGTAGAATGACACGCGTAACTAGTCCTTAAATAAGGAGTCAAAGCCTTATAGACATCATTGTTTAGGAATTCTAAATATCTCGAGAATGGAGGCATTTATGCCGTCCTACAATAGTGTTTTTTTATTAACTAGGACAGTAAAATTCGAAACCATAGGAGATACAGGAAAACTGACTTAGAGACCATTAGGTCCTTTTTTGTGAAAAAAAAAAATTGGTTTAGTACATTTTTTGGTCAAGCGCAACACAATTTGTTCATATAAAAACATAAAATTGAAAACAATTTTTTTACTGCTGTTCGAGTTTCATGTTTTTTTTTTCAATTTATTTTACAAAGAAAAAGTTACATATTTGTTTTCCTACTTAAGCTTTCCTACTGCAAAACTTACAAGGCTTAATCGCAGGAAGCGAGTCGCTTTACAAGCGAGTCGCTTTACGCTTTTACTGTTGTTGTCAAGCCCTTAGCAGATACAATACATAAAGAAATACACACACACGGGACAGCCTGGTAGCACAGTCGGTAGTGAACCTGCCTGCTGTGCCGAGGGTCGCGGGTTCGAATCCCGTAAGGGGCAAATATTTGTATGATGAATATGAATATTTGTACCCGAGTCATGGATGTTTGTATTTATATACAGGGTCCTTCTTAATATGCTGACACTTTTTTAAGGCGATGACCAGACTATGAAACTGAACAACTTTCTCTATGGAATCAACATCGAAATCGCGAAAAAAAAACAGTTGTCCCATACGTTTGGCTCCGAGTAGGTTTGCAGTTTTGTATGGAAGTGATGATTTTTTTTCGCGATTATGATGTTGGTCCCATAGAGGAAGTTGTTCAGTTTGATGGTCTGATCATCCCCTTAAAAAAGTGTCAGCATATTAAGAAGGACCCTATATGTATTCTATATCGTTGTCTAGTCATCATAATACAAGTCCAGGCTAGATTCTTAAATGTGACTAGATAATTTGTGTGACATTGTCCAAGATATTTATTAGATATTTATTAAATGTTAACGGAAACAGACGTTCCGCTGGGTTCTAACTAGTTAAGGATAATTTTATTGGCCCACAGCTATACCCAAGGCCTACTCTCATGAGGGTAAATTGGCTTCAGTCCACCACTTGTGTTACATAAGAATAAAATGAAATCTAATAAATGTAAACCTCGAACGCGAACACGGGCTGGCTGCCGGACTTGGTGACGGGCACGAGGTTGCCGGAGAACTCGAGGAATATCTCCTTGCCGTCCTGGAACCTGACCGCCGTCGAGTGCGCTACTTCCGTGTAGTGCTCCTGTCGAACGTACACAATTTAGGGTTAATATAGCGGTTATTAGATTATACAGTTGTATTACTTTACAAGGGAGATCGTACTCATGATACGACAAGTTTCCACAACTTAACGGAAAGTTGCAAAAAAGAAATCACCCTTTAAAGTAATGCAACTAACCTACACTTACACCCTGCTGATCCTCCTGCAAGTTTTCTACACCCACATAAAGACAATGTACTTGATCCTTAAAAAAATACGGCCTGTTAAAGCCTGTGGAAACCCTATGATAGAGCGACATACTAGCCTTGCGAGAAAACTCTTCAAATAAAGATTTGAAGGAAAAAACCCGATGATAGCCGATAACTAATCTATCTTGTAGTCAAGAACTTGAGATACAGTTAAAATTACTCAGTGTTTTCTACGTAGGTATTATAAATAATGTAACCTGTTGCAGCAGTGTCTCGTACGCGTATCTGTCGGTGATGTAGAGCACGAGCAGGCGCCCCTCGAGCGCGTCGAGCCGCTTGCCCAGCACCACGATGCGCGCCTCGAACGGCACCATCAGCATCTCTCTGTGCAAAAACACATCACGTCAGAATTACTACGACGAAAACTTTATTATAGTGCTCATCAGCGTCCAATCGCGGACGAAAAGTAGTCTTTCAAACCGAGCGTCGCTGGGCTCGAATGACGTTCCCTACAATTTCATACATTTGCATAGAACATCTATCTGTCGCTCTGTCGCGGCGTCACAGTCGCGGCGGCACTGACGCTATAGACTCTCGGTTCGAAAAGCTACTTTTATGCACTGGATTGAATCCTCCATATTCTGCTGACGGTTTTACTTCTGAAACTGCAAACGTACAGTTTACAGTTTTGTATGAAGCTAGGGCCGAAATTGAGAATGAACTCGAAATTTTACGCAGAGATACGACTCGGTTGTGTCGACCTTTGCTGGTTCTTATAACAGCAGAGGCAAATAAAGCGAGCTCGAAATTATACAGCCCTGCGTTGTAATTCATCATCTCAGCCGATGGACGTCACTGCTGCCTCCCCCAAGGATCGCCATAACGACCGGTCCTGCGCTGCCCTCCGAGCTGAGATTCGCAGAAGAACCAGGGCCTCTACCCGCACATTCGAACTTCGCAATTGCGTGAACGTTTTCGTTCCAATGTCATCTCTATTACAATAAAGTGCGAACCGAAACAGTGGCGATATATCGAACATTGAAAGTCCGGGTACAGGGCCAGAGTAGCTGACATAGGCCAAAGAATTGCTAAACTAAAGTGGCAGGGCACATTGCTCGTAGAACCGATGGCCGATGGGACCGAAAAGTTCTCGAGTGGCGACCGCGTACCGGAAAGCGCAGCGAGGGTAGGCCCCTCACACGGTGGACCGACGACCTGGCGAAGGCAGCGGGAACCCATTGATGAGGGCAGCGTTGTAATTACTGGTAGAATAATGCCTATGAACCACCAAGCAAAGCGTGGTGCTGATTGACTGCATATATTTACCTGTACAACTCGGTGGCCAGTTTAGTAGCGTCGCTGACGTTCTGACAGTTCATGAGCCAGAACCTCGCGGACACGGTGGTTGTGAAGGAGGCGCAATCCTCTGTGATCGTGAGCGGGGTGGAGCCCGTCACGTCCTCCCACACGGCGCGCGCTTGACCGCCCATTATGGAGCATAGTAAGCGCAGGTTCGAAGTTGACTGCTTGTCTGGCTTGCCGTCCTGTTGAAACACATAGAGACCGTCAGTTTTTAACTTGCATTGTTAGTTATTTGTTTTTAATCTAGATTAGTCAGCTTATTGAAGGAAATCGATGCGTTGGAAGAAGTTATATCAGAAAATGATCTAGGAATGGTTAGGAATCGCGCAGAACAACGACAAGAAGTGTTCGCGGAGCGTTAGCTAGGCCAACCTAAAGTAATTGAATGTTATCCTTAAGAAAAAAAAATCTAGATTAGATTAGTTTCAGGATCTCGAACGTGTGCAGAGGTCGTGATACAGTTAAGACAGAGAAGTGAAAGCTTTTGACTAACTGTGGGTATCTTGAGATCAATCTACCTAAATAGAGTTAAAATTTCCTCCCAAAATACCAACTAGTTTGTGACACGGTCTAGAAGTGTTTTAGGTCTGCTCCATGACTCTGTGCTATTCTTACTTTGAGTATAGTTTCCTTAGTGAGCGTCCATGTTTCGTGTCAAGGTCGACCAGTCCATAAACTGGAAGTTTTTCTAATCCTACCAATTTTCCTGACTATACAAAACCCAGGGGCGTGACTTTACGGGTATACTTACATGTGATGGCAGAGGAGCAGTGAGTGTGATGCTGCGATGGAACTTCCTCCTCCTCGGCTCGACGGTGATCACGGGAGACACGGCCACGTGTCGCGGCAGGATCCTCTTCACTTGATCCAGGGCGGCGCCGTGGGCTTGCAGGCCCACTCGGATGCGCTTCGTTAGGGCTTGCGGTGGGAATAGGGCTTGGACCTGTGGACAAAAACAAATATAAGATTGGGAAACACCCTCTTTATACAATACTTCTTTTTTTTTCAGGGATGTTTTGCCGATAAAGTACGAAAATGCTCTTGATTTAAACTTCTTCAATAGTGTAATGGTTGTGGTGGTCGGGTGGTGGGTTGGTGTATTTCATGATTACTTTTAAGTTTTAAGTAAGATGTGTGAAAGATAAGGGTTCGTAAAAAGCTTATCAATATAATAAACGGTTGTTCGAGACGATTTCAAGTATCTTAGACGCCTTTTTTGCTTGAATCTGTGTAGATTCAATATGACTAGTATTTTGCGCGTGCCGCGTGGTTGCAAGCAAATGGAATACACTTGAAAAAAGGTGCTGTTGAAAAATTTACAAAGCTCCAAAGAACACTACTGGCTATACAAGACGCAGCGGTATGTGCGTGTCCAATTGTCCATTTAACCACACGCCACTTGAGAACAAAACCGGTTCGAGCGTGGGCTAATTTTATTTATCTCACCTGTGGAGTGCTAGCACTGGACACAGTGCCACCCTCGGGTCCAATGATGTGGACCTCCTGTCGCACGCGCGACACGCAGGCGAGGTAGTGCGGGAAGTCGCACGTCACTATGCGACATACTCGCTCGCCGTTCTCGCCGAGCGTCTCGCCGCCGGGGCCGTGCTCTTGTCGCTCGCGCTGTAGTGCCTCCTGGGTGGGGAAGGTAAGGTTTAGTTTCATTATAATACACATCTACATTATTAGTATGGCCGTGGCGGTCCACTGGCGAGTAACCTTGCTTGCCTGCCGTGCAGGAGGCGATGGTTCGATCTCCATCCAGGCCGACTCGTGCCAATGAGTTTTTCGGAATTTATGTACGATTTGTAACACCACTGGTTTTTCGGTGAAGGAAAACATCTTGAGGAAACCTGCATGCTTCAATTTCGAGGCATGTATTGTACCCACTGTCCATTATAAGTGGCGACGGCGACGGGTTCACTCCCCGTCACACCGGATAGAGTTTCGGTACTACTAGTGAAACGCGGATGTTCTGAGTTTTCAGAATATCTCTGACTACCCCCTTGGGAAATATAGTCGTGAGCATATGCTAAGCTATGCTATGATTGTGTCATATTCATAACTTTACCATAATATTATCTACCTACGTCACAGTATAAGAAAGAGTATCTATTACTAGATACAGTACGGACCATAGAGAAAATAACGCGCTCCCCTGGGGTAGAGATGTTGTATCGAACTGTGCACAGATACTCAACTGGGCCTGACGTCATATCATACACATCTAGCGGGAAGTAGCGTATAACCCTCCCCTCACCCGTTTTTCACCCCCTTTGTTGGCGACAACATTTTCTATAGAAACAAGCCGATATGCCATCTCTTCATACTCTATGGTACGGACACTCCTTTCCTCCCGCCAACTTTTTACCTCACCCCCTCTATCGCCCTCTGGTAACCTCGCACTGGTTACTCGTTACCTACGTAGAAGACTCAAGTTTCAATTTTTTTGGTTCCGCATGTGCTAACGTCATATTGTCAATTTCAAATTTTTTTATGCAGTGTCCGGGCTGTGCCTACGTAATAGACAGACTGATTTTACAGTAATTTCTCACCTGTATCATGGGGTTGTCGTTGTGATGCAGGTAGTGGTCCTGCCACGTCTCGCCGGTGTCAGAGCGAAGGATGACTATCTCGCGCTCGCGGCACGACGCCGTATAGATGGGCACCTCGATTATTACAGGCCTGTTTACATACGACACATTTCATTATACACCGCTAGATAGCCAAGAAAGGTTAAGATACATGCTATCGAAGGTTTATATACATCCTTATTGTTATAGGCCTACCCTCAAGGAGGGTGTATAGGCTCACCACGCGTGCATTGGGTCCGCATATTGGTAGACTTCACATAAGCATCAGAGTTACTTCTTCAGCATTATGCAGGTTTCTTCATGTTTTCCTTCACAACTTGAATGCAGTCGCCATACGTACATACATAATTTAGAAGAACTAATTGCGGGGTCACTCAAAGCATTTTCATGTTGTCTTGATAGACTTTTGGCTTGGTTTGACGAATATATGAATGACCTACGTCTAATTCTATAATTAAGAATGGAAAAGCACAGGCATTGGGAAATCTATACAAATAGGTTTTAGTGGTTATTTGACCTGAAGGAAGGAATTGGCTAAAACAAAAAATATGAATTTTGCAGACTACAAGAAAGCTTCAGTTTTTATTTTCCTTCAGCCAGTTCTATGCTTTAATAGCGCGGTTTATAAGGCTAAGTTAGAATTTGTTACAATTTTATTGTATCAATGAGGTCTATAAATGTAAAGGTACTTACGCCAAGAACTTAGCTCCCTGCGGTTGTAACTCGAGTAATCTGGATGCTAGGGCTTCTCCCTCCATTAGTGGTGGCGGGGCCGCCGCCGGCGCACGACGCGTTGCTGCACTGAAATAGTAATAGAATAAAACAAATTAAATTCTAGCAACTGTAGTTTGTGTTTCATGAAACCGAATTCAATTCTCTGTACAATAGGTAATCATCATCATCATTTCAGCCTTTTTAGGGTTCCGTACCCAAAGGGTGAAAACGGGACCCTATTACTAAGCCTACGTTGTCCGTCCATCCGTCCTACCTATTTCGGGCTGTAACTTTTGAACCGTAACAGCTAGATAGTTGAAATTTTCTCAGATTATGCGTTATTATGGCGGATTTGTTAACAAATAATAAAAATGTCAAAAAGTTTAAAATTAAGGGGGGTTCTCAACAAGAAACTAGTTTTATCAACGTTTTTTCTTCACGCTCTATCGTAAAAACCGTAATACATACAAGCGTCAAACTTAGTGTGATTAATAATAATAATATTTATTCAAATTCAGATTACAAATGATCCATTTGTTAGTTAGATTAATGATTATAGGCAAACTCTACAGAATAACAACAAATACTAAAAACCGGCCAAGTGTGAGTCGGTCTCGCGCCCGGACAAAAAAAGTTTTTTTTTTCTAAGTAATGTTATGTTCTGTGGTGGTATCGTACGGAAGCCTCGGTGCGCGAGTAGCCCGACTCGCCCTAGACCGGTTTTATTTATGCGTCCACTGCTGGACATAGGTCTCCCCCCTCTCCCAAAAGGGAGGTTTTGCCATAATCGCCACGCTTGGCAGGCGTTTGGATGTTAATATACTCGGAGAACGCTATTGTCCATCCGCCAGTTAATACCTTTAGTCGCCTTTTACGACACCCAGGGGATGGGCTGGGGTGGTGCAATATTCTTGGCCGGCACCACACGGCACCACAATAGGTAATATGGTAAGATAATAATTAATAAGTAATAGAGAACAATTATATTAGGACTTATAAGTCCTCTTTACGCGCGGTTTTTTTCGTAAGATTTTTTTCATAAGAGGACTTGTGCCAACTCAAAAATCTTTACTCAAATTACGGGTATCAAATCAACTTATTGATGCCGAATTTTGTTCGCATACATACGTAAACTCTCGACCTTTTCAGTGTGGTCTGAAACCCGGTTACCAATTTTCTTTTAAAGTCGTAGCAAGCAAAAGCCATTGCGGGTCGCACTCTTTATTCATGGCGCCAGGCATCTAGCCTAGACACTCAATACGGGCTATAGAAAGTATACCATATGTGTCAGCGCTATCGTTACAGACAGGCCACAACATATATAAAACCGGTCAAGTGCGAGTCGGGCTACTCGCGCACCGAGGGTTCCGTACCACACCACCACAGAACACAACATTATTAACTTAGAAAAAAAACTTTTTTTGTCCGGGACCTTTAGCGCGAGACCGACTCACACTTGGCCGGTTTTTAGTATTTGTTGTTATTCTGTAGAGTTTGCTCTATAATCACACTAAGTTTGACGCTTGTATGTATTACCGTTTTTACTATAGAGCGTGAAGAAAAAACGTTGATAAAAACTAGTTTCATGTTGAGAACCCCCCTTAATTTTTAAGTTTTTAACATTTTTATTATTACGGAATCCTAAAAATGACATAGCATGGCGCCAGGCATCTAGCCTAGACACTCAATACGGGCTATAGAAAGTATACCATATGTGTCAACGCTATCATTACAGACAGGCCACAACATATATAAAGTGATTGGGTACTATGGCACGCGTCCAAAAATTAATACGGAGCGAAAGTATGTCTATGTTGTAACTAAGATTTATTGGTCGTTGGAAACAGTTTCGGCTGTAAAATATCCACTCTGGATTTGCTTATGTTATTTGACTTATTCCGTTAAGTATACAGGGTGTAACAAAACACCCTAGTAATACTTATGGGGGTGCTTCAGACCATCAAACTGAACAACTTTCACTATGGAGGCAATACCGAGAAAAAATAACAGCTGTTCCATACATTTGAGTCGAGTCGGTTTTGTATGGGACAGCAGATTTTTTTTATTTTTTCTCAGTGTTGCCTCCATAGTGAAATTTGTTCAGTTTGATGGTCTGAAGCAACCCCTTAAGTATTACTACGGTGTTTTGTAACACCCTGTACAAGCTATCTGTAAAAAATGCGAATGTCCATGACCTTGAAAGACCTCTGGCTAACTTTACTTGGCTAAGTATGGTCTACAACTAAAAATTATTTATTAGTAAACTATATCGCACCAACCAAGTCATACAATATCAATCATTTCGAAGCAGCAATTTTACGAAAAACTCAAGAGCACAACTGCCTGACTTTGCTTTAACCGCGTTTTCACGAAATAACTGTCCGACGATATCCTTGTTTGAAGTTTAAATCGCATGTCAAAAAACGATACAACCTAGCATTTTAGATCTGTAATGAATGACTAAGAAAGAAAGAAAGATAATATTTTTATTTGCATACAAAACAAAACACACTGATATAATAGGCTTGTTTCCACTAAGAATAAATCGGATGGCTTTGAGTTTCTAATGATTAACCTTGATAATTGGTAAACAAAAAAACAACTTTTCTATTAAAATAATAAAAGATTAATAAATTTTTTGGAAAATAAAATCGACAAAATGAGGCGTTTAATCACGTGACATTAAACACCAATCAGGAAGCGTGACGTCACGCCTCGCAAAACGAGCGCGAAACGCTATGTTGTGGCTGTCATTTTCGTATAAAGTGAACAGGTTATTTCGAGTTTTCAGCAATTATTGTTAAATTTATACAGTTCGTTTTTAGTTTAATCTTGAAAGATAGGTATAATTTACCATGGAATCAGGATTTAACAAAGCAAACAGCAGTAATTTGCCCAAAATTGACGCCGTTATGCTTGGCAAATTTTTTGCAATGAACGCCGACTTTTGTTCATCGGAATTCCGCAATGTTAAAACTTCTATGTAAGTATTATGTGAAGAACACACAAAGTCTTATTTAATTAGCAGTTACCAGTCAGAGAGTCGCATTTACCTACTGTGGAATGAAAATACTTAACAGATTTTGAGGTTAGCGAACACAAAGTTTTAATAACTTTAACATAATAAATTCATTTCTTTTACGATACATTTATAAATAGATACATCAAGTTATGTTTAATACTTACATCAAAATGATCTTCACAGAAATAAATTGTGGAATCAGTTGATAAAGTAAGCGCATCTTGCCTCCTTGCCATTTTTAACCACTTTCTTCGTATTTGTTTATTGTTTGGAACGTATATGAATAATTTGTTTGGTGTTTTTATCGTTATACTTTTACATTGGGGCACTATACAGTATTTATAATACGAGGAATTCATTATTTATTAAAAAACACAATTGACTGTCATAAACAAACACGGCTACGGCTGTTTCGTTTGCGAGACGTGACGTCATTCAAGACGCCATGACAGTCTTGGCCTTTTTTCGCGGTCAATTTCAAATTCATTTCTAAAAACTCAAAATACTAATGTAAAAGACCTATTTTTCTTAAAATAATATATTTTTGGGGTGAAATAGATGCTAAGCTATAGTTTTAAACTATTTTCAAAATTTTGTCAACTAGCCTATTATATAGAAAAACTAAACTAAAACGTTAAATAAAAACGGACAAGTGCGAGTCGGGCTACCCGCGCACCCACCGGTTCCGTACCACACCACCACAGAACACAACATTATTAACTTAGAAAAAAAAACATTTTTGGTCCGGGACCTTTAGCGCAAGACCGACTCACACTTGGCCGGTTTTTAGAATTTGTTGTTATTCTGTAGAGTTTGCTCTATAATCACACTAAGTTTGACGCTTGTTTGTATTACCGTTTTTACGATAGAGCGTGAAGAAAAAACGTTGATAAAAACTAGTTTCATGTTGAGAACCCCCCTTAATTTTTAAGTTTTTAACATTTTTATTATTTGTTAACAAATCCACCGTAATAACGCATAATCTGAGAAAATTTCAAATATCTAGCTATTACGGTTCAAAAGTTACAGCCCTAAATAGATAGGACAGACGGACGGACATCGTAGGCTTAGTAATAGTTTTCACCCTTTGGGTACGGAATCCTAAAAATGACATAAGACCAGTGTGTGCCGCAGCAGCAAATAGGGTTACGACTCAGCATTATGCTGGGCTCAACAAGCTCAGCACTGATTTTCTGTCGCACCCAAATACCTGAAGTGCTATTGCTACTGCAAATTACTAGTACAGTTCGTAAGTAGTTCTTACCGGCATGTGACTCGAGTGGGGGCAGCACAAGCGGCGGGTGGAACTATGATGCGGACACCACCGCGCCGCTTAGCCTTCATCGCACCACCCCGGGCGTCCACCACGAACGACACCAGGAATCTGAAAAAAAAAAGAGTTGATATTATATTCGAGTTAGTGAAATTAACATTTAGCAGTTTATGGTCAGGGACCTGTATTATCACCACTGGATAGGCTATTCTGTAGAAATAACTGTTAATTCTTTGTGTCCTAGATATGTCACAGAAAGAGGGAAAGGGAAGGGAAGGGGAAGAGGCTTTCATTGTTGGTTGGCCTGTGGAATTATTTAGAATAATTTATTATCATAATTGCAATTAATTATGTTTGCTGATTATTTGTTACACAATGATTTCCCTTACGGAGCGACTTAGTCTTTAAGACCAAGCTCTTTAAATAAAGATATTTAAAAAAAAGAGGGAAAGATTCTTGACTTCCAGGTCTAGCATAGACGTGACAGATATCGCTAGAATCTGAGCCTTACCTACCTTATACTTATCTCTACACAAGAGCCTTTGATTAAATTAAAATCCGAAGATAGGTGATGTTCTTGCATTACGTACTCGAACAATGGATCTGATTTTCATGTACTTACGAGTGAAAATGACGCGTGATTTTTACAACAAGTTAAAGCACATCATTGATATAAATAAACAAATTGAGAGCAGTATGACGCAAATAATATACAAAGTGTATGTATAAGTAAGTCAGGTGGCTAATATACAGACAACAAGTAGTAAAAATTCCATCAATTGACTACAGATAGTTAATTGAATTAACATGTTGAACTCGCCGCGCCGCACCGTGTGCGGTGCTTCGTTATATTTTTGTTCATGAATGAAGTCACGCAAGGTATGGAAACCATTTTATGTTGCTAATCAAACCAAATTCGTACTGTATATTACATTAATATTCTATTCAGGGTCCTTCTTAATATGCTGGCACTTTATTAAGGGGATGATCAGACTGTCAAACAGAACAACTTTCTCTGTGGGAGCAACATCGAAATCGTGAAAAAAAAAATCTGCTGTGCCATACATTTGGCTCGACTCAAGTAGGTTTGCAGTTTAGTATGGAACAGCAGATTTTTTTTCGCGATTTCGATGTTGGTGCCATAAATAAAGTTGTTCAGTTTGACGGTCTGATTATCCCCTTAAAAAAGTGTCAGCATATTAAGAAGGACCCTATAATATACTATGTTTTTCTGTCTGTCTGTCTGGAGCCTATAGTTAATCGAAATTGATAATTACTTATTTTTAAAAGCAATGTACCTAACTCTTTTTTATTAGACTCTCGAGCTGTTTTGCCCAATGCAGAATGTCCTGCTTCACTTTACTGCCTGTGGTATTGTAAACTAGACTCTATCGTCATATACATACAGACCCGATATCGAGCGGTTGTCGGTCGATGGTGGCGACCTTCCCGTCATTGTTGCTGGGCCACAGGTGACCATCGGTGACGCTGTCTTCGAGCGGCTTCGCCCGATGCAGCGTGTGTCCGTTATATTATAAACTAGACTCTATGATCATATAGATACAGACCCAAGGTCGAGCGACTGTCGTTAGATGGTGGCCACCTTCCTGTCATTGTGGCTGGGCCACAGGTGACCGTCGGTGATGCTGTCTTTGAGCAGCATGGCCCGATGCAGCGTCTGTTCGTTATATTGTAAAATAAACTAGACTCTATTATCAAATAGATACAGACCCGATATCGAGCGGCTGTCGGTCGATGGTGGCCACCTTCCTGTCATTGTTGCTGGGCCACAGGTGACCGTCGGTGATGCTATCTTCGAGCGGCTTCGCCCGATGCAGCGTATGTCCGTTATATTACATACTAGACTCTATTATCATATAGAAACAGACCCGATATCGGGCGGCTGTCGGTCGATGGTGGCCACCTTCCTGTCATTGTTGCTGGGCCACAGGTGACCATCGGTGACGCTGTCTTCGAGCGGCTTCGCCCGATGCAGCGTGTGTCCGCTATATTGTAAAATAAACTAGACTCTATTATCATATAGATACAGACCCAATGTCGAGCGACTGTCGGTCGATGGTGGCCACCTTCCTGTCATTGTTGCTGGCCCACAGGTGACCGTCGGTGATGCTATTTTCGAGCGGCTTCGCTCGATGCAGCGTCTGTCCGTTATATTGTAAAATAAACTAGACTCTATTATCAAATAGATACAGACCCGATATCGAGCGGCTGTCGGTCGATGGTGGCCACCTTCCTGTCATTGTTGCTGGGCCACAGGTGACCGTCGGTGACGCTGTCTTCGAGCGGTTTCGCTCGATGCAGCGTGCCCGCTTCGCTATTCATGTAGCGGTATTGCTGTTGCTGCTGGATTGGGCACTCCACTTCCCCTGCAATGGATTGGGAATGTTGGTCCGCCTGATTGTTTGGCCATCGCCTTAAGAGGGCTATTCGAGCTCAGTGGCGCCCTCGTCACAATACTAAAGATTTCTCAATAAAGAAAGCCTAAATTAAAAAAGTGCCCAATAGATAAACTACAAAAGCCTTCAAGCCATTGTTATACAATACTTTTATAGGTTCTAAACATTCCACTTTTAGATGATTTCGAATAAAAACAAAAGCGGCCGTTTTTTTTCTTTTTTCAAAATTTGTATGTTTAGACCTTTAAAAAACCTATAAAAGTATTCTATGAAAATAGCTTGAAGGCTTTTATAGTTTATCTATTGGGCGCTTTTTTAATTTAGGCTTTCTTTATTGAGAAATCTTTATTAATGTGACGCCACTGAGCTCGAATAGCTCTCTTAAAAACCGTCAACTAAAAAAGTACCTATCAATCTAAATAATAATGAAAATGTTTTAGGTAGAAATAAAAATAAGATAGCATTCTCTTATTCGAGACTGCGACTTTTGTTATCTAAATTATATACACCCCGATTTAGAAACAACAGTAGGAGTACCTACCCCACATATTCAGCTGTTATCAATCCACATCTGAGGTCAAGGCCCACACTTATGCAACCTACACGGTCAATCTATTCATACGATCACAATCTATACAGTTCTAGAAATGGCATCATGCGCATTAAACGTATGAAGTCAGTTTATTTAACTTTTATTATACTGAACTCTTGTTCACCAATTTATTTAAGTATTTAACAGGTTTTGGTAGGTGACATCACAGGGCATTCTAGGTTAGATACAAAAGACGCCGAACTTAGGCCCTAAGGTTTAGGACGTCAGAGATAGAATTGCTGGATTAAAGTGGCAGTGGGCAGGGCAGGATACGTGGTTAGAAGAACGGACGGCAAATGGAGCAAAGCCTTGACCCAGTAGGGGCAGAGATCTGGCAAGAGAGGAGTGGTTCATCCAGCAGCAAGGTGGGCTAATGATATTACAAAGACGGCTGGAAAGTCTTGGATGCGACTGGCACAAGACAGGAAAGAAAGGCATAATGGGGAGGAGGCTTATACCCTGCAGTGAGTACAAGAGCTGATGATGATGATGACAACTATCAGACTACTACAGATTTGAATCTACACCTGTGAAAACTGAAGGTATTCGCACCATCTGATTGGTTGATTAAGATGATACAATTCGAAATACTAACCACTTAAAGTCAATGAAATATTTCAGAAACAATCTAGAAACTAATCTATGCTTGTATGCTGTCAGATTTTCGCTAAAATGTGCAGTTTTAAAGTTACAGTGATTCAAAGATTTCCCTACAAATAAATCCTAGAATTGAAACTGTATATTTTATTGTTATTTCTGATAATTTACACATTAATAAACTTTAATATATTATTAAATATTCGTACTGGTTAGTATTGAAAATACAGGGTGTAACAAAACACCCTAGTAATACTTAAGGGGGTGCTTCAGACCATCAAACTGAACAACTTTCAGACTAACGTTCGTTTTTATAGAGCGCGTTCCGAAGTATATCCCATTAATATTGTGGCTTCTCTCTTGCATGCTTGCGGCCACGCCCACAAACTCATTCAACATCCTTAACACTTGGAACATGATCTCACTGAACGGAAAATCTGCATAGATGCCAAGATCATAAATGTAAGAATTAAATGGGATAATAGCTCACCTCCTTCGTCCTCAGAGTCGCTCATGAATGTATCCTGCATCAACTCAGGCGCAGCCACGCGGTATTTACCCTCCAAACCACCTGTAACAAGATAATTATACTGTTTAGCATGATTAATTTAAGAATAATGTAGCTTAAGCAAAAGTAAGTTATAGTATATAGTCTATAGGCCTTTGCCCTTTAGTGAGCTAAGGGCCCTAGATCTCACTGCAGGGCAAAGGTATTTTCTAGGAATAAGGGTAAGGGGAAAATTAAAGGTGAGGACTTTGCCCAGCAGTGGGATGAAACAGGTTAGGAAAAAAAAAGGGTAATAGGGAGTGGGCCATACTCCTCAACCCGTTGTATTGTCCCTTAGTATTTAGTGGAAAGTGTTGTGAATGCAAAATATTTCATACTTTGAGGAAAGCTTGAGCATTTTCAATTAATAGTTCAAGATTTGTTTTTCCTTCAACCACAGAATAGGTAATAGAATCTTCAACATGAGACTTAGTTTATTTCTTGCAAAATAATGATTCCTGTCAAACATGACCATAAACCTTATCCCTTAGTCGGCTTGTGCGACACCAATGTGAAGACCATAAACCTTATCCCTTAGTCGGCTTGTGCGACACCAATGTGAAGAAATAAGGTGGCCCATTCTAAGCTGGGAATCACGCGGCAACTGTACTGATTCTATAACATTTACCCTAATAAGAAATTTATTTAAAGCTTGCCAAACTTTTCAGTAAAATTTAATTTAATTTAACTCGAGCACTATACGACCTTGATTGAAAAATGAATGACTGAAAAGGTCAATCGGATGACGTAAGACCAGGCGGAACTAAAAGGTAGTATATGTAGTAACAAGTTGCATGTTTCAAACGATAGAATTAGCAAAAGTAGCCAGTGAGTCTTCGAAAATAAAGTGTTATTTACTTTTCTAACGAAAATAGCCTTGACTGACTAAATACAGGAATATATTTCTATGATATTCTGTAATTTTACGAATTAGCGATGGTGGTAGAACATAAAAATAGTGTGTTATGTTATGTATGATTGATTTGTGGTGTAGGTATGTACTCAGTTAAAGTGTTTATTTTGTTTATCAAAGAGATATGATTTTTTTTAATGCAAGTTTGATTTTTTATCGATATTTAACTATTGGTCCCGTAGCTATTCAGTTTCATGGTTAAAATCAAGGTTAAAATCAATGACATTAGTAAACAACTTTGATCTAAGGTTAAAATAACCCTTAAAAATTTCAGCAAATGACAAAAATATACCTTTGACTTTTTAAAGAGGAACCATGAGTTTAAAGTTTAAAGCAAAGGAAAAACGACGTAATTTCGTTGAAGTGTGACCTCATCTACACCAAAATGAGGCCTTCTCTTCATTCATACCAATTAACCATTCATAATGAATTTTACAATTTCAAACCATGATCTCTACTAGCCCTGTCTAATTAACGTGAAAGCCGTAACGTGTCGAAGGGACAAAAAACTTTCCTTAGAAAGTGTTAGTCAACCGATTCCGAAGAATAAGGAAGTCCATACATTTGTATGGCCACACGCCTTGTACGCTCACTTGCATACAAAATCAGGAACAACTACGGGTGAGTGAGATAGTGATGATATTTGTATGTAATATTATATTTGCGTCTCGCTTAGGAGGTGACAAAAATGGTGAAGTCAGTGCATCGTTTGCATTTCGACTAAATAACAGTTAGGTTCGTTGACAGGGAATCAAGTGAGATTCGACTTCGAGGGGACAATGACGAGGTCGCCACGCTTAATGATATTGTTTCACGAAGCGATACATTTTTAGTATCATTGTTTTCTGTTTTTTCCCCAGGGTAATTAACCTGGGTAACAGGCTGGGTAATTTTTTTAGATCACTGGTATTTTCAGGGATGGTCCAGATGACCAACTATAACTATGGGAGCAACACCGAAATCGTAAAAAATCTGGTGCACCAATTAGCATCGGTATCTACGCGACCTAATCTCATCAGGTCAACATCTCTGATATCCATACCGTATGTCTACTGTTATTAGACCTGAATCCTACTCCTTCCCTGATGGTAGCGGTTTCTATTTCCATCTGATTCAATATTCTACTTTCGTGTCAGTATATCGCATGGCAATCGCTCATGCTGTAATTTAAAGATTAACCAGTCAATGGTGTAATAAATTGAGGCTTACAGCCCAGGATGCGTCAGATCAATTGTGATGTTTCCAATTACATAGTTTACAAGATCGGTAACGTATTAGGACTGTACCTACTAGATAATATTTATTTCTGTTATCATCATACCTATCCATGGTCTTTTAATAAATTATATTGCTACGAACTGCCAAAAAACAGAATGACGATTTGATACTGATTGAATCCAGGTTTCGTCACTTAGGAAGGTACAGATCAGATTCAGTAAGGACCAGAGCCAGCACTGTGTCACACCAGCACTGAAGCTGTCCCATACAAAACTGCCGTACCTACCCGACTTAAATGTCCAATACATTTAATATGTATGGGACGGACAGCTGATTTTTTTTTGCGTTTTCTGAGTTAGGGTCGTCCAGGTTAGTAAAAGTTGTTCAGTTTGATGGTCTGAGTTCACCGTTTCAGTTTGCGGAGGGCTGTCCCTTACACCTTGTTTATCTTTTGTAAGTCGCTGTCCTAGTTGAAATCGGCAATGAAAAATCATCATCAACTGCTAAATGTATGGACAGAAAGCAGAAGTAAGACGAAATTAGTAAAAAAAATGCATTCTTAAATTAATCAAATGAACAACATCAAACCGTCCGGCACAAAACGGCATCTTACGTAGTGCACATGCAGTTTATTCCTTTCATCCCCAATCAAGACCTAACCAGTGTACAATCCTATTATAGTGCACAAATGAATACTGACACGATTTCAATCTTGCGGCCATTGTGGCACTAGGGCATGCGGTTCTCGGAGGCAAATTAGATTATCCTACAAGTGATCTTGGGCACTAGCTTCATTGAAGTAGGTTGTTTATGAAAATAGCACTCTAATCTAATACTCATTGCATCCAGTCCAATACACAAACAATTTTGTTTATGAAACGATGAAGATATTTAGGAATATCTTTTTTGCCTTCCAATAAGCTCACAACTTTATTTCCGTTTGGACTGGACAGAAACATAGCTACAACTGTGTATCAACTAACTTTAGAAAATGCAGTTGCTTAAAAGTTCAGTTTTAGCACATTGAGGATTCCTTTTGCTAAAGATACCTTTGTACTTAGTGGTTCGTTTCGTGGTACGCCACCCTCAGAATGAGACCATCTTATATTTTCTACGCACCGGGAACCTCAAACTCAGTTTTCGTAGTATAATATAGGTACTACCTACTATAGAGACTGCCTACAGCAAAATCGTAGATATAGTAGTGTTGTTGATTAAGCTAATCAATAAATTGCCAGGGTCGCCGTTGAAATATAAAGTTGCTTCCAACTAAGTAGTTATCTTCAATGGACTTTTCAATCAGCTGTCCAAACTGTGAAAGCACAAAACGATTATCGTAAAACATATTGAGTTATATGATTATATGCAATGCATTATTATGATTATTATCTTTTAGTTACAAAATGGACTCGTGTAACAATCCTTTTTAGTGTGAGGAAATGTTACAGGAGCCCGAAAATAATAGGAAATTTCCTTCAGAGCTGCGGGTTCCCGCTGTGGGATTGCATCCCCCAATCAAAATATACAGGAGTGGTGGGTTAAATGTCGAAAAATATATATTTGAGATAAAGATATGGTTATAATTAACTCACAATAAACTAGAAAGAAAATGTGTTTCACAGGAGGTAGTTAGTGTTTTTCTTTTTCAATAACATGAAGTCATCATCCACACTAGGTCATTTGCACAAAGAATGTTGCTAATTTAAAAGAAAACGTAAGCGCATGACATCATGAAACACGGTGTTCAAAGTATGTCCTTATTCAATGGTCCATTATAATATTGCATAATCGTCAATTTATCACAATGTGCCGCCTGGGCTCGCTCGGCCAATTGACTCCGAATCACCTGACTTCTTGACTCTTGACTCATCAGTGACGAAATCTCACTTTGTTTTTTTTACATCGTCAGGTCGTGATTGTTATCAGTTAATGATAGGAGCTAATGGGTTGAAGTGGCAACAGTCAAATGGTATCAAATCTTGATGAGATAAAATTGTGTTCGTAAAGGGGTACTTATTTAGGCCAGTCCTTCTGTTAATTAAACTTATTTCTGAATTTTTTGATAATCTCATCTTATGTCCCTGGCTGCCTAATTGTTTTATTCAATTAGGTAAAATAAATAAAAATAACTTTATTTGCATCTTAAGGTACAATTCGAAAAAAAAACAGTGCCTAGCTCCCAAACTAGGATAACAACAACCCGTGCTAGGTAGGTACAACCCGGGCGAATTAACTAGGCACCTGGCTCGCTGGTGGCTCGGAATTTGACACCCCTCCTGCTACCCCCCCGCGGGACCCCGCCGTTGCTATGCTAGGCCGTAGCATAGCATTTCAGTTACTGTTGCACGTGTCCCTGCGCTTTAGCATTTTCGAGTTAGTCTTTCCGAGTTTTCCGAGTTTTTTATTCCGAGCCACGTGCGAGCCAGATGCCAAGTTAATTCGCCCGTGTTGTACTACATAAATTCGTTCCTAATAAATAATATTTTTCTTACAAGATGCATGCAACCAACCTCTTCGTTTTAACGAGGATTCATGGGGCGAGGTAAGAGTGCATCGATTGATTGAAAATAAAATGAAGATAAAAATCTATTCATACAATAAAACTGGAGTCGCACAGTCTATAAAATTAGAAGTTCAATTACCTTATGTGCTTCTAAAAATGTTCAGTCTAATTAGGTTAATTTGATCTATGACTTTATGTTGTTACTTAATTTCAGTGCAGGGCACGGACCTCTAACGAATAAGCGCAAATATATTATGTAAGTGGGTGTTAGGGTAAACATTTGCACTACTTTAAGGGGTTATTGTACACATGATACTGAATAACTTTCCCTAAGATACATAAAGGAAATTCGCAAAAAAAAATTGGGAATTTCCTATAGGTTTCTTAGGGAAAGTTGTTCAGTATCATGGATACAATCACCCCTTAAAGTAATGCAACTGTTTACCCTAACACCCTGTATAATTGCCACACATGTCTGCACGATCATAGGGCCCTTTATAGCACGTGTAGCAATCATTGATTCTATTGCTTGTTTATCTCACCACGTACAGTCACCAGCAGATATATCGTAGCAAATAAGGTGGTCACATATTTCTAAGCAGTTCTAATTTTCAATAATTTCTTTACTCATAGTCAATCAAAAATATAGGAACGCCTAGAACATCAAATATATCGACGCAGTCATGGTGGCCATAAACATCTGAACAGTTTCGGATAAAAAACCTTACTCCGTGTAAAACATTACATGTTAATTTTAAATAACATTGTAAATAAATTATTGAAAATTCGCTGTTCACATATTTATGACAAAATACACGTTTAGATATAATTGGTAAAATTTACTGTAAATAATTTAATGAAAATTAGCACTGCTCAGAAATATTTGGACACCTTGTATGCTACGATACATCTGATGGCGACTGTACCTACGTACGTAACGTACGTATTTACGGCGCAATTACAAGTCGAGTGGTAGAATTTTTGAATCACCGGCCCAATAATAGGTTTGCTCTAAAAATATTGTCTGACATAATATTGGATTAAAAGCTTTGTTCTCAGCATGAGATGCGAAGTGGGGTGCGTAGTTTTATTTAGGTTTGAATCTGGTAATGCGCGAAATGACCGTAGCATGATACTCGCAATAGGGCTAGAAGGCTACCTATATCAGGCCTTTTATCTCGTTCGTTCGCGCGCAATAAAATGAAAGCGCGTTAATGCTACATCACGCTGCCATGCTACGGCCACTGGTGTTAATATCTGTTCGTAACACAAACTATTAAAACATTATTTTCTTAATATTAGGTATCTACAGGGTGTAACAAAATTAAAATTTTTTAAATGACTAAAAAGCTACTGAACCGATTTTAATGAAACAAAGCTAAGAACACTCCCGCAAAAATTAGCTATGTATTAAAAAAAACCGCATCGAAATCGGTCTACCCGTTTGGCTGCTACGATGCCACAGACAGACAGATCCACAGACAGACCGACATAGGCGTCAAACTTATAACACCCCTCTTTTGCGTCGGGGGTTAAAAACACCCAAGTAATACTTAAGGGGGTGCTTCAGACCATCAAACTGAACGTTGTTGGCCCCATAGTGAAAGTTGTTCAGTTTGATGGTCTGAAGCACCTCCTTAAGTATTACTAGGGTGTTTTGTGACCCTGTATATTTTATGTTCACATGCCATACTTTCCGATTGGAATAGAACGTATTGGAGTAAGTACTAGACACGACTTTTCTCCTATCTTTCCGATAACTTCGATCTTTAATTTGGTCTGAAAGCCTGGGCTAGTCCAATCTATGAACTAATAAGTGAAAGTATTACGAAGGTAGTAGGTAGGGTGGCCAGCCAGCTAGATTTTTAGGATTAAGATTGGATTCTCTGGATTTTTTAAAAGATGTCGATATCTTAAATATTGATGATACAAAAATATTTTGGTTCTTTTTATTGCAAAATGCAATACAGGATGTAAGTGACGGTCTAGCAAATACTGAAACGGTGAACTCAGACCATCAAACTGAACAACTTTCACTATGTAGCCTACATCAGGAAACGCGAAAAAAAATCTACTGTCCCATATAAAACTGACTGAAATGTATGAGACAGCTGATTTTTTTTCGCGTTTCCTGAACACACCTACATATGAAAGTTGTTTAGTTTGAAGGTCCGAGTTCAGCATTTCAGTATTTGCTAGGCTGCCACTTACACCCTGTATATAAGACAAAAACACCATACCTAATCATTATCCAGCGCTTTCACGAATAAGAGTGAAATGTAGCGAAAAAGATGCTATAGGTACACACACCTACATTTTTGCCATCTCCTATCGGAGGTTGGCTATCATTCGACTGCAGCCCTGAATTAGTGAGGTGGTATTTATATTCCGTGTCACAGTCTGCACTCTGGCACGGATCACTCTCTTGTGGTATGTAGAGTCCGTTTAGACCCTAAGAAAATTCACTCCTCCAAAAGCATAGGCAAAAAGTCAATAGACATTTCCAAAACCAAAGATCCCGAGGCATTGGAACTCTTTGCAATAAAGGCGAGACATGAAGTCGCTACTTGGGACGTCGAAGGATCGATAGAGTCAGAGTGGCAAAATATTAAGTCCCTTCTCACAAAATCGGCTGGCGAGGCCTTTGGTTACTCTAGGATCAATTCCCCGGACTGGTTTCGGGAAAACATAGATCAGCTTCAGCCTCTCATGGACTCCAAGCGTCAAGCTGCTACCAGCTACAGACTGAATCCCTGTGAAAACACCCGAGCCGTTCTCAAGTCAGCTAAGTCGACCCTTCAGCGAATGAGTCGTAAATTCGCCAACTCCTATTGGGTTGAGTTATGCAACAGTATCCAGCACTGTGCGGCTAATGGTAATATGTCAGGGGTTTACACGGGGATAAAGAAGGCACTTGGGCCAGTCCCGAAGAAAACAGCTCCGCTGAAGGAAGTCGACGGTTCAGTGATTGCGGACAGAGGTCGTCAACTGAATCGCTGGGTGGATCACTACACTGAGTTGTACTCACGTCCAGTAGACATAAGCTCAGTTGCAGTAAACGGAATTCCCGAATTGTCTACTTGGACCGAACTCGATGATCTTCCCACCGTGCGTGAGCTTGCCAATACTGTTAAGCAGCTTAAGCCTAGGAAAAGTCCAGGAAATGACGGCATAGTAGCGGAGGTAGTAAAGCTCAGGTGTATCCTACCAGTACTTCACAATTTCCTAGGAAAATGTTGGGAGGGGGAGTACGTCCCTCAGGATATGCGCGATGCAAATATTATCACCCTATACAAAGGCAAAGGTGACCGCGGTGACTGTAATTGCTACCGTGGTATATCTCTCCTAAGCATCGTAGGTAAGCTTTTCGCTAGAGTCATTTTGACTAAACTGCAAAAACTTGCCGAGCGCATCTACCCTGAGGCACAATGCGGATTCCGCTCCCAGCGTTCCACCACTGATATGATTTTCACGCTACGTCAACTACAAGAGAAATGTAGAGAGCAAAATACTTCCTTGGTTGTCGCTTTTGTTGACCTAAATAAGGCATTTGACACTGTCAGTAGGGAGGGTCTGTATGTTGCGCTTGTAAAGATTGGATGTCCGCCTAAATTACTGAAGCTGATAAAGTCCTTTCACGATAATATGAAGGGCGCCGTTGTCTTCGATGGCAACACATCTGCCGTCTTTGATATGCGAAGAGGGGTCCGTCAGGGATGTGTCTTGGCGCCAACATTATTCGGCATATTTTTCTCCCTGCTTATAAAAATTGCTTTCGGTGACGCCGTACAGGGTGTTCATTTTCACACCAGAGCGGACGGCAAACTCTACAACACCAGTCTCTTAAAGTCTCGCCTTAAACGCGATGACTTGCATCTGGACAGTTTGCTCTTTGCTGATGACGCTGCCTTTGTTGCAAAAACCCCTCAAGAGCTGCAGGTTCAGCTGGATAAATTCTCTCGGGCATGTTCCTTGTTCTGCATGTCGATTAATGTGAAAAAGACCGTAGTATTAGCGCAAGGGTTTGACCATAGAGCGACTATCTTGTTGGACGGTGCGCCTTTGGAAGTTGTGGACAAGTTTTGCTATTTAGGATCGACAGTGACGAGCAATCTCGGTCTCAGCGACGAGATCAGCATTCGCATCGGCAAAGCGGCTACGACGTTTGGGAAGCTAAGTACAAGAGTGTGGGATAACAAATATCTAACAGTCAGGACAAAGATGCTTGTTTACCAAGCATGCGTCTTGAGTACACTCTTGTACAGTGCTGAAACCTGGACGTCGTATGCAAAGCAAGAACGTCGCCTAAATAATTTCCACATGCGCTGTCTTAGAAGTGTACTAAAAATCACATGGAAGGATAGGGTAACGAACGAGAGAGTTCTTCAGATTGCACAGCTTCCCAGTGTCATTGCCATGCTTAAGCAGAGACGTTTGCGGTGGCTGGGGCATGTGCACCGTATGAACAAAAATCGTTTGCCCGGGAGAGTCATGCTGAGTCAAGTAGCCTTCGCTAAACGTAATGTCGGAAGACCCATGTTACGTTTTAAGGACTGCGCTAAGCGCGATATGGTGTCTTTTAAAATTGACCACTCGAAGTGGGAATGCCTTGCAAGCGACAGGGACGAGTGGAGGAAGGAAATAGCTGACGGTCGAACAGCCCACGATGAAGTCTGGTTCGAATCTCTGGCCGTAAAGCGAGCAAAAAGGCACAGGGATGAACAAGCTCCTGCACCAACCGACACACAGCACAAATGCCGTAAATGCGGCAGGCATTGCCGCTCCCGAATCGGCTTATATAGCCACGAACGTCGGTGTCTTAAGCAAACAGACGCTGTTTGAAACATCTATTTAGATGAAACAAGGCCGTTGATGATGATTTATATTCACACAGGTTCTTAAGCCAGGAAGTCCTTCTTCTATCAGACAGTCGTCTGCCTAAGATGTTCCTTTTCAAAATAATCTGGAGAAGTTGGTATTTTTCACTTCTCATAATGTGACCCAGGTAGTTTCGGAGTTTTTATGCTTTTTAGGATTTCTTCCCTCTTATTTCATCCTCTGCAGGAACGTTGCTAAATTCTCTGTTACGTGAAGAGAAAGAAATATTATTTGACTACACTGAGAACGTGTACAAATTAAGTTTATTAACGGTCTATTAATTTGTCCGAAATAGTACATTACTGCAGAGGCCAGCAACAGAGGCATTGATGGACGAACGTGTAAATGTGGGCCGAGGCGAAGCCGAGGCACACATACGTAAGTCCATCAATGCCTAGTTGTGGCCAAGGCTTGTATAGTACTTTTCTCAAACAATGCGCGGAAATTAAAACAGTTAATTTTCTCAAATAATTCGCAGAAATTAAAACTCTTTTCAAAATCAATGACGAACAACGAACAAAAATTTGTATTTTTTTTTTCAATAAACAGCTTTCTATTTGCAAGTCAGTTCGAAATTTAAATAAAACCTTTGATGAGTTACCTCCTTGGTCGCCATGTTTCGGAGAAAAAGATCGTTCCATTTTTAAATTACACGACAGATATGAGTTTACTATGTAATTTATTTGGCCGCTAAACACGACAGATATGGATTTTCAATTTTCATACAAACATTGCCGGCCGCTGCGCGCATGTATTTGGCCAGTACAGCAATTTCGATTTATCTCGAAGAAGGTTGTCAAAATAATGCTCACATTTCCAAGCATGTTTGAGAAATAGTACATTACTGCCGCGGCCAGCAACAGAGGCATTGATGGACGAACGTGTAAATGTGGGCCGAGGCGAAGCCGAGGCACACATACGTAAGTCCATCAATGCCTAGTTGTGGCCAAGGCTTGTATAGTACTTTTCTCAAATAATGCGCGGATATTAAAACAGTAAATTTTTTAAAATAATTCGCAGAAATTAAAACTCTTTTCAAAATCAATGACGAACAGTGAACAACAATTTGTTTTTTTTTTTCAATAAACAGCTTTATATTTGCAAGACAGTTCGAAATTTAAATAAAACCTTTGATGAGTTACCTCCTTCGTCGCCATGTTTCGGAGAAAAAGATCGTTCCATTTTTAAATTACACGACAGATATGAGTTTACTATGTAATTTATTTGGCCGCTAAACACGACAGATATGGATTTCCAAACAACATTGCCGGCCGCTGCGCGCATGTATTTGGCCAGTACAGCAAATTCGATTTATCTCGAAGAAGGTTGTCAAAATAATGCTCACATTTCCAAGCATGTTTGAGAAAAAGGCATTGTGTATCTGGTAGCCCTATTCAACGCAAAGGAATGATTGTTTCCTCGATTACATCAATTTTATTATAAGAGGACGACAAAATATTATTTGACTGGACTGGAAATCGTGTGTACGATAAGTCGGAGCATTTATTGGTCTATGAGTTTGCCCGAAAAGGCATTGTGTATCTAGCAGCCCTATTCAAAGGTACTTCATCTACCTAAGGAGCGGCGCGGTAGCAGGTTGACATCATCGGCGAATCAGAAGTCGCTTAATGCATCTGTTTGCTTGCTATGTTTGTCTCACTGAGTTGCATGTTAATGGCTGTTTTCCTACGTTAATGTTTTGCCAATCGGCTACCTACGCATGTCGCGCAAATTATACTCGAATATAATTGTTATAATTATATACCTTTTAAAGAAGCTAAGTAAGTACATGCATACATAATGTCACGAACTTCTTGCCCTGTCGTTTGTCATCTCATATGCAATGCAACAAGGCAGCAGATGTATCAAGGTTCTTTTAGCTTTTAGGTGTCATTAGTACCTATTATAGTTTTTTATTTTTCTTCAGAAGGAAAAGGCAATGGGTCTTAGCCATACAGTCAAGTTTTCTATTTGTTTCCACTACATTTCAGTATTTGCGTGACAAACGGTGATATTGATGGAGCGTGCGATACGAAGAAATTGAGTGTTTACATCGATATTGGTAAGGTACCTTGATTGAATGAATGAGAATGAATGAAAAATCTTTATTGTCACAGCCAGTCTTGTTTGTCGTTGTTGATTCTTTTTAAGTATTGAGGATATTTTGATCATCACATCATACAGACTATTCAACGTTTTGTAGCGCGCCTTGGGATTGGAAGAGGCCTATGTTCAGTAGGGTGGTCCACGTTTGTATGGGGAAAATTCAAACTCGACCTAGAGGGCAGGCCACCCCTTCATTTTGTTACACATGTCTATAGTATCATATCCATAAAGTTTCAAAAAGATATCTATACTAGAAGGGGATGCTCATCGCATCGAAATTATTTACGAAATTACTAACTATAATAAATACCAGGAAATTGATAAAAATACAAAATAGATGGAGTAAAGTGATTTTTTTCTATCAAGGAACACTAAATAACAAAAAAAAAATAGTTTTCTTTATTTCCAATAGCATTTACAAGTAAAGTTTTGGTCGTTTCGGTGGATATAATCTTCCTGTCGTGTTCCACCATAAGTAGAATTATTGGCTTTTCTTCTTCGTTCTTGGTGAGAAGTTTATGATATTATTCAAATACTTTGACACTTCTCTCAACTGTATCGTTAACGACACGCAGGTTTTTAACTCGCTCTTGGCCTTGTAAGTATTTAAAGTCCTCGTGCCGAATCTCTAAAGGTAATTGCAAGAAAAAGCCTGTCAAGGAGAGTGTTTGCGATATTCTTTTGTATGCAAAGGCTCCGAGAGATGGCTGTATTGTTAAAGTTGCAGAGTTAGGTGCCTTTTTACCAAGCGAGAGCCAGCTTCAGTTATAATCCCTTCAACTATTGCTGCTTTCTCAATAGGAGTCACTTTGTCGGAAAATAAAGCAAGGCCTATTAGTTCGTCGGTCAAGTACCACAAGGGACGTTCCAAGACAATCCTTGCAGCCTTTGCAATGTCTGAATTGATAGCTTCATATGCTACGAGGCCTTTCCACATCTGTAGATCATTGTCTGATGCTTCAGCTGCCACAGGAGCTTCAACCCATGCTGTGGTGTAAATCTGCGCGCCAAACTTGACAAAATGAGAGCTTTTTCTTCTCTTTTGGTCAGCTTAAGCACATTCTGATCTCTAAACATAAAAATCTTGTAGGTATACAGCAATTTTCCCATCCAACGTGCATAAAGTATTTGGCCCAGAGGATCGCAAATGAATCTTATTAACTTTTTTGTTTAGAACAAGGATGGTGAAATCTTTTGATTTCACCGTCCTTGTTCTGAACAAAAAAGTTACGCACTTGCTTTTTTCTCCAGCTACCGCTTCCGCAAGAACTTCAAGAGTACTTTGAGCAAATATTTCTTTATCCAGATCTATATCAAGCCCTTTATAATTTTCACGGGAATAATTCTGCCAAACTTCTCTAAACATTTTGAACAAAGGAATCTCCTTAGAGCTCGATGAGCCAAAACACAAATTAAATACTTTGCTAGTATTATTTCCAGCATTATGATGACGACAAGCAACCTATAATAGGTTGCATGTGTGCTACATGCTCCGTTTCGAACTCCTGTGTTGGCCGAAGTTGTATCAAAACTCATGCCTTTTGCCAGATCTCAACTAATTCTTCTATAACTGAATGCGCAGAAATTCTTTTGTTTTTTATAAGCTTTAAGAACTCTTGAAATCGTCGGACTACTTGTTGAAGGGTTGGAAGCTAATTCAATTGAGAAATATGTTTCAATTTTCGAAAACCAATAAGGAAAATTTCATTTATTTATTTAGCGAAGAGGAGGCCATTTTCAAGCAATTTGTATGCAGCTTCACACAATTTCTCAACACTTTTAGCGTCTAAAAGTCACTGGATATATTTGAAGAATCACTTTAAGTTTATTTTATCTTGTCAGAAGTCACTACAACACGTAAATCATGCCTTATAACATAAGGCGCACGTGACTGTAATTTCATTGAAAAAAAAAATTTACACTCCGTGAGCACCCTCTTGCACTTGACCTAGGAAGTTGAAATTTTATGTCAGTAATACTATAGGTATAGGTAACAAAATGGGGGGATGGCCCATACAAAAATCGAGAAATGAATTTTTTGGACCACCCTAATGTTCAGTAGTGGACGAGGACAGGCTATAATGATGGGTAATATGACCCACTATCATCAACATCATCTAGCTATCACGTACGCAGCATAAGGATATTAGAAATTGAGTCAAATAACAATACACATGATCATCCTTGCATTAGGAATGACCCGGTTGGTGTTTCGAAATTTCGAATCCCGGTTCGGTTATCATGGATGTTACCTACATGTTTGCTTCGATGTTATATGGTTTTAAGCTTACGTTTGTGATCATTAAAATGTATGTATCTAGATCGTTATTTATTTATTTACATGCCGTTCGAAACCCGATATGCTTTAAATAAAAAAGCTAGGTTAACCACTGGTTTGCTATTAAAAAACCCTTCAAGTCCTCCCATTAGTAACATAACACTAAAATTCAAAGCGGTAAGGTACTCCATTTAAAACAGAAGCATAGAGAGTCGTAATTAGAGTTATTTAGGTTAGGAAACATCAATTAAGTGCCCCCGTATGAATAACTATGACTACCAGTTATTTCACAGCCGTCCCTCGAATCAAAGCAGTTTCATACTTATGGCACAGGCTTAAGAGTTATGGTAAGGGGCTTCTCAAGCTGCTGAAATGCAAAGGGGTATGAATGGAAGTCAGACGTGAATGCTCCTCCACATCTATATGAATAGGTAGGAAGGTGTTGATTCTGTAAGTCTGTTGGACTTTGTGCATTAAGTGTGTTGCAATGAGATGATATTGGATTGATTCACAGATCACAAAAACTAAAGGGAGATGTGAAAAGCGGACGGGGCCAGTGTCGCAGCAATATGCGCAAAAACGGAACACATTGCTCGCGACAGTAAGGATTCAATATATTATGAAACTGAAAGCCAGTCGAGATATTTTGTGTAAATAGTTTACAATGCTTGCGCAGTACTAAATATTATCCGAACGTCGAGTTCTTATACCGCAATCGATAATGAGCACATTCAAGCTAACAAAATACTTTCTATCGCGTGGTACTGGTGGCAATGCGACACTAGGTTTCGTACTCAGCGCGTTGGTTGGCATCTCTCTAGATCTCTATGGATTGATTAGTAGTATTTGGTTTTGGTTAGCTACTCTATTTCTTCAGCGAATCTCTTCATTTCTGATTCGCTGCGAAATCAAATCAGAAATTCAGTGATACGTAGAGGAACAAGAGTAGCCGACATAGAAAAAATTTGCTATGGAACAGCAGGTTTTTTTGCGATTTCGATATTGGTCCAGTAGAGAAAGTCCAGTTTTGATGGTCTGATCTGATCATCCCCTTAGAATTGTTTCAGCTTATTATGTTGGACCTTATATTTTACTTTCAAAGTACAATGACATTTCATAATGGGCCAAGTGGTAATAGATGATAAACATATTTTATATTTGGACTTTATGAATCAAGAGTGCTTGCAACCTTGTATACTTGATTGAATCAACAAGTTTACTCAAAACATTGCAAAATTAGTCGGCACGATTCCAAAACAATGAACACTACAACCAAAAATAAATCCATACAAATTGATTACTAATGCGACAGACGCCTACCTATTTTAATGGCGTTGTATGGAGAACAATACGTTATACATCAAATCCAAACGTCCATACATTGTGTACATCATAAAACGCATCTGCTACTAGTTATTGTCTCGAATCATTCCACTGTCACGTGATAATATCTACATTTCAGTGGTCTTTGAACAAAAAATATAAAATAAAAACAACATTACTAGGGTTTCCAACAGTTTTAAAAATGTTTAAGATATTTCTTATTTATGTAAGTTTCGCTCTCAAACTGTGAAGGAAAACACTGTGAGGAAACCTGCAAACGCTGAAGAAAGTCTGATGTGTATGTGAAGTCTACCAATCCGCATTAGGCACGTGTGGTGGACTTATGCCTGTATGGGTATGGGTAACCCTCCCTGAGGGTAGGCCTGTGCCCTGCAATAGGATATTTATACAGGGTATAAGTGACAGCCTAGCAAAGAGTGAAACGGTGAACTCAGACCATCAAACTGAACAACTTTCACTATGGAGCCTACCTCAGGAAACGCGAAAATAGATCAGCTGTCCCATACAAAACTGCTGTACCAACCCGACTAAAATGTATGGGACAGCTGATTTTTTTCGCGTTTCCTGAGGTAGGCTCCATAGTGAAAGGTGTTCAGTTTGATGGTCTGAGTTCACCGTTTCACTATTTGCTACGCTGTCGCTAAGCTACTTACACCCTGTATAGGCATGCTATCGTCTAAACTCTGAAATCCTTACTAGTAAAATCAAGTCCTTTGATAGCCCTACTAATATGAGTATACCTATATCATGGACATAGATAGTGGTTGTACCAATTATGGCGGAGGTGGAAGGAAGTCTACCCAATCAGTCTGAATTACAAACTGACTAATGATGATTATCATGCATCTAAATGATTCGTGTCTAAAGGCCATTTGTCATTCATTTCAGTACCTAACAGAAGTTGTTGTCATTTCTATTGATTTACTTGCGTAGTCTACACACAATATTGTTTATTACAAGTTTTTTTATGCTTCAAAGTACCTATTTTATGTATGTATGAACAAAAAAAATTCTAACAACGCAGTTACCATTCAAATTAAATAAAAAAGATTCATGACTTGTTCTTCTTCGCTATAAAGGGAGTAGCTTTCGCATTCTCAAGCCTGCACTTTACATACAGGGTGTAACAAAACACATCGACGTTGGCTCTATAGTGAAAGTTGTTCAGTTTGATGGTCTGAAGCACCCCCTTAAGTATTACTAGGGTGTTTTGTTACACCCTCCCTGTATAGTTAAAAGTAGACCAAAACCAATCTGACCGCATCTCATCACATTACCTACAACAATGCAATACCTTCCGACATAGAACGATTTAACCACCTTCCGACGCAGTGGTAGAGTTAAAAATGACGTAAAAATAAAAAAAATAAAAATTTGATAATCCTTTCAAAAAATCTTTTTTTTTTTTAAGATCACGGAAAAATGCGATACAGCTCTGCTATAAAACATAAGTTTACACAAAACAGCCTTTGGCAATATTTGCTTTGTTAATTAATACAATATCGCGATAGCAGTAAACATCTTGTACTATACAATTTACACTTGTCGGCAAGCTATGACCTCATCTCACATTTTTGGTACGACTATGTAAATGAGGTAGATTCATTGCTATGTTTTGTTCGTGTTTGTTTGCTATTTTTTGCTGGTGACATAATATATAATGGTGTGGCGTAGACAGGTCGGAGTGCAGTCGCCTGTGTCCTGACGCAGCAATATTGGATGGTTACTACAGGATCCGAGTCAGAGGGACGCCGATTTTAAATAATGTTGTCTATTCTTCATGTTAAAAATCTACGATATTTTATTACGCAACATCATTGTTACAAGTCCAAGTTAGAACCCTGACTCCCGAAAATATGTTAATGAAGTTCTGGAGTTAGTTGCCTTTCCATCCTTATGCTCTCTTTTGCAAAAAAAAATTAACAATTACAGAACACATTCATTTAAGTTTACTATAAAGCATGGTTCATAATCATAACTAAATAGTCGGTAGATTTAGCAATGTGTCCGACTGTAGGAAGATGAGACAAGAAATTATTAAGTCCTGACATCCACCACTGACTATCCAGACAGTTTTATAAGCCTCCGATAACAGGGCATGTAGTGCTTTTTTTAGTATTCTTTTTTTTATGGGGCTTTTGATAGATTAGATAGAGTAACAATGTTGAGTTTGTTCCAAGTCCGATTAAGAAGTCATAGACGAGATACTAAAAATGTTTCATATAAGAAGCCAAAGTAAAGACAGCCCCTTTTTTTATTTGTTATGTATAGGCAATGATGAATGGAAGAGGATGACATATTGCGCCGACCCCAAATAATGGGAAATGGGCAAGAAAATGATGATTATAGGCAATGATATTAGGAAATGTTCAGCGAAGTTTTATTAGATTTCAAGATGCGTGTATGGTAGAATCGTATAAAAAAAGAGGTCACTCTGGCTGGCTGGCAGTGATGCAAACCATAACCTTGACTCGAATGATGTCTTAAAAAAATCAGTTCCCTTCTTCCAGAGCGGTCATTACGAAACCGAGAATGTTATTCGGAACGTAAACACAAAATGTGGGTTATGACGCTAATACGACTGCCTGTTTTATTGATCATAATCTAATGTTAAATCATTTGCGCAGATGGACATGGTAAATCTTTGGGTGTAGATTTGTTTGCATAAGGTTGGTCAACATCAATACTTGAACATTTCCGTGATATCCGATGTAGATGACGATGCGATGAAGTAATCGATTCACAAAAGGCTTAATGGTTCCAATCGAAATATCTTGTGGTATTTACGAGTAGGTAGAAATATAGCGCCATCATCATTATCATCAGCCTATAAACATCCCACTGCAGGGCACAGGCCTACCCTCAAGGAGGCTGTATGGGCATTAGTCCACCACGCGTGCCCAATGGGGATTGGTAGACTTCACATACACATCAGAATTTCTTTTTCATTGTATGCAGGTTTCGTCATGATATAGCGCCAATGGCAAAATATTCTTTATAATGTATTTGTGAATATTGTGGTCATATCTTGAGGAATGAGCGATACTAGAGTACTGCTTCAGAGTATAATAATGGGCAAAATAAGCGTCAGTAGGCCACAAATGTCATGGCCCACAAGCCTGAAGGAGTGGACCGGCATCACCAGCGTCGAACAGCTGATTCGTTTGGCCAAAGATAGACAAGGACATGCAGTGCTGACTGCCAACCTCCAGTAATGAAGAGGAACCCATAGAAGAAGAAGTAGGTATGGTTTTATGTCGCACAATAATGTATGACTGTATGTGCGTCAAAGTAAACATTACTAAACTACTCGTAGTCTCCCTACGATAGTCTCCAGTGTTTCATGACATGTTTTCAGCAACAATCTTTATAAGATGAAGCCTTAACGAAGTAAAGCCGTTGATTAAGCTCAATTTTCCGTTAACAACTATCGTGCTTAGATTATGATGCTCTCAAGATATTCCACCGACGCAATTTTTATTACTTGATGACCTTTCAGTCGAGTGGGATGAGAAGGTACCTACATTATTAATAGAAGGTCAGGTTTGATAGACCCGCCCACTGCTACTACCCCACAGTCAACATACATCTTAGATTAATTTCATGAACATCGCCTGAACTCATCCCAAGAAGCATCCAATTTGATCAATCTTTTTGCAGTAATAGGAAAACTGTCTGAGAATAATATGGTATCCTTTTTCTAAGATGCCTTTTTTTGTTAGAGTTATTGAATATTCTAGGGACAGACCCGATATCTCAGTCGATAGTAAACCTGCCTGCTGTGGTGAAGGTTGCGGATTCGAATCCCGCAAGAGGCAAATATTTGTACGGTGAATATGAATATTTGATCCCAAAGTCATGCATGTTTTTGTCTATAAATAAGTACCTATTGTATAAGGTGGCCTTGTATTCTAGAGCATATATTATATTAATATTTTTAAGAATAACATTATACCTAGACTATGTTTCAATTATAAATTGTTCTATAAATACATCGCAGTCCCGCTTGAAATTAAGTTTTTCCAATGTATGTAAATGGACCAACAATAATTCCGATTAACAAAAAAAAGTTTGCTCGTATCGCGACCCATGAAAATGTAAACTTTTTGCAATGTTCCCTAGGATTGCATTTACATAGCATATGCATATGCTCACGACTATATTCCCCGAGGTGGTAGTCAGAGATATTCTGAAACTTCAGATCATCCACGTTTCACATTAATATTTTAGCATGTCAAACAATATAAGTAATCTTCTATCGAACATAAGAAATCATGGATACTGGATGTTTGTAAAAGAAAACAGGAAAAGGAAACAATTACCAACATTGCGAATGAGTTACAACAACGAAGCGAAGCAATTTGCCAGTTTTGTTGTCTGAAGGATTTTCACGCGGGAAAATATAATGCAAAACATTGTCATTCGTTTTCTTTTTTCCGTAAAAGTGTTGCCACCTTGGCCCTTTTGGGGCTAATCCTAGCCCTTTTTGATAACAGGCAGATTATCTGGTACGGTACAGCAAAAGTACCACTGAAAATTATATTCAATTTTCAAACATCTACTATTCTTAATTAATAATATAGAATAAGAATACTATAGGATTCCCTAAGCTTATTCAAAAAGTAAGATGGCATCACCGCAGTTTTCTCAAAAAAAAAAACAATCTCAGTTTGCATTGCAATATACGTTTTACAAAAAAAATTGTTTTATCAATGAGTGATTAACTATGGATTAACTTTATGTAAGTTTATATGTCATGCAAATATTTGCGTGAGATAAAAATATTTCTCAGAATAGCATTCCTTCTTTAAAAAGTAGGTAATATATCATTAATTATTATCCTGAAAATATGATAATACCATCGTCTTGTGATTTGATGCACTGTAAACACGACACAGTTTTCTTCTTTTTCGCTTTTCCTTCATTTTGTTTAGATTTTCCATTCGCCAATTCCTTTTTCTTATCATTCTTCGCGACACCATTGTCTTTCTTCTCGGTTTTCAATTTACTTTTTTTCACTACACCCATTTTGCATTACAGATAAAAAACCGCGCGCTTTCCAAACTTTTTTTTTAATTTTCGCGGGCAAAGGCGCGCTGTGCAGATGCGCGTTCGGAAACTAGTGCCGGACTAGCAACGGTAACTGCACTCGCGCGGGAAAAACTGTCTGACCGTCAAGGCTGGTTATCAGCACCACGAGCAATCTACGTCTACGGCACTCTACGGTCTACGTGGTGTGGTCTACGGCCGGTAGGTGCGGCGCGTGAGCTCACTCGCCAGTCGCAGTCTACCGCCACGGGATGCCCGATTGGGAACGAAGGTCAATCTACGGATTTATATTCCGTCTGTGGCTATCGACTTCCTAAATATTGATGTTAATTTCTCATTGATTAAAAATTCTGGGTGCATGATTTTTAATTTGAAATGTACGTTGACTTTTTTTTTAAACTGTGAAGACTAATATTTGAAGTATAAAGTTGTTTACATGGAAACCTTTTAAGAATAACATTTCGAACTAATAGAAACATGTGAAATGAAAAAAGAACAAGAAATCTTCTAAATTTTTACACTAAAAATAAACATTTAATCTTTTCATTTTCTGGCGTGTCGAGTCTGATGGGATCTATTTTCAGATACCATAGTACCACTACCAATCAGCTAGGGTTGTAACTCAGTGGATTATACAATAATATTATCACTGTTTAATCGCCCGATGAAGGAAATAAACTTTCAAGAAAAGAGTATTTCAGACAATTAAGGAGCAAAGAAGAAAATGTATATAAGAGGAGGAATAAATATATTTTTTTCGGTTAACCATAAACAATTTATTTAAAAAAAAAATTAATTATTTATTTCAGATTATTCATCCATATTGTGTTAATGTTAGTGGTTGATTGTAGAAAATTATATCAAAACTTCCGAACTTTTTCTTGGATCACTAAATAATTCAAGTTACTGGTCATGAAATTAGAAAAAAAAATCTTTTTCCTAATTGCAACTCCGGAAGTGAAATAGTTATGATACCAACAATGTACGATCGATTATTTTCTCCCATCCCTAACACCATCGGACATTGTAATCAATAGTTTTCTATGCTATACTAACGTTTTATTTATAGACATACTATTAGTCCAAGGGCGAACATAGCAGAGACGTAGGATACAAAACAAAAGTCATATAAATTCGTGACTTGCTACTATTATAACTTACTTTTATATAGGGAAACTATGTTCTACCCAGTTCTTAACGTGGAATTCGTTTTAATTTTTTAATGTATACCTGTGGATAAATCGCCTTAAAACAATACTACTCTGCCTATGCTAGCTACTGCCCTGGTAGACTGTTTTTACTAAAATTGATTTTATTTGAAGTTGCACTATTCTACAATTATGAAAACGTTCATCATCTCAGCCGATGGACGTCCACTGCTGGACATAGGCCTCCCCAAGGATCGCCACAACGACCGGTCCTGCGCTGCCCTCGTCCAAAGGGTTCCCGCCGCCTTCACCAGGTCATCGGTCTACCTACCCATGCTACGCTTCCCGGTAGGTACGCGGTCCCCACTTGAGAGCTTTTCGGGCTCATCGGCCATCGGTTCTGCAAGCAATGTGCCCCCCCCGCCCACTGCCACTTTAGTTTAGCAATTCTTTTCTTTGGGCTATGTCAGCTATTCTAGTTTTGGTCTCGTAGGGAAACTCCGAGCATAGCCCTCCCTCTCCATTGCCCCTCGGGTGACTTTCAGCCTTTTTATGAGGCCATGAGTGAGCGACCACGTCTCTGCTCCATATGTCATCTCATCACTGGCAACACACACACTGGTCGAAGACTTTTCGTTCAAGACGTTATATTCGTTCTTTTCTGAAGCTAGTTTAAAAAGTACTGGAGAGCTATTTTTTTATAAGTTCACGCATCTTAGTTTCGCTCTATGGAATTCATGCATTTAGGTAGGTATTCGTTTACGAATTAAGATTGTGTGGAATTCAAAATAGCACTCTTTAAGATAACCATACCACCATCAACATACTCAATACCATAAGTTCAGTAAGTATTTCATTCATTCATTTAAGATTGCTGATTCCTGATTGTTTGCTCTCTGTATACTATGTTTTTTATTTTTGGTGTGAAATAATAGTACATTACTGCAGCGGCCAGCAACAGAGGCATTGATGGACGAACGTGTAAATGTGGGCCGAGGCGAAGCCGAGGCACACATACGTAAGTCCATCAATGCCTAGTTGTGGCCAAGGCTTGTATAGTACTTTTCTCAAATAATGCGCGGAAATGAAAACAATAAATTTTCTCAAATAATTCGCGGAAATTTAAACTCTTTTCAAAATCAATGACGAACAACGAACAACAATTTGTTTTTTTTTTCAATAAACAGCTTTCTATTTGCAAGCCAGTTCGAAATTTAAATAAAACCTTTGATGAGTTACCTTCTTGGTCGCCATGTTTCGGAGTAAAAGATCGTTCCATTTTTAAATTACACGACAGATATGAGTTAAGTATGTAATATTTGGCCGCTAAACACGACAGATATGGATTTTCATACAACATTGCCGGCCGCTGCGCGCATGTATTTGACCAGTACAGCAATTTCGATTTATCTCGAAGAAGGTTGTCAAAATAATGCTCACATTTCCAAGCATGTTTGAGAAAAGTATAATTGATTGATTGATTGATTGCTCCTTGAGATCCTTTTGCAGGATTCATAGAGTTAATACAAGATGTTATGAACAACATTTGATAAGTATTGTATCTTTTTTAAATAAGGGTTCCTTCTTAAAATACTTATGGTTTTTAAGGGGATGAACAACATTCTCTATGGGACCAAAAACGAAATCGCGAAAATGGAATAGCAGATTTTTTGTTCGTGATTTCGACTTTAGTTCCATAGAGAAAGTTGGTAAGTTTGATGGTCTGATCAACACCTTAAAAAACCGTCAGCATATTATGTTGGACTCGGTTATATATAAGACCTAGTACGCATCTATGGATTGCATGCATACAAATTTGTCTTGCCTTAATATGAAAATTGAAATGTCTTCAAAAATATTTGCAACTTCCAAGAAACACAACAAACAACATATTCTTCGATTATAATTTCTACAGAAACGGTTTTCACATTTTGCATTCAATTCTTAAGACATCGTAATACCTATAATTGTAATTATGAAACACACGCAACAATACCGTAACAATGCATTCCAAATAAACAAACATTTGATTTAATGCACTAAAACATAATTTGCATAACATTAAACCGATTAATATACGTTTTCGTAGGAAACGACAAGTCTGCGGATTGATTTCCAGGAAGATCCATCAGTACGTTGGTATTAACTTCAATAAAGTACCTAAAATGTTAGTTTCCACATTTGCTTTAGCTTCTATAACCTTGCAAATGATATCTGTAAACATCTAGCATTCATTTGTTTCTGTTGTTTACTTTTTTGGCAGGTTGTAGATTCGATTCGTAGATGTGGGCCAAGTGTGAGTCTGACTCGCGCACGAAGGGTTCCGTACTAAAATAATATAATATTATAGCCAAACATTTTTTTTTCCTGGATCCTTAGAGCAAGCCAGATACACACTTGGCCGTTTATTATTTAAAAGGGCTATCATAGTCCAGTAGCGCCCTCATCACATTAAAAAAGATTTCTCAATAAAGAAAGCCTAAATTAAAAAAGTGCTCAACACGAACACTACAAAAGCCTTCAAGCTATTTTCATATAATACTTTTATAGGTTTTTTAAAGGTAATCATACAAATTGTGAAATTTTCTAATAAAAGTGGAATGTTTAGAACCTATAAAAGTATTGTATAACAATGGCTTGAAGGCTTTAGTAGTGTTCGTGTTGAGCACTTTTTTAATTTAGGCTTTCTTTATTGAGAAATCTTTTTTAATGTGATGAGGGCGCCACTGGACTGTGATAGCCCTCTTAATGTTTTGTTTTACAACACCAAGTTTGACGTTTGTACATAGACAAAACAGAGATGTGGGTAACATCTCTGTACATTTACATATTCTGTGAAAATTTAAACCCGCTAGCTATTACTATAAGATACTTTTTACACTCACTGTTAGTTGCAGAAACGCTCAAAGTTAATCCTCCATTAAATCTCTTGCTGTCACTTTTCGTCTTATTGACGTAGCAAAAGCTAGCAAGAGATTTAATGGAGGATTAACTCTAAGGAGCATTTCTGCAACTGAGTGTCAGTTGCAGAAACGCTAATTAAAGTTAATCCTCCATTAAATCTCTTGCTGTCACTTTTTGTCTTGTAGACGTAGCAAAAGCTAGCAAGAGATTTAATGGAGGATTAACTTTAATGAGCGAATGAGCGTTTCAGCAACTGAGTGTTAGCCCTTTTAAATTTAAAGGACAAAAATGGAGGGACGGACGGACGGATGGCGTGGGCTTATAGGGTCCCGTTAGCATACTTTGGATACGGAACCCTAAAATCTGAATATCTACACAATCAATGTACTAAAAATAGCAGAAGTGTACTCAAACGAATATTTAAGTACACTATGGTCTTATTGTACATCAGATTATTATAATGTATTATTAGAGCGCTCTAGATTAGGAAGTTAGATTAGGTCTATCTTGTTTGTAAACAACCTTGACCTAGGATATCCACGTCACTTACCAGAACAAGAATAATTATGTTTACTATTTTCATACAATGTGTCTAAACAAGAAAGCAGAAACTTAGTAATCCATTTCATTACGTAACCTCGAATTTTGAAAACCAACTCACTTTTGATAATTATAAGGTGAGGCTATTCTGACACAAAAAATCAAAGCTAAAAGTTTAAACCTCATTATTTCCCTTTGTTATAAAGTTACAGCAAAGTTGACTAATGCATATTAAAGGGAATTTTATCTGTTATGATTTCCCCTTAATTTTTGTGTTAAAAACGCATATTTACACTGCCAAAAGATGCGAAATTCTCGAAAAAATACCATGTGGCCATAATTACCCCGCAGCGGGGTAATTCCGGCAGTCGCCAATATCTCCGCCATCTATGGAGCTACGACGTTGAAACTCAAAGCAATACAATATTGACGATACGACGTATGCAAGAATGAACTTTATGACAAGCTGGGACGCTTCATTTTTGAGTAAAAACAGTTTAAAAAAATTGTGGGGCTATTCTGTCAGCTCTCCATACATGCTAGGGCTGGGACACGTGAAAGTCGATAAGTGGAACCTAGCAAAAATTACTTAAAAATTGGATGAGAGTGATTAAAGTAACTATAATTAGTGCTTAAATAAATAAAACAAGTTTTGAGTACGAGTAATTAAAAGTTTATGATAAAACAACGTCGCATTAAAATTGATTTCCTATAAAATCTTCTAAATTTCTAATAAAGGTTAGTGTAGGTATTTATTGTAGTTCTGGGTATCTATCCTGCACATCTGTGCCGCTCAATGCAGTTATTTTTCACGCCTTCAACAGCATTTCGAAGTTTGATTTCTGACTAAATACGCTTTTTCTTTTAATCTTTAAATTTTACATCATAATAATAATACAAGATATATTCTCGTATGATAATCTAATTATATTTAACAGGAAAAAAACATGTTTTGTCTTGATTTGACTTAAAAATATACATGCGAGATCTGTTAGGATTAAAAGTACTGAAATTAATATCGATGTTTATGCCGATACTGTGGACATCACTAACATTTTGCAACTTCATACAAAAACAGTGGGGCTATTACGCCAGTGTTTCCTGCCGGAATTGCCCCTCCATCATAGTTTTGGGGGGTCATTATGTCAGACTCAATAACACAGTAATAAATAAGCGTAGGGCAAAACAAATAAGCAGAAAAGAATCTACAGTTCTTATTCATATTACTTAACTTGAATAATCTTCGAATAAAACACAAAAACCACTAAAAAAATAAATAAATATGCGGAGCGTTTTTGTCACCGCAAGTGTTAAAAATGGTGTCCCATCATATGGGCTTCCCAATCAAACAATTCACGCGTTAGCCGCCCCATCTATATTTTATCGAAGAAATATGCTTTTTCTCTATCTGTACCAGGTGTAGCGACTAACTAAAAGCTTATAGAACAAAAGTTATAGCCAAATGCCGGAATAGCCCCGCTGCCGGAATAGCCCCGCTTCACCTTATATCAGTTTTTTCTACATAGCGGTATATCTATTGTTATGTATATTGTTATTGTGATATGTTCATCACGACAGAAGTACCTTCTAAACAAAATAGTGCTGCTCAGTTAGGCCTGCCACATCGGAATTCTGTACCAGAATTGTGATTTTGTATAGGATTTGATGCCTCCGTAATTTCGAAGAGAATTCTGGGGATTATGGGAATACTTATGGATTTTGTAAACGATATCGGAAACTTACACATAAATAATTAAATGGGCGATGTTACACGTTGTATAATTTAATTCCTGGTAAGTAAGGTATAATGCTTTAGAATGAGAGTTTTATGAGTCAGCCGAGGCACTGATCCAAATACACAAATTGTTTAGGTAACCAATATAATAGTACATTACTGCAGCGGCCAGCAACAGAGGCATTGATGGACGAACGTGTAAATGTGGGCCGAGGCGAAGCCGAGGCACACATACGTAAGTCCATCAATGCCTAGTTGTGGCCAAGGCTTGTATAGTACTTTTCTCAAACAATGCGCGGAAATTAGAACAGTAAATTTTCTCAAATAATTCGCGGAAATTACCTATAACTCTTTTCAAAATCAATGACGAACATCGAACAACAATTAGTTTTTTTTCAATAAACAGCTTTCTATTTGAAAGCCAGTACGAAATTTAAATAAAACCTTTGATAAGTTACCTCCTTGGTCGCCATGTTTCGGAGAAAAAGATCGTTCCATTTTTAAATTACACGACAGATATGAGTTTAGTATGTAATTTATATGGTCGCTAAACACGCACGACAGATATGGATTTTCATACAACATTGCCGGCCGCTGCGCGCATGTATTTGGCCAGTACTGCAATTTCGATTTATCTCGAAGAAGGTTGTCAAAATAATGCCCACATTTCCAAGCATGTTTGAGAAAATTCTATTTCTGAAGCTAATAGTAACAAATAATATCCTTGCAGTACCGTAACGTATTTACGTAAAGCGCCTGACGATAACTTGATGCAATCGCATAAGCTCTGACGCTATGACGCGCGTATTTCCACTGCTATCATTAAATTGCCAGGCACTTCAAGGTCCAACGACCACTCTTGGAAAAATAAAGTAGGAATATTGAGTTATTTCCTTATTATTTCATGCTATTTATAGGCATACTGTAGATTTGATTTTTACTTCACAAGCTGAATGATGGGATTATGTTTTGAGGGTAAGCGATATTTCACAGTGTTTTTGGTACGTATCCAGGAGTGCGATTTTTGAACATCACACGTTCAAACGAGTAGTAGAAAATGTCAAAATTACTATGGAGATTATGCATCTTTCTACTATTCGTATGAACATGTGATGTTCAAAAATCGCACTCCTGAGTCCAGACAGATAGTCGTAGTTATAAGTACTATTAATAGCGTTTATTTCGACGATTCGTTTATAAAACACTTGCCACACGGATAAAGCTTTTTTCGTCGATTACAATAGTGAATGATTGCCAAAAACCATCGTAACTTTCGACAGTGACACATTAATATGACCAAACCACAAAATACACAAAGTACAGTACGTCTTTTATTCTCTCTAGCGCAGGTTGTAGACATTACTGACAAAAAAGAGCTTCTGCTTTTGCATCTTTGCGGTACCTAGGTATTCGGAGTGTCAAAATCGTTTCGATTTGCATAATCAAGTTAATCGAGTGTGCAAATCAGGCGTTACGGCTATAACAGTTAATGTCACAGGAACCGTCATTGAAAATAGTCCGATTTAGCCCGTTGCAGCTATCATCAGAGGCCTGCATAGTGTCACATTTTTAGATAACCCGACAAAGGGACATATAACAGGCATGAGTACACGGAGACGAAATGAAAAGTGTCGATTTTGATTGTTTCCAACATGTGATAATCAAAGTCATAGTTCATGATAATATAAACGTTATTAAAAATTCTACAGGTAATGGGCGTGTCACGAAACGTGGAACGTGAACGGGGCGTGTAAACGTTCCTTAGGAAATCGAGACATACGATATACGGTAGCGTTAAACCAGCAAGATACATGCGGAATAATTCCGAGCAGAATCCTCGAATCTTTGAGATTTCTGCAGGGGCCAAATCCATACGAAATCCTAATTCTGATTCGGAATTCCGTATGTGTGTGGCAAGCGTTTATGTGTGTGTGCTCGAATGCAGAGTGGCACTTCTGTACAATCACAATATTTGGTAGCCTAACAATGACATTTCGATGCGTCATCCATGTAAATCATTTTTACGCGCTGTCATACCTTCACGTACTATGGGTTGATGACGTTAGTGGTTTCTTATATAACATTGAACTTTGTTTGCAAGAGTTTTAAGGTCATTTTGATATCTATTTACTGTAAGTGTTATGTATGATTATCAGTTACTTATGACTTAATGTTCTTTTAACTTTCCCTTCATAACTTTATCTAAACTATTATTAATGTGGTGTTTTTTTTATTTACAATTTATTTCAGACTAGCAGCGCCCGTCTAGTATTTTTAGGACTAAACAATGTGTTTAATCAGATCACATTCACAATCAACTCAATTCAGACAATCGTTCTAAACAGTCAGAAAATTACCAATCGATTCATTGGTGCAAAGTCGATCAACATAAGATCGACTTGTGAAAAAACACTTCGGTCTATTACGTATCAGTGGCCGATAAATTCCACTGCTGATCTCTGTTCCACACTTTTCCCATCCCATCATTATCATCAGCTTTTGTCCACCCACTGCTGAGTAAAAGTCTCCACCCCATTATGCCACTCTTTCCTGTCTTGTGCCAGTCTCATCCCAGTCTTTCCAGCTGCCTTCGCCATATCATCAGCCCACCTGGCTGGACGACCCACTCCTCTCTTGCCTGATCTCGGCCACTCTACCAAGGCTTTGCTTCATCTGCCGTCTGTTCTTCTAGCCACGTGTCCTGCTACTCCAATCAAAGTATCTACTTATTGAGTAGCTAGCCAAAGGTCAGCCTACTCAAGTTTTCAAAGAGCATTAGTCACGGTCAATTTACGACGGTTATGAATTACTTGGCTTCCGCGATACCGTTCAATGTCACGACACTGTGAGATTTGTAGAGCTACTGGATAGAGTCAAGTTATTTTAATACAACGGAATAGTGCATATTTGGCAATAGGAGACGGGCGAACTTTTTCACTATTGGGGAACGAAGATATCCTGCTTGAGACATATATTGAACCCCGATTACGTCCAGAGCACCCGGAGTAAAAAGCAAGCCCCTAATCTAATGTTAGCGGCAAATCTACTTGTGGCAACTGGCAAGTCAAACTCAAAGACTTAATTGACTTGATAGAAGGGAGGGTGGGGGAGGGTTTGTTTTAATAATCATGGAAACTTTCCAGCCCATAGGACCAATTTTGTTAAAAGTGGTGTACGCGAGGGTGTCTTAGACAATTTATATAGGGACGAGTTACGCGCGTCATTCTACTAAGAAACATTTCTGCCACTTTTTGCGGGGGGCGAGGTAAAATGAAATCCGCAACTTTGGATTTTATTCCCCACTAGCGGCCCGTCCCGGCTTCGCACGGGTGGACGTCTAATCTTTTCTAGCAATAAATATAGCCTATGTTACTCAGGGTGAATGCAGCTTTCTAATGGTGAAAGAATTTTTTAAATCGGCCCAGTACTTTTTGAGCCTATTCATTACAAACATACAAACATACAAAAATAGGTACAAATCTTTCCTCTTTATAATATTAGTGTAGATAAGTTTTGATTCTAATTTTGAATGTTAAAAATCATGAAAAGGAGTCTCGTGTGAACCCCAAACGTTCTAAGTTCAAAATTATTGTTTCATAAATGATCATCGTTTTGTGATAAGGTATAAAATTAGTTGTAAATGCACAAGATCAATTGTTCTTATACCGTGGCTGAGGGTAAATGCTACCGCAAGGCGAGTCCCTATATAAATTTTCTAAGTTCGGTGCACATCTGAGGCTCTACTCTCCCTATTAAGGATAGTGAGCGTGAGTTAGGTAGATATAATTATGAAAGGGAGATTATTGTTTATATGCTTTTCATCATTATAGAGCTATTTCTGACTGCGGCTGCGATTGTAGAGAGAAATTTCAATCAGTTAGCCATGGAGTTAAATGTTCCCAGAAACTTTCTGAGTGCCCACTTAGAAATTATTCTGGGAACATTCAATACCTTGTCGACCTGACAAAAGTTGCTATGTATTTCCCAGTAACTAAATACGAGTAACTTAAACAGCAAACACTAAGATCCTTGCAGAGCGCTCGCGCTTTACCAAACGTAACATAAAATTTTTACTAACCCACGAACTTAATAAATATGAATGTAACGATTTAATTTCAACATTAATAAACTTTTACAACGCTTTTACCAAAAATTTTGCACAAAGACTATTTTATTTCTATCTCCTCGCGATTTTCTCAGATTTAAGCTACATTGATTCATTTAGATTTCAAATCAAATCTGATGTTTATTTTACAAAGTGCACATTATGTTCTTAAAATATTTAACTTCTTCAATGACATTCACATATCGCTGCAGCCAATGTAAATCAAATCGTATAGATCAGGTGTATAGAGGGCTTAAGTCAAGATTATTATTCAAAACCACTACCAGTGGCTGTTAGTTATTATTATACGAGAGTTTCTAATAGATTAATGTACAAGTTGAAGCGGTAGGACTGTAATTATGACATCGACCTCAAACTGGTATGGGCTATAAATACCTGCTCTAAGGTTGTGTGCACCCTACTGATAGAACAGGATTGTCTGTAGACAAGAATAAGTTGTAAGTAAGTTGCAGTCGAACTATTATTGTGATTGTAGGGCCTTTAACAGACATGCGCCTGTGCTACTGCGACCATCACTGGTTTTTTGTGAACGCCCTTTTTGCAATTCCCTACTGATCCCCACTGCAGTCAAGAACTGCAGTAGATTTCTAACAGGCAGGGTTTGCATCTCATCTTGCGCTAAAACCTGTCTACCTAGATGGATACTTCGTTTGTACATCAATGGACCATATTCACAAAGAATATGCAAAGGAGTTTCTGTATCCTCTTTGCAAAATCTACAGCTGGTTGAGTCAGTGCAGCCGAACTAAAGTCACCTGTAGATTTAGGTACGCATACAGAAATACATTGTATTTGTCACTCGATATCATTAGTTAAAAGTTATAGGTAGTCTGTAGGAGTATAGACAGTAAAAGGCCTGCTCAACGGGCTTAGTGTAGATTGTTAAAGATAAGACCTGTAGGCCTCGCATTCCACCCCCGAGAAAACGATAAAAATCAAGATGCGCCTCCATCTTTGTTATTTTACGTAGGTATGCAAAAAAGAACGGGCATATCGTTTTTCTCGTTTTGTCGCTTTGTCATGCTAGCCGTACAGGACAAAGGCCTGCTCACCGGGCCCAGATGGCCTAGTACGCCACCCCCGAGAAAACGACAATAATCGAGACGTGGCTGTCTTCGTCATGTTACGTATGCGAAAGCGAGCGCGCGTGACAGTTATCTCGTTTTTTCGTGCGTGGCATGCTAGCGGATTGGTAAAGAGAAGCCCTGCGAATAGATATACCGTTAGAGTGCTTAAGGGCCTATGTCGAAAAATTATTTAAGCGAAACGGGCGTGTGATAGCTTATATTACTGCCAGATGCGAGAGAAAGAGATGGGGCGGCGCGCGCGCCTAGCGAAAAAACAAACTTTATTTAATTGTGATTGTACTATTTATGTAAGTTCAATTCTGCTCTAATCAAAACTTAGATAATAGCAATCTCTTTTTTTTAATCAAGTCTGATGTTTCTATTATTCACCGTTTAGCAGTTACAAGCGTATATAGACAAAAACGGAGGCTACTTTGGCTTGTTTTTCTATCGAGAAAATTTGTCTTAATCGTGTTTTGGCTCTAATCAAAACTTCAATTATATGTTCAATTTACACATATCCGCAAATCATACTCCTATTGTTAGTACTTCATGATATATGGCGCTTTGAAGAATCCTATTTTTTTTACATAGCCCCTTAACGCAATTGCTTAAGTTGCACGGAGGATGAAATATCTACTCCTAAACGGTCACCCATCCATTCGGTGATACGTTTCCGATAACCAAGCTCTGCGGCGAAAGCGATGTCTGTATACTTAAAATTGCAGGTGACTGTACCAACTTCGACGAGAATGGACAAGATACAGTGCAAGTACATAAACTATTTTGGTAGTGAGATAATTTCGCGTGTACTGGCTTCATTCCAGCTGCTGCTCTGGAGGCAGGATGCAATTTGCGCATTTCAGACCGAATTAGGCAGATTTTAAGTCTGTTTAATCATGACTACAATACTGTCATAAGTTAAAATTAGTACTTTTTTCGCTATTTCTGGCCATAAACCATAGATTTGATATTTTCCACAGTTCTTCCCTCTATAAAAGTGATAGTTAGCAAATGTTCTGTGATCTTGGTAAATGTTGTCTTAGCACCGAACAGATAAGGTTTATTTTATGATTGAGATATTCAACAGATGGTAAGCCTACTTAAGCTAAAGTTCAACTAGTACACGATTCTTCAAGGTTTACTAGACATAAACCTCAGATTGCATACATTGTATACCTTAGAAATAGCCTAGAACATTTCAAAGTGCAAGAGTGTGTGCTTTAAACACAGATGCACTCATTTGACCTTATCCTTCTTAATGTGATAGAACGGGAACCCGCTACGATCAGAGATGGACATCAGAAATGTTGATGTTGCCTTAAGGGATTCATCATCACAGCCGATAGTCTTCCACTGTTAGATATAGCCTTCCCCAAAGTACGCAATCGCCACTCGAGAACTCTTTGGCTCCATCGGCCATCAATGCGAATAATATGCCCCGCCTATTGTCAATTTAGTATAGTAGATAATTATTCACATTAGCGTAGCGAGGGGGGGGCAAATGCCCCGGGCGGCACTTCAACAGGGGCGGTAAATTCGGGAAAAATGTCGATTGATTGAGCTCTGTCTGTAACCAATTCTTAGAGCAGAGAGGTCGGGCTTGCTTCGCTCGCTCTAAGTTTCTAATTTAATTACTTTGCAATTTTATTACCATAATCCTAAAGAGATCTGACCACATCTAAAATGTGGTGCTAGAAATTTCGAGCTTGCTTCGCTCAATCCATAGCTTTTACTTAGGTTACTTTGCACAAGTTTTGTAGATACTTAAAAAGCTCTGTCTCCAACCGATTCGTATTGAGGAGAAAAAGTCGAGCTCGCTTCGCTTGCTCTAAGTGTCTATTTTTGCGTGGGTAAACCAAAAGATGTCTGATCACAACCCGGAATAATGTGCAAAAAAATTTCGAGCTCGCTACGCTCGCTCCTTTATTTATTGTGTAAGTCTTCGCAAAAAGATAAGGGGGGCGGCAAAATCAGTTTTTGTCCCGGGCGGCAGAAACCCACGCTACGCCACTGATTATTCAAGCTGTCAGCTACTCTGGTTCTTATGTGAATCTCTTCATTTCTATGAGCTGCCTATCCACCTGCACCTTCAAGGTACGCGGTCGCCACCCGAGAACTCATCGACCATCTGTTCTCTAAGCAATGAGTCTCACCCAATGCCAATTTAGTTTAGCAATTCTTCGGGCTATGTCGCTCGGTTACCCTGGTTAGAAGTAACTCGATGAAAGGATTTGTGTCTTCTTATAGAATGACATGCCAACGACTCGAGAGAAGATCCTTTTCACATCATGCCACTATTCGAGTCAACGCAAAATCATCTGTGTTCCAAAAGACCTATCGTAGGATATGTTTTCATTGAATGACGTTCCATATACGATTCCGCTATTAAGGCTCTCCCTCCCTGGTGCAAGGCTCTCTTTCTTACAAGCAAACTTTTGCAATTAGCCATCCCGCTTCAATTGCGTGGCTCCGGTCAGAATTTTCCGTTTTCTTTGAAAACCTGTATGATTTTTTATGAATTTTCAAAAAATAAGAAAACCACATCATTCTATATCGTTTTGTGAAGAATATTGTAAATTTTCATATTCTTCTGATCAATAATGTAAGAGTAAAATGGTTACAACTGGAAAAAAAGGGGTGACTTTGGATTCGTTTTTCTTCAGTTTTATAAATTAAAATAGATTTCGAGAGAAACCACATCACTTCTCATATCCTGTAGATTGTTCAGTTTTGTTTTCTGCTTAAAAAGTGCCATAGTTAATGTATATAAAATGGTTACAAAGTTACTCAAAACCGGGCGGACGCCCCTCGTATACCTAGTACCGAAGATCCACACATTGAAATAAATGGGAGTCACTCAATTTAATTGAATTAATATCTCAATTATGATCGGCGAAAGCCTGGGCAGTGGTCAGCTGACCAGACAATTCAATTTGAATATAGCGTTCACATAACAATTATAATATATTCCTTTTTCCACTTTCTCTGGCAGTTTGATCATTGATAGGCATGTTTTACTTTGTTATGCATTGTAAAACAATTTAGCATGATAGGTACTACCAATTATTAGTATTTTACTATACCAAAATACCTACATACATACATATATACATATACAGTTTTAGACTTTTACAGGTACAGTTAACCAATTTATAATTAGTCTTCTCGCTTATTTATACATTTTTAGTTTATAAATTTATAACAGAAGATATATCTAAACTATTATAAAACTGTAACAGAAATGTGTCTGTACATTGAAGATATTTACAAAAAATACTTGACTTTGACTTGGTTTTTACCTGTCCCTGATTCTAAATCACCAATTTTTCGACTTTTTGTCTGTCTGTTTGTTTGTTTGTTTGTTTGGGTGTTTATTTGTTCGAGTATCACGCAAAAACTACTGAACCGATTTTGATGAAACTTTTTATGTTTGATAGCTTATCATCTGACTTAAAATCTGGTATATAATTTATGCGGACGAAGTCGCGGGTAAAAGCTCGTCTATAATAAAAGTACTATAATATACAGGATCTTCGATGAATTTGATGTTGCATTTATTATAGACGTATTATTTTGAGTTGATGACATAATTAAAGTTACTTCGAGTTCTGTCATAGATTAATCTTTTAGAATATTGATTAGCTCAATACATACTTACTAATATTAGCCATCCTTATTTATATTTATGATGAGGACCACTTAACTATAATTAAACTACTTAACTATCATGAATAAATTATGCGTTGTAAAATCTGTACCAATTATTTTTTTAAGATACATCCGTGGATACAAACTACTCCTAAAGAAATATGCTTTGAACGGAGCAGACAGGGTCAAAAATACCATTATCCATTAGAATTTATGACTCATTTATAAAAAAAAAGTGTTGTCTATAATAGCTGAGACCTTCGCAGCGTACTTTAATGCTGCAAACAAGTCTAAAAGTGAAGTAAAAAAAATCTTTTTTTTAAACATTCAGTTAAATTATTAATCTGTGGTTAAGACGTCGAGGTTAGAGACTCAGTGGTGCTCTGCGGAGAGGTAGGACAATCATAAGGGGAGGAGGTTCGAATCCGCACGGATTAAATGCTATGTACCAATGAGTTTTTCTAAAATACCGACCGCTCTAAAACGGGGAAGGAAAACATTGTGAGGAAATCTGCATACGCTGAACAAGAAACTCTGATGCGTATGTGAGACTTCACTACCAATCCTCATTGGTGGACTAACGCCCCTTCACCCTCCTCGAGCCTGTGCTCTGCAGTGGGTCTTTCCCTATGAAATATATAGGAAATTCTAAAAAAAATGCATTTTCCGTAGGTACTAAATGCAATCAACCGAACGTTTAGTTTTCATGAAAAAGCATAAAGATATTATATTTATGTGAAAAAGTCGAAAAAAATATTGCGAATTTATTTCAGTATCATTGGGTACAATCACCCCTTAAAGTAAATCAACTGTTTACCCAAACACCATCTGTTGATGATTATGGCCATTCAGTATTTATTATATTACAATATAATAAATAGGTAGGTACTATAAATAATATCATCATCATATTTTTAGGGTTCCGTACCCAAAGGGTGAAAACGGGACCCTATTACTAAGCCTACGTTGTCCGTCCGTCCGTCCGTCCGTCCGTCCGTCCGTCCGTCCGTCCGTCTGTCCGTCTGTCCGTCTGTCCGTCTGTCCGTCTGTCCGTCCGTCCGTCCGTCCGTCCGTCTGTCCTTCCTATTTAGGGCTGTAACTTTTGAACCGTAATAGCTAGATAGTTGAAATTTTCTCAGATTATGCGTTATTGCGTTATAAAAATGGCAGAAAGTTAAAAATTAAGGGGGGTTTTCAACAAGAAACTAGTTTTTATCAACGTTTTTTTTTCACGCTCTATAGTAAAAACGGTAATACATACAAGCGTCAAACTTAGTGTGATTATAGAGCAAACTCTACAGAATAACAAAAAATACTAAAAACCGGCCAAGTGTGAGTCGGTCTAGCGCTAAAGGTCCCGGTCAAAAAAAGATTTTTTTCTAAGTTAATAATGTTGTGTTCTGTGGTGGTGTGGTACGGAACCCTCGGTGCGCGAGTAGCCCGACTCGCACTTGACTGGTTTTATTTATTAATTTTATCTTGTCATTATTAATTTCAGACCTTAATCGCCAAGTAATTTTGTTGTCCCAAGTGTTCCAAGAATATTTCGATGATAAAATGATTCAATAACGTCATACTTATAAGTTCATTGGGTCAAATGAGTCAACGAAAACATTTTATCTAACAAATATGAGTAAGCAACCAAAACAGTATTGTATTGTAAGACTCATGCCAATAGTATTTAAGGTTATACATTATCTATTCAAATGAGGTACTAATTATCTTAAATGTACTTGTAACACAAGAGTTCTAATTGTATTAGGTTCAACATAGATAAAACCAAAAGAGCGAAGATGCATCATTTACGTAAAGCTATTTCTGTTCATACACAATTTCAATTGAACATTTGTGGTACATTATAAAAAGGGTTCAGGATGGAATGACGTTATTAAATTATCTACCTACTCTGATTAATAATGTAATTATTTTAATTTTTGTTGCTGAACCAAAACACCCTATATAGGGTCCTTCTTAATATGCTGACACTTTTTTATGGGGATGATCAGACCGTCAAACTGAACAACTTCCTCTATGGGACCAACATCGAAATCGCGAAAAAAAAATCATCACTTCCATACAAAACTGCAAACCTGCTCGGAGCCAAACGTATGGGACAACTGTTTTTTTTTCGCGATTTCGATGTTGATTCCATAGAGAAAGTTGTTCAGTTTCATAGTCTGGTCATCGCCTTAAAAAAGTGTCAGCATATTAAGAAGGACCCTGTATTTTAGGGGGTGGTTTAGGTGGACTACTTTAAACCATCAAACTGAACAACTTTCACTATGGAGACAAAGTCGAGAAAAAAAATACTACTACTAAGACGAAAAAAAAAAACAAAAAATAGCAATTCGTACTCGAATCAAATGTATGGGACAATTGATTTTTTTTTGACTTCGTCTCCATTGTGAAAGTTCAGTTTTATAGTCCCAGATCCGACCGTAAAATTATGCACCTATTCCTTAGGTGAACGAAATGTAATTCTAGTGTATGTTTATACAGGGGTTAATTCAACGCCGCCAAGTTGCCTAAAAAAATCTTGCCGCAAGTGCCTTTTCCATTATAATTTTTGGTATAAATTTTTCCACGTGTTTGTTAGGCAAGTGAATGAGGTGCCATCGGAAGGAGACTGGTCTAAAATACTTTAAAAACTAGGGTTGCCACCTCTCAATCTGCCGCAACTATAGGGTTGCCAGGTCCAAATATGTCGTTTTTGAATCTGGCAACCCTAGTTTTTAAAGTACTTTAGACCAGTCTCCTTCCGATGGCACCTCATTCACTTCCCTAACAAACACGTGGAAAAAGTTATACCAAAAATTATAATGGAAAAGGCACTTGCGGCAAGATTTTTTTAGGCAACTTGGCGGCGTTGAATAAACCCCTGTATAAACATACACTAGAATTACATTTCGTTAGCCTAAGGAATAGGTGCATAATTTTACGGTCGGATCTCCGTCTATTATGATCCACCCTTTTGAATATTACTTCGGTGTTTTGTTACACCTTGAATAGAGAACACATAATTTAATTAAGCAAACATGGTGTTCATGATATTGAAGATATTAAGATATAGGACGTGTATAGAGCATCAATTAGTAAGGCTCTACAAATACAGTTTGTTATTGAAAACCTAGTCTCATTAAAATCTAACTTCGCAAGCAAAACCTCGGTCGGTTACGTAGATTATAGCAATACCTACTGATAAGGCTTCTTATACGGATAAGTACGCACGCAGGTACCTTGTTACTATGGAGATTAAAGAGAAAATCACGCTTTAGGTTTGTAGGAAATGATAGAAAATGCGCCACCAAACGTTCGCAGGGCCGTTGCAGAGCCAAAATGGATGTCGACACACGGCACCCGATGTACAAATATCCTACAGTGCCCCAAAGGCTCAAGAGCCGTAAGAACTTCTTGAAGTGTGTCGACCCAATTCAAAGTGAGGCTCCTCAAGCTAGACGCGGTCTCTGGCGGGAAAACACCACTCTCCCTGACCCGTTTGTCCCTCTTATGGAGAGCCTTCCAGGACATGAGCTGCCCAGGCCGATTTGGAGGTGCTTAAATAGACTCCGAACTCAGGTCGGCCGGAGTAAAGATAACATGTTCAAGTGGGGCTACATAGACGGGTCTAGCCTCCACTGTGAGTGCGGTGTTGCCCCACAGACTATGGCCCATCTCATATCCTGCCCTGACACCTGAACGCGAACGGAGCTTATGGACGCTGCCGGCAGTGCTATTCGTGTGGCGAAATACTGGGCTGGAAAGATTTAAAACGACTTGCCATCGACTCGATAGAAGAATAGAAACGAAGATAGAAAACAAATATGAGTAAGCAACCAAAACACTATTGTATTGTAAGACTCGTGCCAATAGTAACCTAATGGTTATACATTATCTATTTAATGAGGTACTAATTATCTTAAATGTACTTGTAATTATAGTATCACAAGAGTTCTAATTGTATTAGGTTCAACATAGATAAAACTGACGACCCGGTTGGTGTAATGGTTACCACGCCGGACTGCCAAACCAGGGTCCTGGGTTCGAATCCCGGTTCGGTCATGGATGTTATATGTTTGTGCCGTTGTTGTATGATTCCCATAACAAAAAGCCTGAGGCTTACTTGGGATCATTACAATGTATGTAAAAATTGAAAAACGATTGATATATTTGTGAATCATCTCATCATCATCAGCCTTCTATCAACCTCACCACTGGGGCACAGGCCTACGCTGAGGGTGTATAGGCATCAGTCAATCACGCATGCCCAATGCGGTTTAATGGACTACCCATACGCATCAGCATTTCTTCTTCTGCAGCAGGTTTTCTAATAATTTTTACTTTGTGGATAGTAAATGCTAATCATTTTATTTGTAACAACTGACCCAGCTGTCGAATTAAATTTCACTTTAGAGTCCAAAAATATAACAATGCCTGCTCAACCCAAATGTTATGGAACAATTGATTTTCAAAATTTCTGTATTGGCCTCATAACCAAAGTTGTTAGTTTCCACCTTCTAAAGTCTAACCATGCATTTTTATTTTTCAGTTTTGGACACAAACAGTCACAATAAAAACAATATATCTAAAACTAGTATACAGATACCAGAGTTGGAGGTCCCAAATGTTATTTTTTACAATTTTTATATGGAATACATAACATGTTACATACATATCTACAGAGCGCTTGTATATTTTGTTAGATGGTATACTATTCGTTAAGCCAAGTCAGAGGCTTTTTGAAATGGTTTGACATAGTAGTTAGAAATAGAAATCATTTATTTGCTACCATAATTTTCTTTTCATTTATAGACAGTACTTTACTAGGTACCTCTCTATCAATCCGCACAGAGACCACATGGTGGAATATGGCCCACTCTTTCCCACCTTTATGATAGAGGAGGTGTATGGTCAGCAGAGGGACGTAATGATTTTAAAATATATTTTCGAAGTAACCTTCGTGGAGTCCACGATATAATCTTCGTCAACGATAATAGCCATCGAATGATGTAATACGGCCTGACTGACCTCAGATTGTGTGTGTGTGTAGGTATGTATGTGGTAGTTATCTCGATTGATACAGGAACCTGTTTTGTCGGTTCCACGTCGGTTAAGTTTATAACATTGGACAGATAAAACATGTGGCTTTATAATGGTTTCGATAAATCATATGCCGTGCCGGTTTATTTTTAGCTAAATGTAGAGTCACGAAACTTGTGATGAAAAGTATCAACTAACTCTGTCAAATTCTTAAGAAGTAGGTAAACAAATAACTAACCTCAAAACCTGAGTTAGAGTGTCTTTACAAACAACTTACAAAGAAATGCAACATGAAAATATTTCTACTACTTGTATATGCCATTCCGGTAAGGTAGGACAGGCGATGGCGTAAGATATAAACAAAACGCGATGCATAAAGTCTGTCCAGAAAGTCTTATAACATTGGATAAATATCACAAAAACTCATGCCTTTTCCTAGGGGTAGGCAGAGACAATGGATCTCAACTTTGGGCGGTCCTGACATTCTAGATACATAGATCTTGTTATGCATTTTTAACCTGGCATTTTTAATAGCGTTCTCAACCTGGGCTAGGTACGGCCTCTTAGGTCTGCCTTTGCCAATATCTCCTTCCCATCAAACTAAAGAAAACAGGTACTTAGGTACTTACCTCAGTACCATCACTACATAGTATATAACAAAGTCGCTTCCCGCTGTCTGTCTGTCCGGGGGAGCGTGTGAATTCTCTATGGTCTGTCCCTATGTATGCTTAGATCTTTAAAACTACGCAACGGATTTTGATGCGTTTTTTTTTTAATAGGTAGTGATTCAAGAGGAAGGTTTATATCAGCATTGCACCCTCGCATTGCATCGGAATATAATCCAAGAATATTGTCAGGCTGGTGTTTTCTTACAAACTATATTTTAATAGCAACCTATACCAAGGGTTCCTTGAATAACCTTCGCAGTCCGATGCCCTAATGAGCTAAATATAGCTTGTAGGTAATCAATAGAATCTTTTATAATATACCACAAGGACAGAGAAAAGTGAACCTAATGTTGTTTATTTTAAATACATACTTAAGAGGGCTATCGGAGTCCAGTGGCACCCTCATCACATTAATAAAGATTTCTCAATAAATAAAGCCTAAATTAAAAAAGTATTCAATTGACAAACTACAAAAGCCTTCCAGCTATTTTCATAGAATACTTTTATAGGTTTTTTAAAGGTCGAAACATACACATTTTGAAAAAAGAAAAAAACCGCCGCTTTTGTTTTTATTCGAAACCATAAAGTGGAATGTTTAGAACCTATAAAAGTATTGTATAACAATGGCTTGAAGGCTTTTGTAGTTTGTCAATTGAGCACTTTTTTAATTTAGGCTTTCTTTATTGAGAAATCTTTATTAATGTGATGAGGGCGCCACTGGACTCCGATAGCCCTCTTAATAATCCTTGGCGAGATCTGAATTAGAGTAGGTATACTTAATTAATCAAAACTTATTGGAAATTAAAGACCCACCTAATAAAGGGAGAATACATAATCGGAGAAATAGAGGAATGCCCATAATCAGAGAAAAATTATTGCATTCAATTAGTTTATTATTTTGTTTATATTATAGACACACCTTTGCTGACTTACAAATTATCGGTATTTTGCAGAATGACCTTTATTTTATTTTAGAGTCAGCAAGTTGCAATTTTAGTTGAATGTCATTGTTTAACCGCAATTAAATAAACAATTTGTCGCCAAATAACTGGTGTACCCTTTCAAAATATTTTACATTAAAGTTTAAAGTTACGTGCCGAGTTTAATGGAGCATTATTAGCCTTTAGGGTTCAAATTGAGCCCTAGAGGCCAAGGTTAGCTCTTAAATAGCCGCATTAAGGACAAATTAGGTATGGCAGGTAGGTCTCACGCCCGGTTGAGTGGGCGTACGGTGGGTGGACACCTTTTTCAAAATAATAAACCGTATAAAATCCTGTACCTTATAAATAACCTTGACTCATTCAACAAATGAAGATCATACTCATACACAAGACGCAAAAATAACTTTCGTTCCGAGTATAATGTACAAAATTAAAATTCCTTTTGCCAGTTTAATAATAAATTTGGCGGTTCGCCACCACCCGGCCTTTGCAAGCTTTTAGAAAAAAAAAACAACGCTGCAGTTTAAGTTTCAGAACGTAACCAAAAAAAAAAGTAAACACTAAACATACCTCCAGGAAGTTTTCCGTATTTATTTAGCGTGCCACTAAAACACTTTCAGTTTCTCAGAACGCACTGTTTGGTACACTGGGTTGATGAACAAAGGAACCATTCAGCGATTCTCAGTTACATCATAGAACATTCGCAGAAATTAACAAGTTTCCGAACGTGCACTTGGAACTTATTAACGTAAACGTACGATTTTTCACGAATAGAAAACCACTATAACTGTAAGATGTTTCCGAACGCGTTTAAAAAAAGTAAAAAAGAGTTTAGAAGGAATTAGAATTGGATTATTTTGATTGGTTTAATTGAATTGTTGTCCGCCGTGATAAGCGAGGAGAGGTCACGCCGCGACTGCGCGCCAGCAATATCATTCAAGCCGGCCGCTCACGTGCGCTCACATGCAAAAAAACTTTTACGTAGAGCTCAAACTCTCACAGAGTTCTAAAACTACGCCGGCGCCGTTAGTCATCGTTCAACTATTTTGACATCGTCAAGTCATGACGTTTTACCATATTTTTTTTTCCACAATTTAGCGACCATATTTAGCATTAGGTAAAAGACAATGCCGGTTTGGTATGGAAGGTTGGCGCCTTATTTTTCGCCGTAGTTTTTGGTGTGACCATCAACCAAACTTAAATATTCTAGTTCAGAATAAAGTAACAAACAAAACTTATCATTACATGTATATCCCTAAACTCAGTCCGAACGGAGAAATATAGGCTTGAATTTGAAAATATATTCATTATGTTTATTTCAAGCCTTTACATCTCAGTTCGGAGTAGTTCGGACTAAGTTTCAAGATATTTGTAATAATAGGTTTTGTTTGTAACTTTGTTCTGAACTATAATATTCAAGTTTGATTGATGGCCGCGCTAAAAAAATAGGCGAAAAGAAAAAAGGCGCCATTATTAATTAAGCATTGGCTTTTAAAACATTAGTGAAGTCCAAAGGTCGTTTATCGATAAGCAGAGATATTTCTATTGACATTTTTGGCGTGTTGTGAATGACCACCTATTTGTATGTAGGTACTATTGTCCGCTCAAAGACCGATCGATCTAATAGCGATATCACTTACTACTGCATGGAATGCTGCTGATGTTTTATTTAAGTGCGCTACAGTCAATTGTCTTCAGCAACAATAACAAATAATAGTTATGTCGTCTTCAGTAAAGAGAAGAGTGTGACAATAACAGAATAGGTACAGCACTATTTCGACCATCAAAACATCTATAGTTAATCGTCTCTCTTAGGTGCTGTTTAAACAGAAGTGACGTGGTGCGGACGTGACGCGGGCGGGGTGCTGCAATATAAACCTTATAGTACGCAGCATAGCGTCGTTTGGAGAATTACGCCCGCGCCTCCAGGCGACGTCGCCTGGTGGCGGGGGCGCGATTTTCCTTTACGACAAAAACACGGTATGCTGCGTACTATAAGGTTGAATATTATGTTACTTTGAATACCCGCCACCGCCAAGCGTCTCTTCTGTATAAACAGCACCTTAGACTGTATCGTCTCTATAGGAATGCAACTGAACATTTAAAACTATCGTAAGTAGTTTACGTTGCACCAATTTTGTACATCATAAACTTTTATATAGCATGTGAGATACACCTTTACCATATTTATGGTTTCAGGATAAAATTACATGTCATGGGGTATTGCTACCTATTTTAAGGAGGTAAGGTAAATTTTCGCTTACAAACACTCTTGTAATGTAACCCCATCCCTTAATTGTACCGACACAACCAGAATACATGGGGCTTACTGGAATTAGTTCGAATCGACAATACGGTGTTTGTTACCCAAGATTAGTAAAACGAAAAATCTGTAGACGGCAATATCAAATTCGAAAAAAAAATGTTTGTCTTTGGCTTGTCTATTGAGTGACTGACATTGACACAACAAGGAATATAAGATTGGCAAACTCCGATGTTAGTGATTATTTGTTCAGTGCTCCCAAGAAGCTTGAAATTTTCCCTACAGAAATTTCAAGCTTCTTGAGTGCTCCGATGCTTCTAATGGATAAACTTTTCACTATAACAATTAATTAATACGCAATAATATTAGGTTTGTTGCAAATAAACTAACACCGACTGCACAAAACGTCGATAAATTAAAAGTATCAAAACGTCTTTCACATTTTAACTCACATCATAATCCTATTTATAAATCGCAGAATTGAGGATCCGACAGTTAAATTTTGAAGATAATAAAAAATACTGAACAATACCGATCTAACAGGTAAATTTTTAAGATTGTAAAAATATTGAACACTAGGGGATCTGACAGGTAAATTTTTAAGATTGTAAATATAGTGAAAACACTATGGATGTGATAGGTAAATTTTTAAGATTGTAAATATAATGAACAATATGGATCTGACAGGTAAATTTTTATGATTCTACAAAATACTGAACACCATGAATCAGACAGATAAATTTTAAAGATTATAATGCCATCCAGCCAATGTCATTGATCTATTTTTTTCTTTTATTTATTTCCAAAGCGTCACGTCTGCAATAATCAATTAGTTGATCTATGGCACAAAATATAAACAAGGAAAAAAATACCTGTTCCGAGCTATCCGTTAACAGTGCGGTGCGATGACGTCACCACACTATTTGGCTCTAGCCAGCATAAACCATTATTCACATCTAGCGTGGACTATTATTAAATCGGAGCCAAGGTTTCTATGTTTTGGATTTCAAGTTTATGATTAAGATTGAATGCAGGTAATCTAAAAATAATATTTTAAGGTATTTCGGAAAATTTTTGAAGTGAAATCTTCTTTAGCGGCGTTGTGCACTTTATGGGATGGGTAAAAAACGTTATACTCGGGTCATTCAGGACCGTGACGTCACCCTGATCGAAAATTGGTAAGACGATGACGTAAGATTTTGGGATAAGTAAAAATGTTAAACTCGCGTCAGGACCGTGACGTCACGTGACATTCGTAAGACGTAAGATCTCTAGAACAACGGAGCGAACCAGTCAGAACAAAAAAAAATCAGCTGTCCCATACTAAACTCGAACCTACTTGATTCAAACATATGGGACAACAGTTTTTTTTTGTTCTGACAGTTTTGCTCCCATAGTAAAAGTTGTTCAGTTTTATGGGTAGAGTATGTAGTTTAAAGGTTAATGATACTTTTCCTTACACCCTGTAAAGCCGTCATTTTTGGCTTGGTCAGTCAGACCAAGAAAGCTAAAGGTTTTATCAAATGGGTCTGCCTATCCACCATGGGACACAGGCATTATTCAAATAAACAGTTTTTTAAATATCCAGCTCTATTCAGGGTGTAACAAAACACCCTAGTAATACTTAGGGTGTGCTTCAGACCATCAAACTGAACAACTTTCACTATGGAGCCAACCAACATCGAGAAATAATAAAAAAAAGGAAGCTGTCCCATACATTTTAGTCGAGTCGGTACAAAGTTTTGTATGGGACAGCAGATTTTTTTTATTATTTCTCGATGTTGGTTGGCTCCATAGTGAAAGTTGTTCAGTTTGATGGTCTGAAGCACCCCCTTAAGTATTACTAAGGTGTTTTATTACAGCCTGTAGATTAAAAGATTCTGATAAAAAGAAAAATTTAAATTGTTTGACCCTTGAAAGTTTAAAAACGCTTTCATGGGTCTGCTGGAAGACATTTCATCGGAGATAAGCTTGCCCTGTGTAGGCATCTTCTCAATTATGTATAGGTAGTTTGTGTGTATAGTTAGTTACAAAGAAATATCAAACTTCAACAAAAACAAACCAACGTCTCATATACAAAAAGGTGCAAACCCCAAATCATATCCAATTCACCTCAATACAAACTTGTAATAACCCTGAATTACCGAACAAAATCGCAAGTCTCAAAAACAATGGCAAAACGCCAGAGAGCGAAGTGAAACAAGTTGATGTCATCGTCCGAATTTGTACCCTACGTTACTTTGACAGCCGACACGTAAATTTTACGTGCTGTGCCGTATTTACACTACATACAGCTACATACATATTTACATTACACTACATACAGCTACATACTTTGTTATAGACTAACCACACACATACGAAATTCCGATCCGGAATTCCGAATCAGGATTGTGATTTTGTATAGGATTTGATGCCTCCGCAATTTCGAACGGAATTATGGAGAAGGGAAATCCAAACGAAGTCGTAATCCTGATTCGGAATTCCGGATCGGAATTTCGTATGTATGTGGCGGACCTTAATGTTTGAATTGTAAATTGGTATAATATATTCAGAATGGACCTTAATATTTTGAATTATAAAATGGTACAGTCAGCATTAAAAATAAATGATGACGAAAGTAGGTTTTCAAAATTATTGTATGATGTTTATAAGTATTAATTCTAGTAATTTTATTTTTAGTTAACGTGAAGTTAATTTAAAGCTCTTTCACGGACTTCAAAAATGTTCCATTCACAAATCAGAAATCACCTACAAATCTCCGCTGATTAAGGGCGACTCAACTTCACAAATAGTGTCCCCAAATCATTTATAGCTATACAGGTTGTAAGGAAAAGTATTAACCTTTAAACCACATACTCTACCCATCAAACTGAACAACTTTGACTATGGGAGCAAACCTGTCAGAGCCCAAAAAAACAGCTGTTCGATACTAAACTGCAATACCTACTCGACTCAAATGTCGCCGACAGCGGATTTTTTTTGTTCTGACAAGTTTGCTCCCATAGTAAAAGTTGTTCAGTTTGATGGGTAGAGCATTTGGTTTGAAGGTTAATGATACTTTTCCTTACACCCTGTAGAGTGGTTCATGAGTATCAAAACCCTCTCGACAATCGCTTATTCTAGTTATTACGAAATAAGTAATCAAACATAAACTCAATAAATAACACTTATCTCGTCCGATACCTACTCGAAGCGAAACTGAAACAAATAGACACCGACGTGCATTATCTAAACTATAATAGACAAGAGATGTGACTAGATGTAAACACGCCGCGCATTCGTCCCGGCTACGGCTCCGTGACACGCTGACTTGTGACACCGTTGTCTATGCTATAGATATAGTGCAGTGCATTCTACAGCGAGTTATAATTATAAGTACAGTAAAGTTTGAGAAACGACGACCCGGTTGGTGACGGTTTGTTATGCCAATTATGGGAGGGTATATTAGGGTATTATCATCTCAGTCGATGGACGTCCACTGCTGGACATAGGCCTCCCCCAAGGATTGCCATAACGACCGGTCCTGCGCTGCCCTCATCCAAATGGTTCCCGCTGCCTTCACCAGGTCGTCGGTCCACCGTGTGGGGGGCTTGCCCACGCTGCACTTTTCGGTACGCGGTCGCCACTCGAGAACTTTTCGGCCCCATCGGCCATCGGTTCTGCGAGCAATGTGCCCCGCCCACTGCCACTTTAGTTTAGGGTTTAGGAGTTCTGGTTCTTCTGCGGATCTCTTCATTTCTGATTCGATATGTCATCACTGGCAACACACACTGACTGCGGTATTAGGGTAGGGAGAACCCATTTTGCATATCGTACATTCTGCGTTTTGAACATGCTGCGTACAGAATATTTTGCGTATGGAACATTCCGCGTATTGAACACAAATTCTAAATAAAAAATTGTAAGTAGAGTAGACGGTATAATGATTAGCACTCCGGACTGCAAAGACCAGGGGCCTGGGGTTCGAATGCCGGTTCGGTGGATGTTATAATGTTTGTGTCGATGTTTTTTATCATTTCGATGTAACTTCCTTATATAAAACTGCACTACAACAAAACAAACCAATTTATTATTTACAACGTAGCTAAAAGAGTTCAATTTAGCTATAGTTCATTCCATGTTAGGAAGTTCTGTAGTAGAAACCTTAGGTCGATGTCGTATGTACGTAAATAGCATGATGCGCGGGATATGTTACGTTGAATGCGAAAAACAATTGATTCACAGATGCGCACGAGTTGATCGTAAACAGGAACTAGATATAGGTAGTAGATGTTGTTTACTTGTTGACAATTGAGAAACAAAAATAAAAACAAACTCCGCCATAAACCAGGCCTTCACAGTAACACGTATTAGTCCAATATCTTGAAAACTACTGAACCGATTTTGATGAAACTTGCACTGTACCCTAAGTTGGAGTAAATGTAAGCTAATAAAAAAAAGAATGGTTACAATCCAATTAATAGTTTCGGAGAAATGCGTGGACAAACATACATACATATGACATTTTGTATATTTGGTTGGAAGCCCTAATATATTATCATATATGAATATTTTGCAATTCTAATAATATTACATACATACGTATCGAATTGATAACCTCCTTTTTTTAAGTCGGTTAAAAAAAGAAGTCGGTTAATAAAAACAAACTCCGCTGGCTCACGAAACGAAAGCACGTCACTTTTCCAGATCCTGCATGGGTAGCATGCCACCGTGATACAGTGCTATCACACCTTCGCTCTATTTCTATTTGCGCGCGAACAAACGAGATAAAAGGTGTGATACAGCCGTATCACGTGTAGCCTGCTACAGCTTCTGCGCAACATCTCACCAGTAGCTAACTTGAAGCTCATGTAGGCAAAGAGAGATGATAAAAAAATATATTAAAGACTTCTCCTAAATTAGGAAATTGGGCAAAAGCTTTTTGCAAAGCTCACGTCACGCCCCATTCCCTGAGGTGTAGTGTAGGCAGATACCAAGGGGCACCATTTGCTACGATCCTAACATATCTCGCCTCACCTTTACATCAATACATCTCTTCATACATGCTCGCCGGTTTCCAGTACTCCGCACCTCTTTCCGTAAGACCGACCGATTGATCAGACGTGATCAGACGTGATCAGAGTACGTGTTACGAGGGCGGCCTCTGCCGACAGTTCCATTCAAATACGCACAATAGATCTCTTGCGTTCATTTTCTGTCGTCCATCCTCTCCACATGACCAAACCAACGAAGCATACCTTTCTCAATACTTGCAAAATCACCTAAAACCACATACGAAAGATCAAATTAATCGAAGACCGAGGTCAATCCAAGACGACAAAATGGACACGTTCTCACGTTCTGATCTAATTCTAAATAACATTAAATTAAACCTTGATCTCAAATACTGCTCAACATAATCTTGCTTACAAACTATATTTTCCATTTTTTTTATGAAAGCGAAAGTTTTGATTATCTATAGACGGATGTTTGTTGTGTTTCTCAATCAACTAAGCCCATTTTGATGAAACTGCAGTTTCATGCCATGAATTATCAAGGATATTTTAGGTTTAGGGGATGGTACAGACCATCAGATTGAACAAATTTCACTGTAGAGCCGACATAGAAATCGAGAAAAATAAATTGGTTGTTCCACAGAAAATGTCAATTGGTTCTCGACCCAAACGTTTGGGACAGCTGATTATACTTATTTATATTCTATATTCGCGATTTTAGAGTCGGTGCTGTAGTGAGGGACGGATGAGAAACGACTGCATGCAGCTGAGATGCGAATGTTGAGATGGATGTGTGGTGTAACTAGAATGGACAAGATTAGGAATGAGTATATTAGAGGAAGTTTGAAAGTAGCACCTATGACGGAAAAATTGCAGGGTAATAGATTATCGTGGTATGGGCATGTAATGCGGAGGGATGAGTGTCATGTTACGAGACGAGTGTTAAGTATGAATGTGGATGGCAGTGGTAGGAGAGGCAGGCCGAAGAAAAGATGGATGGATTGTGTGAAGGATGATATGTGTAAAAAAGGGGTGAGTGTTGAGACGACGGCTAAGAGAGATGAATGGAAGAGGATGACATATTGCGCCGACCCCAAATAATGGGAAATGGGCAAGAGAATGATGAATGAGACTCGGTGCTGTAGTGAAAGTTGTTCAGTTTGGTGGTCTATACAGCATTTAACGCATTTTCAAAAACAAAGGTACAAAAACAGGCATAAATCAGCAACATGCTTCGTCAAAACAATGAAATACAAGCTCAGTCAAATAACCCGCCCCTGGTCGATCCCGGCGCAAAGGGGCCCATAATACAAGCAGCGTTGCCTCGTTGAATTGCTATGGCTAGCCTTTGCACCAGAAACGACCCGGAACGGGGGTCACAATTTCGCTCCCTCAGTCGACGGCCAACCTCCGCAACGAAGGTCTTAGCCTCGGCAGCCCAAACCCCCGAAAATAATAATCATGATAATTATCAAAGAAAATAATAATCTTGATAATTTCGAACCCTGAGTCCCAGTACCTAATGGTACTGGGACTTGCAACTGCCTGTAACTACTCATGTCTGACAAATAAATGCATCTTTATCTTATCTTATATGCCTTCTAGGATTTATATACTAGAAACTATCAAAAAGGTCCAATAGGTCAAAAAAACGGTCCAATAATATCAAATCAATGCGTTATAATATAACCAGTTATAAGAGCGCATAATATTGAATAATGCATGACTGAGCTCATCACATTGTGGGCTAATGTTTGATTTGCTTACAATGGGCCATGAATGTAGGCATGCACTGGTCGAATAGTTGCCCATCTCTTTTAAGGGAGTTCCTCACGGCAGACATTCGTAATAAATTAATTTTAGATGTAGAAAGCCATTTCTGAACGATTTCGAGCTCATTATTTTATTAATCAGTATTCCCGCGACGTCCCGACATCGTTTCCAGATAAATGATATACTTATCCGATTTTAAGTCTTAATCATAAGCTTTCAGATACAAAAAGTTTCATCAAAATCGGTCCAGTAGTTTTCGCGTGATGCACGAAAAAACAAACAAATATTTACAGTTTTAAGATAGATACCTGCATTGCATATATGCATTTTTGAATTTTCTTTAGAATTCTTTCCTTTCATAAATTATGCACTTGATTAAGAATCTAAATAATACGGCTCATCATCATCATCAACATCTCAGCCAATTGACGTCCACTAGTAAAATAGTAACTGAAAACTGTGACAATAAAGTTTTTTCATTTCATTTCATTTTCATTTCACTGGTGGACATAGGGCTACCCCAAGGATCGCGTAATTTGGATGTACCTACCTTGTCTACAATTATTGAAATATACTGCTCGGTAAGAAACAAATATTCGTGCTCGTTTCGTGCATACTTTTTATTGATTTTTTCAATGTTGGTATTATAAGCTTGGTAGCGAGCAAAGTGGTGAGGACGCTCCCTAAAAATTAAATTTAGTAGTCTTGACCTAGAAAGGGCTTGGTTGACACGTGGACAGGATGCTATTCATTTTATATACTTACGAATTTATACAGGGTCCAACTTTTTTATGGGTCTGATCAGACCATCAATCTGAACAACTTTGTCTATGGGACCAACGTTGCAATCGCAAATAAACATATTGTGTGATTAATGTGTGGACGGAACCGTCGGTGCGCGAGTAGTCCGACAATAACACATAACAAATAACAAAAACCAGTCAAGTGTGAGTCGGTCTCGCGCTAAAGTCCTGGAAAAAACAAAACGTTTTTGTGAGTTAATATTTTGTGTGGTGGTCTGGCACGGAACCCTCGGTGCGCGAGTAGCCCGACTCGCACTTGACCAGTTTTAGTAAGCACATCGAATGAATGAAGTCATTTGAAATAAAACAGGCAAAATACGATCAATTGTATTTAATGTTAGGTAGGTATTTGATGTTTTTTATCGGCAGTCGGTCGGTCATCTATTTTTATAGAGCGATGATTCATTTATGAAGAGCTTCCTGATTGTGGGCGTTTTTTTATACTTTACTATTGTATCAAGGTCACAAATTAACAATTGTGATGTCAAATACAGTAGCTTAGCTATTATGAATTCTATTGAGACAGACAAGGCTAAAATGTTGAAGTCATAAATTGTAAATATGGTTTTATGACTGGAGAACTAATTCTGATGCAGTTTTTACTTAAGCAAAAGGTAATCTGGCTGGTTCTGATCGAAGGGTTCAATAGTATAAATCCTACAATCATTTTAAAAGCTATGCTTATCTTATCTCTTATTAAGAAGCCAACACTATACATAATAATCTCTATTCGATTGTCGTGAGATCGTTCTATAGAATACCGGTATGTTTACTAAGTATGCATAGCATAGCATATGCTCACGACTATATTCCCCGAGGGGGTAGTCAGAGATACTGGAGATAGTTTAGTTACAAGTGGCGTGGGATCACTCCCCATCATATGAACTTGGAATTTCGGTATTACTAGTGAAACGTGGATGTTTTGAGGTATCAGTAAATAAAATAAAACCGGTCAAGTGCGAGTCGGGCTACTCGCGCACCGAGGGTTCCGTACCACACCACCGCAGAACACAACATGATTAACTTAGAAAAAAAAACTTTTTTGGTCCGGGACCTTTACCGCAAGACCGACTCGCACTTGGCCGGTTTTTAGTATTTGTTGTTATTCTGTAGAATTTGCTCTATAATCACACTAAGTTTGACGCTTGTATGTATTACCGTTTTTACGATAGAGCGTGAAGAAAAAACGTTGATAAAAACTAGTTTCATGTTGAGAACCCCCCTTAATTTTTAACTTTTTGTCATTTTTATTATTTGTTAACAAATCCGCCGTAATAACGCATAATATGAGAAAATTTCAATTATCTAGCTATTACGGTTCAAAAGTTACAGCCCTAAATAGGTAGGACAGACGGACGGACAGACAGACGGACAGACAGACGGACAGACGGACGGACGGACGGACGGACGGACGGACGGACGGACGGACGGACGGACGGACAACGTAGGCTTAGTAATAGGGTCCCGTTTTCACCCTTTGGGTACGGAACCCTAAAAATACTAACACGAAAAAATCACAGATACTAACTTTGAAAGTTATTTACTTCATCATTTATTTTTGATGTTGACTGAGTACTAACCTACTCATTTTACTATTCTTTCAAAATATTATTTATGATAATCTGTACTACAATATAAGCTTCACAAGCCGTGTGAGCTTTTCTCATATTATAATATTACAAAATATTCTCTGCCTAAAGGTGAATGACCTCCACCTTTCACCCCATGCCAATAAACTTAGGTAGAGAATATACTAGTGACACCCGCGACTTCGTACGCGCCACTACAGAATATGTAATAAATAATAATAATAAATAAATGTTATTGTATACGTAGATAAAACATTGAACCAGGTACCTACAGATGATTTTACACATTATCTCCTGAATGAGTTTTTTTTTCTTTCTTACCCAAAAATGCCTTCCTAATCGATTCAGTAGTTTCTGCGTGATATGTGATGATCTTAAGGCCCTATAGTAGGACGAAACACCTTGGAGGCGTCTTTAATTTTTCATGTTTCGACTAGATTTATACAATTTACCGAAACCACAGTCATACCTCAGTATTCTTGGATAGTTTATCTAGTGAAATCATCAATTGAATACACGATTGGAATTACTTCACTCGATAGAAAATCGTCACAAAGATGTCGTATTTTCTTGTATTTTTAAACATTTTTCTCGTGTTAGAAAAACTTAAAATAGTTTCAGATTTTTGGTATTTATACTCACATAATCCCCATTAGTTTATCTAGTGAAATCATAAAAAAAATCTATCAAAAGTACATTTGTTAATTCCTTTTAATCGAAAATACGGCACGCGCACGCACTTTTCGGAGGGCTGAGCAATCGCGTTTCTCATAGAAAATATTCGTCTGAACCTATGGCCCCTTAATGCATTCTATCACTTCACTTCTTCCTTTCCAAAGGATGGAAAAATAGGGAGGAGTCTTATGCCCTGCATTTGGTGGGTACGAGATGATGATGATTCTATGACTTATCCTTTGCGTTCACTGCTTATCCTTCATGCCCCCAATAAAATGTTTCAAATATTTTCAACGTACAGACACCCTACAATTTTATGTATGTATAGAGCGTACTTAAATATGATGCATAGATATTATGTACCCAACTTGCGTGCAAAGATTTCTACACCTAAATTAGTTTGTGATTAGGTACAAAGTTGGAAAAGAAATTAGACACGGAACCGGCACAATTTCCTTACAAACTCTCTGAACATTATGTTCGCGAGGTCAAATAAATCTAGGTACTTATTCATTTTCATTCATTAATCATGTCGTGGTTTGTGACTGTTATTTATATGGATAGGTGGAATAATTACCAATTCTAATGACTTTTTGATTCCACATACATAATAAACAAAATATAAAACTGCAAACCTGCTGGACGCAAATGTATGGAATAGATTTTTTTTTTGCGATTTCTATGTTGTTTCCAAAGAGAAAGTTGTTGAGTTTTGGTCTGATTATCCCATTAAAACCCCTATACGCTGAAATTGAAATCGAACACATTCTTTTAAATTAAGACTCTACCCATCAAACTGACCAACTTTTACTATGAGAGCAAACCTGGAATCCCAAAAAACCACTGCTCTTCCATAATAGACTGCAATGTAGTTATTTTGTGACAAGAATAGAGAAAGGTAGGCTTCGTTGGTTTGGTCATGTGGAGAGGATGAGTGACAGCAGAGATACTAACGAGATATATGTTGGTAATGTGAGTGGAAGTATCGGTAGAGGGCGCCCTCGTAGGACGTATGCTGAACAAATCAGTTGTGTCCTACAAAAAGGGGAGGTGCGGAGTATTCGAAACCGACGGGCATGTATGAAGAGATGTATGGATGTGCATGAGGCATGATGATGGCATAAAGATCGTAGTAAGTGGCGCGCCCTGGTCTCTGTCTACCCCACTGGGAAAGAGGCGTCACGTTATAGATAGATACACTTTAGTATGGAACAGCAGATTTTTTTGCGATTTCAGGTTTGCTCTCATAGTAAAAGTTGTTCAGTTTGATGGGTAGAATCTTAGTTTAAAAGGATGCCATTGATTTCAATTGTATATGATAGAATTTTTGTTACTTACATACTTGCGAAGTTGGCAAAACTTTTTGTTTCCTTTCCACAGGAAAAGGAAACGTCACGAGCTGAATGTATCTTAATTATCAATTTCCTGACTCAATAAGAACGGTTGGCAAATATCCAGTTTCAGATTTATGCACGGTTAGACGGATATCATTAAATTTAGTTTCGCAGTGTATTTAGCGACCGGGCGCATTTAGATCAAAAGATCTACGCAAACTGGATAGGCGTTGTGATCTATACTTCTGAATAATAAACACTTGGTATAGTTATACAGGGTGAAATTGATATCATTAGCATCCTTTTAAACTAAGAGTCTACCCATCAAACTGAACAACTTTCACTATGGGAGCAAACCAATCGGAGCAACTAAAAAATCAGCTGTTGCATACATTTGAGTCGAGTAGGCATTGCAGTTTAGTATGGAACAGCTGATAATTTTTTTGCTCCGATTGGTTTGCTCCTATAGCAAAAGTTGTTCAGTTTGATGGGTAGACTCTTAGTTTAAAAGGATGCTAATGATATCAATTTCACCCTGTATAAAGAGAACAGAATTGATTTTATTATGATTTCAACGGAAAGGCGGTTCTAATGGCGCCATTTAATTAAATGCCTGATTTACGTTTAGTCATTTAGTGAAATAATCATCTAAAAGCAATATCCACCCAACAAAGAGATACATATTTGGGGTGACATTGAATTTTAAAGGTGACATTTAATTCGTCAAGCTACTGTGCTTAGCATAAACAAAACTCTTAAAAATCACTACATTTCAAAACAAAATCGTAATGTATGCAAAAATGTATGTGTGCTGCTAACACATACATTTTGGCATACATTACGATTTTCAGATTACATTTTCATTTGAAAACTAAAACACATGTGAAATTAATGATAACAGTCGACCTACATTACATTGTTTTGTTTAGATTTAATGCTAGATTTTATAGCGGTTTCGTCCTCGTAGTCCTATACACACAAACCCTCGATTTGCTTTTATACTGCATATAAATAACTAATAAAATCGGTCAAGTGCGAGTCGGGCTTCTCGCGCACGGAGGGTTCCGTACCACACCACCACAGAACACAACATTATTAACTTCGAAAAAAAACTTTTTTTGTCCGGGACTTTTAGCGCGAGACCGACTCACACTTGACCGGTTTTTAGTATTTGTTGTTATTCTGTAGAGTTTGCTCTATAATCACACTAAGTTTGACGCTTGTATTTATTACCTTTTTACCATAGAGCGTGAAGAAAAAACGTTGATAAAAATTAGTTTCTGGTGGAGAACCCCCTTAATTTTTAACTTTCTGCCATTTTTATTATTTGTTAACAAATAAGCCGCAATAACGCATAATCTGGGAAAATTTCAACTATCTAGCTATTACGGTTCTAAAGTTACAGCCCTAAATAGGTAGGGCAGGCGGACGGACGGACGGACAGACGGACAGACGGACAGACGGACGGACGGACGGACAACGTAGGCTTAGTAATAGGGTCCCGTTTTCACCCTTTGGGTACGGAACCCTAAAAATTACTTTTGGCGTGCAATGCACTAGAGCAAGAGGTAGAATAATGGTTAGCGTATTAGGGACTAACGTCACGATGTAGTTGCCCGAGATATTAATAATCAAGCCTGCCAACAGATGGCGCTAACAGTCTCCCTAGCAAAAATACGACATCAGACAATTAACAATGGCACATTGGAAACCCGTAAAGCTGTTACACTAAGGTTCACAATAGCATGCAAGACACAAATCGCGCAAGAAGAATTATCACAGAGTCTCAGTAAATACAGGGTGTAACCAAACACCCTAGTAATACTTAAGGGGGTGCTTCAGATCATGAAACTGAACAACTTTCAATATGGAGCCAACTTCGAAATCGCAAAAAAAAAATCAGTTGTCCCATACAAAACTGCAGTACCAACTCGACTAAAATGTATGGGATAGCAGATTTTTTTTCGCGATTTCAAAGTTGGCTCTATAGTGAAAGTTGTTCAGTTCCGACAAACATCAGCAGGTCCACGGCCGGTCCCCAGGCATCACACCTAGCCTGGCGGAAGTACTTCCCTTTTCAATGGAGGAACCTTCCACCTCAGTTCCTCCATAAAGGAATCCGTAACCGGTACTCCTCTGCCAAAGTAGGTATCAGATTCTAAACTTATCTCGCATATTGAAATAATTACTCACCTATGTATGCGATAAACTAATGCACTGTGTGTTGTACAAGCAGAACTAACAACTTATTTATCTTACGTGCACACATTTGATTGCCTTGCGCGACCTATCGCGCGTTGAAATCAATTAAGATGTTTACCTCATGTGTTTGAAATTGCATGTGTTTTGATTTAACTATAATCATTTGTTTACTTCTGTACAGTGTTGTACACCTAAGTATTGTATGTACAGTCACCAGCAGATATATCGTAGCAAACAAGGTGGTCAAATATTTCTAAGCAGTTCTAATTTTCAATAATTTCTTTACTCATAGTCAATCAAAAATATAGGAACGCCGAGAACATCAAATATATCGACGCGGTCATGGTGGCCATAAACATCTGAACAGTTTCGGATAAAAACCTTACTCCGTTGTTTTACATGTAAATTTTAAATAACATTGTAAATATTTATGACAAAATACACGTTTAGATATAATTGGTAATATTTACTGTAAATAATTTAATGAAAATTAGCACTGCTCAGAAATATTTGGACACCTTGTATGCTACGATATATCTGATGGCGACTGTATACGTTTGAAAACAACATACCTATGAAAACCTGCTACGGTAATGCTAAGATTTCTTTGAAAGAAGTTCGAAGTATTACCACAGTTTATGAACATGAACACAATTCGTGCCGCGACGCATAGACCAAAATCGTGATTGTATGAAATGCCCTAGATTGTATGGGCTTCAATGATATTATGCCCTAGCTTCATACTATTTTGGATTTCGAAGCTAGTTAGGCAGTAACGCTAGTGATTCCAATCTCTTTGCACCTATCCATTACAGTTGTGAAACGACCGCGGTCGCGACAGGTCACTCGTGAGGTGCGCGCGGGAATCAAGGGGGTAACTATAATAATAATAATAATTTTATTTATTTGCACAGAAGTGAATCAGTACAGGAAAAAATATAAAATAGGAGCACAAATTGTATAGCAGTTCAGTACATAGATTGGGAGTGATGGTGGTTCCACACTAGGCAAGCCTGGCAATGTGTGAACCTGTAGGCAGTTTTAACAATATAATCTAGTAATCGTCAGGTGAGGTCTTGTGCATTAATATTTTATACTACCGATCGTATTGTTATTTTACCTCTCTACCTTACTACAATGAGGTAGAGTCCACCTGGTAGACCATAGACAATCTAGACAATGCCCATACATTATCCGACAAATTGGTCGGTATCATCTCTCACTCTGTTGTTTTATGCACTTTGGTATTACTTACCAAAATGAAAATACTGTTAGTAATCACATAGGTACTCAAGCCACTCCTCTTGCCTCTAGCGGCACCAAAGACAAATTCCCAAATAGTACCTAATTTATCTGGAATTATCCGTTTGCGCTTGAAAACGCCCTTGCTCAATGTGCCATCTCTGTATAGCTACTATGTTTTTTTTTGTAAGATAAATTTTAATTTTGAATGCGTGCGACAAGGTTATATCGCACCTTCTAGCTCATATATGCGGAAAGGGAAAGAGCATAGGGAAAGAGAGCTAAGGTGCAATAGCCCTATAACTAAGAAGTATTGAATCAGCTGAATCATTATTCTTCTTCCACTTTACTTATAATTCCGATCGCGCTTTCAGCTACTAGCCGTAACCCGTGTCGTATGTTTTTGTCAAGTATTGCGTGTGGAATATCCACATTATGTAGGGTTTATAATTGGAAAAGGAACCTCTAAATCTCTTCTGTTAAACTTAAAGTAAGACTCACCGGTGTCGCCCACTGTTTGACTGAGCGTGTTCTCGGTGACCGGTCGGAGCGCCTCCACCGCGCTGATGTAACCAAGACGGTCGGCGATCGCGCATGCCGTCTGCCCAGTCTGTTCATAAATATCAATTACTAGCATTTACCCACGACTTCGTCCGCACAAGTAATATATCAGATTTTAATTCAGATTATAAGCTATCAAACAAACAAAGTTTCATCAAAATCGGTTCAGTAGTTTTCGCGTGATGCTGGTTGAAACACACAAACTTATTTTTTTAATTTACAGTTTTATTATAGTAAGAGCATTTACCCGCGACTTCGTCCGCATATATTATATACCAGATTTTAAGTCAGATCATAAGCTATCAAACAAAAAAGTTTCATCAAAATCGGTTCAGTAGTTTTTGCGTGATGCTCGAACAAACAAACACACAAACAAACAGACAGACAAAAAGTCGAAAAAATTGTGATTTGGAATCAGGGAAGCCTAAAAACCATATCGTACTTTTTTTTGTAAATATCTTCAATGTACAGACACACTTCTGTTACAGTTGTATAATAGTTAAGATTAGGCTGAAGTTTGATTAGACCAAGAATAAAAATAAGATTCGTAATGCCTTGGATTTTCGGTGAAGAAATTCTAAAACAACATGCTTCAAACCTCAAGCTTTAATTTCAGGGTATGAGTTCATTGTTTTTTAAAAAGTGGCGTCAGAAGCACTTTAATTGCCAGCTCAAAAGAGATAGGTACAGAACGGCGGCTTCATACAAACGAGCTAAAAAGGTGCACGCAAACGTAGACGCGCACGTTCGGCGATCTCGGATCAAGTTGGTTTCGAACGCCAGTACTATACAGGGTCCTTCTTAATATGCTGACACTTTTTTAAGGGGATGATCAGACCGTCAAACTGAACAACTTTTTCTATGGGACCAACATCGAAATCGCGAAAAAATCTGCTGTACATACATTTGGCTCGAATAGGTTTGCAGTTTTGTATGGACGAGCTGATTTTTTTTGCGATTTCGATGTTGGTGCCATAGGGAAAGTTGTTCAGTTTGATGGTCTGGTCATCCCCTTAAAAACTGTCAGCACATTAAGGCGGACCCTTTGTCTGCCCTGTATACATGTATTCGAGAAGTACTTAGTACTTACAGCGGATAAAGCGTTTGGATCCGAATCGTTCTTCAGCAACAGTTGTATGATGAGCGTGTGGCCTTGTTGCGCGGCTTGGTGGAGCGGAGTGAATCTGTATAACAAATAGAAGAATAGTTATTTAGCCTTAGGTACATAAATTTACATCTTGTCATGACATGTAACTTGTCAAGTTACATGTCAGGTACCAATCCAACTTTTTGCCTACCTTCTTTGTAATAACAACGGGGTGAGAGCCTGGTGACTTGTCAGCCAGATTTATAGACTACGGTCTATAAATTTTAGACGAGCTCCAGTCTCTCACATATAGGCACAGATTACTGATATGTAGCAAGCTACAGATGCGACAGTGAAATTTGCACTTAGTTCCATTGTTTCCGTTGTGGCGTTCTGTCGTCAAACTAATGTATATAGAACTTGTAGTTATAGGTATGTATACACTGATTCCAGGATGCAAAAATAGGGATATTTGACCAAGGAACAAACTATTCAACGATATTATTATATCATATGACGGAGAAGAATTGAGGCTTCTCAAGGATTCTAAACTCAAGCTAAAATACCAGGAAAATCACAAGATATAAGCTTCTGACGCAACAACACGGCATGAGGCTGCTGTTGTTGTAAGTTCAATATGGCGTTGTATCTCGTCCTCATTGGACGATGATACAATGTATCATCGTCCAATGAGGACGATGGGAAACAGCGCCACAACGGAAACAATGGAACTAAGCTGTCATAGGCCTGCATATAGGTTTTGACTCTCTAGAATAAGTATAACTATATTTTATCTGTAAATGTACCTACTTATATGTGAGAGTTAAATAAACGAATATTATTATTATTATTATCTTGATAGACATAGCGCGCAGCATTGGTAGCAAACGATTTGGATTATCCAACTTATAATGTATTCTAACGCTGTAAGTTCGATATCATTCCACTCCTCATAAGTCAACTCTTAAGATACTGCCATTTACCCATGAGCAGCCCTCGAGCAGACGTTGGTCTTGCCTTCTATCAAAGCCCTGGCAGCTGCGTGTTTACCATGATAAGCAATGGCCCGTAAAGTCACAAATACAAGTCCAGTTGGTTCCAGATATTTACTCATGAGCAGCCCTCGAGCAGACGTCGGCCTTGCCTTCTATCAAACCCTGGCAGCCGCGTTATTTCCATGATAAGCAATGGTCCCTAAAGACACATATAAAAGTCCAGTTTATTCCAGATATTTACCCATCTGCAGCCTTCGAACAGACGTCATCCTTGCCTTCCATCAAAGCTCTGGCAGCTGCGTGATGACTGTGATAGACAATGGCCCCTAAAGACACATATAAAATTCCAGTTGATTTACCCATGAGCAGTCCTCGAGCAGACGTCGGCCTTGCCTTGTATCAAACCCTGGCAGCCGCGTTATTACCATGATAAGCAATGGTCCCTAAAGACACATATAAAAGTCCAGTTTATTCCAGATATTTACCCATGAGCAGCCCTCGAGTAGACGTCAGCCTTGCCTTCTATCAAAGTAGCTGCGTGATGACCGTGATAAACAACAGCCCTAAAGCACAGATTACCCCCAATAGATACCGCATACAAGGCCGCACACCACACATCTATGATTTTGTACTGATATAAGCAATGGAGTAATGTGAGCTCGGAGTAGTGCGGCCTTGAAATGGCCAATCACGATGCATTGTTTCGTGCCCTGCTATCCGTAACTACCGCCAAAAATTGTGACTTCGGGCCCGTACAAAATTTTCATCATGCGGTATCTATTGGGGGTAATCTGTGCCCTAAAGTCACATACACTAAGTCCAGTTGGTTCCTGATATTTTCCCATGAGCAGCCTTCTATCAAAGCTCTAAAGTCACATATATAAAAGTCCAGTTTATTCCAGATATTTACCCATGAGCAGCCCTCGAGCAGACGTCAGCCTTGCCTTCTATCAAAGCCCTGGCGGCCGCGTGGTGGCCATGATGCGCCGCCGCGTGTAGAGGCGTGTATCCGTCGCGGGTGCGCGCGTTACACTGACCCCCTGCTCCTAGGAGCGACTTCAGGACTGCGGTGCGGCCTTCTGATGCCGCTAGGTGCACTGGGGTAAGACCTGTATAAGGAAAAATATTATTTTAGACTTCCTGACGCCACTCTACTTGCAAAATAGGGAACGAAGGGAGCAAAGTTTCAAGCAGGTTTCCGAAAAATGTTTACGTATTATATTAGGTTTATTCCACGGCGCGCCACTATAATCTATCCTCGGCCTTACTCATCCATTCGCTCCTTAGTGGTCACCTACCTTTAGCGGGGAGCCACAGACTACTAAGGAGCGAATCTAAAACTCTGACTCCCCGTCGGTTGTCAGTTCTTCGGCAGATATAAACAGCTCATTGTCACTTTAGCTTGATAATTTTTTGACCTAAACCACTAAAATTTTTCCCAATTCCAACTAATATTTTTTGAAGACTTACCGTTATTAGCAGGTACATTGACGTCAGCCCCTCTCTCAATGAGCATCTCCACACAGTCCTCGTGGCCCTCCTGCGCAGCCATGTGCAGCGGTGTGAAGCCGGCCTTAGATTTCACTCCTGGATCTGCGTCTTTAATTAACATACAACAATGTTATTCATATTTTTGGCTTAAACCACAAACCAATATTGAACAAGAAGCCGCATAGCAGGGCACCACCGCTTTCAATGCTTTAATTTTTCGTGTTCGTTCAGCAATCAGTGGCGTAGCGCGGGTTTCTGTCGCCCGGGGCACATACCGATTTTGCCGCCCCCTTATCTTACCTACACAAAAAAAACGGAGCAAGCGAAGCGAGCTCGGAAATTTTTTGCAAATTGATTCCAGATGAGGTCAGACATGTTTTGGTTTATTTATGCAAAAATAGAAACTTAGAGCGAGCAAAGCGAGCTCGACTTTTCTACTCAATACGAGTCGGTTAGAGCCAGAGCTTTTTATGTACAAAACATGTGCAAAGTAGCCTAAGTAAAAGCTATGGATCGAGCGAAGCAAGCACGAAATTGTTAGCACCACGTCTTAGCTGTGGTCAGAACTCTTTAGGATTATGAGTCATTAGACAGAGCTCAATTAATCTATGTTTTTCACGAATTTGATTTACGTCGAACATAGTCCAGCAAACTTAGTTCTGGGCCTATAGACAAAGTAACATTTCTATTGGCGAAGACGCTAGTAGAAATGACAGAATGTATGTATTTGACATTGGCCATCGAAACATTTTGACGTTTGCTTTCGCCACCATACGTAAGTTCATACATTTTTCATGTTTTCTACTGTCGTTAACGCTAATCGAAAGTAATTTGTCTAAGGGCCCAGATCCATAGGTGTTAGAAATGTAAGTAGAAAGATCCAAAGCGTCACACAAACAAAACGAATAAATAAAAGGATAATCTTACCATGTTCTAGTAGAGCGAAGGCGATGTCGGGGTGGTTGTGTCGGCACGCGATGTGCAGCGCTGAGTGCCCGTTCTTCGCCAGCGAGTGCGGCGACGCTCCTACACACAACACTCTAGCTTAGCTTACTGCACTTTTACATACATATAGCATACAACAGTAGTTACTTTAGCTCAGGGCCGGATTAAGCCATATAGAGGCCCCTAGGCAATTCAAGCCTCGGGGCCTCTATTCCCTAGGGATGGATTTGTCTCTGTGTCCGGGGGCCAGATACAGGCTAGGTGGTCGCAGTAACATAACCACAAAATAACATAATCCACTAAAATGTGGAGCGATCTCGAGCTTTTAATACCGATCTAGGACTGCCATTAGCAAAATCGACGTCGCCGGAAAAAGTCTTCAAAAAAACCCCGGACATTTCAGTAAAATATGAAATTTTCCCCGGACAACCACGAACATAATATTTCGACTACAAAAAAGCGCTTTGTTAAAGATTTTACTACAATAGGAATAGATCGTTGCAATACAATCCAAAACTTGTGTTAAGTTTTTACTTATTTTTCTCTCAGACCGTACGGCCCCTAGGCGGCGCGCTGGGCCCATAGGCAGGTTGCTTACTTTGCCTCTATGGTTACTCCGGCACTGCTTTAGCCACACCCCCAGCACTCACGGCACACAGGATCTCACGTTTTAATAGTGCCGACAGAAACAAGATGGCGTCGCGTCAGCACACGCAATGTACCGCTCGAAAACGCGCCCCGTTTGTACGTGTTTCTTGCTCGACTCCCCTAAAGATACCCTTAAAATGCAGAGTGGGGTGCGGTATCTGAAGTTAGTGAGGAGCAAGGAGTGGCCGATTTGAGGCCGTAGCATGATGCGCGTGACAAGGTTATATATCGCCTTTTATCCCGTTCTTTCGCGCGCAAATAGAAAGAAACGAAGGCGCGATAGCGTTATATTACGCTTCCATACTACAACCAGCTGTATGTAGTACCCACCCTTAGACTAATTATATCGGGACGCGTAACCACGTGTCATTCTACTAACAAACTTTCTGCCACTTTTTGCGGGGGGCGAGGTAACATGTTATCCGCAACTTTGGATTTTATTCCCTATGACTTTAGATTCTAATTTTGAATGTTCAAAATCATGAAAAGTAGTCTCGTGTAAACCCCAAACGTTCTAAGTTCGAAATTATTGTTTCGCTATTATAGGCTGTCTCGTTTAGTGATAAGGTATAAAATTGGGTGTAAATGCGCAAGATTAATTGATCTAATACCGTGGCAGAGGGGAAATGCTACCGCAAGGCCGGTCCGGATATAATTAGTCTAAGTACCCACCTACTATTATTTATCGTTTAGCTTGACAGTTTCTAACTGATTTACTAAAGGATGAGCAGAAAAATTAAAGACTTCGCCATGTAGCGGAAAATCATAATCACAAACAAAGATATCACAAACTAATTTTGCGATTTTAGCGCCCCCGAAGCAGTTTTTTTGTGTTTTTGGGGTCAGGCTTTACATTCCTCATCTTTTTTAAGTGCCTTTGCATTCATCAGACTATCTGTCAGTTCTACATTTTTTTTTAAATTCTTATCATACTCTTCTATCTATCTATAACGTCACACCTCTTTCCCTCTTCTATCTATCTATAACGTCACGCCTCTTTCCCAGAGGGGTAGGCAGAGACCAGGGCGCGCCACTTACTACGATCCTTTGCCTCATGCACATCCATACATCTTTTCATACACGCCCGTCGGTTTCGAGTACTCCGCACCTCCCCTTTTTGTAGAACGCAACTGATTTGATCAGCATACGTCCTACGAGGGCGCCCTCTGCCGACACTTCCACTCACATTAGCAACATATATCTCTTTCGTACATCTGCTGTCGCTCATCCTCTCCACATGACCAAACCAACGAAGCATACCTTTCTCTGCGCCCGCGGCATGATACCGCGATAAACGGTTTTATCGAGGCTTTTATCGTATCTTCCGCGACACATGTCGCTGCGTGCATGATGCATGCGATAAACCAAAATTTCGCGCACCAACTGTCACTTGTAGATAATTTATCGAAAGTGCGTGCATGATGGCAATATGGCGGCCGCGCGGTAAAGATACTTGTCTACGTTTGACATTTGAGATCACATAAATTTATCGACCACTCAAGGGTGGTAGATAAACTTATTTTCCCAGTGTTTCAAGTTGGTTTCAAGCGATTTTCTCTATCAAAGTCCTCAAAAATGTCCAGAGGGTACGTTAGAAATCTTTTGACGTTCTATGAAGAAAAGAAACAGCAAAAAGAACAGCGGACCCATGGTACAATAATATACTGAGCGGACCAAAGTCCGCGAACTTGCCTCGCGATGAATCCCTCGACATAATAGTTTCCAGCACGAAGAAGAAGAAGTACCTAGTTCGAGGAACACTTGGCTCCAAGGACATCAGCAGAAGGGCTTCCTGTCGTCAAGTCACGTCAAGGTGAGGCTGTTTATACTGTTTATAATCTTTGCACTCTTGTTCTAATTTCAAGTTACTAACGGCATTAAGAATGTTGAATGATGGCCATTACCAGCGCGGTAATGATCAAGATCAAACATCTATTGCTCTCACTACCATAAGGAAATACCTACCTACCTGTCCCAATTCATAGCCACTGTGAATACATAGTGGCTTCCCTGAAATACCATGTTAAAATAATAGTTGTGGATGCCATTGAAAAGAATTTACTTATATTTTATATTATTACAGATTGAAAAAGTTTTCTAAAGCACGGAAGAGGCTCGATAGTTGGAAGCAACGGGTTTCCAATGAAAGTTTGGGATACCAACCAAATGTTCTGGGCGCTATAGACTGCGCCCATATTAAACTTTCCACCACCCGGTACGGAGAAGGTCCAGTTTCACAACCAACATGACAATAATGTCACACAGGTAAAATAATAGAACCTTGTATTAAAATAATTTAAGCGTATTAAGTATATACTATATTCTACTAGTTATTCGGAGCGTTGGTGGCATATTGCGGAGCATGTTGGAAACTCAATCTTGAGGTCCAGGTTCGAATCCGCAAGGACCACATACCTACCAAAGAGTTTTTCTAACTTGTGTATATAATACTAACTGCTCTCAAGCGGTGAAGGAAAAAATTGTGAGGAAACCTGCATATGCTGAAGAAGAAATTCTGATGTGTATGTGAAGTCTACCAATCTGCATGGGGTACGCATGGTGGAATGACACCCATACCATACACCCTCCCTGAGGGTAGGCCTGTGCCCTGCAGTGGGACTTATATAGTCCCACAGCTTCATCTGTGTGAAATTTTTATGCTCATGATTTATAAGCTATTTCATCTAAACTGTTGAACCAATTTATTTGTTCGAGCATCATGCAAAAACTACTGAACCAATTTAAATGAAACTTTTTTGTTCGATAGCTTATGATTTGACTTAAAATCTGGTATATAATTTGTGTGGACAGTAAACTCCAGTTCTTAAGTGCATTAAATACTTCAACTTATTTAACAAAACTTTCTTTAAGGTGCCAATGCAATGGATACAATGAGTGAGGTGCCAGCAGAAACTGCAACGCAACATTCCAGAGAATAGAAGATTGTTGGCATGAATACATACAACTATTAACCTATACCGGACTGTACCAATACATACCAAAAACTACCAACAACCAAATAAATAAACAACTGCATTCAGTCATTAATAACAGTTCGGGTTTAGGCCCGGACTGTCTACAGAAACTCCTATTCTGTGTCTCAAGCACACCGTCCGTTACTACACTAGTAGGAAGACGCCTGTTTTTGCCTGTTTTCTGCATCTGTGCAAGGCATTTAAGTAGAATTACAATATTCTCTGGAGTATGTTGGCCAATGAGACAGATTTAATAAATGCGTTTAAGTATTGGTTCGGCAACCAAACAAATTAAGTGAGATGGTCAGGTTCGCTGTCGGATGTGTACAGGTTGGAGTGTGAGGTGAGCATGAGGGGTTTGAGCTCACCCGTGTTCTTTAATCTGTACATGAACCGTCTGATTGTCGAGGTCTCCGAGGACATGTCAGATGAGGCTAACATAGAGCAGGAGCGCAGGGTGCTGGCGATGAGGGCGAATATGCTCGTCCGCAGGTTTGTACGGTGTATTAAGGATGTAAAAGTAATGTTATTCAAGGCATATCGCCAGTCGTTCTACACGTGCAGCCTGCGGGTTAGTTACACGCAGTAGTCGCTCAGTGCGCTGTGTGTGCTATACAACAATGGGCTGAGGATGTTGTTGGGGCTGCCTCGTTCCTGCAGGGCATCGAGCATGTTTGCAGCGGCGCGAGTAGATTGCTTTGCAGCCATCATACTCAAACCAGCCGCCTCCCTGCTGCGCGGGGTACAGGGCAGCACCAACACCCACCTCGAGCCCATTGCAGAGCGGTTCCAGCAGGCGCATGCATTGAAGGTAGGCAAAAAGCAGTGAAACCTTAATAATTTCTAAACTAAAAGCATTTTGTTTACTCAATGACTTTTAATTGGTTTAATTACCTGTATGCAAACAAATCAAAGTCATTTGGTAAACAAAATGCTTTTAGTTTAGAAATTATTCAATTTCTACACTGCGGGCAGGCAAAACACAGTGAAAGCCTAATAATTTCTAAACTAAAAGCAATTAATTCATTAAATGACTTTGGTTTGTTTAAATACAGGTAATTAAACCAATTAAAAGTCATTGAGTAAACAAAATGCTTTGTTTAGAAATTATTAGGGTTTCAGTCTTTCTGCCTACCTTCTATGCATGCGCCTGGGTTCCAGTGTCCCATCATTGGGCATTGGAATAGCCTGCATAGGTGCTCTAGGCCCCCTTTTGTTAATGTTAAATAAGTGTAACTTTTATTTTAACTAACATAGTTTTAAGTCGTTACTAACACCACTATATCTATGATCTGAAACAAAATAAAAAATGAAAAAGAATATTTTTTTTTATTGCTTACAGTGAACTTATTTTGATAAGTTAAATACACAAAAACCTTGATCGCCAAATACATTTTTAAACACAATTAAGGTTAGGTCCGGGTGCCGTAGTGAAGCTCGCAGCACCCTCACGTGTTCTATATCCTTACGGCTGCTGATTGGACCGGACGATCACTGCTTCTCCACTGTTAGGTTAGGTCCGGGTGCTGTAGTGAAGCTCGCAGCACCCTCACGTGTTCTATATCCTTACGGGTGCTGATTGGACCGGACGATCACTGCTTCTCCACTGTTAGGTTAGGTCCGGGTGCCGTAGTGAAGCTCGCAGCACCCTCACGTGTTCTATATCCTTACGGGTGCTGATTGGACCGGACGATCACTGCTTCTCCACTGTTAGGTTAGGTCCGGGTACCGTAGTGAAGCTCGCAGCACCCTCACGTGTTCTATATCCTGACGGCTGCTGATTGGACCGGACGATCACTGCTTCTCCACTGTTAGGTTAGGTCCGGGTGCCGTAGTGAAGCTCGCAGCACCCTCACGTGTACTATATCCTGACGGGTGCCCATCGGACCAGACGATCACTGTTAGATTAGGTCTGGGTGCTGTAGTGTAGCTCGCAGCACCCTCATGTGTTCTATATCCTGACGGGTGCTGATTGGACCAGACGATCACTGCTTCTCCACTGTTAGGTTAGGTCCGGGTGCCGTAGTGAAGCTCGCAGCACCCTCACGTGTTCTATATCCTTACGGGTGCTGATTGGACCGGACGATCACTGCTTCTCCACTGTTAGGTTAGGTCCGGGTGCCGTAGTGAAGCTCGCAGCACCCTCACGTGTTCTATATCCTTACGGGTGCTGATTGGACCGGACGATCACTGCTTCTCCACTGTTAGGTTAGGTCCGGGTGCCGTAGTGAAGCTCGCAGCACCCTCACGTGTTCTATATCCTGACGGCTGCTGATTGGACCGGACGATCACTGCTTCTCCACTGTTAGGTTAGGTCCGGGTGCCGTAGTGAAGCTCGCAGCACCCTCACGTGTACTATATCCTGACGGGTGCCCATCGGACCAGACGATCACTGTTAGATTAGGTCTGGGTGCTGTAGTGTAGCTCGCAGCACCCTCATGTGTTCTATATCCTGACGGCTGCTGATTGGACCAGACGATCACTGCTTCTCCACTGTTAGCTTAGGTCCAGGTGCTGTAGTGAAGCTGGCAGCGCCCTCACGTGTTCTATATCCTGACGGCTGCTCATTGGACCAGACGATCACTGTTAGGTTAGGTCCGGGTGTCGTAGTGAAGCTCGCAGCGCCCTCACGTGTTCTATATCCTGACGGCTGCTCATTGGACCAGACGATCACTGTTAGGTTAGGTCCGGGTGCCGTAGTGAAGCTCGCTGCACCCTCACGTGTTCTATATCCTGACGGCTGCTGATTGGACCGGACGATCACTGCTTCTCCACTGTTAGGTTAGGTCTGGGTGCCGTAGTGAAGCTCGCAGCACCCTCACGTGTTCTATATCCTGACGGCTGCTCATTGGACCAGACGATCACTGTTAGGTTAGGTCCGGGTGTCGTAGTGAAGCTCGCAGCGCCCTCACATGTTCTATATCCTGACGGGTGCTGATTGGACCGGACGATCACTGTTAGGTTAGGTCTGGGTGTCGTAGTGAAGCTCGCAGCGCCCTCACATGTTCTATATCCTGACGGGTGCTCATTGGACCAGACGATCACTGTTAGGTTAGGTCCGGGTGTCGTAGTGAAGCTCGCAGCGCCCTCACATGTTCTATATCCTGACGGGTGCCCATCGGACCAGACGATCACTGTTAGATTAGGTCTGGGTGCTGTAGTGTAGCTCGCAGCACCCTCATGTGTTCTATATCCTGACGGCTGCTGATTGGACCAGACGATCACTGCTTCTCCACTGTTAGCTTAGGTCCAGGTGCTGTAGTGAAGCTGGCAGCGCCCTCACGTGTTCTATATCCTGACGGCTGCTCATTGGACCAGACGATCACTGTTAGGTTAGGTCCGGGTGTCGTAGTGAAGCTCGCAGCGCCCTCACATGTTCTATATCCTGACGGCTGCTCATTGGACCAGACGATCACTGTTAGGTTAGGTCCAGGTGTCGTAGTGAAGCTCGCAGCGCCCTCACGTGTTCTATATCCTGACGGCTGCTCATTGGACCAGACGATCACTGTTAGGTTAGGTCCGGGTGTCGTAGTGAAGCTCGCAGCGCCCTCACGTGTTCTATATCCTGACGGGTGCCCATCGGACCAGACGATCACTGTTAGGTTAGGTCCGGGTGTCGTAGTGAAGCTCGCAGCGCCCTCACGTGTTCTATATCCTGACGGCTGCTCATTGGACCAGACGATCACTGTTAGGTTAGGTCCGGGTGCCGTAGTGAAGCTCGCAGCGCCCTCACGTGTTCTATATCCTGACGGCTGCTCATTGGACCAAACGATCACTGTTAGGTTAGGTCCGGGTGCCGTAGTGAAGCTCGCAGCGCCACCACGTGTTCTATATCCTGACGGCTGCTCATTGGACCAGACGATCACTGTTAGGTTAGGTCCGGGTGTCGTAGTGAAGCTCGCAGCGCCCTCACATGTTCTATATCCTGACGGGTGCTGATTGGACCGGACGATCACTGTTAGGTTAGGTCTGGGTGTCGTAGTGAAGCTCGCAGCACCCTCACATGTTCTATATCCTGACGGGTGCTGATTGGACCGGATGATCACTGCTTCTCCACTGTTAGGTTAGGTCCGGGTGCCGTAGTGAAGCTCGCAGCGCCCTCACGTGTTCTATATCCTGACGGCTGCTCATTGGACCAGACGATCACTGTTAGGTTAGGTCCGGGTGTCGTAGTGAAGCTCGCAGCGCCCTCACGTGTTCTATATCCTGACGGCTGCTCATTGGACCGGACGATCACTGCTTCTCCACTGTTAGGTTAGGTCCGGGTGCCGTAGTGAAGCTCGCAGCACCCTCACGTGTTCTATATCCTGACGGCTGCTGATTGGACCGGACGATCACTGCTTCTCCACTGTTAGGTTAGGTCCGGGTGCCGTAGTGAAGCTCGCAGCACCCTCACGTGTACTATATCCTGACGGGTGCCCATCGGACCAGACGATCACTGTTAGATTAGGTCTGGGTGCTGTAGTGTAGCTCGCAGCACCCTCATGTGTTCTATATCCTGACGGGTGCTGATTGGACCAGACGATCACTGCTTCTCCACTGTTAGGTTAGGTCCGGGTGCCGTAGTGAAGCTCGCAGCACCCTCACGTGTTCTATATCCTTACGGGTGCTGATTGGACCGGACGATCACTGCTTCTCCACTGTTAGGTTAGGTCCGGGTGCCGTAGTGAAGCTCGCAGCACCCTCACGTGTTCTATATCCTTACGGGTGCTGATTGGACCGGACGATCACTGCTTCTCCACTGTTAGGTTAGGTCCGGGTGCCGTAGTGAAGCTCGCAGCACCCTCACGTGTTCTATATCCTGACGGCTGCTGATTGGACCGGACGATCACTGCTTCTCCACTGTTAGGTTAGGTCCGGGTGCCGTAGTGAAGCTCGCAGCACCCTCACGTGTACTATATCCTGACGGGTGCCCATCGGACCAGACGATCACTGTTAGATTAGGTCTGGGTGCTGTAGTGTAGCTCGCAGCACCCTCATGTGTTCTATATCCTGACGGCTGCTGATTGGACCAGACGATCACTGCTTCTCCACTGTTAGCTTAGGTCCAGGTGCTGTAGTGAAGCTGGCAGCGCCCTCACATGTTCTATATCCTGACGGCTGCTCATTGGACCAGACGATCACTGTTAGGTTAGGTCCGGGTGTCGTAGTGAAGCTCGCAGCGCCCTCACGTGTTCTATATCCTGACGGCTGCTCATTGGACCAGACGATCACTGTTAGGTTAGGTCCGGGTGCCGTAGTGAAGCTCGCAGCACCCTCACGTGTTCTATATCCTGACGGCTGCTGATTGGACCGGACGATCACTGCTTCTCCACTGTTAGGTTAGGTCTGGGTGCCGTAGTGAAGCTCGCAGCACCCTCACGTGTTCTATATCCTGACGGCTGCTCATTGGACCAGACGATCACTGTTAGGTTAGGTCCGGGTGTCGTAGTGAAGCTCGCAGCGCCCTCACATGTTCTATATCCTGACGGGTGCTGATTGGACCGGACGATCACTGTTAGGTTAGGTCTGGGTGTCGTAGTGAAGCTCGCAGCGCCCTCACATGTTCTATATCCTGACGGGTGCTCATTGGACCAGACGATCACTGTTAGGTTAGGTCCGGGTGTCGTAGTGAAGCTCGCAGCGCCCTCACATGTTCTATATCCTGACGGGTGCCCATCGGACCAGACGATCACTGTTAGATTAGGTCTGGGTGCTGTAGTGTAGCTCGCAGCACCCTCATGTGTTCTATATCCTGACGGCTGCTGATTGGACCAGACGATCACTGCTTCTCCACTGTTAGCTTAGGTCCAGGTGCTGTAGTGAAGCTGGCAGCGCCCTCACGTGTTCTATATCCTGACGGCTGCTCATTGGACCAGACGATCACTGTTAGGTTAGGTCCGGGTGTCGTAGTGAAGCTCGCAGCGCCCTCACGTGTTCTATATCCTGACGGCTGCTCATTGGACCAGACGATCACTGTTAGGTTAGGTCCGGGTGTCGTAGTGAAGCTCGCAGCGCCCTCACGTGTTCTATATCCTGACGGGTGCCCATCGGACCAGACGATCACTGTTAGGTTAGGTCCGGGTGTCGTAGTGAAGCTCGCAGCGCCCTCACGTGTTCTATATCCTGACGGCTGCTCATTGGACCAGACGATCACTGTTAGGTTAGGTCCGGGTGCCGTAGTGAAGCTCGCAGCGCCCTCACGTGTTCTATATCCTGACGGCTGCTCATTGGACCAGACGATCACTGTTAGGTTAGGTCCGGGTGCCGTAGTGAAGCTCGCAGCGCCACCACGTGTTCTATATCCTGACGGCTGCTCATTGGACCAGACGATCACTGTTAGGTTAGGTCCGGGTGTCGTAGTGAAGCTCGCAGCGCCCTCACGTGTTCTATATCCTGACGGGTGCCCATCGGACCAGACAATCACTGTTAGGTTAGGTCCGGGTGTCGTAGTGAAGCTCGCAGCGCCCTCACGTGTTCTATATCCTGACGGCTGCTCATTGGACCAGACGATCACTGTTAGGTTAGGTCCGGGTGTCGTAGTGAAGCTCGCAGCGCCCTCACGTGTTCTATATCCTGACGGCTGCTCATTGGACCAGACGATCACTGTTAGGTTAGGTCCGGGTGTCGTAGTGAAGCTCGCAGCGCCCTCACGTGTTCTATATCCTGACGGGTGCCCATCGGACCAGACGATCACTGTTAGGTTAGGTCCGGGTGTCGTAGTGAAGCTCGCAGCGCCCTCACGTGTTCTATATCCTGACGGCTGCTCATTGGACCAGACGATCACTGTTAGGTTAGGTCCGGGTGCCGTAGTGAAGCTCGCAGCGCCCTCACGTGTTCTATATCCTGACGGCTGCTCATTGGACCAGACGATCACTGTTAGGTTAGGTCCGGGTGCCGTAGTGAAGCTCGCAGCGCCACCACGTGTTCTATATCCTGACGGCTGCTCATTGGACCAGACGATCACTGTTAGGTTAGGTCCGGGTGTCGTAGTGAAGCTCGCAGCGCCCTCACATGTTCTATATCCTGACGGGTGCTGATTGGACCGGACGATCACTGTTAGGTTAGGTCTGGGTGTCGTAGTGAAGCTCGCAGCACCCTCACATGTTCTATATCCTGACGGGTGCTGATTGGACCGGATGATCACTGCTTCTCCACTGTTAGGTTAGGTCCGGGTGCCGTAGTGAAGCTCGCAGCACCCTCACGTGTTCTATATCCTGACGGCTGCTCATTGGACCAGACGATCACTGTTAGGTTAGGTCCGGGTGCCGTAGTGAAGCTCGCAGCGCCCTCACGTGTTCTATATCCTGACGGCTGCTCATTGGACCAGACGATCACTGTTAGGTTAGGTCCGGGTGCCGTAGTGAAGCTCGCAGCGCCCTCACGTGTTCTATATCCTGACGGCTGCTCATTGGACCAGACGATCACTGTTAGGTTAGGTCCGGGTGTCGTAGTGAAGCTCGCAGCGCCCTCACGTGTTCTATATCCTGACGGCTGCTCATTGGACCAGACGATCAATGTTAGGTTAGGTCCGGGTGTCGTAGTGAAGCTCGCAGCGCCCTCACATGTTCTATATCCTGACGGCTGCTCATTGGACCAGACGATCACTGTTAGGTTAGGTCCGGGTGTCGTAGTGAAGCTCGCAGCGCCCTCACATGTTCTATATCCTGACGGCTGCTCATTGGACCGGACGATCACTGTTAGGTTAGGTCCGGGTGTCGTAGTGAAGCTCGCAGCGCCCTCACATGTTCTATATCCTGACGGCTGCTCATTGGACCGGACGATCACTGTTAGGTTAGGTCCGGGTGTCGTAGTGAAGCTCGCAGCACCCTCACGTGTTCTATATTCTTACAGCTCAGCCACCCACCGGACAGGAAAATTCACCATTTGTCAAATTTCTATGTGAAGGCATATAGTCCACAAACATTTGTAACTGGGTTTTTTACTCCGAACTCTGAAACAAGTTTTAATGCCAAATTAGTGATCATTTTTAGGTAATGCATAGTGTATGTATGCTAGTAGTACCGGAACCATAGCATAAATACCTTAAAGTGGGTGCGCTTAGTGGCCGCGTTGGGTCTATGCCCGTGTGGCGTGCGGGGGACGGGCGTACCCTAACTCAATTCGATGTTACGGTACGCGCGCAGGCAGCGTTGGCTGGGACGCACTCCTCCCGGCCCCCGCACGCCCCGCACGATTGGCCTGCCGCGACCGCTGAGCTTCACCACTATTAGTAGTTCTTTACACTAGCCGGAACTGTCCAGTGTGACGGGGAGTGAGCCTCCACAGTAGTTTTCCTTCACAGAAAACCAGTGGTGTTACAAATCGTACATAAATTCAGAAAAACTCATTGGCACGAGTCGGCCTGGACGGGGATCGAACCATCACATCCTGCACGGCAGGCAAGGTCATAATGGTTAAATACGTAAATGTAAATGATACTTACTTCTTTTTTGGAAGCATTCCTAAGAGTATTTATCATTAATATGCTATTCTATTCTATTTTTGTGTTTTTCCCAACAAAAATCTGGCAAAGGCTATTTTCACGCTGGGGTGGTAACATCTAAAAATCGATGTTGCCAGATATAAAAATGGGGTGGTCACATTTAAAAATCGATGTTACCAGATAAAAAAATAAAAAAATCTGCAAGTTGGTTAACTAGTGGTGAAAAAACCGAAACTTACCAGAGGACCGATGAAATTGGATTTTTTCCTATTCACGTCATCTTTCTAATTATTTTGTGATTCACGTTCAGTTTTGATAGCAAAACACATGTTTAACCAGGATCTGATGCTGAAGCAAGGAATGTCTTCGTACGAGGGTAGGTACTCCTCATCGGTAAACAGCATTGGATTGATTTTTAGGGTTCCGTACCCAAAGGGTGAAAGCGGGACCCTATTACTAAGCCTACGTTGTCCGTCCGTCCGTCCGTCCGTCCGTCCGTCCGTCCGTCCGTCCGTCCGTCTGTCCGTCTGTCCGTCTGTCCGTCTGTCCGTCTGTCCGTCCGTCCGTCTGTCCTACCTATTTAGGGCTGTAACTTTTGAACCGTAATAGCTAGATTGTTGAAATTTTCTCAGATTGTGCGTTATTACGGCGGATTTGTTAACAAATAATAAAAAAGTTAAAAATTATGGGGGGTTCTCAACAAAAAACTAGTTTTTATCAACGTTTTTTTCTTTACGCTCTATCGTAAAAACGGTAATACATACAAGCGTCAAACTTAGTGTGATTATAGAGCAAACTCTACAGAATAACAACATGTGTCAAACTTAGTGTGATTATAGAGCAAACTCTACAGAATAACAACAAATACTAAAAACCGGCCAAGTGTGAGTCGGACTCGCGCTAAAGGTTCCGGACAAAAAAAGTTTTTTTTTCTATCTTAAGGTGGTTGGAGAGCTGCGACCGTGGCGCCATCAGTTTTAAATTAATTGTGCCTGAAATACAAACATTTCACACTGAGCATAAAAGCTATGTATTGCAAATGTGCTAAAAGTGGCCACATTGGAAAACTTTTAGCACATTTGCAATACATAGCTTTTAGGCTTAGTGTGAATTATTATAATAATGGATTATAAAATAGAGAATCAGTTACGATTGTCGCGAAACGTAAAATATTCATGAAAATGATTGTATTTCAGGCACAATTAATTTTAATACTGCTGGCGCCACTGTCGCAGCTCTCCAACCCCCTAAATCGTTAGTTTATGTTGTGTTCTATAGTGGTGTGGTACGGAACCCTCGGTGGGCGAGTAGTCCGATTCGCACTTGACCGCTTTTATTTTATGTTCACGTCACGGTCAGTTTTGATAGCAAAACACATATTTAACCAGGATTTGGTGCTACAGCCAGGAATGTCTCCGTACGAGGGTACTCCTCAACGGTTAACAGCATTGGCTTGATTTTTTCATATTCACGTTCAGTTTTGATAGCAAAACACATGTTTAGGCTGCCTGTCCATTGAAGCGAGCTCGCACAGCCAGCTCGCGTCAATGGATAGGCAGCCTTAACCAGGCTCTGATTCTCAAGTAAGGAATGTCTTCGTACGAGGGTACTCCTCATCAGTAAACAGCATTGGCTTAATTTTTAATGTTCATGTTCAGTTTTGATAGCAAAACACATATTTAACCAGGATCTGGTGCTACAGCCAGGAATGTCTCCGTACAAGGGTACTCCTCAACGGTTAACAGCATTGGCTTGATTTTTTCATATTCACGTTCAGTTTTGATAGCAAAACACATGTTTAGGCTGCCTGTCCATTGAAGCGAGCTCGCACTGCCAGCTCGCGTCAATGGATAGGCAGCCTTAACCAGGCTCTGACGCTGTAGCCAGGAATATCTCCGTACGAGGGTACTCCTCAACGGTTAACAGCATTGGCTTGAATTTTTTTTGTTCACGTTCAGTTTTGATAGCAAAACACATATTTAACCTGGATCTGGCGCTTAAGCCAGCAATGTCTCCGTACGAGGGTACTCCTCAATGGTAAACAGCACTGGCTTGCAATTTTTTTTACACGTTTAGTTATGATAGCAAAACTCATATTTAACCAGGATCTGGCGCTGAAACTTGGAATGTCTCCTTAAGAGGGTACTCCTCAACTGTAAACGGTATATGCTAGTCAATGCTGTTTACTGTTAAGGAGTACCCTCGTACGGAGACATTCACGGCTGTAGGACCGGATCCTGGTTTAATATGTATTTTGCTATCAAAACTGAACGTGAACATGATAAAATCAAGCCGATGCTGTTTACCGTTGAGGAGTACCCTCGTACGGAGACATTCTTGGCTTCAGCACCAGTTCATGATTTAATATACGTTTTGCTATTAATACTGAACGAGAATAAAGAAAAGTCAAACCCTCGTTCGGAGACATTCCTGGATGTAGCACCAGATCCTAGTAAAATATGTGTTTTGCTATCAAAACGAAAATTAAAAAAAATCTAGTCAATTCTATTTACCGTTGAGGAGTACCCTCCTACGGAGACATTCCTGGCTGTAGCACCAGATCCTGGTTAAATATGTGTTTTGCTATCAAAACTGGCCGTGACGTGAACATAAAAAATTCATGCCAGTGCTGTTTACCGTTGAGGAGTACCCTTGTACGAAAACATTCCTGGCTTCAGCATCAGATCCTGGTTAAATATGTGTTTTGCTATCAAAACTGAACGTGAACATAAAAAAATCAAGCCAATGCTGTTTACCGATAAGGAGTACCCTCGTACGGAGACATTTCTGACTGTAGCACCAGATCCTGGTTAAATATGTGTTTTGCTATCAAAACTGACCGTGACGTGAACATAAAAAAATCAAGCCAATATGCTGTTTACCGATGAGGAGTACCCTCGTACGAAGAGATTCCTCGCTTCAGCATCAGATACCTACTCGATACGTTCTCTGGCTAGTGGGCTCGGTAGCGAAATTGGATAACGCACTTCCCCGGTTTGGAAGGGTGCGGGTTCAGGTCCCGCCCGAGACTAAATTTTTCAATCTTTAATTTGATTCGAAATAGCACAACATGGCTGTAACATGTTCAAAATCAATAATATTTGAAATTGGAACAGGGTGTGTCATCTATACCGTATGAATTTCAGTTGTAATGCTGAACTTGCGGGTTGGCTAGTTTGTAATAACTGCCAGTAGATGTCGCTCACGTCCCCTCAAGACGCAACAGATTGAAAAATTCGTTCTCTGGCTAGTGGGCTCGGTAGCGAAATTGGATAACGCACTTCCCCGGTTTGGAAGGGTTCGGGTTCAAGTCCCGCCCGAGACTGAATTTTTCAATCTTTAATTTGATTCGAAATAGCACAACATGGCTGTAACATGTTCAAAATCAATAATATTTGAAATCAGATACCTACTGTTTAAACATGTGTTTTGATATCAAAACTGAACGTGAATATGAAAAAATCAAGCCGATGTTGTTAACCGTTGAGGAGTACCCTCGTACGGAGACATTCCTGGCTGTAGCACCCGATCCTGGTTAAATAAATGTTTTACTATCAAAACTAATTATTAAAAATAATAACAAACAGTAATCCCGACAGCGGTAGAAAAAAATTGGTCAGAATAAAACTGTTGATACGAGTAATTGTTTAAGATCGTATAAGTTAGTTTTTTGCAAATATCTCGTTTCTTATAACTTTGTTCACGATTTCATACATAGGAATGGAATAAAATTATTTATTTGCATACATTTTAAAAAGTTAATATACAAAACTTGTAGAACAAACAATTACTCGTATCAACAGTTTTATTCTGACCAATTTTTTTCTACCACTGTCGGGATTACTGTTTGTTATTATTTTTAATAATTAGTTTTTGCACATATCTCGTTTCAAATACGTAGAATTGTAAACAAAGTTATAAAAGTTATAACCCAATTTGTAGAACAAGCATTATCTACCATTTTATTAGACAAACTTTTTCTGTCATCCACCGTTGTCGAGATATCTGTCTATTACTATTTTAATTAATTATATTTTGCAAATATCGCGTTTCGTATGCATAAAATTGTGAATAAAGTTATTACAAAACATGTAGAACATAATATTATCTACAATTGTATGCTACACAAACTTTTCCTATCATCAACAATTTTTGAGATATCTGTCTATTACTATTTTAATTAATTAGTTTTTGCAAATATCTCATTTCGTATGCATCAAATCGTGAACAAAGCTATTACAAAACTTGTATAACAAAATATTATCTACAATTGTGTCTTCAACAAACTTTTCCTATCATCAACCGTTGTTGAGATATCTGTCTATTACTATTTTAATTATAAAGTTTTTACAAATATCTCGTCTCCTATGCATAAAATTGTAAACAAAGCTATTACAAACTTGAAGAACATTAAATTTCCAACAATTTTGTTCGTAACAAATTTTTCTATCACTAACCATTGTCGACATATCTATCATTTTTAGTATAAAAGCGGTTTGATTCTGGAAAGGTGACCGATCCGCCATGTAAGACCGGGTTTTTCGTGATGGGTAAAGTGTGTTCTCTCGATCTAAGTTGGTTTCACATTTCCTATATGTTTAGGCCCAAGACCAATTTTTTTCAATTTTCAACCCCGGTCTGATTTTGAACAGTGACCGATTTGAAAAAACTAAATATGCTGTGGTATTCTCCTAAAAGGGCTCTTTCGTAAAATGCATCCAGTTCGTTTCCTATATGTTTAGGCCCAGACCACATTTTTTCGCGATTGTCTGACAGCTGTAAAAAAATTCAGTGACCACTTTGAGTCATAAATAAGACTGAGACTAAATGATGTACTTTGGCGTCTATTTTCGAGCTAGACTGAATCCAGCTTTCCTATACGTTTAGGCCCTAGACCGTTGGTGGCTTTGGATCTATAACTTTATTTGCTTCTTCCTCTAATACTGAAAAATTTACAAGAAACTCATTACATTTTGCTGATGGTCAGTATTCAGTACCTATCTTTATTGCGGTTTCACTTGGGTATCACAAATAATAATCAACAGAAATCAGAAAACGTTGGATGAGGGCAGCGCAGGACTGATCGTTATGGCGATCCTTGGGGGAGGCCTATTTCCAGCAGTGGACATCCATCGGCTGAGATGATGATGATTATATGAGCTTCCAGCGCTGAACTTCGGCTATAAATGATGACCCATCTCTCACTAGATGTACTCTGTGGAAGGAAAGGGTACCCCCACCAGCTGAATTTATTCTCTCACAGGAATATCTACCTCCCAGGCACAATCTGCAATAGCCACTGTGGAAGTCTTTAAATCGCCTTCGCACTCAAGTTGGCCCTTGCAGACAAAGTTTATGTAACTGTGGTTAGATGGACCTTGGCCAAATGCAGTGTGATTGCGGCGAACCTATCCAGTCGATGGCGCACCTGCTAGAATGCCCGTTGTGCCCAAAAACCTGCACGAGAGAGGACCTCAATAAAGCTACACTGGATGCTGTCAGGCTCGCCGAATATCTTGCCAATAAAATATAGAAATAGGACAATTGACACCAAAAGAAGATACGTTTTAATAGACGGCAGCGATTTCTACCTTAGCTTATAAACCTACTTCACTCATCACATCAGACATCACTCTCACAGACTATTCACTCTCACTCGAGTCTAAGGCGGTGTCCTATTGCCATCGCACGCGCGATGGTGCGATGCGATCTCATCGCGCGATGAAACCGATCGCTCGATCAAAAAACGTGTGTCCTAATTTGGTGCGATGCGATCGATCACCCTCCCTTGCTTCGTGTACCTGCACTCAGCGGGACCCCGTGTCCTAGAACGATGCGAGTATGTATGGGATTTAGTTCCGAATTTGTTCTATCGAATTCAATTAGAAATAAAAAAAAATCCGTCAAAATGGAAGAATTAGATCCAGAGCCACCAACGGTCTAGAGCCTAAACGTATAGGAAAGCTGGATTCAGTCTAGCTCGAAAATAGACGCCAAAGTACATCATTTAGCCTCGGTCTTATGACTCAAAGCGGTCATTGATTTTTTTTTACAGCGGTAAGACAATCGCCAAAAATGGGGTCTGGGCCTAAATATATAGGAAACGAACTAGATGCATTTTAAGAAAGAGCCCTCTTAGGAGAACACCGCAGCAGATTTAGTTATTCTCAAATCGGTCACCGTTCAAAATCAGATTGGGGTTGAAAATTAAAAAAAATTGGTCTTGGGCCGTTTAGGCCCACTTGAATACAGGAAATGTGAAACCAACTTGGATCGAAAGAACACAATTTACCCATCACAAAAAACCCGGTCTTACATGGCAGATCGGTCACCTTTCCAGAATCAGACCACTTTTATAATATAACAAAAATGACAGATATCTCGACAATGGTAAGTGATAGTAAAAAATTTGTTATGAACAAAATTGTTGGAAATTTAATGGTCTTCACGTTTGTAATAACTTTGTTTACAATCCTATGCATAGGAGACGAGATATTTGTAAAAACTGAATAATTAAAATAGTTACAGACAGATATATCGACAACGGTTGATGATAGGAAAAGTTTTTGAAAAATAAAATTTTAGATAATGTTATGTTCTACAAGTTTTGTTACAACTTTGTTCACGATTTGATGCATACGAAACGAGATATTTGCAAAAAAATTATTAATTAAAATAGTAATAGACAGATATCTCGAAAATTGTTGATGATAGGAATAATTTGTGTAGCATACAATTGTAGATAATGTTATGAACTACAAGTTTTGTTATAACTTTGTTCACGATTTGATGCATACGAAACGAGATATTTGCAAAAAATTATTAATTAAAATAGTAATAGACAGATATCTCGACAACGGTTCATGATAGAAAAAGTTTGTCTGAAAAACAATTGTAGACAATATTATATTTTACAATTTTTGTAATAACTTTGTTCACGATTTGAAGCATACGAAAAGAGATATTTGCAAAAACGAATAAATTAAAATAGTAATAGACAGATATCTAGAAAATTGTTGATGATAGAAAAAGTTTCTTACAAATACAATTACAGACAATGTTATGATCTACAAGTTTTGTTATAACTTTGTTCACGATTTGATGCATACGAAAAGAGATATTTGCAAAAACGAATTAATTAAAATAGTAATAGACAGATATCTCGAAAATTATTGATAATAGGAATAGTATGTGTAGCATAAAATTGTAGACAATGTTATGTACTACAAGTTTTGTTACAACTTTGCACACGATTTGATGCATACGAAAAGAGATATTTGCAAAAAATTATTAATTAAAATAGTAATAGACAGATATCTCGACAACGATTCATGATAGAAAAAGTTTGTCTGAAAACAATTGTAGACAATGTTATGTTTTACAAGTTTTGTAATAACATTGTTCACGATTTGATGCATACGAATCTTGATATTTGCAAAATTTGCAAAAACGAATTAATTAAAATAGTGATAGACAGATATCTCGAAAATTGTTGATGATAGGAATAATTTGTGTAGCATACAATTGTAGATAATGTTATGAACTACAAGTTTTGTTATAACTTTGTTCACGATTTGATGCATACGAAACGAGATATTTGCAAAAAATTATTAATTAAAATAGTAATAGACAGATATCTCGACAACGGTTCATGATAGAAAAAGTTTGTCTGAAAAACAATTGTAGACAATATTATATTTTACAATTTTTGTAATAACTTTGTTCACGATTTGAAGCATACGAAAAGAGATATTTGCAAAAACGAATAAATTAAAATAGTAATAGACAGATATCTAGAAAATTGTTGATGATAGAAAAAGTTTCTTACAAATACAATTACAGACAATGTTATGATCTACAAGTTTTGTTATAACTTTGTTCACGATTTGATGCATACGAAAAGAGATATATGCAAAAACGAATTAATTAAAATAGTAATAGACAGATATCTCGACAACGGTTGATGATAGAAAAAGTTTCTTGAAGATACAATTATAGACAATGTTATGTTCTACATGTTTTGTTTTAACTTTGTTCACGATTTGATGCATACGAAAAGAGATATTTGCAAAAACGAATTAATTAAAATAGTAATAGACAGATATCTCGACAACGGTTGATGATAGAAAAAGTTTCTTGAAGATACAATTATAGACAATGTTATGTTCTACATGTTTTGTTTTAACTTTGTTCACGATTTAATGCATATGAAAAGAGATATTTGCAAAAAATAATTAATTAAAATAGTAATAGACAGATATCTCGACAACGGTTCATGATAGAAAAAGTTTGTCTGAAAAACAATTGTAGACAATGTTATGTTTTACAAGTTTTGTAATAACTTTGTTCACGATTTGATACATACGAAAAGAGATATTTGCAAAAACGAATTAATTAAAATAGTAATAGACAGATATCTCGAAAATTATTGATAATAGGAATAGTATGTGTAGCATACAATTGTAGACAATGTTATGTACAGTCAAGAGCTCGTCAAGCTAGACACATTGGACTTTGAACTGTTTGAAGTTATCGGAGAGAAATGAGCGACAGAGACAAATATGTTTCTCTCTGTTTGGCGTTGCATTTTTCCTGCTGCACTACGCTTTGCTTGTGTGAGTCATGTAATGCTATAACTGATGTGACTGTGTGCGTGGCGAGTGGCCATCTCGAACCGGTTTGTAGAGCTTTTATGAGTGTCGCGGTATCTAAGCAAAATATTAAAAATGTATTCAAGCAGACTCTCACTGTTTATGAAGTTTTTCGACTCGTGGTTCGAGTCTAACACCGATAGATTTGATAGAAGGGTATTGCAAAACTAATTACAATAGAAATTCAATTTCTTTATTAACTTAGATTACAGTTAGGTATAGATTTGACTAGAGTTTACCCGCGACTTCGTCCGCACAAATTATACACCACTAGTTTTTAATTACTAACATAACTTTAAGGGTGTATTCGGACCATGTATCTAAACAACTTTCCCAAAGAAACATGGGTCGAAAAACGAGAAAAATTTTTGGACCTCCCGTAGAAAATCGATCGGCCGATCCGCACTTTTGTATGGAAGGTCTAAAAAAAATTCTCATTTTGCGACCCATGTTTCTGTGGGAAAGTTGTTCAGATTCATGGTCTGAATGCACCCTTAAAGTTATGTTAGTAATTAAAAACTAGTGGTGTATATCAGATTTTAAGTCAGGCCATAAGCGATCAAACTAAAAAAGTTTCATCAAAATCGGTTCAGTAGTTTTCGTGCGATGCTCGATCAAATAAACAAACTGTTCTTTTTTTGAATTTACAGTTTTATAATAGTATATTTATAGAATAGATAACAAAAGAGAGTTTTGCAAAAAAAATTATGATAGAAATGGTTTTTAATTTTTAATTATCATAAAAAACAACAAACTTTTTGACCTCTAATTTCCTTAACGACCCGTTTGTCGGATTTTAATGCTTTATTGAGTGGAGGGCTGAGGTCCATGATGACAATGCACGATACCTATATCTCATGTTGTAAATTGAAGTCCCCGCCGCGTTTTTTCTGACTGTCTAGGCTAATCTCAGAAAACTACTGAGGGGTTTTCGATTCAGTTTTCATCAATAGATAGAATGATTCCCGAGGAAGGTTTGTGTATAATCTAATATATAAAAATCTCGTGTCACAGTGTTTGTTAGGTATCGAACTCCTCCGAAACGGCTCCACCGGCACCGATTTGTATGTTTTTTTTTTTTGGATATTCGGTATGTAAAGTATTAATAATCACGATATGACAAAAGAGAGCTGTGCAGCGGGCGAAGCCGCATGGGTCCGCTAGTAATAGACAGGGTGAAATTGATATCATTAGCATTATTTTAAACTAAGAGTCTATCCATCAAACTGAACAACTTTTTGTATGGGAGCAAACCGATCGGAGCAACTAAAAAATTAGCTGTCCCATACTAAACTGCAAAGCCAACTCGACTCAAATGTAGGTATGCAACAGCTGATTTTTTTTAAACTAGCGGACCCATGAGGCTTCGCCCGCCTGCCCAGCTCTCTTTTGTCATAGCGTGATTATTAATACTTTACGACCTCTCGATTATTAATACCATTTATAAAACTGTAAATTTAAAAAAGAATTTTGTTTGTTTTTTTGTTTGATCGCGCATCACATGAAAAATACTGAACCGATTTTGGTGAAACTATTTTTAGTTTGATAGCTTATGATCTTACTTAAAATCTGGTAGGTATTATAACTTGTGCGGACGAAGTCGCGGGTAAACTCTAGTTTATAAATATTTGCAACGGCCGTGGAAGAGCCGGCCCTTTTCCTTCACAGTAGTGACAAAAGGATGTTGAGCAGCAGGCGAAGCCGCACGCACGGGACCACACGGGTCCACCAGTATCATAACAATCTAATATCGTTCTAAATCCAATATAGGTAGCGGACGCCTGAAGATGGTTATAGAACGTATTAATGAATAAACGCAAAACTATAAAGTAGTTTGTTCAGAATCGAGAGCATAATCGAACTATCACGGTTTCAAAATACGTAATTTTTGTCAAAATATTAAATAATTTGTTCGATCTCAATTATTCTCAACCCACCGTAAGGGCACACTCACCCTACTTACTACCAAAACAAGAATCATATAAAATGTATCCATGAGCATGTTAGCGCTTTGAAATGATAACAAATCATTTTTGCCTCAAAACTTATAATGCGAATAATTTAAAAGGACAACCGCCGCTCTCCCTTGAAAAAATACCTTAAAATGTATAGAAGTTTTGACTGAAGTCAAATGTGTAATAAATTATGAGGTTATATAAAAACGACTCAGATAGTATCATTTATTTTTATTTAACGAGTTATTTAATCATTGATTATTAATAAATTATAAAAAAGCAGCAACCCCAACATGGCTGTCAATGTTGTTTAGTAGGAGGAGGTGTTGCAAGCACAATGTTTTTTTATATAAAAACGAATAAATCATTATAAAATAAACTAGTTAATGCCTGCAGTTAGTTTCTAGTGTTCCATAGTCCATAATAAAAATAGAAGGACGGTTATACATTTTTGGGTATTATGTGCCAGATGTCCTTTATCGATTGAAATAATTAAATTATTGTTTCAATTTATTTAATTTGATATAAATCATTTGGGGTGTATGAGGTTTTGTGCTCACGTTGTATTTATATTTCTCTTCGCAAACCCTTTGTAGTTTTAAATGTAAGCTTTTGACTAGTAGTATGAAAACTATCTAAGTTCATTCTTAACTCAATCTTTGTGTCGGACGAATTCCATAGAAATTAAATATTAAAATTATAAAAATAAAATACATACACAATTATTTTTTGTGTGTTTTATGTTTTAAATAATAAAAATGAAAAGAATGATGACTGCTCGATACGTTCCTATATTTAGCATTCATATGTATAGAGTTAGCTATTTCTTTAGTAAAATTATAAGTAGGTAAAGACTCGGTAAGGGTAGGAAGTAAGTAAGTAGTTATATTTATTGGAAGTTTAGTTTTATTGTTTAAACTTTATTAAAAAAATTGGATACCTACTTAATTTATTTTACTTTATACTACCGATTCACTTGTCTCTACTTTCTAAATATGGCAACGTTTTTTTGTGAAAAAATGTCATTGAAAACTTTATATTGTATCGGTAAGATTAAATAAAAAACGAGAACTGTATGTTTGGAATAAATAAACTTTTATTAATTTTTGTTTAAACTTTACTTTAAACTACATATATTATAACTACTAAATAATATTAAAGTAGCAAAAACTTAAGAATAGTTAATCTTAGAATTCAATGTTAAAATGAGACAAACAATTAGTTAGCCCACGTCACGAAAGAAGTCCGTGAGCCTCACGTCAACCTATGATGATGTGACGCTGACGCTGCAGGTAATAGGTAAGCGTTTTGATTCAGGATTTATTTCGTGGTGTAGATATTCAAATAATTAAATTCTACAGGGTGAAATTGAAGTCGTAGGCATCCTTTTAAAGTAAGAACCTTCACACCAAACTGAATAACTTTGTGTATAGGAGAAAATAAGAAAACGCGAAAAAATCTGCTGTTCTCTATACAAAACTGCAATGCCTAATTTTAATTATAGTCTGTTTTTTGACATTTACAAATTGTTCGGAACAAAATTATAGGTAAATAAATGAAATGAAATGAAATAGGACAAAGATAAATCACATTTTCATACGTCAGTTTAGTGCATCAACTGCAATTATTTTGCTTTTTCAGGTTTGGTCCCAAAGTAAGTTATGCAGATTTATAATAGGTGACACGCCACCACGTGGCGCGCGCCTCTTCTTCTGTATAAAATGTGGATTAAATACAAAATCAACAAGGTATACAAATAAATCAACTTTTGAATACTCAACTATTTTCAGAGGTGGTTGTTCGATATGATCGTCTAAACTAAACCAACCTTTAAAAATACTCTGCACTTTACAATAATTAATTTATACTCTCAAGATTTCGTAGTAATCACTGCACTAGATAAGAACCCATTCAGTAGGTAATATAATAGGTATAGTGTAAATAATCTTAGAACACAATAATTAACTGTAAAAATAATAAATCAACTTTTCCTTAAACATTATAAATTCTCTAGTAGCCCACCGACATAAGCTGCGCGTGCGATTGTCAAATTGCAACTGCACGCCTAATGACAGACAGAACAAAGGGTGCACGAAAACGGGGGTGCCGCCCCTTTCTAATTTTAGCCAATTGTAGAGACTCGAACACAAAGCAATTGGTTTAAATGAAATTGTTCTCATTTTGGACCAATCGTTTCGGAAGTTGTTCTTTCTAACACGCTTATCTGTCGTAGCTATAGTTGTATATTGTGTCTAGCTTGATGTGCTCTTGGCTGTACTACAAGTTTTGTTACAACTTTGCTCACGATTTGATGCATACGAAACAAGATATTTGCAAAAACGAATTAATTAAAATAGTAATAGTAGTAGTAGTACTGTAGTTGAATAAACGTCTTTATTATTATTATTATTAATAGACAGATATCTCGACAACGGTTGATGATAGAAAAAGTTTGTCCATGATACAATTGTAGACAATGTTCTACTTATGTTCTTACTTGTACAACAGTGGTTGATTATTTTAATAAAACAACTTGAGTTTAATTATTAAGGCCAAAGGTTTTATTTCTCACCTTTATCAAACTTCGATAAAACAAAATATTAATTTTCTTATAGATTCGAACGTAAAAGTCAAACTGAAATATTATTTTTAACTTTTTTACTTTGAAGTCGGTTTTTATTTTTTTTTGTTATTGAAACTCGAATTCTAGTCGTAAAGACCAAAAAAAATCTTTGCCTATGCCATTCTCCCATTTTGACGGAACACATTTTATTTCTAATTGGATTCGATAGAACAAATTCTAATCAAATTAAAGATTGAAATATTCAGTCTCGAGCGGGACTTGAACCCGCACCCTTCCAAACCGGGGAAGTGCGTTATCCAATGGCTGCAATATGTTTGAAATCAATAATATTTGAAATTAGAACAAATTCTATAGAACAAGTTCTAGGACACGGGGTCCCGCTGAGTGTAGGTACACCCTTGCCTTGGCGCGCTCCTCGGTCGCGCGATCGAAATTAGGACAGTCAGTACTGATTCCTATGTTTGATCGCACGATCGCACGATCGCGCGTCGAAAATAGAACAATTCGATCGCATCGCATGATCGCGCGATCGAAATTAGGACAGTCAGTACTGATTCCTATGTTTGATCGCACGATCGCACGATCATTTTCATCGGACGGACGCATGATCGCGCGTGCGATGGCAATAGGACAGCGCCTAAAAGAGTAGAGTAATATCTGCACCACGTAAGAAGCCAGCGAATCGAGAATAAAGTACTCTTTGTAATCAAGCCATTTATTATATTAAATATCCATAAGAGTTCTGACTCTGACATAAACATAAGGCGAGTGCTAGGCCGGCCCCTAGGACCATGCTAGTACCGTGATTCCGCAGCGTGAGATGACGTCACAGGTTACCATGGCAATAGCGTGGAAATAGCGTAAACAATTGATTTCGTGCCATTTAAAATATTCACATAATTGAGCAATTTTCACCTTTATGCCGCTGTAATAAGAATGTTGACACATGAATGTTGGAATTTGTCAAGATTTACCTAATAGCCAACATTCCAACCAAAAAAAATAGAGCCCGGATGCTACCGATTCTTACCGATTAACTCAACATTTCATAGAAATTGAGGCTAAAAGCCTGGTTGCCGAAGCCAAAAAATAAAAAAAAATAAAAAATCTTGTCTATGCTGCAGCGTGAAAATAGCTCGTTCGCAAAAATCTGAATAACATCGTTCTGTCAATGTCAAAGTGACAAAACTCAGTTGAAATTATTTTACATCCGATAAAAACACAATCATCTTAGAAGAAGAAGATAGACGCATACAAATCTAACTATCGCCATCGCATTCAGCTGCTTACAGCAAGTCAAAAGATTCTGCCAAAAAAACGGAATGAACGAATGACTTTTAAGCTGGCACTACACGCACTTCAGTGTTGTCAAACGGAAAATATTTTTTTTATTTAATAATGGCAGCATCGTTTGTAGCTTATCTACGCCGATAAACATTTTATCGGCGGTAGATATGTGTCGAGCTGTCAAACCATGCACCGTAGTGCGATATATATCCCGATGTTTATAAAACAAAACCGCACCGCGCGCGGTGCGATAGCTAGGCTCATGCAGCGGGCGCAGTTCTTGTCACAACATCTTTAAATTTACATCGATCTCTTATTAGTCTTATTACACAATTTCTCACTCTATCTCTCATCGTGACACCACACATACTTCGCAAGGAACGCATTTCAACAGCATTAATTTTACTTGCATGCTTCTTCTGCCATACCCAGCACTCACTGCCATACATAAGTGTAGGCACCAACACACCATTTTGTATAGCAAGTCGCGCCTTTTTGGACACTACTTGGCCAGCCACAATAGTATGCAGAGCACCGTTTATACTCTTATGGCCAAACTATTTCAGTAGTTATTTTAGCTTTGGGTTGCAGCCAATCCCATACTTTACCTGCACAAGTTAGATAAACACACACCTTTATCCAAAAGCAACAGCGCAATATCAGGATGCCCATAATACGTAGCCATATGCAGTGGGGTAATGTGACTTTTGCCCGGTGCATCAGGTTGGGCACCCCTGGCGAGCAGTAGTCTGGCCACGCCCATGTCCCCGTATTTAGCGGCCAGGTGCAGTGGTGTGAAACCTTTTCGGGTCTCCGCTTCGATCGGCGCGTTGTTGTCGAGGAGGATTGCGGCCACTTCTTCTTTGCCTGCGATAGAAAAAAATCATGTTATACTTGACGTTGCAATACACTAACTGCCTCCGTGGTCTAATGGTTAAGAGCATTGGGCCCTCGAAACGGAGGTCGTGGGTTCGATTACCACGGGGGACACCTAGTGATACCTATGTCACATTTCACTTTGTGCGTTTTTTCCCAGTTGGTTAGGAGGATATTGCAGGCTGAATCACCTGATTGTCTGAAAAGAAAAATGATTCCGTGCTTCGGATGGCACGTTAAGCCGTTCGTCCCTGCTACTATCTCTGGTGGTAGTAGTCGTTACATAAAAACCACGTCAGAGGCCGCAAGGCAGTCTGAAAAAACTCTGACACCAGGGCTCTGCCACGATAAGAAGAAGAATAGACAAACTTATGAATGTTATCTACAGTCTCATTCAACTCTGACAAGTGAGAAATTATTTTTCATCATCATCATCACAGCCTATATACGTGCAGGGCACAGGCCTACCCTTAGGGAGGATGTATGGGCGTGTAAAGTAATTCGTTAGGCTTGGTTTATGTTGATTTACAAGGAAATATTTTTCCCCAGCAAAATCAAAAGGTCCGCATTTACAATCCATCATCATATTTTAACTATCTGCTATCCTGCTGATTCAAGTAGGTACCTTCTTTAGCAGCGATGTGTAGGGGCGTGTAATGGTCCTTAGTCGCGGCGGCCACATCAGCGCCGTGTTGTAGCAACAGCGCGGCGATGTCGCCGTGCCCGAGCCGCGCCGCCACGTGCAGGGGAGTTTGCTCTTCACGGGCGCGGGCTTCCACCTGAAGACAAAGCAATAGATATATAAAACTTTTTTACATAAATGATACAAACGCGAAACACTACATGTATTGTTCTGACAGATACATAGTATCTATTAGGTGCTATCATGTGCTACCTGTGTACATGTGTGAACTATACATTTTTAAAGGTAATTCTTCATTTGACATAAGAGTATTGACTTGGATGACATCTCGCCACTAAAAATCTCGCCTTTAGGCCGCGTTGCCTCTCTTTCAAATCGGTAGGGGTTATGCTCTTAGACTAATTATATCGGGACGCGTAACCACGTGTCATTCTACTAACAAACTTTCTGCCACTTTTTGCGGGGGGCGAGGTAACATGTTATCCGCAACTTTGGATTTTATTCCCTATGACTTTAGATTCTAATTTTGAATGTTCAAAATCATGAAAAGTAGTCTCGTGTGAACCCCAAACGTTCTAAGTTCAAAATTATTGTTTCGCTATTATAGGCTGTCTCGTTTAGTGATAAGGTATAAAATTGGGTGTAAATGCGCAAGATTAATTGATCTAATACCGTGGCAGAGGGGAAATGCTACCGCAAGGCCGGTCCGGATATAATTAGTCTAAGGTTATGCTTGCTTATCGTGTCGACTTCAACACAACAAAGTCGCCACTAAGACAGGGCGAATTCGAAAAAAAGGTAATGGCACGTGCTCCGTGACTATAATTATACCTTAGCATTGTTCCTCAGCAGAACCCTGACGAGGTCGGTCTGGTGCGCGCGTGCAGCGAGGTGTAGGGGTGTCTCTCCGCGCGCCGTGGCCGCGTCGGCCTCCGCGCCCGCGCCGACCAGCACCAGCGCTATGTTCATGCAGCCCATGAACGACGCCACGTGCAGCGGGGTCAGCCCTGATTCTGTCGTCGCTGATTTACCTGTTAATACAGCATGCTCTAGTTAGGTAAATGATAACTTTTTGAAGTTATACTTTTTTTTGGCGCATTAGGAGTAACAGATCAGTGTGTATTTTCAGCATGTAACAGAAGTTGTGCAAGCCGATGTAAGAGGCTGTTTAAACAGAAGTGACGTGGCGCGGACATTTCGCGGGCGGGGTGCGACAATATAAACCTTTGTAACCGCGTACGTAGCATAGAGTCGTTTGGAGAATTACGCCCGCGCCTCCAGGCGACGTCGCCTGGTGGCGGGGGCGCGATTTTTCTTTACGTTAAAAAACGCCGCTATGCTACGTAATATAAGGATTATATTGGTGTTACTTTGACTACCCGCCACCGCCACGCGTCTCTTCTGTTAAAACCCTACCTATCACACCACGAAGTTAGATTTTACTGATTGATTTATTAACACGCCAAAAAGTGTAATTTCTCAAGAACTTCTTAGAGTGAAAGAATAACATGAATGGCAGAGATATTGTAAAAGTACTCACTAGCGCCATATTTGAGCAGTAGCTCGACCACTTTGAGCCTGTTCTTCTTGCACGCGATGTGGAGGGGTGTGAAGCCGTTGAGAGCGCGCGCGTTCGCGTCCGCATTCCTGTCCAGCAGCAGTTTCGCTACCTGCAAGATTTATAATAACAATCAAATCTAAATATACACTACTAGTTTTTAATTAAGTACCTATACTAACAAAATTTTAAGGATGTATTCAAACATTGGAACTAAATAACTTTTTCCAATCAATAAGAGGTCCGAAAAGTGCAATTTTAACATGGGTCGACCCATGTTCTTTTCGTAAAGTTGTTTAAATTCATTGTCTGAATACACCCTTAAAATTTTTCTTTTCGGAAAAGATCATTGATTTGATCATAATGTTTTCCTAAGACGGTCTCTCCTAACACTTCCGTATCGTATATTTCTATATAGGTTACCGAACCATCTAAGACACCTCTGTCAATTCTAGTTACCACATCACCATTCAACTCATACCAATCCCTTATCGCTGTTCTGGATTCGGCAGTTAAAACTCGACTCAACTTTTGTTTTATTCCATACCAGCACATTTTTTTTTTTTTGACTATTTGGGTATTTCTAAAACTGATAGCAAGTAGAGTCAAGCATTAATTGATGTAGGAATAGGAGACGTACCTTGACGTGTCCACAGTGCGCGGCGACGTGCAGCGCGGTGAGGTAGTCGACGGTGACGTCATCGATGGGCGCGCCCTCTGTGAGCAGGACCTTGGCCGTCTCCACGTGTTCGCCTTGCACAGACATGTGGAGAGGGGTCAGCCCGTTCTGCAACAATACAGCATTTTACCTGATTATGATATTATTTTTAGTGGTTGTAAGTATGTTTCTAACTATGATAGTAACACGTGTATTCTCAGGCGATTCCTCGATCTACGCCTCGACTCATTTTCAGTAGAAAAATTCCTCAACTCGTTCTAGAGTCGACAACTTTGGCTAGAGCAGAGCTTGACAGCAGCACTTTGATTGCAACTAAGGATAAGCCACTCATTTGGTCACTTGAGGTATCTATAAATTCGCAATACTGGAGATTGTCTTTTCGATAATCTGCGACCCTCATATACATACATGTTCTCACGCCTGTTTCCCACTGGGGTAGGCAGAGACAACGAAACGCCACCTGACCTGCTAGGATCCTGACAAACCTCTCTAGCTTCCTCCACATTCATAAGTCCTTTCATGCATGCTCGTTGGTTTCGAGTAGACCTGACTTGGGCCTTTTTAAGCACGTCGCCAATTTGATCTGCGGTCCTCAGACTGGTATAATTTTAATGTGTTCTTCTTTACAGCGAAAGCAACCACTACCACCGCTTTCTGGTTATCCGCGGGATAGTCTATGAGGTACAATTTAGTTCTGAAAGGAAACCTAATGTCCCTGTCCCATCGATTCAGATTTTTTTTGCTTACTTAATATAGTTTTGCAATCTTTTCTTGGTATTCCCGATTCCCGACCTGACAACGGTTTCCAGACATGTGTTTTGTATGAAAGTTACTGTTAAGTACCTCGCATCTAAACGCAAACAATACCTTAGTTTTGCTCGTAATAGGTGCTCCGTGTTGTAACAGTCTCGACACAACGTTGCTGTGTCCAGATCTAGCAGCGCAGTGCAGTGGGGTCAAACCGTCTCGTGTCACCGCCGCTATGTTTGCACCTGTAACAATGCATCTCCTCATTAACACAACATGATTACAGTATTGCAAGAAGAGTGACGCACTGAACCCTAGATGTTAGTAGTAACTATAAAATAATCTGTGGTTAAGACGTAAAAAATACATCACTACAAAAAAAACCTTTGAAAACGATAAATTCCCTCGCTTTAGTTACCAACTGCCAGACGCAAAAATGTATCTAGCGAAGCTTGACTCAGCATTGTTATTACTTCGTACAGTGCGCGACGTTGCCGTCTACAGCGATCGGCAGAAATCAAGCAAGCGCATCGCTTACGATACACCAAAATGTAGCTGCTTATCTCGGGTAACGGAGGCCTGACTGTACTCACCATTCTCAACCAGTAGGTCGACCATAGCCAGCTGTCCCCACTTGCTGGCCACGTGTAGCGGCGTGATGTTATGTTTGGCGGCTCTGCCAGAGTCCGCCCCGGCTATGAGCAAAGCTTTGGCCACCCCATTGTTGAACTGTGACTATACTAACCATTCTCAACCAGTAGATCGACCATACCCAGCTGTCCCCACTTGCTGGTGACGTGTAGCGGCGTGACGTTATGTTTGGCGGCTCTGCCCGAGTCCGCCCCGGCTATGAGCAAAGCTTTGGCCACCCCACAACGTTGTACTGTGACTGTACTCACCATTCTCAACCAGTAGGTCGACCATAGCCAGCTGTCCCCACTTGCTGGCCACGTGTAGCGGCGTCATGTTATGTTTGGCGGCTCTGCCCGAGTCCGCCCCGGCTATGAGCAAAGCTTTGGCCACCCCACAACGTTGTACTGTGACTGTACTCACCATTCTCAACCAGTAGGTCGACCATAGCCAGCTGTCCCCACTTGCTGGCCACGTGTAGCGGCGTGATGTTATGTTTGGCGGCTCTGCCCGAGTCCGCCCCGGCTATGAGCAAAGCTTTGGCCACCCCACAACGTTGTACTGTGACTGTACTCACCATTCTCAACCAGTAGGTCGACCATAGCCAGCTGTCCCCACTTGCTGGCGACGTGTAGCGGCGTGATGTTATGTTTGGCGGCTCTGCCCGAGTCCGCCCCGGCTATGAGCAAAGCTTCGGCCACCCTACAACGTTGTACTGTGACTATACTCACCATTCTCAACCAGTAGGTCGACCATAGCCAGCTGTCCCCACTTGCTGGCCACGTGTAGCGGCGTAATGTTATGTTTGGCGGCTCTGCCAGAGTCCGCCCCGGCTATGAGCAAAGCTTTGGCCACCCCAACATTGCCGTAGTGCGCTGCTATGTGGAGGGGAGTGAAGCCCGACTTGGAGCAGGCGTCTGGGTTGTGTTCGTTCTGGAATAGAAGATTTTTGTAAGTTATTTGGGAGTACATGGAATACTGTCGTTGATAAACACAAGCGATTGAAATCGACCTATTTATTGACGACAAAGTTGACATATTCTTGAAGTGTGTATCCATTATTGTAAGTATCCATATTGGGAGTTGGCCGCCCGCTAGCCATCAAAATTCCATAATAATACAACGTAGTTGACCCTGGATGACAGGAGTTACAGTCAGGTGACTCAGAAACCCGAAATATAGCCATCAAAATGAGCGCGTCTTCATTGAAACAAGTCCCAACCATTTTTTTTTTGTATCCTTCATGGGCTTGCGCTTGGCTTCAGCTCATCTGAAGAAAGTATAGATGAAGTACACGATGTATCGCGTTAACCCAGAAAAAGCCTTAAATTCTCACCTCTAAAAGTAGAGTAGCAGCTTTAACATCGTTCTTCTTAGCTGCAATGTGTAGCGCCGGCAACCGTACTTTGCCCCTCGTGTCTGACTCCAGCAGTTCGGCGACCACTCGGTCGTGGCCTTGTTGCATTGCCACTGCTAACGGTGTGAAGCCATCCTGCAATTGTGAGGTATAGGATATTCATGTTTATTCCTCCGTTTAATAAGGTAGAGTCTATTATAGAATGGTTATGGAAGAATTGTGCCACTGCAAAGGGAGTGAAACTATCTCGGAAATGACTAACAATACCAACTACATCCTCAGGCTCAGCTTAAAGAGCTCAGTGGGTCTTAGCCTCCGAAACGAGAGAAAGCTACTTTTCCCAATCTTGCGCGACCTCTAGCTAGTAGCTGCCTTGAAGCTCATGTAGGTCAACCACAGCTACGTCGTTCCAACGATAACTTTAGCCTCCCACAAGGGGACCGAGGACCTGGTGAAGGCGGCGGGAACCCGAAGGATGAGGGCAACGCAATACCGGTCGTTGTGGGAACTGGGAAGCCTGTCCAGCAGTGGATGTCGATGATGTCGATGATGATGGTGATGATTACACAACAGAGAACATTACTAATTACTGATAAGAACATTTACTTTCAATAGTGCAATTTTTGCTTTAAATGAAAAAGTTAATTTTCAAAAGGACCTTTTCTGTTTACAAAGAACTTGATTATTACTGTCTCTAAACATTTTATGAGACATTTTACACATATTGATCGCAACGCCTACTGTTGGTGTTGCCATAACGTGGGGGTTAGCATAGGGCCAGCGTCCGTCTCGCAATCACCATGTTTTCAACCTCTCATTCAAATGTTAAACGCATACACGAAGGAATTATGAACAATTCCGCAGTAAATAAGTCGTCAATCTGCTTACCTCAGTAGCGAGAGTCTGGCTAGCCCCAGCAGCCAGCAACATCTTCACGCAGCCGGCGTGGTTCTCCTGGGCCGCCATGTACAGGGGAGTGAACCCAGCTGCCGACTGGGCGTCTGCCTTCGCCCCCGCCGCCAGTAGGGCCTTCGCCACCGATTCCTGACCGGCGAGGCATGCTATATGCAGAGCTGTGTTGCCTGTAATGTTTCAATGTTACTTTGTTAGTAAATTACTCTATACAAGACAAAGACTTAGGTAATACCTGAGTCTGTTATACAAGATTAATAAAATAATGTTTGTAAAGAATCTTAAGATCAAGTTCTCTAAAACGTAGTTAGAAACTTTGCAACAACAGCCAATGAGTTTTGGAAGCTTGCAGTAGAAACGAGGTTCACCTCTTACAAAGTTCATGACATTTGCCGTATGGTCGGAGATCGAAGCCATTTTATCCCGTGGCTGCCGCTCGGGACTAATTAGTACACACCAAGGAACGGGCAGTAACATATTTTATTTGTGTCCTCAATTCATCTACGTGCAGTTACTGAGCCTCTCTCAATGACGTTCTAAACACACTCTAACTCGTAGAAGATGAAGAGAATCAATCATCTTTATCAAATAGTTCTAGCGGGCTTCTTGCAGCTTAAATGATGATCTTACCTTTCTTAGTAGCGGCGTCTACGATAGCGCCTCTTTTGAGCAACTCTTCCACGACGGCGATGTGTCCATCTTTAGCCGCGAGGTGCAGCGCATTTAAACCATTCTGAAAATAGAAATAGAAATCACTTTAGCATAACACTATCTTCGCATTTTTGTAAAAGTTATAGGCCCCTCGCACACCCTGGAAACTTTATACAAACGGCATCCCACTGAGAAAAAGAAATTAGCAAATGTGTAGTGAGTGAGTAAACGAGGACTACAACAAAGAGAGGGGGTCAAAGGAAGGCATCATTAAGTGTCTGTACTGTGACGTAGTACTTTCTCATTCTTCTACGCTGCCCCTGTTACTATTAGACGAGAATTTTATTAGAATTCCTCTGCAGGACAAAGGTCTTCTCTCACTAAACGAGTGAGCAACAGTAACTCAGAGCTGGTTTATGGGGAGAAGTTAGCGGTGAAGCTGCAGATAAAAAATAGTATGCCAATTTTACTATGAGTTTTAAAGAATTTAATACCCACCAAAGTAAGCTGGAGGTTACGAGGTATGGGACTTCCCGAATTTCAAGACGAGGAATACGATTGTCAGTCGATTGTGTTAGCGCAATACGCTAGAAACTAACTTGTATAGCTGCGTATGTTCAAGAATTTAATCAAAAATAATAATAGAACACAGTATGAAGCAAAAAACAGACTGGTCTAAATCGATTTGGTGTCTGAGCAATTCCTATTTAATTTGCTTTATTTATTGAATATGTATGCAAGTTCATCTAGGAAGACCAATTGAATAACAACAAACTATTTCCTTATCGATTTGGATTCTATCGACCACAGATTATAAAATACTAGGTGATTTTTTTTAACATATTTTAAATTTTCAGGGGTGTTCAGACCAAACAAAACTATAAACAACTTTTAGTACGGGAGCAAACATGAAATCGCAAAAACAATTTGCTGTTCCCATGCCATGCTCGAATCAAATGTATGAAACAGCTGATATATTTTTCCGATAGCAAAAGTTGTTCAGTTTAATGGTCCGAATGGTGTGGGCATCAGAGTGTCAGAGATGTTGACGATGTCTGGTGTGATGTATTTATATTGAGAGAGTTATACATATAACATACAGTGGTGAGGAAAATTGGCAGCTACATTTTCCTCGACATTACGAAAACGACTGCATCATAGCATTATGATACGATACAAGATATTGCAATTGAAAGGGCCACTGTAAAATGATCCTAATGATTATAGTCACTAGAGCAGAACGTGCTCTGAAGGCCGACTGCTTCAATGACGATATTTATATTATTTGCTTTTATTTTTTACTCTGTTGCTTGTAAAATACATACAATGGTACACGGCTACAAAATGTAGACTCTTAAAAATGGGTTGAGCCATGGATTATTGTATTTGCTTATTTAAATATGAACCGTTCCATTTCTTGCTTATCTGTGATAGGAGACTTTTGTCCATTGAGCCATTACGTAGGTACAACGTACTAAAAAGGTAATACTACAAACAAATGTCATGCGCCACATGCGGGTAGGTGCCGCGGGCGGGTGGGGGAAAGATAATATCTAGCGATTTAATAAGTTAAGTACTTAGACTTAATTATTTAGTACTTACTTTATTTAATAGTGGTATATACAATTCTAATGTAAATTATTCAAAATATATTTCAAAAAAACTATGAAATATATGTAAGTATATTTACCCAGTAGCACTTAGAGTAAGTTTGTCTCAGCAACTAATTTGTCTCTCACATCAAGTCTATGGGCTTGTATGAAAATGCGCGCATGTAGCGACGCGACTTTTCATACAAACCTGTGAGAAACAAATTAGTTGTGGTGACAAAAGTTGCTCGTGCGCGCTATCTCTTACGGCAATAATTAAGTGCAGTATTTCCTCAAGCACCTAGTAGCCTAGTACACAGTAGCTTAATGCATATGCCATGCAGTTGGTACAGTATGCCGTATCAAATTAAAGATTGAAAAAGTCAGGCGGCGAGCGGGATTTGATTAAGCTAACATGGCATACATGTAAAATCAATAAATTCGAGTATGCCGTATGTACTGAATGCAGATTTAGGTATTGCATTTCTCGCTAGATAGGTACTATTACCTGCCGGTAACTTTGGAAAATGATGATTTGCAGTCTCGTTTTCATTTTAGATTTTATTACAAAAAAACACAAATAAACACTCTAAGGTCCCTTAGTAACGAGACGGTTTATGCCGGGGCCACAGACGGCTGTAAACCTAAAGACTGTTGAGTTATTTTCATGTCATGTCACCAGTCACCAGTCCGTTTTTTTGCCGGCCCATGAACATATCTCCGCATAGGGCCAAAGGCAAAGGGATATTATGTCTTTGACATTTAATGTTATGCTCCAAAACATTTGCTCGCCTTCCAGAATTATTTAATGCTGGAAAGTTCTAGGAATGTTCACAAAGGAATTCCTTGCCTTTAAGTTGAATCTAGCTGTTTAACAAAAAACAGGATAAAATAAATACAGACATACTTTGACCGTTTGACCCATAATAAAACCTGTTGAGTCTTACCAATTGAATATAAGAAACTATAAGTACATACTAGGTATGGATTTTGTAAAAAAAACACATGTCTGGGTTCGAATCCGCACTGATGGCACGCCATGTATCGCGACCAACGAGCTTTTTTCTAACTTATTCTGGGCCTCAATCGCCCTAAGTTTCAACGATACTACCAAAACAAAACCACAACCAAAAACGTTACGTTATGCACAATTCGTATCGCGCAAATTATATTAACGGTAACGATTTAGCTTTTTTTCGGAAGATACGTTGGCGTAACGTTCGACCGCTGTCCAACGAACGTTTTTGATTTAGTTGGTGTCGGGAGAGGTGTATGGAGGTGTATGGAGAGGTGTATGGAGAGGTGTATGGAGAGGTGTATGGAGAGGTGTATGGAGTTGTATGGAGAGGTGTATGGAGTTGTATGGAGAGGTGTATGGAGAGGTGTATGGAGAGGTGTATGGAGAGGTGTATGGAGAGGTGTATGGAGTTGTATGGAGAGGTGTATGGAGTTGTATGGAGAGGTGTATGGAGAGGTGTATGGAGAGGTGTATGGAGAGGTGTATGGAGAGGTGTATGGAGAGGTGTATGGAGGTATATGGAGAGGTGTATGGAGTTGTATGGAGAGGTGTATGGAGTTGTATGGAGAGGTGTATGGAGTTGTATGGAGAGGTGTATGGAGAGGTGTATGGAGAGGTGTATGGAGAGGTGTATGGAGAGGTGTATGGAGAGGTGTATGGAGGTGTATGGAGAGGTGTATGGAGGTATATGGAGAGGTGTATGGAGTTGTATGGAGAGGTGTATGGAGTTGTATGGAGAGGTGTATGGAGTTGTATGGAGAGGTGTATGGAGAGGTGTATGGAGTTGTATGAAGAGGTGTATGGAGTTGTATGGAGAGGTGTATGGAGAGGTGTAAGGAGAGGTGTATGGAGAGGTGTATGGATGTGTATGGAGAGGTGTATGGAGAGGTGTATGGAGAGGTGTATGGAGTTGTATGAAGAGGTGTATGGAGTTGTATGGAGAGGTGTATGGAGAGGTGTAAGGAGAGGTGTATGGAGAGGTGTATGGATGTGTATGGAGAGGTGTATGGAGGTGTATGGGGAGGTGTATGGAGGTATGGAGTGGTGTATCGAGGTGTATGGAGGTGCAAGCACAATCGATCGTTTTGGTTTTGCTTTGGTGATATCAACGATTCAACCGTTCAAAAAAAAATAGCGCGATAGCATTTTTACATCAGCTAAACCAAATCTAAACCAAAACTAAACCAAAGCCATAAACGTTCCGTCCGAACGGTAAAACCGTATAAAACAGCACAATCGAGGCCCTGTACGTAATACCGACTGCTCTCAAACGTATAAAGGAAAACATTGTGAGAAAACCTGCATACGCTGAAGATGGAATTTTGATGCGTATGTGATCTCTACCAATCCACATTAGGCACGCGTTGTGGACTAAGGGTCACACCTAGCGGAGAACTGTTCGAGCATTTTTTCATTAATCAATTGATAATGAACTCAATTATAATTGAGATAGAATTGAAAATAAGGTGCAAGAAATAACGCGGTCCGATCATGTATGGAGTACTGCTGCCACCTGTGGGATGGCTCAGCCAAGTATCAACTTGCCACACTCGACTCGGTTGAACGCAGAGCCAGGAGGCTCATTGGCGATAGTAAGCTGGTGGAGGCCAAGCTTCATAGCCTAGCCCACCGCCGCAGAGTGGCCTGCTTGTCGGTCTTCTACAGATTGTACTTCGGTGAGTGTGCCCAAGAGCTATATGAGCTCATCCCACCTTCCCCTTTCTACTATCGGACTTCCAGACGCACCGCGGGATATCACCCCTTCTTGGTTGACATCCCACATATCCGCACCAAGCGCCTTTCTGAATCTTTTATAATGCGCACAGCCAAGGAGTGGAATGCCTTACCTGCGTCAGTATTTCCGAGTACTTACAACCCGGATTCCTTTAAAGTACGAGTGAATAGGCATCTTCTGGGTAAGCTCGCTACATCTACGACCCCATCTTCGTCCTGAGGACTGGATTGAGGTCAAGAGCAAACGCATAGTCAATAAAAAAAAAAAAAAAAAAACGCGAACACGTCACAGGGACAGGGATCTCTTGCACGCTATTTTGAACTCTATTTCAATTACAATTGAGTTCATTATCAATTAATTAATGAAAACTGCTCGACTAGGTGTACGCTGACCGTAAAGCTAATAAACCTTTCCTGGGTAGGCTTGTGCCCTGCAGTGGGACGTATATAGGCTGATGATGATTATGATGATTACTGTTTAAATTTAAAAGAACTTTAAACTTGTAATTTCAATAACATACCTAAAGTTACAATCAAATCCCACAAACGTACAAAATGCTAAAATTTCAAACCAAATCTAATAACAGAAAAAAAACTTGTCTCATAGTGACCGACAAATTAAATCACGCAGCACGCACGCGCCACAATTATCATGCTCAGAGTACATTACGGCCGTCATTATCGTACTATTACTATACTTTATTACTTCAGTTTACTGACCAGAAAAAAAAACACCTACTGCCCTTTTTGGGTAGTGATTCAGTTTTATTATAGAATGGTTTAACTATTAGAGATTGGAACATATTTTTATTATGATTACAAACTGGTGGTGTGGTTACACATTGAAAACAAAGAAATATCTGCCATTGATTTCCCACTATTGGGCAAAAGCCTTTCTCCAGGGTTGGTTGTACGAGGACGCTGTCAGCCTCGTATAAATGTTGACTTTTAGGGAAATTATAGCATGATTTTCCTGTGCAGGCGATGTTGTGTAGAATAAAACAAAGAATAAAAAGAAAAAAAAAGAAAAACGAGGAAAACATCGTGAGGAAACCTGCATGCTTCAATTTCGAGGCATGTATCGTACCTACTGTCCATTACAAGTGGCGACGGGCTCACTCGCCGTCACACTGGACAGAGTTTCAGTACTAGTGAAACGTGGATGTTCTGAAGTTTCAGAATATCTCTTTGCTATAAAAAGAAAAGCACCACGCAAAGAGAATATAATCACTACGTTTTAGCACCACGTACCACTTTGACGGGAAACGTCCGACAAACCCGATCATTGTTTATCGTACGGCTTATTCTTCGTTTTAGATAAATGTACGAGGTTTGATAGCCAAAGTACGAGGTTTTTCTTGCTTTTGTACGAGGAAAAATTGTCTACGTATGGCAACCCTGCCTTCCTCCTTTCTCTCCAAGAGTCACTGTTCTTCGCTTCGATAGGCCAGTTCTTAAGAGGGCTATCACAGTCCAGTGGCGCCCTCATCACATTAAAAAAGATTTCTCAATAAAGAAAGCCTAAATTAAAAAAAGTGCTCAACATCAAAACTACAAAAGCCTCCAAGCTATTTTCATAGAATACTTTTATAGGTTCTAAACATTCCACTTTTAGACAATTTCGAATAAAAACAAAAGCGGCCGTTTTTTTTCTTTTTTCAATAGTACATTACTGCAGCGGCCAGCAATAGAGGCATCGATGGACGAACGTGTAAATGTGGGCCGAGGCGAAGCCGAGGCACACATACGTAAGTCCATCAATGCCTAGTTGTGGCCAAGGCTTGTATAGTACTTTTCTCAAATAATGCGCGGAAATTAAAACAGTAAATTTTCTCAAATAATTCGCGGAAATTAAAACTCTTTTCAAAATCAATGACGAACATCAAACGAACATCGAACAACAATTCGTTTTTTTTTTCAATAAACAGCTATCTATTTGCAAGCCAGTTCGAAATTTAAATAAAACCTTTGATGAGTTACCTCCTTGGTCGCCATGTTTCGGAGAAAAAGATCGTTCCATTTTTAAATTACACGACAGATATGAGTTTAGTATGTAATTTATTTGGTCGCTAAACACGACAGATATGGATTCTCATACAACATTGCCGGCCGCTGCGCGCATGTATTTGGCCAGTACTGCAATTTCGATTTATCTCGAAGAAGGTTGTCAAAATAATGCTCACATTTCCAAGCATGTTTGAGAAAAATATGTATCTTTAGACCTTTAAAAAACCTATAAAAGTATTCTATGAAAATAGCTTGAAGGCTTTTGTAGTTTTGATGTTGAGCACTTTTTTAATTTAGGCTTTCTTTATTAAGAAATCTTTTTTAATTTGATGAGAGCGCCACTGGACTGTGATATGATAGCCCTCTTTAGGAAGCTAACCATCAATTTCGTCCCGCCACCTCGTCTAGATCTTCCTCAACACCGACTTCGTTTTCCCCAAGGACCAGTTGGTGGTGATATTTGGCCATCTGGCATGCAGCAGATAAAATGTAATAAACTTTAGTTGAAACTTCTTTTACCACTTTTTCAGTAAATACCAGGATAACTACCTGTGTCTCCAAGTTTATGTGAAGGATAAAGATAGGAAGGATCTCGAGTTACATGTATTTATGCTATATTTATAGTGAGTCATCAGATAAATATACCCTAACATTGAACGCATCCTGGCAGGTAATCGTCGCTATGAAAAGAACATTACCCAACGTGTTTCATGCATGCATTTATTTCCACAAATAGATCTATGACGTTCCATATATGGCTCAATTTGTCATAGATTAGGTTAGGTTAGGTTAGTTCTGTCTAAATGCTAGTTGGGCGGTAGCGAAGCCTGAAATTTTTAGCGAAGCGTCGAAACAAATTTTCTGTATAATTCGTGATCTTTAGAATCCACACTTGATGATTCTTTATAAATCTTTGCGCAGAGTCCGATAAGGATTTCTAGCAAATTCAAATGATTCAACCCTTGAAAATTAAATGTGAAGTTTTCATACGTTCCTTAGGTCAACCACATCTTTCAGATTGGACAATAATCAATAAATAACAGTCAGTGTTGTCAAAATTGCTACGATGTAAATGATCTGAGATACAATCATGCCAAGTGGATAACCACTAAAACACTAAACTAGACTGACTAGACTTTAAAAAAAAATAGAAAATATACGACCTTTGACCTTTGTGTTGCACTTTTAGAAGTCAGGTAACACATTACCTGACTTCTAAAAGTGCAACACCGAATACCACCTCCCCGTAAGCTCACTAATACGAATCACTTAAGAGAATTCTACTCGGAGCGCGCTCCATACAAACGTAGTATGGTGATATTTTCAATACTATCTAATTAAAGTCAATGAAATTTTTCAAAAATAATCAAGTAACTAATCTCTATGTCGGTATGAAGTCAGATTTTCGTTAAAATATACAGTTTCAATACTAGGATTAATTTAAGATTTGTATGGAAATATTTGTGGCACTGTAACTTTAAAACTATAAATTTTATCGAAAATCTGACTTCATACCGACATAGAAATTAGTTACTAGATTGTTTTTGAAAAATTTCATTGACTTTAATTGGATAGTATTGAAAATATCACCATACTACGTTTGTATGGAGCGCGCCAACGGTAGAATAGCCTTAACAACGAATGCACGCTACCACGAAAAACTTATCGCCGAAGCCACGCGACCTCAAATAACCAAACCTCTAATCCACAAACACGAACATTCCGGAATACTTCCAGAATACTTCCGGAGTACTTCCGGAATACTTCCAGAATACTTCTGGATACTTCCGGAAACATTCCATAATTTCGGAAACATTAGCAGGTCCTTTTTATTTCTATTCGCCTTGTATGAAATGCACGGGAAAAGAGATCTAATCCAAAACAAAACTAAACAGCCAACTGTTAACTAATCTAGTATAAAACTACGCATACTGATTCAATTCGCGTTTGTTACAGTTGCAATCTAGGATATAAACTCCTACGAGACCGGTAACGGGTAACACGGTTAGATCGTTAGGGACTACACTTATTTGTATTGTTTGTACCCGTTTACTACTTATACTAAGTAGTACTAAGCCTATTTAGTTAGATGACCTGCTGAACCACATTATTGTACGATTTCTCAGGGTCCTGCACCAATCTATAATTGCTAGTGTGAAAGTTCCTGATCGTCAATCGATATAAGTTCGGTATGTATTAACTGTACTTAATTGTTTTTGAGATCATCTTATTCAGTGTCTAAAATGGATTATCTAAATATTCCTAACATTACAATTGTATAAAAAGAAGATGGCGATTTGATACCAACAACAACAGCAGAAGAGTTACGAATGCGGCACTGGAGGGAACAAATAACACATCTCCCCAATTTCTTCCAACCAGCCGAAACATTACCCCCCCCGGAGGTAAGGAGGAATGGCCTGTGTGGAAAGCTCCAAAGGGTTGGAGTAGGCAGAACCAAGGATAATCTCACAAAATGGTGAATTATTCCCCGAAACAGCAACGCTTTATGCAAATACGGGGAAACACAAACCACAGGCGGAGGAATGTGGAGAGGACCTAAAGAGCGCATCAGCCAGCGCAACAGAGGTGACAAGATACTGAAAACGGAAGATCAGAGAGAGACAACGATTCCATACGAAAAGAAAAAGACCGACCGAATCGGGTTATATTGATTCATTTCAGACACCATTACGTTGGGCGACGGACCAACGTGCTGGTGGTCTGCCTACAGAACTCCGTCTATCCGTAGCCACTTGCTATTTCCATATCATTTATTTCGCGTTCATCCATCTATCTATCTATAACGTCACGCCTCTTTCACAGTAGGGTAGTAAGAGACCAGGGCGCGCCATTTACTACGATACTTCTTTTGCCTCATGCACATCCATACATCTCTTCATACACGCCCGTTGGTTTCGAGTACTCCGCACCTCCCCTTTTTGTAGGACGCAACGCAACTGATTTAATCAGCATACATCCTACGAGGGCGCCCTCTGCCAACACTTCCACTCGCATTAGCAACATATATCTCGTTAGTATGTACCTCTGCTGTCACTCATCCTCTCCACAGGACCAAACCGAAGCATACCTTTCTCTATTCTTGTCACAACATCTTCTTTCAATTTACATCGATTTCGCGTTCAATAAACTAGAATAAAATCTTACTTACAGAGTTGCATGTGTTGATGTCTTTGACTGCGCCGGAGTCGAGTAGATCGACGACTGTGTCGAGCTGACCGGCGCGCGCCGCTCGCAGGAACGCTGTGTTTGGGTCTATCTGTAATTAAAGAAAATAAAGTCTTTTAGTTAAATTAAATTCGTTTTATTAAATCTCTATAAGAACAAAACATTGAAAACTCTAGCTCCTAATCTAAATGCCTGAACCCTACGATCTAGAGCAGAAGTTATATGTTCACATAGTTCTTGTACTCCTCTAACAAGATACATTTTTTGTCAGTGCGGGAATGTTGACTATGCATTCTACGAACAACTTTCATTATGGAGCCAACTTCCAAACCGCGAAAAAAAAATCGGATGTTTCATACAAAATTGTTGTGCTACCTATACTCGCGTCGTCTGGTCTGTATGGAAAAGCAGATTATTTTTTCGCGATTTCAAAAATTGGTTAATAGTCATATTTGTTTAGTTTGACGTGTAAAAAGAATGCCTAAAGTTTCCGCATTAACTAAATAATCTTTCAACCGTTTTATATTTGAATATTATAATTTTCATTTCACATCTCAAGCAGAGTAATAAACTTTTTACCGTTTGAAAGCGTTCACCGCGCAAACCACCTCATTAATCCTTGTAAAAATCTAATCTTAATTTGTAACACTACTTAATAATAAGTTCCACTGACAAGATCATTGCTCAAATCGTGCGATCTCAATGATGCGAACAAGTCAAAGTCAAGGTTTTGACCGGAACCTCACAAATAATAGAAATAAATAAACCGACGACGTTCGTGGCGTACGATTTCACGGCTCGTTCATCAATCCGAATCTTACTCTAGGTATCTATAGTAGTTTAAGAGCCGGTGTCCCATCATTGGGCACTGGAATAGCCTACATAAGGGCTCTAGGCCCCCTTTTGTTAATATTAAATAAATGTAAAAAAATTGTCACTAACATAGTCTTAAGTCATTGTTACTAACACCAATATGGATCTACGATCTGAATTAAAACAAATGAATTGAATAGAATTGAATTAATAATTTGTCTGTTTATTAAAGAAGAGGCAGAGGAAGACCTAGAGTTATCTAGAACAAGTGAAGGAAAAGGACACTAACGGAAAATATACCGTAGAATTATCTACCGAAAAGAGCGAACTGTCGAACCAAATGCAAATTAATCCATAGAGTGTCTCTTAAATATTAATTTCGATTGTTTCTGGAGAAAAGGCTTGCCTTTATATGACCATCTAACGCGTAATTTTATTCTTTATTATGCTAAAAGTGAACTTTCAACTACAAGCACTTAAATTATTACTTTTAATGATTTTTCTTCTTCTGCAAGTTTTATTGGTCTCCTCTTCTTTTTCGTGTGAAGGAGGTCATATCGCACTTTTCCTTTCCAATGCATTAGTTTCATTAATGATTTTTTTATGGTGTTGAAAATTAGAAAAAACAGTTAGACTCTAAATCCTCTAAACTTAAGAGGATAAAACTAAATAAGTTTTACTATGGCAACAACATGGAAAATGCAAAAACTAATCTTTTGGTCTATACATTTAGGTCGCGATGGTGTGTTGTTCTATGGAACGGCAGATTTTTATAGGTTTTTAATGGGTTTTTATGATCATTTGTAACACTACAGAGGGCCAGTGATTAAACAATAAAATTATCCAGCGTGAAAACTGAAACTGGGTTAGCTTAATGTTCTATAAAATAAGCCATTTCTGTCTTAGTTACTATTCTATTATATTTAATTGTTTTGGGACAGCTTTTTCACATTTTCCTATAACATAAAATTATGATACCTTGTCATAATTATGTTCAGTTTATAAAATTAAGGAACCAAAGAAAGTAAGTTGATATCATTTCATAGCAACAAGCTACAGCGACTTGTCGGCAATATGATATGAATGACAGTTTAATCATCTAAAAAGAAAGCTGCGAGAAAAGCAATAACTTTTAGTATGAAAGCAATAATATCAGTTGCAACTTTTACTGCAGTTATTGTTAACGGCGATACAAATTGTGTTAAAGTAGACAGTAACAAGCTTTGGAAAGATTTAGGAGAGTGGGTTGAGGCAGTGGTGGGTAATGATAATAACTTCAGTCTATCGAAGAATGATCCGCATTTACAGAAATGAAGTAATTTTATCCTACGTGATCATGATTCCATTACTAACGAATTTATTTACGCCAATTAGACCACCACGCGTGCCCAATGCGGACTTCACATGCGCATCAGAATCACACTCTTCCCTAGTGCAAGGGTCTCTTTCTTACAAGCAAACTTTTGCAATTAGCCATCCTACTTCAATTGCGTGGCTCCGGTCAGAATTTTCCGTTTTTTTTAAACCTGTATGATTTTTTATGAATTTTCAAAAATTAAGAAAACCACATCATTCCGTATTGTATTGTGAAGAATATTGTAAATTTTCATATTCTTCTGATCAAAAATGTAAGAGTAAAACGGTTACAACTGGAAAAAAAGGGGCGACTTTGGATTCGTTTTTCTTCAGTTTTATTAATTAAAATAGATTTCGAGAAAAAACACATCACTTCTCACATCCTGTAGATTGTTCAGTTTTGTTTTCTGCTTAAAAAGTGCCATAGTTAATGTATAAAATGGTTACAAAGTTACTCAAAACCGGGCGGACACCCCTTAAGAGGGCTATCGCAGTCCAGTGGCGCCCTCATCACATTAAAAAAGATTTATCAATAAAGAAAGCCTAAATTAAAAGAGTGCTCAACAGATAAACTACAAAAGCCTTCAAGCCATTGTTATACAATACATTTATAGGTTCTAAACATTCCACTTTTAGAAAATTTCTAATAAAAACAAAAGCTTTTTTTTCTTTTTTCAAAATTTGTACCTTTAAAAAACCTATAAAAGTATTATATGAAAATAGCTTGAAGGCTTTTGTAGTTTATCTGTTGAGCACTTTTTTAATTTTGGCTTTCTTTATTGAGAAATCTTTTTTAATGTGATAAGGGCGCCACTTACTACGTCAGAATTTCTCCTTCAGCGTATGTAGGAAATATCTTATCCAATTATAATTTTTTTTGTACATCGTAAATGATTAGTCTTATCCACTGAATCTTCATTGTTAACTCGACTATAGTTACAGGTATAAATTCTAGACTATGACGAGATCATATCATTTTCATCAAACTCTCACAAAAAATAGGTCGCTCAATCTAGACTGGACAAGAAATTTAATAAAATAGATACTCTATCATAGATCGCAGATAGCAAAGCTTCTGTTGGTATGTCCAAATTGATTTGGTATAGATTACGTCTATTCGTGAGCGCCGCGGTTGAATATTGCTGACAAAAAACAAGCTTCCCGGTTCTATTTTGCGGTTTATGCTGGCTAAATAAGTAAGTACTAGTGAAACGTGGATGTTCTCAGGTTTCAGAATATCTGTGACTACCCCCCCCTCGGGAAATATAGTCGTGAGCATATGCTAAAATAAGTACTAGCATAATGAATTCAAGTTATAAATATAATAAACCAACTGAATTTCCCTTGTTTCGTTACAAAATTCCCATACAATATTCGTACCCATTTTTCACACCCGTGCCGTGGACCTTGCATTCCACCCCCGAGAAAATAAAAAAATCTGATCTAGTGTTTTCCACGATCTTCGGTTACTCTGAAAATGAATCTGCCCAAAAATTTACTGAATTCAATTTTTTCTCCGCGTCACGAAGCAAAGGTACAACTTCTGAATAACCCATCACGCATACTCCAATATTTTTTGACAAATAGCCCAAAGTCATATCTCTAGGGATTTTATTAATTTTGTCCATATCTCTTTTTGTTTTCGTGATATATATTTTTCTGACCGAAACCGGGCGAAAAATGATGAACGCAGTTCAAAAATTTTTTGAGGTTTAAATTTTTTTTTCTTTTTGTAGCCCTCGTCGAGACATGTCTTTTGACACCCCAATCAGCCACGTAGTCTGTCTCACTCCTCAGCTCAGGTACGTTTGACAGCCAGACACCTCCGAGGTGTGCATCGTCGCTCATTGACATAAGGCGCATTTTATTTTTCGTTCCTGAAGTGCGCGTTCGAAATTCGAAAAATCGGGTTGAGTGAACTATCTATTACGGTAGTAACTATTAAATAATCTGTGACGTAGTCCCAAAACCACGACACCAGGGCGATATGTCGCTTATCTCGTACTTTCGCTGAAATTCGGGCCTATAGCATTTTCAAACTGAAAATTCCACCCCCGGGAAAACAACAAAAATCAAGACGCTCGCTATTTGCTTATGCGGAACAAAAAATTGTTTTGTCGCTTTTCTCGTTTTGTCTGTTGTTGTTTTGTGGCAAACATACGTGCCTAATAGCAAGTTTGTAGGCTTTATAGTTTGGGAGATGTTGGTCGTTATGAGAGTTAGAGAGTGACTATGGATTTGGATTTTGATTTACATACATACATACATAAGCTCACGCCATTGTCCCAAGGGGGTAGGCAGAGACCACAGATCGCCACACGCTACGACTCTGACACACTTCTCTAGCCTCATTTTGATTTAAATATACATAATTTAAAATTTCCTTATTAGGTGTTCTGATATAATAAAGAATATTTATCTTTCTTATTAAATTACTTTATTCACGTCTGAGAAATATTTTTCATAATCTATACATATAATAAAATTCTAAACTTGCCGATGATGTACATTGAAGATATTCGCAAAAAAATTAATTGGGGGTGTTCAGGATACGTAGTGGAATACATTACGACCATTTTTAGAATTTTTGTCTGTTTGTCTGTTTGTCTGTTTGTCTGTTTGTCTGTTTGTCTGTTTATCTGTTTATCTGTTTGTTTGTTCGCGCATCACTTGAAAACGACTGAACCGATTTGGATGGGGTTTTCACTAAAGTATAGGTCATGGCTTGGGTCAAATTATAGGCTATATTTCATCGCAATCGGTTTATTCAATCAAAAGTTATGGTATTTAAAGAAAAAGTTGCGAGCGCCACTGAATTTAATGCACGCATAACTTGAAAATTACTGAACCGATTTGAATGATGTTTTCACAAAAAACATGGGACGTAGTTTGTATTAACATTTAGGCTTTATTTCATCGCAATCGGTTCATTCGATCTAAAGTTATGAGTATTTAAATACAAAGTCGCGGGACAACTGAATTTGATACACGCATTACTCAAAAACTTCTAAACCGATTTGAATAAGGTTTTCACAAAAGCGTGGACTAACATAATTATAGGCGTTATTTCATCGCAATCGGTTAATTCAATTAATAGTTATTAGTATTTAAACACAAAGTCGACCGCCACTGAATTTAATGCACAAAACCGATCTGAATGGGGTTCTGCTATGCAAAGACCAAGTCAAAAAATCCTTAAGGCTTACGGTTTAGGTAGTTAGTACCAATTCAGAATTAGAACTGAGGAGTTAGAACCCCAAATTCAATTAAAAACTATTTGCAAGATGCCAGCAATTGATAATTTTTAGGGTTCCGCGTAGTCAACAAGGAACCCTTATAGTTTCGCCATGTCCATCCGTCTGTCCGTCTGTCTGTTCGCAGCTTAGCTCATACATGCTTAGTACTAAAAAACTGTAATTTGGCATGGATATACATACTAATCATGCCGACAAAGTGGTAAAATAAATTCTTAAAAAATATTGTTTTTAGTGTACCTCCCCTACACGTGAAGTGGGGATGAAATCTTTTTTCTCTCTTATCGCATGGTGTGGTATCGTGGAATAGGTCGTTTAAAAATATTGTGGGCGTCGGAAAGCCATTAAATCGAATTAAAAGGTATCGAAACAATAAAAGTATTCAATTAGTAAGTAGTAGTAAGTATTTTTCGATTTAGGGGTCCGTTAGCGAAATATTAAACTTTAAAGCAAAAGTTTTTGTTAGAGTCAAGTGTCCCCCCCCCCACCCTCTCCCAGGTAAACGGTTGTGGTTGGAGATGTGAAAAAATTCAAGGCAATAGTATAACGGTACGGTAGTGTAAAACAAAAAGCACCCTTTCATAATCCATATACTGTAACGGGCAACATACGGAACCCTACACTGCGCGTGGCCCGACACGCGTGGTCGGTTTTTTGACTACGAATTAGCATTGTTGGCATCAAGCAAAGACCAACCCCCGGGTTCTAATTTCTCAGTCCAGATCATTTGGAGGTAATGTCTTGAGTACCTAACTGTGTGGTGAGCTATGTGTGCTTTGAGAATCTACAGCCAATAATTGTAAATTTGTAGGGTTAAGAAGAAACTTTGCCATGTGAGACACTTAGGTGAGACATGACGATGTTCTGACATATCGTTAGTGTAACTATTATTACCAATTCATATGGTTCTGATGATTTTAAATTAGTATTTAACCGGCTTTTTTCTTATTGCTGTCTCCCGTTTGCAATAGAGGGAAGTCGGATATTTATTTTTCCTACTCTTGACTTCCATCTTCTTTGATTAATTAATTGCGGGTTCCAAGACAGATTAGAGTCATCCCCCGGGCTCGCTGGACTTCATTGTCCAGTGTTGTGAATGGTGGCCGCTGTTGATCCTGGTTTACAGGAGTTACAGCGGCAGCGGTGGGAAAGTGTGGTGGGCCTGTGCCCGAAAAAAAGTAAGTACCTACTTATCAAGCAATTTAGATGAAGTTTTGAAAAACTTATAAAGAGATTCTAATTTATATCTTAATTTTATGGCAATAATTTATCCAACGAATTCCTTTTTCTTTATATCTTTCTTTTTAATTTTCTTTCTTTTTATATCTTTTTTCTTTATATTATTTCAGTGGTCTGCGCGTACGAAGTCGCGGGCACAGCTAGTACAAAATAAAAACAATACATAAATGGGGATTTTTTTGTAAAATATTTGCACTTTGTTGTTCTTTGTTTTCGCTTCATAAATATTTGCTAAACGGAAAAAAGGTAATGCAATCAGAATTGCAATCTTTATTCAAATAGTAGACTTATTCATTTGATAAGATTATAAAACCTCGAGGACGGTCAAGAAATCCACAAAATTAAGAAAACATAGTCGAGCTCCCGCGAAAATTTTCCAATGGCCGAAATAACAATTGTGATAAGGCTTTTAAATTCACCGATTCCCAATATATTCCAAACACTGCTTCCACACAAAAAAAACTATCCTGAAAACATGACACCACAACAGCACTACAACCTTTTAAACACCACTATAGGACCGAAAATCTTCGATAGTATTAACATCACAATATAATATTAACAACAAAACAAACCACAAGAGTGATGGAGTACACCCGCCTCTCGAGCGGCAAGATGCGCGCGCCGCACCACACCGCCATGGCGGTACTGCGCTGGCGCATCCAACACCGCAGCCGACAATGTGAGGCTGCTATACAGGGTGCTACATGGGTACCAACAAGGCTGTGCTTTTTATAATCAAACTGCAAAAACTCTATAATAAGTTAATAACACCAGAAGAGATAAAAATTGTGTTTTTCATTATTGATACTACACTGAAAAAAAATGTTTTGTTAAATATAACCAAATTGTAGGGACTTCTTAACTGTTTTGTAGCATGTAAAAAAAAATTCGGCTATAAATAACACGTTTTGCTATTTATAACCAAATATTTCATTATGTGCTAATTAGGAAGTCCCTAAAATTTGGTTATATTTAACAAAATTGTTTTTTTCAGATTATGACGCTGTGTAGATAAGGCCTAAATCGAGATGTGAATTAGATTATCGCAAAAGGGAAAACTGATATCCCCTGAACATAATATTACGAAATCGAACGAAGCCGATAGTAAATAACATCAAGAAATATAAAAAAAAACGAGAGTCAAATATCCACAGATGCATGACGGTAACATTTAAAACAGGATGATAAAGGGGATATTTATTTCATTCATATTTGTATCCTGCTTGAAGCAACCCCCCTTAATAGTCCGAGATCCGACCGTAAAATTATGCACCTATTCCTTAGGCGAACGAAATGTAATTCTAGTGTATGTTTATACAGGGGTTAATTCAACGCCACCAAGTTGCCTAAAAAAATCTTGCCGCAAGTGCCTTTTCCTTTATAATTTTTGGTATAACTTTTTCCACGTGTTTGTTAGGGAAGTGAATGAGGTGCCATCAGAAGGAGACTGGTCTAAGGTACTTTAAAAACTAGGGTTGCCACCTCTCAATCTGCCGCAAGACTAGGGTTGCCAGATTCAAAAATGTCATATTTGGACCTGGCAACCCTATAGTTGCGGCAGATTGAGAGGTGGCAACCCTAGTTTTTAAAGTACTTTAGACCAGTCTCCTTCTGATGGCACCTCATTCACTTCCCTAACAAACACGTGGAAAAAGTTATACCAAAAATTATAAAGGAAAAGGCACTTGCGGCAAGATTTTTTTAGGCAACTTGCTGGCGTTGAATTAACCCCTGTATAAACATACACTAGAATTACATTTCGTTCGCCTAAGGAATAGGTGCATAATTTTACGGTCGGATCTCCGTCTATAAAGACGAGATTGCAGAATTTGGAAGGAAAATCCACAGATCAGAAGTGACGATATCATCGGTAGCTTAATTATTGAACGAAAAGACAACGCCCTAGATGTTGCGGATTCGAATCCCGTTCGTTACAAAATTTTACAGAAGCCTGTCGTATTCGAAACGCAAAATTCATGGCTTCTAAAATTTGGCGTTTGCCTCATTTCAAACTTCTAGTTAAAGTTTCATACGTAAATAACCAAATGGGAAATGCAAACGTCCATGAAAATTGCTACAATAGGACAACAAAACTGTACTGAATAAAACAGTTGGCCCATATTATTGTCACTGCAGATGTTTATCACCACCATAACGGATGTCAGCGCGCTGCATCGGTTTCCACCGTGCGAGAGAATGATGACTTTAGACAATTTTAGTACAACGGGATGCTATAACGGGATAATGCCTAGGACGACCTGGATTTCCTACTCCACCAGTCACTTGTCTATGTTCTTTATAATCTGTTTTTAGACGTTTTCAGATTAGTTTGTTTACTAAGTTCTGGAGTTCTAGGAATAGTGTAGATGTCGTATGTTTGCCTTGCTACCTATAAAAGTACTTAACCAGGATTCAAAAGCTCAGATTTGTGAGGCTAGGAAGCTGGATCTAGGAATGGAACGAGTTGAATTAGTAGGAATCTTGACTTTTAAATTTTATCTATCACTCCTCACATCAGAAACATTATAACACTTCCAAACTTAACATCAGACAAATTGAATTTCAAACACATGTAATTTATGAAATAAAGTATCATTATGGAAAGAATGATAGGTACCATTAGAAAGTAGGAGAAAATGGGTTGTTATGATGAACTGTATTGCATTGAAGCAGCATCATCACTGGAAATCGGCCTCTAATTGGCATCTGCGACAAATTGCCTATCTGTTCCCATAAACATAGAAAGGCGTGGCAAAAGTGACAAGTGGAACCACTTCAGAGATAAATGGTGGCTGATATTTCAGCAAAATGTTATTTGGTGCAGCTAGACTTGTTTGCTGATAAATCTGGCCAGCTGGTTCGCTTTCGCGGTCAAAACAAGACCATAAACGTACGGTACGGTTTCAGATTTGGTTCATAGAACTCCAAGCAGGCTTGCAAGGTAATTTAGATATTGTAATTTTATGTTTATTTGCGGCAACAACGAACACGATCACATTACGCGTTGTAGCCGGAACTGACAATTAATACACTAAACCTTCGGTAAATCTGTCACCTCTGGTTTCCGTAATAGTTTCGTAGGTTCTGTTCTATTAGATACTAAGAACAAGTTTCAGTACTTGTTCTTAGATTAGATAAAATTCGAAACTGTCACTGAAACATGTAGAGTAGATCAGCCGTTTCCGTACCTATATTTCCTAACACTTTCTCTGAATATAACTCCTTCTAGTACATACGTGTTTTGATATACCTACTTATTTAGCCAAAAGGGAGAGTCATTTTTTTACACGATTTAACATATAAATAAAAACCCTATCTAGTATTACACTTACACTAGTATTAACTAAAAAGGTTATTTTACAAATCATACGCCTTAGGTTTAAATGGGAAAAGTACCTGCATAATTATATTTCAACACTGAGCAACTGAGAAATCTAGCTATTAAAATCAAGGCAGTGGAACAACCGTTATAATAGAAGGGTCGATGAGAAACAGTTTTCAATCAAACATCTAAAAATTCAATCAGGCCCTTATTACCTTTGTAGGGCGTTAGAAATTTAAAGTTTCTCGGCCGTATCGTCTCTCTTGACAAGCGAGATCAAAACGCTCTGTCATCGCATGTTTTTTGGAGCGGAATCTTAGGACCATTGAGCGTACCCTGTTGGCTAGCGATTGTGATTTTCGATTTACTTTGATACTGCCTCGGTACCGTCGAATACGTGACCGTTTAGTTCAGAAAACAGTCTGAAGGAAAATCAGCGGTAGGTATTGTGTTCTTTTTAACTTCACCGCACTTCGTCGCACGATGAAAAACGAAGAAGCTGAAAGTCTAGTGCTTTGAAAGGGGGAGATACTGCAGTTATGTGAACTGATTTTTAACAGCTTGGTGTCTATTGCAGATTATATTTCTGATCTCCACTATCCTCATTTCCTTGTCTATGGCCAACTGATCTTTTTAGGGCTCCGTGACGTCACCATAATTTTACCTGGCTTGATACCTATGTAGGTCTAGGTATGATGATACATTTTTTTCAAATGCCTTCTAGAGGGTTTCTATTAAATTAGCTTGCCGATCCAAAAAGCTGTGTGTATCGGTAACAACTGGAGGTCAAGGCGTTTCGAGGCCGTCCATTGAAAATATTATCGGCGCGTAGAGAATAATTACTTCGCCGAGATTGGCTTTATGCTGCGCAATGAAATGCATACTTATTAAAAAGTTACTGTTGCTATGTCTGTTATTGTGTGCTATTTACTATTTGCGTGCTTTTTATGGTTTTTATTTCACGCGGTTATTATTTACAAATATACCAAAACGCGGTAAGAACCCGCAGAAATTTTAGAATTGTAGAAAGAATAAGAGTAACTGATCAAATTATTACTGGCGCGTTTGAGCCTTTTCAGAATCGAAAGCAAGCGGTAATTAGGAAAGCGCGATTAAAAAAATAAGAACACTCTTTATATGCGAATATGCCAACACCGTATCCCCCACATCCCACCATACATATACTATGTATACACATATTTCTCAACTATGGGGGGCTGGAAGAATTAATTAACTTCATATCTCACTCATGCAGGTTTCCCCACGATCGTTCCCTACGAGAACATTGCAGATAGCTATGTGGGTTCATGCAGACCTCCAATTAAAAAGTCTAATCAATTCACGACTATTTATATACAAGCACGACTTTGTACTTCCGTGATCTTTGTGAATTTCAAAGTCGTGATTAGCCGACTGAAATTAATGTACCGCTGCTTTATATTTGCGTAGCTAGCATTTTTGTCTGGGGTAGGCCAAATGGATACAGTTATTCACAACACATTTTTTTTAAATTACAGATGGGTTTGCTCTTGACCTCAATGCAGTCCTAAGGACAGACATGGGGTCGAAGATGTAGCGAGCTTACCCAGAAGAAGCCTATTAATTCGTACTTTAAAGGAATTTGGGTTTTACGCGTGAGGCAGGGCATTCCACTCTTTGGCTGTGCGCAAATTATAAAAGATGCTGAAACGCGCTTATTGCAAATATGTGGGATGTCAACTAAGTAGGGGGTGATATCCCGAGGTGAAAGAAAGGGGAAGGCGGAAGGAGCTCATGTAGCTCCTGGGTACAATCGAAGAAGTACACTATGTAGAAGTGGTAAATAGTAGGAAATAAAAAGTGGCAGGGTAGCACGTACAATCCTTGCACTGCAAAGTCCTTTTCAAGTAGGGTGATCGGACCTGGGGCATTCTCCACAATAATGGCTAGGCTGGCTGATAGCCAAGTAAGTGGTCAACCTGCTATCAGAGTACTTTTAAGCTGTCTAAACAGGACTCTGACTGAACGAGAAGGTAACACCATATATTGGCACTATCCGTGATCTCTTTCGTTCGTAAATGAATGAAGAAAACGTCATCTTTCTGCCCTTATCCCAATACAAGCTCCTCAGCTGCAAACTGTGTCGGCACATGTGAAGAACAGCTGAAGTGGCAATGGGCTGGTCATACCTGCCGAAGAACTGACAACCGGTGGGGTGTCAGAGTTTTAGAGTGGAGACCGCAAATTGTGGGACGCCCTGCTGCCTGCTGGACAGACGACCTAAAAAAAGTAGCGGGGAGCGACTGGATGAGGAAGGCCGTGGACAGAGTTTTGTGGCTCGCCTTGGGAGAGGCCTATGTTCAGCAGTGGACGATGACAGGCTGATGATGATGATGTGAATGGGAGAGTTGAAGATGAGGCAGTTTATTTATTAAATACTAGTTTTCACGCGGCTTCGTCCGCAACGGGTTCCCGTCGTCGTAGCGAGACAAATGATATACCAGATTTTAAGTCTATTCATAGGCTTTCAGGCACATAAAGATCCATCAAAATAGGTCCAGTAGTTTTTGCGTGATGGGCATACAAACAAACATTTACAGTTTCATAATAGTTTATAATTCCCATCCCCATTCCCATCCCATATATCGTCGCTTTTCTTACGAAGTGACCTAACTGCCATTTTTGACGTAACTGCACTAAAAATACTATGATAATGTACTTACTTTTGAAGCTCTATCGATCTATCTAATCGACGTTTGGATATCTTCTACCATTTACTAGTTATTTTAGAAATACAATTTTATTCTTACGAAGTGTCGTATCTGTTTTACCTATTTTTAATTCAATAAATACAAACTTTTTAATAATACAATCTACATTTGCAAAACGGCTTGAATCACAGATTATAAAAGTATTTATTTTATTTTCATAATACTTTATTTGAGCAAGCTGCAGAGCTTTATTTGCTTAAAAAAGTGTAGAGCGCGCAATCGAAAAAAACTTGTCCTGAACAATATACTCACCCTAGGTGATATGGTGGCATCCTGGGACAAGGGTTAGCAAATTAGGTCTCAACCCACGCAAGCAATCTGACGTTCGGAACAAATGACAGTGTACGGTTCAAGGAAACAATTTGCCAATTGGATAGTAATTGTGTTGAAGTGACAATTGCGCAATAGCATGAGAATCTGTGTCAGGATTCCGAGTACCGAAAATTATACGAATGTTATATTTTTACTGTAAGTTGAAGCTCGATGTTCTTTGAAATGAAAACCAAAACATAAGCAGCAAAAGCTTACGTTTACGAGAATCAGAGAGATGGTGAGACTTGATCTTAATAACATAATAATCATAATTTATTTGTAATATTCATTATCATCATCCATTCATCACCATAAGCCTATACAGGGTGTAAGGAAAAGTATCATTAAGGGGCTATGTAAAAAAAATAGGATTCTTCAAAGCTCCATATATCATGAAGTACTAACAGTAGGAGTATGATTTCCGGATATGTGTAGATTGAACATATAATTGAAGTTTTGATTAGAGCCAAAACACGATTAACGACAAATTTTCTCGATAGAAAAACAAGCCAAAGTAGCCTCCGTTTTTGTCTATGAACGCTTGTAACTGCTAAACGGTGAATAATAGAAACATGAGACTTGATTTAAAAAAAGAGATTGCTATTATCTAAGTTTTGATTAGAGCAGAATTGAACTTACGTAAATAGTACAATCACAATTAAGTAAAGTTTGTTTTTTCGCTTGATTCGTTCCAGGCGCGCGCGCCGCCCCATCTCTTTCTCTCGCATCTGGCAGTAATATAAGCTATCACACGCCCGTTTCGCTTAAATTATTTTTCGACATAGGCCCTTAACCTTTAAAACACATACTCTACCAATTAAAAAAAAAAACAGCTGTTCCATAACGTTTGAATCGAGTAGGCTTTGCAGTTTAGTATGGAACAGCAGATTTTTTTTGCTCCGATCGGGTTGCTCCGATAGTAAAAGTTGTTCAGTTTGTTGGGTAGAGTATGTGATTTTAAGGTTATTGATGCTTTTCCTTACACCCTGTAATCCTGTATACCGAAAAAATTCAAAGCATCTTGGTACCCTGCTTCGAAGGATTACAGAACCTTCGAAGCAGGATGTCTGCGGTAGATATATAGAATACTAGCGTTAACCCGCGACTTCGTCCGCACAAATTATATACTTACCAGATTTTAAGTCAGATTTAAGCTAACAAAAGCATAAGCTATCAAAAAAAAGTTTCATCAAAATCGGTTCAGTAGTTTTTCCGTGATGCTCGAACAAACACACAAAGCAAAAAAAATAAACTTTTTTTTAAATTTAGTTTTATACTCGTACGAGCATTTACCCACGACTTCGTCCGCATAAATTATATACCCGATTATAAGTCAGATCATAAGCTATCAAACAAAAAAAGTTTCATGAAATCGGTTCAGTATTTTTTGCGTGATGCTCGAACAAACAAACACACAAATAAACAAACAAACAAACAGACAGACAAAAAATCCAAAAATTTGTTATTTGGAATCAGGGACATCTAAAACCCATATCGTAATCTTTTTCTTGTAAATGTCTTCAACTTCAACACACTTCTGTTACAGTTTTATAATAGTTTAGATAGATAGGCTAGTCTAGTTCCTAAGGTGAAGATACGGACCGGTAAGCGAGCTCGCCTTGGTCACTTGGTCAGGCGCGAGTCGTATTACCTCCCATGGGTATCCATATCCACTTGCAAGTATCCGGTGGCGATGACGATCGCAATTGCACACGTTACGTATAATTAGGGCTGCCATCCGTCCGGGTTTCCCCGGATTTGTCCTAGTTTGAAGGGCGTCCGGGGGCGTCCGGGCGGGGTTGTCATTAAGTGTCCGGGGGAAAAACCGGACACTTCACGTGTCCGGGTAAAACCCGATTAAATATATAATTAATGGTAAAAAATCGTTTGTTTCATACACAAATCATAAATCAACTCGATTTCGGCATAAGCTTTACAATCTAGTTGTTATGTAGCAAAATCATGAGCTCGTTTTTCTCGCTCCAGTTTATATTACATAGGTACATAGAAGGCCTCGATTTTGGTATGAACTTCAAATGCGCTATAATATGGCAAAATCTCGAGCTCCTCGCTTCGCTCGCTCCTGGTTTTCTATTGTATTGAATCGATCTAGTCGTATTGCAAAATCTCGATCTCGCTTCGCTCACTCCTGGTTTTATATTGTATTGAAACTATCTAATTTCATGGTTGTCCGGGGAAAATTTCAGATTTTACTGAAATGTCCGGGGTTTCTAATGTCTTTGACCGGCAACAGCGATTTTGGCGATGGCAGCCCTACGTATAATGTTGAAATGTTATGATTGAAAGGTTTTGAGTAAAGCTTTTTGAGTCAACAATTCAAATTACTATTCGATTAAAAGAGTGTCAACAATGATTATTGATTATGCTGAGTTTGGTAAATGCACATTGACTTACTAGGTTATGGACGCCGGGTCTAATACAAAATTCTCGAAAGAAGTGTTGCACCTACATAAACGAAAGTACGTGTTAGAAGGAGAAATCTAACCCCCCTGCGCTTATAAAGATAAAGATAGAAGGGTCCGGTTTCTAAGATGCTGACTGTACCTCCCACCATATTGACCGCACCAACATTATTAGTAATTTCAATAAAATCTTTCAGATTTTTTATCCTATTGCCATTCAAAAGATTCAGACCAGTTTATCTGATGCTGACTGTACCATCATATTGACCGTACTAAGATAAGGTAAAGGTATAGGTTTCTTCTTAATATGCTGACACTTTTTTAAGGGGATGATCAGACCGTCAAACTGAACAACTTTCTCTATGGCACCAACATCAAAATCGCGAAAAAAACATCAGCTCTTCCATACAAAACTGCAAACCTACTGGAGCCTAATGTATAGGACAGCAGATTTTTTTTTCGCGATTTCGATGTTGGTCCCATAAAGAAAGTTGTTTAGTTTGATGGTCTGATCATCTCCTTAAAAAAGTGTCAGCATATTAAGAAGGACCCTGTATGTATAACACAATTACTAATTTCAATAAAAAGAAAATTATTCTGTTGCCATTTAAAAGATGCTGACCACTAATCACATATACCCAATCGAGATAATATTACTCTTGTAGTAATTTTTTTTTACTTATAAGAATTGATAGAAGATTGGCATACCTACTTCTCATATATAATATCTCGGGTAATTGCCTTAGTAACCTTATATAACGGTGAAGGCCATTGCCTAGACCCTGACGAAGGTCAGTGTACAAAGTGGGTCGTGCTCTATTGATGGATGATGTGACGAGTATGATGAATTGCTTCCGACTTTCAAAATAGGTAGTTTATCATGCATGCTCTGCGTACAGTACGCCTGTAGTCACACAAAATAAAACTACCTAAACATACAACGTGTTAATGAATTAACGCAAAACTAAAAAGTAGTTTGTTTAGAATCGAGAGCAGAATCGAAATCATGGTTTCAACATAGGTATTTTTTTTTTCAAAATATTAAATAAGTAATTTGTTTGCAAAATTTAAACATTTCTGAACCCGATGTCAACCCACCGCACGGGCACACTCACCCTACTTACTACCAAAACAAGATTATAAAAATGTATCCATGTGTACGTTAGCGCTTTCTTTCAGTGCTGAAAATATAACAAATCATTTTTGCCCCAAAACTAATGCGAATAACTTTAAATTTTAACAATCAAAATAATGAAATTATTGTTTCCTTCTAATTATGTTGTTATAAATCAGTTGGAGTGTATGAGGTTTTGCGCTAATTTATTAACATGTTGTATATGTATTTATTATACAGGGTCCTTTTTAATATGCTGACACGTAGGGCTTGCAAATATTCGATAATTTTCAATATTCGAATTATTCGATTTTTTTAGGTACTATTCGAATTATTCGAATAATATTCGAATATTGACAAAGTTTTAACCGGTTTAAGTAATAATGTTGTTAATTGCCAATATTTGACTTACATAGTTTAATTTCAGCCCTATTGAAGAAGGCAAGGCACACTGCTTCCCCCACTCAACGCTAAGTACTTATATGTCAATAATTTGGAAGCGGTAACTACGACCCTTTTCTACAGCATCTTCACAAGAAAAAAATCACATACCAAATTACCAATTCGGAAGATGATGACATTTGGTTTTTTCTCCTTGTCCCCAAAGGCAACATCTGCCCGGAACCAAAGACTGCCATAGTAGCTTTGGTGTCGATATCGTTGCTCTCAGAGAGACACACCAGGCTGACGAGGAGGAGCTAGCGGAGCAAGGGGGCGGATATACATTCTTCTGAAAGGGAACCTCTGCCTCTAATCTCAGGTGGTCTGGTGTTCTTTTCGCAGTTAAAAACTGAATTGCTAGAAAACTGGAGGAGTATCCCGTGCACATCTCGGACCGCGTTACTTCTTTCCTGACGGTGGCTTATTTATGGGATCCGTCCTAGGGAGAAGATACTCATATACTTATTTCAAAGTAAAATGAATGGATAGGCCCAAAGCGCTTTAAGTTGCAGCACACAAAATTAGGGCACCTATTGAGGTACCCTAGTTTGTGATGACAAACTAGGGTACTTGGTCTGTCATCTCGGTACAAATTCGAAGTAAAACTGTCAATTGTTTTGCCTCATTTTTCTGGTTTGAAATGTTTGCGTAAGGCCTGTCCATTCATTTTACTTTGGTCTAAGCTCATATAAAGCGATTTTAACGCGAGAGTTGGGCGCTACTTCAAGCCATAATGTTGGTAACATGAACTGCTTGAATTGTTGCCTTCTGTTACTCTCTCTCTCTCTCTGTGATCAAATTCAATTAGATATACCAACACTGTGTTTAGGCTACCTGCCAAGCTCAAGACCACATGGATGCATTCAAGGGCATCTTATTGACTACGTTATCGTCAGACAAAGAGATATTGTCTCCCAAATCCATATCACTCGGGTTATGCAAGACTCCTAACTGTTGGAGTGACCACTGAATTGTGTTGACTAAGCTTAAGCACCATCTTAATCCTCCTCACATGTCTCAAAGAGTGAAACCTTTACGTCTTAATGTGGGAAAACTCCTAGATCCAATTATCAACGAGACTTTTATTCGGGTAGTTGGAAACATGGTTCTGACGCTGGAAATTGAGGGTGGTGGCGAAAGTGGCGATGTCTTAAAAATACTTGGCAGGCACTTTCGTCGAATTTGGTCAACGAACTATTGCAAAAATTGGGCGTGAAACGTACTAAGCAGGAGGACTTATTCGACGATAACAAAGAGGAACTGACCGAGGCTCTCCGGAAACACAGAACGCTCTTGCAGATGTCAGCGGAATTGAGTGAGGCATAATATCTGATGAGGCGGCAATTGCAGTGGTGTGGGAATGTTTCCCGTATGTCCGTGTGAATGACAGAGTTGCGAAGTACATCTTGTACTCAGAACTGCAGGAGGGCCAATGGAAACAAGGCGGCCAAATCTTGCGGTGTGCTGAAGCATCACACGAAGAGTTGTGATGTTGATTGACGGATCAAGCTGGGAGACACTGGCTAAAGACCGGTCACTTTGGCCTATTTTTCAACCACCTGAGAGCGCACAAACTATCAGCTCTCAGCTATCAGTAAAAAGTCGCTGTGGCTAATAACTCATGATGATGATGGTGATAACACTATTATAAAACTATATAATAGTTTTATAACAAAACAAATGAATTAATGCTATGTCATCCTCCTCATGATCATCAGAGTCCTGTCTTTTACAAAAGCGAGCCTAACAACGTAACCGAGAATTAAAGTCACGCGCAAAATTTGAAAATTATGGTTGCACACAATATTCGAATACCTTATTATACTTTTCGAATATTCGAACAGAGTTTTTATTCGAATAATTCGAATATTCGAATATTCGAATGCAAGCCCTACTGACACGTTTTTAAGGGGGTGATCAGAACATCAAACTGAACAACTTTCTCTATGGGACAAACATCGAAATCGCGAAAAAAAAATCTGCTGTCCCATAATTTCGCTTAGGTTTGTAGTTTTGTATGGAAGAGCTGAAAGTGTCAGCAAATTAAGAAGGACCCTATAGTTTCTTTATATTATGATGACGGTTTTTTAAGGAGATCATCAATGATCAGACCTGAACAACTTTCTCTATGGAAATAACATCAAAATCGTAAAAAAAATCTGTAGAAGTAGCAACCCCTAAAATATGTAACGCAGTTAAGTTTACACCATGTACCTACATAAGTAGGTAACGCTAACTTCATGTGATAGTCACAAGGTTTAAAACTGTCTGTTCACATCAAGTTAACATTCAACTTTGATATTGAAACACTTTTTATAGAAAAGAATGATTTCTTTTCCAAGAAATAATCAGCTCTAGTAAGATATGTGAAATATGCATCAGTAAAGGCAATTAAAGAAGTAAAGTTAGTCGCACGGCGGCGGCGCTGCGCAGGCGGCGGATTCAAGACATTTTATTACAAGTTACAACCACTTTCCAGGGAAGTTGTAGTTTTTCTAATGTGTCGACTAGAACCCTGTGTAGCTGGAATTGAAAATAGACCAACAACAATTAAATGGCAATTTACAAAAAAAATAAACTTATTTTCATACCAAACTAGAATGTCATCATCATCATGCATAAATGCTTTAGTGTCTCTGTTCTGAAGTTATTTATAAAACATAAAATCAATCAATGCATCACATAATAAAATGAGCGTGTCGGACACGGTATGACAGGGTTCCGTAGCCGTTCTTGTATTATAGTGGCTGGTTAACTATTTTTGCGGACACTTTGTTCAGAACAGTATGAACGAAACTATAAGGGTTGAACCTCATCTGGCAGCACCGCATCGCCTTTATCTGTCGCTCCATCATTTTCTGTCACTCAGGAATGTCATTTGCTAGAGCAAATAAGCTATCTTATTTGCTAGAGCAAATAAGCTATCTTATTTGCTATCTTATTTCCGTCTATACGGAACGCAATCGCGCGCGGCGGTGCTGCGGCGTGTGGTCGCGTTCCGTCTACCTTTTTTTCTCTAGCAAATGACGTTCTTGAGTGACAGGAAAGGATGGAGCGACGAAAAAAGGCGATGCCGTGCTGCCAGATAAGGTTCAACCCTCAGAGCTCCTTGTTGACTACGGAACCCTAAACAATTGGTTCTGTTAGGCGCTTAGCAGGAGACCAGGGCCCTAGGGACTCAGGGACTTTCTTTCTGTCGTGTGCGTTACCGCCTTCTCTAGAGTTTCAAACCGTCTATTATCGAGGATATGGAGTCCGAAGTGCTTATCAAAACTGGAGATAAGGTTTTTTAAGTTTTCGTATCAACATTTATTAAAATTAACACTCTGTATAACACATCTCCATAAGTTCCGTTATGCAGTACCTGCACAAATGTTTCAAACAAGAGTGTTAGTTTAGAATGTTATATGGTATCATAAAGTTACAGATAAACAATGTTTGCGCTAGTTTGTAAGTATTCATTCACAAGATGTTTAGATACTTAGCTGGGTAGTGTTGGTTGCTAAGTTGCTATTGTTGTGTATGTACACCTTGATGTGGGCGATTATTTAAGTCTCACATTGGTTAACAGCATCTGAACTGACCAAGAACTTTTTATGTCAGCTGTGTACAATTTTAAGATCAATGTTTTTTTAATTGTCTGTAACCTGAAAACTTGAAGCGACTAAGATCTTAAATAAATAATGAACAAGTTTAAAAATGTCGAAGATTGTACCAACACAATATAAATCTAATTGATACTGACATAAACTCGAAATTGTATTTTATATCTCTTTTACTTACCTACATCATGTTATGGTTTTCTATCTTGTTTTATTCAAGTTTTCCGTGAACAGAATAAAGTTTTAAACTAATCTAGATGGGGACTGCATATCGGTGCATAGTTCCCACGAGAAACAAGTGATAAATAAACGCCTAAGCTCAGCAAATGCGTTAGATCACGCGCAACAATCATTGCTCGTTGCACTCTTTCAGGCGGATATCGGTTCTCTATATTTGAAACTCGGTATATCAGCTCCATCGCGGGTCTACGAGTTTTGCGGAAAAAGATTTTGACAAAACCATGACTAGACGAATGAAGCCTGTGTTGGTAATAACCTGAAGGGACGTCCAATAAACCCGGCCTAAAATTTCTGTTCTATCATCAAAGTATAAAATGTTACAGAACAATATACAGAACAGATGGAAATTATAATTTTGTAGGCTAGGCATTTTAATTCAGGGCTCATTCTGATTTAAATTCTTAATAAAGCGCGGATTCAGAGCGGCAATGTTGTCTACATACAATACAGGGTGAAATTGATATCACTAGCATCCTTTTATACTAAGAGTCTACCCATCAAACTGAACAACTTTTACTATGGGAGCAAACCGATCGGAGCAACAAATAAATATGCTGTCCCATACTAAACTGCAATGCCTACGCGATACAAATGTATGCAACAGCACATTTTGTTTTTTGCTCCGATCGGTTTTCTCCCATACTGAAAGTTGTTCAGTTTGATGGGTAGACTCTTAGTTTAAAAGGATGCTAATGATATCAATTTCACCCTGTAGAGTTAACGTAATATCACTATGCAATGCACTCTCTTTTCTTTATAAAAGTTCCTATTACCAACAGAACATCTGCGAAAACGATGCCCTATAATAAGGTATATGATGTAACGTTTAATAATCTCTTCAATGGGCACATTAAACCGTTGTCACTGTCAAGGGCATTGTTAGGCAATCTACTGAATAAAGTGCGGACTTGAATGAAGCTTATCTTATCTATTACGAAAGTCAGCTGTTCTCTGCTCTGCGTAACATGCAATTATATTCTTTGTTTAACCCGGCGGTACTCGCTAGGTCTTTACAAACATGAATACTCGCTACCGGGTAAAAAATACCACGAGAGTTTAATTGGCATTATTTAAGAAAAGAAGTTTGTGTTTGAATGTTTGACAATGCATTTGTGTTATTGGTATTATTGTCCATAAATAAAACAACAAATCCAAGTTGTAATGTTCATGTATTTAAAATAAAAGCTCATCCAAAAAAATCAACATAATATTTAGTTTTTACTTAGTAACCTTAGAAAAATCAACAAAATTATTGTTTTTTCATAAATTATACAAAATTGAGATCAAAATCGAAAATAAATTTAGTACACTAGTAAACTAACAAAAAATAATTATCCCTTTATAATAAATGAACACAGACATAATCAACATGCAACATTCTGTTCTCGATTTACATGTACGTCGTCAACAAACGCTGCGCACAAACGGAATGCCCCGTGGGGTGCGGGTGTGCTATCTACTGGTTCGAAGGTACTGAGAACCTTGGGTTGCCAGAAGGCTTAGAAAAAAAAATACAACCAAATTTAGGTACTCTGTGGTATTTTTTACCCAGTAGCGAGTGCCGCCGGGTTAAGATAGTTAACTTAACACAGAGAAAATTTATAAACCATTTTCTCTGCGTTAATTATACAAGAGATTAGATAACGGTACTTATCGCATTATAAGATTGAAAATAAGACAGCAGGTTGAACTACAATTTTCTGTCAAGTCTTCAGTGAGGGTGTATGGGCATAGTCCATCCGCGCCCAATGGCGATTGGTGGCCTACCTACACATGCGCATGGAGGTTTCCTCACGATGTTTTCTTTCACCGTTTGAGAGCTGTCTGCATTACGTACATACGAGTAAGTTAGAAAAAAACTCATTGGTAATTTGGTAGTTACATGGCATGTCGTCCGTGCGGATTTGAACCCGGACTATCATTATTGATTGTCCATTCTATACCTCTAGGCAACGCGCCACCGACGCTCTACAGGGTCCTTCTTAATATGCTGACACTTTTTTAAGGCGATGACCAGACTATGAAACTTAACAACTTTCTCTATGGAATCAACATCGAAATCGCGAAAAAAAAACAGTTGTCCCATACGTTTGGCTCCGAGTAGGTTTGCAGTTTTGTATGGAAGTGATGATTTTTTTTTCGCGATTTCGACGTTGGTCCCATAGAGGAAGTTGTTCAGTTTGACGGTCTGATCATCCCCTTAAAAAAGTGTCAACATATTAAGAAGGACCCTATATAAGTTGCTTTTTTATTGATCCTAAATTCAACAGTCCTGTATGGCATTACAAATACAGTGAAACCTGAATAACTGAGACTTTAAGGGACCTGCAAATTTGTCTCACTTAAAGAGGAATTAATTTGTCTCACACGGGAATACCCACTTACCCAGAGTCTCAGATATCCAGGTATAAATAAATATCTTTCTCATTTACAGACGGTACAGTAATACAATCGAGAGAACGGTGATTTGTAATAAATCCGTATCTTTCACGTCAAGTTTGTTTGCGTCCCCATCCCCATTAGTATCGGGTATAAACTCAGAATGAAATAAAATATAGTTGCTCATAGAATACGGAATAAACTAAGTATATAAAGAATACTAGCGATGGCACACTTCCGGCAACAAGAACAGTAGGTCAACGAACCAACTATTGATTCTTTGGACGGGGTTGCTACGCCTTTGTTAGCCGTGGTCAAAGATACAAGTTACCTGTTATAGTAGTGGAGTGGACACGTCATTTATGTAGGATACATTTGTATAAAAAGGGTGTAAACTTAATGACTTAAACATACTTTAATTTAAGGGATTTTACAGACCATCAAACTGAACACACACTTTCCGGTACTTCCTCGTGGACCCACTAATTTGTCCCACTGGTGGGTCCACGAGGAAACCTTGTTTCTCGTGGACCCACTACTACGTTCCGGTGCAAAAAATTACAATTCGTTATCTGACTTTAAAGGACATACCATAACGGAATTTTATTTTTAATATAATATTAAAACTATATTTTGAATATTAAAACTATGTTGCTATCTTAACCGCGAAAAAAATCAGCTGTTCCATAGAAAACGTTACTGACGATGACGAATCTATCCAAACGTATGAAACAGCCGTTTTTTTCGCGATTTCCGTTTCCCATCTTCCACTTCGGTCTATCCTGAGCACCTACCCTCAAATTCGAACTTCGCAATCGCGTGTACGTTTTCGTTCCAATGTCAACTCTATTACAATGAAGTGCGGACCGAAACAGTGGCGATATATCGAACATCGAGAGTCCGGGTACAGGGCCAGAACATCTTCGCTTCGATGAAGAGCTCGCAACTATCCATGTCCTTCTTAACAACATCAAACCATCGGAGTTTTGGCCTGCCTAAGCCATGCTGTGGTAAAGTTTATTAGATTTTTTGTTTTAGTGGTCCTAAGCTACGATCAACATCCTAAGTGGTCTAATAATGGCAAAAAGTATTCTGTTTATTTCATCTGAAACAAAGGGTGGTTAGGTACCTCAGAACCTCAATTAAGACAGCCTCCATATCTTCACGATGATTACCTGGAAACAAACGAAATGAGATTTTAAAATCAACATCATTAGAGTCCATTATTTGATATTCAAATTAGATTACCTTCTAAGGTAGAGAAACGTTATTACATCTATTCAGACAGATGAAATTTAGATGAGATTAGATTAGGTTGGATAAATCACTGTAATCAGAAATGTTGGTACTTTAGCTTTACCTATTTGGAATAAAGAGTTTATTTGCGAGAGTTCACATATTAACTGGCTGACTAAACAGCTTAATATTGCATGAAATTGAATTATCGAATAAATCATCATCATCATCAGTCATCGTTCCCAGTGCAGAAGCACATGCGCCTCAAGGTGTATATGGGCGTAAGTCCATTATAAATTATCAAGGGTTTTGTACTAAATATTATGTTGGGGTAGTGTTGCCAGATCCGTGGCTACAAATATCAGAGCTTTAATGGATAAAAAACTGGACTGGGACGAAAAAATCTGGAGTGCGATTTTTGAATCTCATACGTTGAACTCAAAAATCGCACTCCTGGTCGTAGAAAAAATCTTAACCATATTAGATATTCCGTGACCATAGTTACAATCCTTTAATTCAAAATCTATTTTAATCAAACCTTATTTACTACTTTCACTTACCTTACTACTCATACTATCAAGATAAACAATTATTAAATTGACCTTATTATCTTCAACAAATAGGTACATCAGTCATGCAGTAGCTAATGCAATTTTTCTACAAAACTCCCAATGGAGTCTTGGAGAAAATTTGTATTGTTTTTGAAGGAAATTTAAATAATAAAAAAAACGTATCGTCTTTGGTCGCCGAATTATGAATCAGACTATACTAGATGAAAAAGCAGGATTTTGGGCGTCTCAGGCTGCTGGCGAGATAGGTCCTTAGGATAAGGACTTTCCGCCAAAAGCGGGACGACTGCCAACCCTAGTCGCGGGGTCAGCGTAGCACCAATTCATATCTTGAGTTACTCAAAAAATGTATGATTAAGGCGTTTTTGGGTTAAGAAATTGTTTTATCCAAATACAAATACAAATATCTTTATTAACAAAATAGAAATTCAGTACACATGATACAATGGACCCCGCATGCGGCAAGCCAGAATCCTCTACGATTTATCAGGAAAAATTACAAATTTTAGGACAGAGTGAGCGAAGTTAAACTAATATAATAGGTAACGAAGACATGCAATGATATTTAAAAACCTACCCATGGGTCTTTAGGTCTTTATCTTCAAGATCATTTTCACTAATAAATGGCTCGAGCGAAGCTTAGTCCAACCCAGGACCCAGGACCATATAAGTGTTAATTACTTACATAATGAACTGTTCTAAAGGTTATCCACAAATACAACTCCTAAGGGTAGCAGTGGGTTTAAGAGAAGCCTCTAATAAACCTCTAGTCAATTACAAAGGACATTGGTACGCTGGTGCAAAGCTCAGCGATCGATTTCAATGTGAAAGTTTCATTACGCTCGCTGCATTGCCGCCGGGTTGACGCTGCTAAAGGTCCAAGTACACCATGTCTGATCAATCAGTTTATTTTATTACTCATGAACCCCACCACCGTAAAACATATATAAGCTGAAACACGAAAATGTAGAACATACACTACAGGGTGTACAATAAAATGGGACAGCTACTTAAAGGGGTGCTTCAGACCGTCAAACTGAACAACTTTCTCTGTGGGACCAATATCGAAATCGCGAATCTGCTGTCCCATACATTTCAGTCGAGTTATGTTTGCAGTTTGGTATGGGAGAGCGGATTTTTTTTTCGCGATTTCTATTTTGGTCCCATAGAGAAAGTTGTTCAGTTTGATGGTCTGAAGCACCCCTTTGAGTAGCTGTCCCATTTTATTGTACACCCTGTATATGCGGATACACAGCACGCTATTATACTACGGTAGTTAGTAGTAGTCTGCTCTACAATGTAGAGTCTATAGTCTATGCGCGATCCTTGCAAGCTTCTTTTGGCTGAATTGAAGTGAATTTTTTGTTAGCATAATAATAAAATCTATGACAAGATATATGAAACCTGAGTAAGCAAAGACAATTATGATCAGGACAGGTCCAAGATCTCTGCTCTTCTTGCGTCTCCAGGAAAACATGCATTTATTTAAGTACGTATAAGTAGAAATTACACATTGCAAACAAAGAATTGTAAGGAAGGAAAAGAAAATAAACTTTTGACCATAACAAATCGATACTTTTATGGAGTATTTGATTTTTTTATTTTATTTTATTTTAATACTTTATTGTACACGCGGAAATATACATAAAAACAACATAATAGACAATTACAAAGGGCGAGCTTATCTCTAAAGAGATTTCTTCCAGCAAACCCGAGATACTCTTCTTAATCAAGAACTTATGGTGTTACATCTGAATAAGTTCTTGATAGCTTAACTGACAGATAGTTTGACATGTTTCATATCAAAGATGTCAAACGATCTGTCAAATAAACTATCAAGGACTTAAACAGAAGTGGTGTAACAGACCCTTAATATGTTACCTATATTTTTAACTTCCACCAATGAAGAAGTTTTTTCCCTTAGTCTGTTTTCATGCTAATTATTTTCACATTTCCTTAGCACTTACTGTTTTTCTGTGCGCTAAAGCTTCTGCAGCGGACTACCAGTCATTAGAATGGATGCAGTCGATCGATATTGCGCATAACAGATAATTTCAGAAGTGAAGAATGCAATGACCTCATTTTGAAAACTAGTCGACTGTTATTAATGGCCGAAAACCTATTGAAATCGATTGCAAAGTGATTAAAAGTTTACAAACTCGATCATGCTGAAATGGCACGTCCGATTTTAATTAAGTTTTTAATGTGGTAGAGATTTTCAGGCTGAAACCTGTTACAATAAAACAATGAAAAACAAATCTTAACTATTATAAAACTGTAACAGAAGCACAGAATAGGTAATAGTATATAGTTCTACAGAAGTGTGTCTGTACTCTGTACATTGAAGATATTTACAAAAAAAAAGTTACGATATGGTTTTTAGGTGTCCCTGATTACAAATCACAATTTTTTCAATTTTTTGTCTGTCTGTTTGTTTGTTTGATCGAGCATCAGGCAAAAGGTAGGTACTATGGTTGGAATGGTAGGAACCTACTGGAAGGGAAGATAGAGGAAGAGAGAGGCAGAGGAAGACCTAGACAGAGTTATCAAGCCCAAGTGAAGGAAAAGGTTGATGTCGTGTCACAGTATAAGAAAGAGTATCTATTACTAGATACAGTACGGACACTCCCTTCCTCCCACCAATTTTTTACCTCACCCCCTCTATCGCCCTCTGGTTACCTTGCTCTGGTTCTACGATTGTATGTGCTGACGTCATCTTGTCAATTTCAAATTTTAGTATGCAGTGTCCGGGCTGTGGTCGTGTCGTATCAAGAACAAAGAGACAGGATTGGTGAATACTACACCGACAAGAGAGTAGCTCTTAAATAAGATGATGTACCATGGTTCTTCAGAGTTTTCTTTTTCAAAGGTTAGAAATGACAGATATTTCATTTTCCCTGAACATTAATATCAGAGGCAGCAATTTAAGAATTCAGTATTCCTAGCTTTAAAGATAAAAATCAATGAACCATTACTTTGCTCCCATCTCGAACTCAAAGCATTTTTTGCGATCATCTCTAAGTAGAGAGTAAGATAAAAGTCAAAGGTAAAGTAAGTAATAAGAAAATGGAACTAGGTAAAGTAATGGATCTCGCTGAAAACCAATAAAACTTGTCTTTAAGTAAGTAGTTAAAGGCCTGGAGTAGTGTAATATCAACTTTATGATAGCTTCTTGGTGGAAAGCAGGGTAATTGGGTCAGGTCAGACAGACAGAGCACTAAGAATTCATTGCTTAGTTCAGTAGGTACTTGCTATGGAAGGATTTGTTGAGTTTCATTAGACTATTTTATTACGTAGCCTTTTGTTCTTTTCTTTTTGCCTAAGTTTTATATTCATTGGTTTATGAATACTACCTGTGGATGAAAGTAGGACTAGAAAATATGTGACGTGATCTATGGACGTGATACGTTATGTTTATGTTATTCAATGTTGGATTTATTTTGTAGTTCTATTCTATTCTATTTTTGTTTAATGGCGTTTCCTTGGTGGATTTTGCCATGGCGATCTCAAAGCCCTGTTTTTATACAAAAACACACTCGAAACCGCCATGAAATGGCGGAGCCGCGTGGCTACCTAAATCGCGAGCCGAACGACAGATGTTCACTCGAGAGCCCTCTAGCCACGCGACTCTATTTTGTAGTTGTACTTTTTAGGTATATTTTGTTGTGTTTAAAAGATGTGTGTTGTAGAGTTTCTGACCGCATCGTCTTTACAACGGAATGACGCGGTGGTAGAGTCAAGAAAAAAGCTATTTCAATAACAAATAAAAAGAAAATTTTATGGCACTCAAGGATTTCGAACAATCAAATCAAATCGTGCTATCGCCATATATAATATTGGTTTTTGCAAAAACAATTTTTTTATGAAAAATCATTAAGAGGGCTATCGGAGTCCAGTGGCGCCCTCGTCACAATAATAAAGATTTCTCAATAAAGAAAGCCTAAATTAAAAAAGTGCCCACTTGACAAACTACAAAAGCCTTCAAGCCATTGTAATACAACACTTTTACAGGTTCTAAACATTCCACTTTTAGACAATTTCGAATAAAAACAAAAGCAGCCGTTTTTTCCTTTTTTTCAAAAGTGTGTTTAGACCTTTAAATAAAAAACCTATAAAAGTATTCTATGAAAATAGCTTGAAGGCTTTTGTAGTTTGTCAAGTGGGCACTTTTTTAATTTACGTTTTCTTTATTGAGAAATCTTTATTATTGTGACGAGGGCGCCACTGGACTCCGACAGCCCTCTTAAGTTAATTTAGTTTTTGCGAATTAAAAAAAGAAAACATAATTCTATTAAACTTCTGTTATTGATGCTGATTCCTGATAAGACATTCTTATCAGCATGACAACAATATTACCTACGTGCGTACATTCTAAATATTTTTTTAATGCTAGAAAAGCTACGAAACAAAATTATACTTAGTTCAATGTTATAATATAAACGACCAATCATAGCAATCAATCATAAACTTTTGGCGACGGATTCGCAACATGAAATTCAAAATAGATCATGGAATTCATGAATCATTTAGATGAATCTCTATTTATCCACGTAAACAGTTGGGAGATGTGAAGTAAACAACTTTATAAAAGTAAGCTAAACAGCAAGCCTAGCATGGCAACCCCGAGAAAACGACACACCGAAATGTGCCTCCATCTTTGTTTCTTTCCGTATGCCAAAAAGAGCGCGTATGAACTTTTTCTCGTTTTGTCGTGGTGTGGCATGCTGGCTGTGTGATATTAGTACATTTGATGATAGTTGAGGAATGTTCATGCAGTGGTGTAAGGTTCTTACAACCCGATACCGGTCAGCTTACCTTTCGAAGCTACATCCGATAAAAAACTCCGTCTCTAAGAATCGTTATAAATACAGTAGGTATTCAGTGTAGTAATACCTACAGATACCGATTTGCGACATAGTATACTTTGTTAATTTATCTTATAAGAAATACCTATCATTCATAGATTCATAGATTCTTTATTGTACACAAAAACATAGTTATGAAAAAAATTACAATAAGTCGTGATCATTATTACTTATCATTATGAATCGTACGAAAATCTAAAAAAAAAGTTAAACTGACGTATTTAAAACCATTTGATTCAAAGATGCTGTCTATTTATCTATATAACTTTCGAATATTATTTAAAACAAAAATATTCTCTATTTCTTCATCCAGTTATAAATAGGAATAACAATTACAAAAATCTGAAAAATAAACTCTCTTTAACCAAATGTAAATATGAGGATAAAAAGGAGTTTCGTAAATCCATAAGCTAACTAGAAAGCTAGCTCGAAATAATATACCAAATAACTATAAAGATTTGTTTATAAACGCACTCTGTACCCAAAATAGAGCTCTCGAAAGGTTTAAGTACCTTACCGCCTCCGCCTACGTACCATTAATTCATAAACGTAGTCCCGGTACATTACAAGATGTGCAGGTTCTCAAAGTGTGGTATGATAAGGCGTACCGTTGCTAATGACGCCTGGAGTGCAATTTTTGAAACTCATTCTTTGAACTCAGCAGTTGAAAATATCAATATTACTACGGAGACGTGCATCTTTCTACTGCTGATTTGACATTAAAAAATCATACTCCAGGAGTGCGATTTTTGAAAGTCAAATAAGCAGTAGAAAGATGCGTATCTCCATAGTAATTTTGACATTTTCAACTGCAAAACTCAGCGAATGAGATTCAAAAATCGCACTCCTGGAGACATGTTTCGTTGATGACAACATTTCAGCCGAAAGATGCCTTATGATTTCCAAAACGTTGGATTGGAAGCTATTAGTCTACCTTCTTGTGAGAGACGTCCAATAGAGCGATCTTCCGGTTTGCTTCGTCCCATTCCCATCCAAAAGATATCTTAAGTACATACAATACACTCACGACCATAATTACTTGCGGAGTGGTCAGAAAGCTTGCTTTAATTACCAACCATCTTTTGAAGCATGCAATAGTAGCAAGGCTCACTTTTAGCATAGTTATTGAATTTGGAGGTTCAGGATGGAATGACGTGTCAAGTAGTGACAGCTAGCCTTTAGAATACAAAAACACTGTTTCACCCACAAAAACAATTATTAAATCTCACACATATCACAGTTACTTCAATAACTTTTCATAGTTAGCAATAGCAACCAACATAGATTTTTTACCAATTAATAAAATAACTTCACTGGTACGCAACTTTTACATTATACCAAAAAGTGGTATGGAAAACAGTTTGAGAACCCCTCAAGTGTTCGGCTTGTTGACCAATACACCTCGATTTAGTCGGCTGAAAATAGCTGCGAGTAACTATAATTCATGATAATCCGTGGGTTTCCGCTCGAGTAACTCGTATACTAGAGTAATTTGTGCGGTCATCGACAATACAATAGGTCAAACTTTCTACGTAGTTTTGTACCTACCAACATTTATACAGGTTCCTTAAATACTACAACGATAAAGAAAACGGTTTATCCCGCAACAATCACATGGGTGATCAGATCAGTGACTCAACACAACAGCGTACCTATATTTTAATGACCTACAGTTTTCCTACACTATAAACCTCTGTTTAGCTGAGGAAGGTAAATGGTAAAAACATAAGGGCACACTTCAGAACAAAGTCTTATCATGAAGAAGGGTAAATGGGAGTAGGGGATGGGGCTGTAGGCCATAATCCACCACGTGGGCTTAGTGGCTCGTATGAACCGACCACGACCCGACCAAGTTTTTTTTTTTTTTTTTTTTTTTATTAACTATGGGTTTGCTCTTGACCTCAATCCAGTCCTCAGGACGAAGATGGGGTCGTAGATGTAGCGAGCTTACCCAGAAGATGCCTATTCACTCGTACTTTAAAGGAATCCGGGTTGTAAGTACTCGGAAATACTGACGCAGGTAAGGCATTCCACTCCTTGGCTGTGCGCATTATAAAAGATTCAGAAAGGCGCTTGGTGCGGATATGTGGGATGTCAACCAAGAAGGGGTGATATCCCGCGGTGCGTCTGGAAGTCCGATAGTAGAAAGGGGAAGGTGGGATGAGCTCATGTAGCTCTTGGGCACACTCACCGAAGTACAATCTGTAGAAGACCGACAAGCAGGCCACTCTGCGGCGGTGGGCTAGGCTATGAAGCTTGGCCTCCACCAGCTTACTATCGCCAATGAGCCTCCTGGCTCTGCGTTCAACCGAGTCGAGTGCGGCAAGTTGATACTTGGCTGAGCCATCCCACAGGTGGCAGCAGTACTCCATACATGATCGGAGCTTTATACAATACTAAGAGCTGTCCAGGAGTGAAGTACCGCTTCACCTTGTTCAAGATGCCCAGCTTTTTGGCCGCAGTTTGAGCCTTAGACTCGATGTCAGCGCCGAAGTTGAGTTTCGTGGTCAAGCTTATACCCAGAAGCCCAAGACTGTCGGAAACAGGGACAGATGTACCTATAGTAAACTATAGAAACTGGTCGTGGTCGTAAACTATACAGGGTTTAAGGAAAAGTCACATACCTATTCTACCCATCAACAATCACAACTTTTACAATGGGTGCAAACCGATCGGAGCAAAAAATAAATCAGCTGTATACATTTGAGTCGAGTAAGCATTGCAGTTTAGTATGGAACAGTCGCTTTTAGTTTAGTAAAAGTTGTTCAGTTTGATGGGTAGAGTATTTGGTTTACCGACGACCACGACAAATTTCTATAGTTTACTTGGTCGCTGTTGCCACTGGTCGAGGTACCTAGTGGTCGTCTAGTCTATTGCGTGAGGTAGACTCATACAATACAGTTGGAAGTGTAGACAATGCTATTTCCAATTATTTCTAGTAACTAATTTAACAATTAAAATACGTACCTATGCACAGCCGTATTTATGTTTTCTCGTTGACATGAATAACCGAAAGACGCAATAAAACATACTACTTTATTAGTCATTAACTTTAACGCAAACGTTGATAAAGACAGAAAAGATTAGAAAATAAAGAAGAAAAACCTTTTCTTTGAATGGAAAGGACCATAATGATAAACGAATAGATGATAGTCAAACCAAAATAATCAAATAACAAATTTATAGAATCAAATGAAATTAAAATAAATCAGGCCAGGAGTGGGATAGGAGTGCGATTTTTGAAATTCAAATCAGCAGTAGAAAGATCATTTGCAACTGCTGAGTTCAACGTATGAGTATCAAAAACCGCACTCCTGGAGAAGTTATCATGGGACTTTAATAATTTCCCTACATTGGGAAATAGCAGAAACCCCACTGAATCAAGATCGTAAAAAATACAACAGGGATTTTTAACTTCTCGGAAAGAGATAATGGGATACTTTTGACACAAAATAATAATGTTTATTATAATAAGTACTAAGAATCGATTCTACAGAAAATTTATTTGTTATTAGTGTTATTTTATTACCACTTAACGTTTTGTAGTTAATTGGTTTTTTGTTACATTAAGCATATGCTCACGACTATTTTCCCCGAGGGGGTAGTCAGAGATATTCTGAAACTTCAGAACATCCACGTTTCACTAATACCGAAACTCTGTCCCGTGTGACGGCGAGTGAGCCCGTCGCCACTTGTAATGGACAGTAGGTACGATACATGCCTCGAATTGAAGCATGCAGGTTTCCTCACGAACAACGAACGACTACGAACGTTGTTACATTAAGTAGGTACTATAAAAATTTCCCAATGAGAACGACTAAAATGTTAGCATTCAAACAAACAATAGTACCTAGGTACTAGGTAAAGTAATTGTTTCATAGTAACAAAACAGTAGAGCAAATAAAACCGGTCAAGTGCGAGTCGGGCTACTCGCGCACCGAGGGTTCCGTACCACACCACCACACAACACAACATTATTAACTTAGAAAAAAAACTTTTTTGTCCGGGACCTGTCGCGCAAAACCGACTCACACTTGGCCGGTTTTTAGTATTTGTTGTTATTCTGTAGAGTTTGCTTTATAATCACACTAAGTTTGACGCTTGTATGTATTACCGTTTTTACGATAGAGCGTGAAGAAAAAACGTTGATAAAAACAAGTTACTTGTTGAGAACCCCCCTTAATTTTTAACTTTTTGACGTTTTTATTATTTGTTAACAAATCCGCCGTAATAACCCATAATCTGAAAAAAAATTGAACTATCTAGCTATTACGGTTCAAAAGTTACAGCCCTAATTAGGTAGGACAGACGGACGGACGGACGGACGGACGGACGGACAGACGGACAGACGGACAGACGGACAGACGGACAGACGGACAGACGGACAGACGGACAGACGGACAGACGGACAGACGGACAGACGGACAGACGGACAGACGGACAGACGGACAGACGGACGGACAACGTAGGCTTAGTAATAGGGTCCCGTTTTCACCCGTTGGGTACGGAACCCTAAAAACTAACCACGACCTACCACTCTAAAAAATAAAACCTCTGAATTAAACAATTTTCACCTTTGTCACGAAGGACATAACAGTTCTATCAGGGGACTTCTTATTGCTATTTAACTGTAGGTAGTAAACTAAGTAGCCTTGACAATGACATTGTTTGAATTTAATGATGATTACAGTGATATTTACGATGTCGATAGGAGATACACTACTTGTTTGCTATCGTATGAAAATTGAAACAGAGATTTTTCATTGAACTTTTAAACATTTTAACTTCCTGTTTTTGAAATTAATATCGGCAGAATCTTTAACAGAGTACCTAACGGCAAATAATAAACGCTCCTTTTGACCGACAATGAACCTATTTTTTTATAGGTAGGTACTAGGTACACGTTAAGAAAATAAATTTATTTGAAGTTATTAATTAATTTATTAATTATTAAATCATGTAAATTTTAATAGGTGATTTAATACGATGACAATACGTTAGAAAATTTTACCATAGTTACAGCTGAGTTTAACTGCAGACTATTTTCAGACTTGATTCTGTTTGTTTACAGGGGTCCTTAATATGCGCGGGACACTTTTTAAGGGGAAAATCAGACCAACAATCTGAACAACTTTCTCTATGGGACCAACATGGAAATCGCGAAAAAAAAACTCAGCTGTCCCATACATTTGGCTCGAGTACGTTTGCAGTTGTGTATGAAAGAGCTGATTTTTATTTGCAATTTCGATGTTGGTCCATACAGAAAGTTGTTCAGTTTGACGGTCTGATATAAAAAAGTAAATACCCTGTATCTTCATCCTTAAAAAAGTGTCAGCATATAAAGAAGTATACTGTATATTATTATTAACATTTTACCTTTCCTTGCTTTTAGTAGATACTGGACGGGCTTTGAAACCTAGATGCTGGCCGTTCCAGTATTAAATGAATACCTAATTAATAAGTTCCATCCTTAATTAATTCTCGGCACGTGAATCGCATCATAGCCCTGTTTACTATTAACGTAGATCATAGAGTGTAGTGATAGTAAACACACATAACAATATAACAGCAGTTAGTAAACTGACACGTTATCACACCTGCACTATAATGCATGCGTTTTACAAGGTCACATGTGCAATTGTTTAGCTATTAGCTAAATACAATGTTAAAACTATTATATAATAGCTTTAATAGTCATAATTACATAGTTTAAAGGTGTGTTTGTAAATAATTGGCGAACACAATTTTGAGAAAAGACTGCACGTGTTAACATGTAGGTAAATATTACAACAAAAAGTTACCCGTTAGACCTACATTTGAAAAATCATAAGCGAGAATAAGTACCTGCTAATAAGTACATTATTTCACACATCAAATGAGAGCAATATTGATGAAACTTAAAGAGGACTATCACAGTCCAGTGGCATCACATTAAAAAAGATTTCTCAATAAAGAAAGCCTAAATTAAAAAAGTGCTCAACATCTAAACTACAAAAGCCTAGTTTTGTTTTAGGCTTTCTTTATTGAGAAATCTTTTTTAATGTGATGAGGGCGCCACTGGACTGTGATAGCCCTCTTAATAAACAAGAAAGACAAAGAGCCAAAAAATAATACATCATCCTCATCTAATATAAGAAGTGCCTACTCTCTTATCGATGAAGTAATTCATCAATCATTAAACTAAGTTTCTAAAGAAAATAATATAAAAGTAGAACAATGGAGGAACGCCTACGTTCGTCGGATTTGTGTCCTCCCACAAAAGTCCAACCAAAGGGGCTGGCAACAGACGAGATCTTCGATATATTTATCTTATTTTACATAAAACGCAGAACTAGTTTCTTTTAAAAGACTATCGTCACAGAATATAAACCCGATAAACCCCTGTGAAGAGATCACCCTGAATGAAAGGGTAGAAGATCCGGACAGACTCGAAAATGAAGACAGTCGCTAATTTATGTAGGAACTTAGGTATGTAAGAGTTTAGTTTGAAAGCTCGTCTTCCTCAACTGAAAACTAGATAAAAGAAGACTAAGTCAACATGGACGGCGGAAAGGAAGTCTGCAAATTGCATCAATTGTCATCTTGAAAACGGAAAATTGCATTTTCAAGGAAAAAGAAACTATTATTTCGCTCTTTCACGATGAAAATAGAGCTTTTTTGTTTTATTTTAGTTGCTTGGAATATTAATCGTTCTGTCTGGTTTTTATTTCACTATAAACAAATACTTACTACAACTACAGACTATTTTTAGACTTGGTTGTTATACATATGATACAGAATAACAATATCCTAGTAAGTAATAGCCTACCATTTTGGTAGGTAACTGACGCTTTTCCAGATATCGTCAACCTGACTACCGGGCCGGCCGGGCGACACACTCCTTTTGCCTAATCTCAGCCACCACTCTGTTAAGGCTTCTCAAGGAACACGCAAGCTATATAGCAGCAGCACAGTAGCTGCATAAAGGAAATTTCCTTTATGCGGCTACTGTACAGCTGCTATATAGCTTACGTGTTCCTTGGAACTCCACCTGCCATCATAATAAAAAATCGTACTGATAAGGTCAATAATTTGGCCTCTGAGCGTAGTAACTATTAAATAATCTATGCTCCGAGTTCACATAAACCCGATTGTAATATACATACCGAATTTGTAAAGTTTTTCTTGCAAACTTTCATTTCGCACGTATCCTAAATCATAGTTCCGACTTTTGACCTTCAGAGAAATGTACAGGCTTACTAAACCATTAGCAATACAAGATCAGTGTTGCGAAGTTATAAGTCTAGCTTTTATCGGAAACACATTGGGTCTGGGAGAAACTTGACGATGTTTGCGGAGGGTTAACAAATTTCTCCCATATATCATTCTCTTGCGGAAAATGGATCGAGAACTATTGTAGATTTATCTGCTATTGTTTATTGTTTCTATTTGTTATGAATATGAGTTTTGTTTTAGAATTTTATGATTATGGATTTGCAAAGGTGGTATTGTGTATCTTGCCGGTCATCGATCGATATTATCTGTTTATAAATGTTCTCGGGGATAGTGTACCTACCTATTTTCCCAATCACCAAGAACTGACAAGAACATTTAGGTTCTTACATCGTTTCGATATCGATCGATCATCGGCATGTTACACCAATAAAACCCCTGTTTTTACGAAAACTAACTAACAGTTAAATCTATCCCTAGTTTAAAATAAAATTCGCAATTTTTAACGGGTTCTTAAATACGTTTTTGTCCTTAAGAGTTTTCGCCAATCCTGTCTGTTTTATAGTGCTTTGAGTTCTTGATACGACACGACGAAACATCAACCTTACATAATATGGTAGATAACTCTGTCTTGTCTAGGTATTCCTCTACCTCTCTTTTCTCTTCTAACATAGTTTATAGGGTTCCGTACCCAAAGGGTGAAAACGGAACCCTATTACTAAGCCTACGTTGTCCGTCCGTCCGTCTGTCCGTCTGTCCGTCTGTCCGTCCGTCCGTCCGTCCGTCTGTCCTACCTATTTAAGGCTGTAACTTTTGAACCGTAATAGCTAGATAGTTGAAACTTTCTCAGATTATGCGTTATTACGGCGGATTTGTTAAAAAATTATAAAAAGTTAAAAATTAAGGGGGGTTCTCAACAAGAAACTAGTTTTTATCAACGTTTGTTCTACACGCTCTATCGTAAAAAGGGTAATACATACAAGTGTCAAACTTAGTGTGATTATAGAGCAAACACTACAGAATAACAACAAATACAAAAAACCGGCCAAGTGTGAGTCGGTCTCGAGCTAAAGGACCCGGACAAAAAAAGTTTTTTTGTGGTACGGAACCCTCGGTGCGTGAGTAGCCCGACTCGCACTTGACCGGTTTTATTAAGAAATTGTCGTCTCGTATCAAGCGTCCCGATCTATAAAATCATTCGGTTTTTTTTTATTGTGTTCCCTTTGTGTACTTACCTACGTGCAAACTATGGCACGTATATTTATCAACTGTTGATTAAAATAAACTATCCCCATTCGAACTGAATAATCCATTGTCTCATATAAAACGTAGAGTTGAACTTATTGTCTCATGAACTGGTTTGAGGTTTATTAAAACCATTAAAGGATTTAAAATGTCCCCGGGGCACATTCTTTGTCTTTTGTTGAGGTTAAAGAGTTATTTCAACTCATTTTTGTCCGCAAGTAAGGACTTTCGTACATTTTGATGGTAATAAGGACAGTAAATAAGACACCCGTTAAGAATCTAGTGGAACTGGTCAACAACTCCTTACCACGAGGTACCTTATTAAGTCATTTAATATGGTATTACCTCTGTCTGTTTAAAATTAATGACCTAAAATACAGAAAAGTTTCACTAATTAACCTTCTGAATTCACCACCTTTATAAGAAAACTTAAACGGAGTCTTTTAAGCACATGTTGCTATGGCTTTTTTGTAATAACAAGGTATAAATAGGTAGGTTGTACCACTACATGTAAGGCAAATCAGAAGACCTAGTTAACAGATGGAGAATCATTCGTAATATAAATCTGTGTCATCTCATGTCCTCTTATATTCCCATAAACTGATCCAGGAACAGTCTTGAATCTATGAAGGTGGCTGAAAAGAATCTCATGACCCTTTTTGAGCTCCTCCTTCACTCTAAAGCCAGCTATATTGGTATGCACCACATTATTAATTACTTGATCGTCCCACTCCACCATAGGATGGTAATGACACGTTTCTTGTCATATTTAACAATTAGTTACGTTCCCTCTGCGTTTTTTAATTCATGCCTTCTCGTTCGGATTTAATCCAAAAAAGTTATGAGGTCGCCGTGGCTTAAGCTATAAGCTGACTGAACCTGTATTACCAATAACCAATGTAACTACTAATAAAAAGTTAAAAAATAATATTGCAGCCGATGACTTTTTCGTTCGCATCATAAGAACATTAATTTGTTTTATTGAAGTCGCTGTCAAGCCGGTACGATTCGCGACAGGGCTTGCATTTTTTGGCTTGGCTTGACACCGACTTCTATAAAACAAATTAATGTTCTTATGATGCGAACGAAAAAGTCATCGGCTGCAATATTAATTTTTAACTTTTTAGTTTTTTTGAAGGCGGTTTTAATTTTTTGTTAAAATTTTGTTTATTTCACAATTTTCAGTAGTGAATTCATTAGTTCGATTTAATAGTAGTGCTTTAAATTAACAAACGCACTAGTCGGCACTACAATTTTCGAAGGTTCCCCTCGATTTCTCTGGGATCCATCATCAGATCTTGGTTTCCTTATCATGGTACCACACTTGGGATATCTCCTTTCCAACAAAAAAAGAATCATCAAAATCGGTTCATAAACGACGAAGTTATCCGCGAACAAACATTAAAAAAACATATATACATACGTATATACGGTCGAATTGAGAAACCTCCTCCTTTTTTTGAAGTCGGTTAATAAAAACGTCAGAAATACTACATATTTCACTAATACGAGGGAAAGATGTCCAGCAACAGGCAGGTACTTTAGTCTGAACTGTTTACTGCAATGTATTTTATCAAAAAAGATAGTGAAGAAGTAGGAGAACACAAGTAACCGACTTTCCACCATTTGCAAACGGATGATAGCAATAATATTATATAAATAAGGCACCAGTTTATAAGCAACCAACAAATAAACGTCAGGTGTTCCTATAAGTAAGCGTACCAATTGTACCAAATACAATCGAAGGGGGGTAGGAACTACAACCTACTATAAAAGTACCGATCACTAAGCAGTTTAAAACCAAATAGAACACGCATTATAGGGTCCTTCTTAATTATGCTGACGGTTTTTTAAGGGGATGATCAGATCATCATACTGAACAACTTTCTCTATGGGTCCATGGTCAAAATCGTGAGGAAAAAAAAACATATTTTCCATATAAAACAAGTATAAAACTGCCAAAATGTATTGACAATTGATTTTTATTTCGCGATTTCAATGTCGGTCTCATAGAGAAAATTTATCAGTTTGATAGTCTGGGCATCCTCTTAAAAAACCGTCAGCATATTAAGTTGGACCCTGTATAGACATTTGACTTTAATATTATCTGCACCGCCAACGCTCGCCACATCTACCAACCAGCAGCAGCAACTATCAGGACCGGCGCAAGCGCACAGTGTCGGATGTATGCGGTCCTGTCCAACCCGGAACCGGTTCCTCGCATTTCTCCCCTCGGCCCGTCCGCCTACACCTCACCGAACATTACTAACCTTACTAAAGCCTTTGATATACTGTTGCTCGCTCCAGCAGCGCTCCCAATGACCGATTTTGAGGATTGAGTTTTAAAAATGAAGTTGTAAGTTTTATCTCACGAATAATCTTCTATCGATTAAAGTTTGGGTGGCTTTTCAATGGTATTGGTGGATACTTTTTATAAGATTGTTGGTAGACGCATTGGTGTTCCCTAAGGGTAAATATTGGGGTCAAGACTCTTAATTAATTACATATATTACATACTTGATTAGTGTTATTAAGATAATTTTCATCTGTATAAAACTAATCTCACCATATTCAGAGCATGCTATTTAAGGAATAGAACCTCAGTGAGCCTTAATAAAATTGAAACTGGTTTGGATTACAATCTAGAGATCAGATAACTTATTCGACGTTATTAGACGCACTAGCTGAGTCACTGCTACATTGGATGTGCGGTCTAACAGGCCTGCCCACGCGCAGCCCGAGGCTTCAGACTGAGATGGCTATTTGCTTAATACCTGTTATGTTTATCTTTCTAAGCGTAACGTAAAGTGAAGGATCAACTGAGAACAGATCGAGATAGTGGAAGAAATGTATTACAGAAATAACATGAAGATTAATAACATTTCTCATAAACTGGTTTTAGTTTGTTAACTTCAAGAATTGTGGTTACCTTTAAAAAATCCATGTAAATCCATGTAATTTGGGGAAAAAGCGTCAGTTCATGTCTTTTTTACATGAACTGACGCTTTTTCCTTAAATAAGGTAGCAATGGCGACGAGATAAGGAAGGAAAATGGCAAAAGCAACTCGTTAATCCCGCAAAATATTTGTATTCTATGCATGTTCCATCTTCTACCGACAAGAACGTGCCCTGCAGTGTTACTAAACGGTAAAACTGCGTTGTTTTTGCTCTGCTACGTGGAAATATGTGAAGCTTCCCAATGTAGAGATCGATAAACCGATTTGTCCCTGTATCCCCAACGAGAAATTCCGACTCCAATATTTCCAATACACACCTATAGACGTATTAGACGTGGACATTTCACTTTACGTTTGAAACCGCACTGTCATTCGTGATCACAAAACGTGACGTCATGCGACACGACAGATCTGAATAGCCCTCAAAATGGAACTCGTGAGAGACTCATTCTATTTAATGGAATCCCATTTGGGATCAAATTAACATGGATGTCGCCATAAAACTTGGAATAAAGAAGGAAATGCCCATTTTTGAAAACAATGACAATTAAAGTTACTTATTTCCCATTGTACTTACTATTACTATGCCAGCCTGCGGTACATCCTGATTTGATCATCGTAAATAAAATTCAAGACACTTATAACCTTATAAGCGTATTAGTTATTATTAATTAAGATCAAGTTTTCCCCAGAACCAGAAAACTTATTCGCTCAAATAAATAAAGCTTTATTACAATTGCTAAAGGTACACAATGAAGATTTATTGTGGTCAGCTCGAAGGATTGTTAATTTCTTTCGACCGTTCAATGGTAAGTATATATTTGATCCCTAGACAATAGCCCCGGGAAACACTGCAATAAAAGTCTGAATAAAATCTTGAGGAGAACCGTGATCAAAGAACTTCCCACCATTTGCATCTATTTACACAACTCTTTATAGTTTTCAAGAAATCCAGCGAACTCAGATTACTCAATACTCAATTATTCTTTGGATAAGCGAAACTATGCTAAAATCCGACTTTTTCCTGTTTCTCAAAGCTATTAAAGTTTCAAGGTTTATTTATAATCTTCTTTAAAGGTCAAACAGTGAGGGTATTCGAAATAAAAATTATATTACGTATATTGCGTAAGTTGTTACACGCGAAATGGAAATACCTTACTAACCTACATAATACCAAAGGGTACAATAAAATATTATTATGATTCTTCAAATAACAATAATGTAGCCTTATAAAGTAGGTACTTACAGTTTGCAAGCTTCGTTTACAAGGAAATAAAATAATGAATGAGTCGAGGGGCCATCCTGGCTGGACATAATTATGTCGTCATATTATTATTATGGGCCACGCAAAAAGGGTCCAGTAATCGGGTTTTGAGATAATGTTAGATTTGTCATCTAGATCAGTCACATGATCATATAGAATAATAAAAAAGCTGGATTAAAATGCCGACAACTAGACCCTTTTTACGTGGTATTAAGGAGGACCAAATTATATCTGACTAGCGGCCCGTCCCGGCTTCGCACGGGTGGACGTCTAATCTTTTCTAGCAATAAATATAGCCTATGTTACTCAGGGTGAATGCAGCTTTCTAATGGTGAAAGAATTTTTTAAATCGGCCCAGTACTTTTTGAGCCTATTCATTACAAACATACAAACATACAAAAATAGGTACAAATCTTTCCTCTTTATAATATTAGTGTAGATGTCCCCGAAATCGACAATAGTGTGAAAGAGGTGATATGTAAAAAATCAGAATTTTTGCAGCAGCTGGATATTTACCGTCTTTGCTTACCCGAATAGGCTTGGCATGGCAAGTTTCTAAATAAAGGGAAAAGTTGGTATAAACTCAGAGATTTAATCAAAGAGGACATGAGGAGATTACTCGGTCAAGAATACAATGAACTATTGACGTCATACCCCGAGAAGGCGACACAGGTTACGTCATTGTTTAGTTTGTCAATATTATGGTCATCTATTCATAGCTATAATTATATTATAACGTAGAGACAAGTGTGATGTATATGTATGTTATAATTCCGGAAGTAATTGAGCCTTGACCTAATTGTGTCATTTTCCTTTTTACATTAATGCGGTGTATGAGTCACGGCACGATAGCCTTCTCTCAGTATACCTACTACTATAAACAGTACTTTGTGTTCGTTAGGAGCAACCATTATATAGGGTCCAAATTAATATGCTGACACTTTTCTAAGAAGATGATCATACCGTCAAACTGAACAACTTTCTCTATGGCACTATAATCGAAATCGCGAAAAAAAAATCACCCGTCCCATACAAAACTGCAAACCTACTCGAGCCAAATGTATGGGACAGCTGTTTTCTTTTTCATGATTTCTGTTTTGGTCCCATAGAGAAAGTTGTTCAGTTTGATGGTCTGATCATCCCATTAAAAAATTGTCAGCATATTAAGAAGGACCCTGTATTTGTCCCTACATGTCTGGTTCCGACTTCCGACGTAACTTGGCAAAGAACTCCCCTAAACTTCTCCAAGTCTTTATTCTGTGCAATATTCGACCACGTAGTAGTAGACATGTAAGCATCCAAATATGACGTCACATTTTTGCGTTTGCCTCGAGTTCCCTCACATCATGAGGTAACCGTGCATCACGATTAACGCCCACCATTCAAGAGTGTCCGTGTGGTGTCGGCTAAGAATATAGCACCACCTCATTTCCTCCCGTGGGTGTCGTAAAAGGCGACTAAGGGATCTACCGGAAGATGGGCAACAGCATCCTCTGAGTACACACATTCAATCCAACTGCGATCGCCAACCCGCCTGCCAAGCGTGGCGATTATGGCAAATCCCCCCATTTCGGGGGAGGCCTATATGTCCAGCAGTGGACGTCTATCCTCGTGATGATGACTCAAGAGTGTATACTTAATGCTGACAAAGATGATGAGCTCAGTCCCACTTAACTTTTGTAGCCTCCTTGCCCACATCAACAAAGAAAACTTACTCAGCTGATATAAAATGCTGTGATTAATCTTCAATGTCAAATCCAACTTTATAAATGTCAGCTATAACTTTCTATTCTGCTTTGAACAAAAGACTGATTAATTCAATTTTATTCGTAGATACTATTAAATTAAAAGCGCACTCTAAAAACAACACTTTCACTGTCAGCACTCAACCCGTCCATTGTCAGAAACAAATGGTTCTGTCAATAAAACAACGTGCGAGTTGAATGTGACACGTGTCAAAACAATAACAGGTACAGTTACGTTGGATGAGGGTAGACCTGCCACCAAATAAACAATGCATGAATGATATGAGCACAAGGTTAGAGGAAATGTCGGAAACATCTCGTCTGAGTGACTTTTACGTAATGTATGGCGATGATTTGAGATTCAAATAACGTAGGGTAGATTCATGTTAACACTTTCCTTCGTATTGACGACACTATTAAACATACGTTGTACAGTCGTTGAACGCCGTCGGGTCACAATAACAATAGATTTTCCATTGTTTGTCTGTCATTTGGCAGTCAAAGACTTAAGAAGATAATAAACGAATAAAACGTCTAATCTGACATTTCGTTCATTTGTGTTTTCTTTTCTTTCAGTTTTTTACGTGCAGTAGAGTTTCCAACCCAAAGTTTATTTTAGATAAGTATAGCAAAAGTACCTGCAATGTGTCGCTATAAAATAATAATAAGTACAAATGGTGCACAGCACACATACGTTTTAACAGTCACTTTACGTGTGCATAGCTGCATACTAGCGTAGCGACAACTGCTCAATCATCGAATGCACGACACTTCAGCAAGTAACTGTACTTAATGTCTTTTCCTTGGCATTGATTGCAGAACCGGATCTTTGCTAGTCAGTCCAGGGGCGCCAGACTGAACTAGATGGGCTGTTAAAGACACTCGCCTCTTTTTTAGAACTCCCATTGCTGTAAATTGTCAGTCTTGGGATTTATGTCCCCGACTTATGGCGAAGATTAAAACATTGGTCTTGAGGCCGTGACCATTTGATTTGTTAATGTTTTTATTAAGATATTTAAACGGCGACTGTATTCTGGTTTTTGCAAGAATGTTCTCCTCCATTTAACCATTCTAAACCGGGTAATGTTACGTTATTCTGTTACACGGATGGTACATTGCCGTATGGGGTATAATTTTGCAATTACGCATCGTGGAAGGTGCGAGTTGAGCTTACGATTGAATTATTTATGAACTTCTCGAGATGACCTGGCATTTCAATAAATCTGTTCCTTCGAGGCGATATATTAACTTTCTAAGTTTACCCTTGATTGATGTGCTGATGAATAATACCGCTATAAGCTTTGAAAGGCTTTCATCATAAATAACTGCTGCAGTTGCTTCAATTTGTGTTAGAGGAATAGATATTGATCAAGAAAATGTTATCTCGATACTAAGTTAGTACTCAAACATCTAGAATTCTAGAACAAGATTGAAAGAAAGTAGGAGTTCATTAACTTTAAGATTAATGTACCTTCTTTGTATTTATATCTCAAGGTATATTCGTTCGAGAAATATAATTAGGTCTTAAAACCGTATAAGGTAAAGAAATTATAGAGTTGCGTTCTATCGATCGTCTAAAGAATTGTACAAATATGTACATCATTATAGTATCAATGTGATAATCAACGGACAATATCATCACTTTTAACTTCAAACTTCATTATCAGCTTTCTACAGGCGCCAAAAGCGACCAGCCTACCCCGGTCCGTGGTAACAACATGCTTTCCCCTGTTTGCGAGTCGTGATGAGATTTGAAGGAGACAAGGCGGATCAATTTATACTGGTCCAGTGACCAATGAAGTGAGTCATTTCAGTGTTATTATCCATTGAGGGCGAAAGTGTTCGGACAGCGAAAGTTCTTTCTTGTTCCCAAAGCGTTGCACATTAGCTTGACATGTGTAAAAGGTTGTTTGACTAGTATTTAGGTTTAAAAGTTCAAGAGATTTATCAAAGTTTGTAATCTTTTGTAGGCATATGCATTCTCCATTTATTTTACATACGTACAGAGTAGGTATGAGTGACTGCTGCTTTGCATACATAATTTTAGAGAAAAGATCGACGTTAATATCTGTGAAGGCCTTTTACTAATCAATCAGATATTATGTATGTACTACTGCTAATAAGTATTTTAGCTTCAATTGTAAGATTTGTAAGTCACCGACTATTATGTGCACATGTAAGAGTTATTCATGTATACTATAATTGATGATGAGTTATTCATGGCTACGAAGAATTGGCTCCCCCAGTATTTCCCTTGGAAGGAGATTTTGCTAGTGCTAGTGGTCTTGGTTCACCTACCCGGAGGACAAAATATAACTCTTAGCTTAGGTATTTATAGCAGGTCGCCTTTGTCTTATAGTGGAATGTTAAAACATCAATATTCTTCTACTAGGTGGTGTCGCGTTAATTTAAATTTTGTAACGTTGTTAGAAAGGGTCATAAAAATTGTTGTATCAGGCTTTATAAAAATTTTAAACAAAGGGTTTGTATTCTGTTAAATGTGTTGTACACGACACGAGTGAATGGCACGCATGTCATGTTTGTGTAGTGTAGATGGACATAGAACACGTTTTATAAATTTCGCGTGTCATATTGCATTCTCGGAAAAACTGAACTGAAATGTTTCAATAGGACCTTTTTTGTGACGTAGTAACTGTACCGATACGGATAGAAAAAACTTTGGGAGTAACCTTCTGTAGGTTACTAAACCAATGCCGATACAAATTCTGGACTTCTTCTGCTTCTCATGCTAATGGTGGTTGACAATCAGCTCTGCATATCCTGCTATCTATATCGGTAAGTTCTGGAATTAGAATACCAATACTATGACTTTATTCTATTTCAAGTGGGTTTAAAGACTAACATGTTCAGAATTCATGAAATAATCGTAAAGTCATAAATCATACTGATAAGTTTAATAGAAATCCGCAACCGTGACTATAAACGCGTCGGCATGGCCGTTCCATGAGGCGAAGTTGTAAAATATAATTAAAGAATCAAGCAACTCATCTATAATTAACAATACTTACTAATTATACAGGTAATTTTAGCTAAAATATGTTCACTGCTGGAGATAATTCAACGATGTCCACGATTGAGTTGAGATTAGGGCTTGCAAATATTCGATAATTTTCAATATTCGAATTATTCGTTTTTTTTAGGTACTATTCGAATTATTCGAATAATATTCGAATATTGACAAAGTTTTAACCGGTTTAAGTAATAATGTTGTTAATTGCCCATATCTGACTTTCATAGTCTAATTTCTCCAAATGAAAACGAAATCTTATGACTTGACGAAGCAGCCCTATTGAAGAAGGCACACTGCTCCCCCCACTTAGCGCTAAATACTTATATCTCACTATTTCGAAGTGGTAACTACGACCCTTTTCTACAGCATCTTCATTCGTGGTCGAAAGCAAACATCAACGGCAACAAGAAAAAATCACATGCCAAATTACCAATTTGGAAGATAATGACGTTTGGCGCATGGAACGTGCGCACCCTCCTTGTCCCCAAAGGCAACATCTGCCCGGCAACAAAGACTGCCATAGTAGCTTTGGTGTCGACATCGGTCATCGTTGCTCTCAGTGAGACACACCAGGCTGACGAGGGGGAGCTAGTGGAGCAAGGGGGCGGATATACATTCTTCTGAAAGGGAACCCCTGCCTCTGATCTCAGGTGGTCTGGTGTTGTTTTCGCAGTAAAAAACGGAATAGCTAGAAAACTGGAGGAGTATCCCGTGCACATCTCGGACCGCGTTACTTCTTTACTGACGGTGTTTTATTCATGTGATCCGTCTTAGGGAGAAGATACTCATATAAGGCGATTTTAACGCGAGAGTTGGGCGCTACTTCAAGCCATAATGTTGGTAACATGAACTGCTTGAATTGCCTTCTGTTACTCTCTCTCTCTCTGTGATCAAATTCAATTAGACCAACACTATGTTTAGGCTACCTGCCAAGCTCAAGACCACACGGACGGATGCATTCAAGGTCCAAGCATTGGCATCTTATTGACTACGTTATAGTCAGACAAAGATATATTATCTCCCAAATTCATATCACTCGGGTTATGCAAGACTCCTAACTATTGGAGTGACCACTGAATTGTGTTGACTAAACTCAAGCACCATCTTAATCCTCCTCACAGGTCTCAAAGATTGAAACCTTTACGTCTTAATGTGGGAAAACTCCTAGATCCAATTATCAACTAGGCTTTTATTCGGGTAGTTGGAAACATGGTTCTGACGGTGGAAATTGAGGGTGGTGGCGAAAGTGGCGATGTCTTAAAAATACTTGGCAGGCACTTTCGTCGAATTTGGTCAACGAAGTATTGCAAACATTGGGCGTGAAACGTATTAAGCAGGAGGACTTGTTCGACGATAACAACGAGGAACTGACCGAGGCTCTCTGGAAACACAGAGCGCTCTTAGATTGCAGAAGACAGCGGAATTGAGTGCAGCATAATATCTGATGAGGCGGCAATTGCAGTGGTGTAGGAATGTTTCCCGTATGTCCGTGTGAATGACAGAGTTGCAAAGTACATCTTGTACTCAGAGCTGCAGGAGGGCAAATGGAAACAAGGCGGCCAAATCTAGCTGTGTGTTGAAGCATCACACGAAGAGTTGTGATGTTGATTGACGGATCAAGCTGGGAGACACTGGCTAAAAACCAGCCACTTTGGAGGCACACCGTGAACACTTAAGTGTAAGCGTTCGAACAAGCGCGACGTTTGGACTGAACCCGACGAGCTGAAGGCCCGTTTAACTTAATTTTGTCGGAGGTGTGCTGACGTGCAGAATTTGGGAGCACATTTACTGCAAAAAAATCCCTATTTTTCAGCCACCTGCGAGCGCACAAACTATCAGCTCTCAACTACCAGTAAAAAGTAGCTGTGGTCGATAACGGTCATGATGATGATGGTGATGGATGACACAAAACAAATGAATTAAAGCTATGTCATCCTCCTTATGATCATCAGAGTCCTGTCTTTACAAAAGTTAGCCTAACAACGTAACCTAGAATTAATGTCGCGCGCGAAATTTGAAAATTATGGTTGCACACGTCATAGTTCTGAGTCTGAAAGAATATTCGAATACCTTATTATACTTTTCGAATATTCGAACAGAGTTTTTATTCGAATAATTCGAATATTCGAATATTCGAATGCAAGCCCTAGTTGAGATGCAGCTTGCATTCACCAGCTCCCCGTGACCTTCTTGGAGTCGTTAGCGATTAAACCTACGAATAAGATAGTTATTCTTATTCATAGGATTAAACTCACAAATAACCAATTGTTAATACAATACAACACACAGAAGGGAAATAACTTAGATACTAATGGTTAACACCAGGGTTGGATTTTGTACTATAATTATAGTATTTATACTATAATTTCGCCATTTGTACTATATACTATCCACAACTAAGGATAGTACGCTAAAATACTATAATTTCAAGTTTACTCCCGAAGTCCCGAATGCTTAGTTTTACGTCATATGAATATTTCGACCGTGCATGTGCGAACGAATATTCAGTAAAGTGAACCTTGCCAAGACTAAGGCTGAGATTCAGAGACGATTTTCTAAGTCATTATTCGAACTAAGTAGGGTCAAAATGTATGGATTATGATTTATGACATACGGGAGTTCGAACTAAGACTTAAAAATCGTCTCTGAATCTCAGCCTAAGATACGAAGCAAACTGGCAAAACAATCCATAGACGGCATTTTATTGTCATGTAACGCTGTCAAAAGCGGTAGTAAAAGTGGTAATTGTACTGATTTACTTCCTACTGAGGATATTTTGATTAGATTAAATGCCTAGGATGAAGAAAGAACTAATAGTAATATTCAAGAACTGATAAACTTAGTAGAAGAGGAGTAAATTTTGCCTTTGATGGTGTTGATTTTTATTATTATTATGTTAAATTAAAAATAATTAAAGTGTACTATAATTTTTTAACAAATACTATCCTTTTCATTTTTTTGTGCTATCTTTTTCAACGTCCCTAAATCCAACCCTGGTTAACACGAACGCAAACCCTGAGTTGGCAATAACAATTAATCATGATTATCTGACGTCTAAACCACTGAATCTCTTCTATTTAACGAGGAATGGCTCTTAGAGAAAGTCCATTCTTTATCCTAATTGGTTTCCATTTAGCAATGTACTGAATCTCTTCGAGAACTAGGAAAAACTTTTATGTCAGCTGCAGAACTTGCAGAGATATTTCCGCAGTAACCTATTTAAGATTTAAAAGAGATTTCTGTTCAAAGAGCTCGGCAAGATGCCCATCACTCGTGCCTTTATCTTCATATCATTCTGTGTCCTACAAAGCACTAAAACACGAACTTTTTAAAATTATGATCTGAAACAAGATTTAAAAGAAGCATGTTCAGTTCAATAACATTACCAGTGTCCGAAAATGCTCCAAAACGCAACTTCTATGATTAGAAACAAGATCACTATGAAGCTTGTTCCATGACTAGTGACTCTCGCATGTCAATCACACTAAGCTCGTTTTGTAACAAAACAAGTGTCACTTCTTCAGTTTATTCCTTATTTAGCACTCCAAATGTACAACGTCAGTAGAGTCCAGAAATCTTCCGCCAATATTCAACCATAACAATAGTGCAGCCGATTTCCCTACGGAGATTTCCTCGATATGGCTAATTTGATCAGTATGCAGATCCGTACGTAGCCGGTATGGAATCAACGCTCGTGATGTAGTTAGCATAAAAATGCAGGTGGTCGTACGAATGGCATTTTATCGGAGTTGCTAATACTATGACGTGGCAAGCAAAATAAGGTGATAAAACAGGTGCTTGCAATGCTACGTACAACAGCACAAAATAAAAGGATTCAAAAGAACGCAATCAATGTAGGTAGCTAAACAATTATTTTTATTAATACTGACTGTCGCGATAACGCAGCCATATCTTTAATGTACCTAAACCTTAAGCCACGTAGTTACAAAAATAACAAAGACCATACTGTGCAACGCATAAAAATTTAACAACCGAGACGTTTTCTTCAAAAGGCCGCAACTGCGTACGCGCATCGAGTCAACCTACATTCGTACTTATCGCGAACACAGAGAGAGAGACGTTTCACCATAAAGGGCTGTTGCCATGTTCGCAGCAGACGAGCAAAAATGGCCAGTAACACTTATTGCTCCCTGTTAAAACGGTATTTAAGATACGATAATTTAATTTAGCAAAAAGGTTGAGTATGTTGAGTGGAACGCAAACAAAAAAAAATTACTTATCAGATGAGGATGGCCCACAGCTTCACCTGCGTGACCTTGATTTCTACGACTTTGGAGTTTCATTTGGGAACATATCTCCCTTCTTACTAGATGCTATGTAACTACGTTGGACAAGAATCCTGACCAAATTTCATGGTTTATAGGTGCAGCTGTTGTACAGAGCCTCGATGAAGCAGTAGTTTGGAGAGCTACAAGATCTCATGTCATCCTACCTAACGGTTTTGTACGTTAATTTTGAAAGTTGTCTGTATCTAGGCAGGTAGTGATTTTATCTTATCTGCAGTACTTAACTACATCTTCTATTCCCAGAGTGTCACAAGCCTACGTCACAAAAAAATGGCCGCTAAACATGGTAAAAGGGTATCAGTAAGTGGTCAGTCACGTGATCGGAAGAGAATACCAGGCGCAGTATATTATTGTACCATGTTAACTACCCTAGTAGGTTATAGGTAGGTACTAACGAAAACCGAAACTATTTAGTCACTCAATGTTTTGAACTGAAGAACGATTTACTGGATCGTTAAATCCGACATCTCTTTTAAATTAGGACAACATCCATTTGCTCTCTAAAACAAAGAGACCAAAGAAACGAAATCCAAAGCTAAAATAGGATTATCCAAAAACTAAACGAATAAATCCCCTATTGCAGAGACGTGATACAAATAACAGTCGAGTGATAAAACAGTTTCGAATAGCAACCGCTAAGTCGATAAATCCTAGCCTCACAAAATATTACAAACGCAATAAATAAGACGCAGACTCAACAAATCGTTACAATAATACAATAAACCACAAAATACAGGTGCATTGTTTTGCAAGGCACGCAATTTGAACTTGAACCTCGTAGGTTTCTTGTTAGCAAGCAATTTAAATTCCAATGGGTCACACCGATTATTTTCATTTCACCTTCTTCAGCTTTTTGCACACTATTTGGTGATTAAGATACTGACGTTATGGGTTTTCTGTTCAGTAACATCGTAGGATCCATGATTTGGAAGGGTCTTTTACAATTCCTTTGTTTTATTTTTTTCAGCACGTGTTGTCCACGTGGGTTGATTGTACGAGTAATGTCGCTTGATGACGTCATCGCCACATGGACTATAATAGCCGAGACATTTCCAAGTTGTCGTGCGAGCCAGAGAAAATAAAAATACGAGGCTAGCATGTGGTCGGGAGAGGTTAACTTAGTTCAAGAATGTCATTTGCTGCAGCTCCAACTCGGGTAGTTGGGAATTCTTCCAAGTGGGTGTTGCGGGCTCAAAGTTTTACAGACTTACTTAAAATCTGTAGTCCAATGGCTTTATTTATATGAAGTCGGCCTTTTCGCGCGACTACGTTCGCGTCGAATCGATGGTTCTCGTGATCTCGTCCCATCAGGTTACTCGTAATCCAGGGATAAAAAAACCTATGTTGGGTTAGACCACAGACCTCTAGGCTTTTGAACAACCCACAGCAAATCGGTTCAATTATGTTTGTGAGATGCTCAAACAAACAGATATTTAAAAGAAAATGCTTGGTACAGTCGGAGTCATCCTGATATCAGGGGCCCTAGACAAAGTGACATTCTATTGGCGTCGACACTAGTAGAAACGGACAAAATGTATGGATTTGACAATGGCGATCGATACATTTTGACGTTTACTTTCGTCACCATACGTCTAGTCCATACATAGCGTCGACGCCAATAGAATGTCACTTTGTCTAGGGTCCCTGATTCCGAATGTTTTGTGTTTAGTATACCAAAGGGATACTTTTTCACTCTTCTTTGCTGCAGCTCCAGCCACTTGTCGTCAAAATTACCCAGGACATGAAGAAAATGGCTGACAAAAATAAAATAGGTACAGTTTAATCAATGTTCCCTTTTTCCAGGTATCTAACACGCCTTCTAGTATTCAACGACACGCCTCTGAAAGTGCCTTAACGTCCTGTAAATATCACCCCTGGGATCTCATATACATTACGACGTTTACGACGTGAGAGCACTGTGTAATCAACAAATCCATTATTAGAGTAGTTTTCCATGCACTTTCAAACATTAGGAAGACTTTAGATTAAAAGTAGGAAAAGGTAAGGTAACTCGGATACAAAAATATTAGAAGAAACAGGTCTCTAATATTTGATTCATAACGCGGACTGATCTGATCAAAGATATCCGTTCCGTTTCCAAAGATCGTTCCAGTAGGCCTCGCATGCCACCCCCGAGAAAACGACAAAAATCGAGATGTGCCTCCATCTTTATTATTTTACGTATGCCAGAAAGAGCGCGCTTGACGTTTTTCTCGTTTAAACGCTTTGTCGTGGGTGGCATGCTAGCCGTGATGGTTTAGTTATCCTTTTTGTTCACGTTTTAATGAACTACAGGAAGATTGCCCGTATTTCCGTAAGAGAAAAGAGTCTTCATAAGTGTCCGAGCCAGCACAAATCACAGCTGGCAATACTCAACTTGTAAAATGCTAGAAGATTTTAGAACTCTATCTGCTTGTGAAAAATGTGTCCTCATTCTGAAATACACAATTCCTATTCACTCGGTGACCAGCATAAAGATCTACAAGAAAAGGTATAAATTCAAGAACTAGGTTAAAAGCGGATTTTCTACGGCACATCTATTAGCTATAGACACCTAAGGTAGAGGTAGAGATGAGATCAGAGATCACGCATGCGCAAGTGTATCTATAGAACTTATAGAAAGAATAGAACAATAATGGAGAACTTCCCACGGCTGCGTCCGTCCGTTCGTCCGTCACGGCAATTAAGTGAATCGGTGTAAAGTATGGGAATTAGCGATTGAATATTAAAAGTACTAATAGTTCGGGAAACGACAGGGAATAGAATTTGTGAGATTCTTTATTGACAATATTATAAAACATGATTGGGAATTCTTGTCAATAACCTTGGCCCGATCTTAACGACAAACTTAACCTAAAATGGATACGTAATATGATTTATGTAATGATTAAGTAAGTATACCTGTTCAGAATTTTAGAGGCATTTATGTGCTGAGACTCGAGACATATCCTCTGCTGGGCTGCTTAGACATATCCTCTGCTAGGTTGCTGGTTTGACTTAAGTATAACAATTATTTAATTTATTATTATTAAGTAACTAGCTGTGCCTGGCTTTTTGGCGTTTTCGGCGTTGCAATGCCCCCTTTTCCCCCCGATTCACAATTGAGTTTTTTTTTCTAAAACCTAATTACGATATCTTAGACATTACGAAAAGTAAAACTTTTACCAAATATTTGCAGCCATTCTCAAGTGTTGCTGTTGCGTTTAGCAACGAACACTATGTCATTTTTATTATTTATAGTCGTATAGATTTACATATTTAGAAGAAATTCTAGATTTAGTAAAGATTGCAAATAAAACTAAGTATCTAGTCCTATTCTTCGACGAACCGAAAAAATCTAATCTAATCTTAAATCAATAGCAATCATTTTTCATCCTGATAAAGATAACGAATATAGAAGACACGTATAGGTTATGTACCTACGTCAAGAATCAATATCGTAGCAAGTGGAATCAGTGATTACAACCTACCTAACAAGATACAGGTCGAGGCGAGGCTATGATAGTAATAAACTACAAAGACAATCTCTCAGATCCGCTCCCATCTCATAATTTAACTCAATCATAACTAAGACAGCCACCTGCACTTATAAGACCTCATACCTGATACAATGTGGATAGTACGAGTTCAAGACTCGTCAAGCTAGAAAGTGCGTATAATGGCGTTACATATGTGAAGCGAATGTCGCAGAGAAATGCAATGCGCACGCACATCTGCTTAGCCGAGGAAACGTTTAAGATGCACTTGACGCATTAAAAGGAGGAAAGTGCGGTTAGCGAAAGTTCATTTAGTTACTTGTTTACAACTAGCTTATTTCCGTTCCTAATCGTATTTCTGCAAACACATCTACTTCAACTTTTCTCCAGTTTTTGCGTAAAGTCTCGCATAGTTTCGTAAAAGCGGAACAAGATGGATCGACAAAACAAATTCTCGCATTTCATCGCATCGCCCCACTTTTGAAAATGTCGTTTGACCCAATAATGCCAATGACAAATGATCAGCCAATAAAGGCGTGCATTGACTGTGACAACATAAATTCGATATTCAATTCTTTTGTGATGAACAATGAAGATGAACTATGTTACTATTGCAGCTGCCACGCCTCAGCGGATAAGGTGTATCCTATACCATAGGAACTAACTGATTATATTCAGATTAAAATTCAATAGACTTCCAATGTCCTCTCCTTTATAAACTTATACTGCTCTGGCTGTCTTCATATCTTGGCATGAATCGGCACTGTTTTTGAAACACCATTTTGTCTGACACACTCATTGTTGCTTATCTCGATAGGACCGTTCTTAGGCTCAACTACGACTTTACTCCCGGCTTCCAAATGCATCTTGAAGTCTTGTCCAATGTACAATAATAGGTACAGACAGATAATAACTAATAACAATGATAAGTACTTAAAAGGTTATGTAGCTCGACCAACCGATTTAAAACATCGAACAGTCAGTCATAAAACTGGAACGGAGGTGAAAGAAAGGAAAAGGAAACAAAAGCCGGTAACGTTCAACAAAAAACCACAAGAAAAAACTTTCTTCTTCCGACCACATGAGTGCACTCAGAACTTTACTTTCAAATAAAAACCTGACTTAAAAATATCTGTTGATAGTTTCGGATCTTCGAAAATAATAAGGGCTTTCCGAATAGGTACTTTTTACCGGGCATTGAACCAGCAACGTTCCTGTATAACCAGGATTAACAGAAGTTGATCAACAGATCAAAAGGGTGATTATGATTAGTCAAAATTATTTTAGCCGGTGCAACGAATTAATTCTAAAATGGTACATTCACCATAGGAAACACTCTATAGAATGTTCCTACAAATTGTATAGGTATTCCCAAATAAGAATCCGCGAATATAGCAGCCGGCCAAAACGAAACAACTAGCAATTACTTTTGTGCTATGGAGTTTCGAAGTTAAATCTTGTCTAGTCAAAGGCCAAGGTATTCCAGATTGGAACAGATAAAATAACCTTTTCACACGATAAACATGGAACATAACATAATCCCATTACGTGACGGCAGTGACCGCGGAAACAACCGGTTATGTCGATTAGTTTACATCATCCGCTCGAAATACATGTAAAGTGGATAACTGTTACACGAATACTAGTTTTTTCGATACCGATTCGTCAATTGCACTTTTATTTAGGTGACCTGGTGCCTTCTCGTGTCTTTCATTACAGTTTTATCAGGAGTTCAATTGCATGTAATAGTCTCGAATACCCAATTCAATACATCAAGTGTATGTGGGCGACCTTGCCACTTATCTTAATTTATTCAAATTCGAGTTGCTGTCTACGGAACGAGACTTGCAAAAAAGTCTTCGACAAAATGTTAAACATCTATAATCTATAAATATTTATAAAATATCTAATATTTTGACATCTACTTCAAATACTCTGGACTTCTTTATTCGACCAACTGGTATCTTCATTCTCTTAAACCTGATTTCATCAGGGGTTATTTATTTCTAGGCTAGTGGTTTCCAGTGTCAGAAAGATATTTTTCGATAGTTTAGACTAGGCTTTGAGTCTGTCGTCGAAGGTAATTATTTCTTATCATTACCCGAGATTGAATCTGACAGCTTGTACAATATTAAATACACGAACAACATGATTCAATCTATGTACTTGATAAGAATTAAAAATAAGACATGAATAAGTTTTGGACGCGTGTTGCATCACAAGTTTATTTGCGGACTTGACACAAATGCTGTTCAAAGCTGCGCTCGCGCCGGTGACGTCATGCAACGCATGGGATTTGGTTTATAAACAAATTAAAGAAGTTTTTCAAAAAAACATCGTTTGAAATAGAAACAAAGTTTGGTGCTATTTGCAGAAGTTCGTTATTTGTGAAAGACATTAAAAAATGTAAGGACACGTTTTCTTGTCTTTTACATTTATTAAGTAGTGTTATAAGTACCTAATCTCTTAATGTGGTCCCCTAGAATGTCTTCATAGTACTTAAACGCTGCAAACGTCGGGTAGTCGATCCACATGAAGCAACAAACCAGGTCTGTTGCTATATGAGATCCACTGAGGGAACCATTAGTGAATAATATTATCTTAGACATCAAATTATATGACAGGAAGAGTGGCATGATCGATGATCGTTCTGCTATGTTCAAGACATAGTATTTCATTCAGACAGGAGGTACATGCAATCACACCATAATATCCGTTCGTTGATTAAACCAACTGCTCTCGCATCAGGAACCCAGATTTTAGCTGTACAAGGTACGCTAACTTTAACCAAGCATACATTCTAAATCGACGAGGTTCATTTCGAGCCAAACGAGTCAAACGACCTACAGCTGCCATATTATGTAGAAAGGATTGAAAGACAGACAACGAATAATCAAATAATTGATAAAATTGATCATAAAACCGACGCAGGCAGGAGTGGCAGGAATAAAGTAATTTCTTCTTACGACCATAAACGCGATGGGGTCGATTGTCCACCCACTGGTGCTTTTCGTCAATTTCCGGCCAAATCCGGAGCAATTTACAGTGAATAACCGTTGCATACCCAACGAGATTGGAGATACTATATTCAATGAATGCATTGTTAACCCCGACTCGCCGTGGAGATTTTTAAAATTAAAATGCATAGCTCGCATCTGTTATGCAAATTAAATCGACGATACGAATCTATTACCGTTTGAAACTGTAGCAAAAATAGTAGTGAACATTTAGTAAATAAATGATAATGATAATTTATCGTGAGGACGTGTCCGTGCATTCCGTATTGTATTTAAGTACAGATTTTGTTAATGCCGCTTTAAGGATCCAATAATTAAAAAACTTCATGCAAAGTCACGAACGTACTGGATTCTGTCTGGCTTCAACAAGAAATTTATTTTATTATTATTATTACTTATAATCTGTCTAATTTATAATTTTATTGACAAAAACAACGAAAACAACAAACAATAAGAAGATACCAAGGTCACCTCCTTTTGGCACTCCTAACAAAATACCCGTATTTTACGTAAAAAGCTACTTTATTCACGGCTCATTTATCCCTATGAAGAGTGAACAAACAGAACAGTTTTCATAAGAAAAGTTACTTAGAGTCTTTTCAATAAAAAATAAGGTCAGCGTGTCCGACGCCTTACCTAAATCATAAATAATATTAATAGATATGATAATTTCAATGCCATCGATAATACTGGCGAGACGTGTGAGTTTATTGTAAATCCCACACATCATTCAAACATAGATACATCGATAAATAACTGAAACACAATACATTTGCCACACAAAGGTCTTCGATTCCACAGGGACCATAACAGTAGGAGCCAACACGATTAATGACATTAATTAAAAGTGATGTAGCCTGAATATGTTTGTAGGGTAGAAGTGTAGCAAATCTTAATTCCCACACGCAAAGGGCGAGCTTGCTAATTTGTTTCGCAATTAGTCTAATTAAATGAATGGCTGGCTGCTCAATTTCTGATTCCTGTACAAATTATAATTAGTTCGTATGAGATGGTCTTTAAAATGTTAATTTATTTAAAATAAATCCCGCATAAATACGGGAATAATCAACAAATTCCTTAGGAGAAAATCCGTCGTATAAAAATTTAAGTAGGTACGAATAATTTTTTTCGGCTTTCAGAGTTTTCAGTAAATAATATAACTAGCTGTTGTCCGCGACTTCGTCTGCTTTGACTTTAAAAAACTATCCTTCCTATACGTTAATCGAGAACATAATCTATTTATGATTATTACTGGAGTCACATCACACGCACTGAGGTCACATCGCTGTGGTCACACACTGAGGCCACATCACTGTCAAAAACATCGATGAACTAACAAATGTAACATCCTTCTTGCAGCCTTCAGATTGTCCAAGTTTTTATATGAGTTTGACACAATGACATAACCTAGCGAATACCGAATTGACAGCTCGCCGATGTTTTGCAACGACGAATAGGTTGTGACGATGTTTGCGCCTAGAGAATTGCATTGCAGTATACTATGAAAGTCTTACCATGAACAAGGCAAGTATTTCAAACGATCATCTAACTAAAGTTTAGCACCTAGAACAAAGTCTAGACTAAGCTCCATCGTCAGTTCAACGGTAAGTTCTATTAGCGTAGGCCGGAAGGCATTACGTGACCGGTAGCCGTCTCAATGCACTCTCTGTGCTAAACTTGCATTTCATTCGCTCAGGGATCACGCTGCCTCGAGACAAAAAGGATCATTTGATCAGCGAGCTCGAGAAAAAGCCCATTAACTACTGATTACATTACTGGGCTTATTGAAAAAGTTATTTTGATGAAACCAGATGATAACAAAACTGGTTGCTACGAAGAAGAAGGGATACCGAAAGAAAACAAGCACTCAAAAGCTGAAATAACCAGATTATGCTAATCATTGAATGGAACTTAAGACTTTACGCCAGACTGAACATGTATGTAATACAGAAAACACTCATTAGTGTAACAAGCACATGCAATCGTTAAAAGTAGAAGAGGGTAAAATAAGTCCATCAAAATCAGCCTAATTATCAACTCAGGCAAATCTAAGTGCACGAATGAGGTACAACAAAATGATCTATGTTTGATATCGCAGTAAGTTTGATATAGTCTCCGGAACAACTTAACCTTTTTATATATGTAACTAGTTAGGAAATGTTCTTAATTTCCCAGACGATATACGTTAGAAGAAACCATCAAATGCCAATCATCATTTAATTTTAGGATAGACATGAGAAAAGAAAAGCAGTGAAGGGCAAAAGTTACTAGTAACAAGAATCAATGAAAATACACAACATAATTTCCAAATGATGAATTCTGATGAAAGTATGGACGCCTTCACAAATTGCGTTCGCAATTACTTGCAACACTAAATATACAGAACTGTCAGGCGCTCTCTCTCGTCTGACACTTGTGTGCTGCGTCACGTACTGTATTCGTTTTCTTTATTAATAAACATTAATTAACAGTTTTTCGCCCTTGTTATTATTCTATCAGGTTATGGGCCGTCTCATACCTGCCGTCTAGTGTTATTTCAAGGATCCGAATAGTATTTCAAGTAAAATAAGCAAAGTTAAAAACCGCGTGTAAAATTATAACCTCAATCTTATCGCGTTCGCGAGTGTTTTACAAAAATTTTCAGCTTATACCACTAATCGAAGTGAAATATGGCTAGCAACAATATAATGTCAATTGAGAAACTCACAGGAAGAGACAATTGGGCAACTTGGAGTTTTGCAGTAAAGGCATACTTGCAATGCGAAGATCTTTACAGCTGCATAGAAACTGAACCTGCGCTCACTGATCCAAAAGCGTTAAAGGATGACATTAAAGCCAAATCAAAATTGATATTACTAATAGACCCAATGTTGTATGTCCATATTCAAGATGCTAAAAATTCAAAACAGGTTTGGGAGAACTTGACAAGGGCATTTGAAGACAGTGGATTAACTCGAAAAGTTGGATTGTTGAGAGAACTGGTAAATACCAATTTGGAAAACAGTACAACGGTAGAAGACTATGTAAACAAAATAATGACGGCGGCGCACAAGTTGAGAAATATAAAATTCAGTATAGACGATGAGTGGCTAGGTACGCTGATGCTAGCAGGCTTGCCTGAGATGTACAAGCCCATGATAATGGGTTTGGAAAGTTCCGGTATGAAGATCAGTGCCGATCTGGTGAAAAATAAATTGCTTCAAGAAGTAAAGACATCAGACACTACCGCACTTTATACAAACACAAAATATAATTCAAACAAAAATGACCAGCAGAATCAGAGAAAGGGCCCAAGGTGCTACAACTGCAATAAGTACGGGCATGTGAGCAAAAACTGTTGGTTCAAAAAAGGACATGCTGACACTGATGATAAGACTGGGTTTATAGCTGCGTTTTCAGCATCGTCGATGAACGACTCCGTAAACTGGTACGTAGACTCCGGCGCCTCCATGCATATGACTATGCACCGGGACTGGCTCAGTGACGTCACGGCTCCACCTGTACCGAGCATAAGAATAGCCGACAACAAAGTACTGAAAGTTGAATGCTGTGGAAATGTTACACTAAAGGTATTAACAAAAGATGGCAGCACCGAAGCTATACAGGTGAAAAATGTATTATTTGTACCAGAATTGTCAACTAATTTGCTGTCAGTAAGCAAGATAATTAAAAGTGGCTGCAAAGTAATGTTTAATGAGAACGGCTGTCAAATTTATAATCAAGAAAACAGATTAGTTGTGAAAGCAAATCTCATAAATGATACCTACAAGTTAAATGTTTGTCCAACTGAAGAAGTACAAGCCATGATAGCCAAGACGGATGATGATACTTACCTGTGGCATCAACGAATGGGTCACCTAAATTTCACAGATATAAATAAAATGCCAGATTGTGCAGAAGGTGTCCAGTTGTCACCGAAACCGAAGAGCTGTATTTGTATAACTTGTCTCGAGGGCAAGCAGGCCAGACAACCATTCCCAGGTGAAGGCTCCCGTGCTACCGCCCTACTGGAACTAATCCACTCCGATGTCTGTGGACCAATGAAGGATGTTTCCATTGGAGGAGCCAGGTATTTTGTGACTTTCATTGATGATTTTTCACGCCGAGTACATGTTTATATTTTAAAAAGTAAGGGTGAAGTTTTTGACAAATTCGTGGAATTTAAAAACCGAGTTGAGAATGAGCTGAATACAAAAATTAAAGTTTTAAGAAGTGATAATGGCAAGGAGTACTTGAACAATAGCTTTAAAACTTACCTGAAAAATAATGGAATATTGCATCAAACATCCAATACTTACACCCCAGAACAAAATGGTCTCAGTGAACGAATGAACAGAACCTTAATAGAGCGTGCTAAATGTATGATTTTAAATGCTAAATTACAGAACACCTTCTGGGCTGAAGCGGTCTCCACAGCTGCATACATAGTAAACCGCTCGCCCACTCGTGCCCTATCAGACGTGACTCCGCATGAGGTGTGGACTGGAGAGAAGCCTAATTTAAGTCACATGAGGATCTTCGGGTGTGATGCAATGGTACATATACCTAAAGAGATCAGGACGAAGCTTGACGCCAAGTCACGTAAGTTAATTTTCGTTGGCTACAGTGACTGTACGAAAGGTTATCGATTCATAGATATGAAAACAAAAAATGCTATTGTCAGTAGGGATGTAGTATTCCTAGAGGCCTCAGTACAAAGGTATAAAGTTGATGACATTCCTGAAAATAAAAAAGAAAATATTATTGAGAAGAAAAATGAATTATGTTCATGCAAAAATACAAATGAAAGTAAAAAGAAAGTGTTAGAAAAGAAAACAGGGGACTTACCGATCCGTGCAGAGGTATTTGAAGAAAACATAGAACCTGAAACACAAAACCATCGTGATGAGACTCCTGAAACGCAGCTTACTTCACATAGATCTTCCGAATCATTTTCAGATGACTCCAGCTCCACTCAATATGAAGATATTAATGATAAAACATACTCACCGGATGAAGCACTTGACTCTCCGTCAGAATCAACCAGAGTTTTGAGACCACATCTGCGTCGACAGGAATTGTATGAAAATTGTCAAAGTCCCACATCATTTATGTGTATGAATGGTGAGTCAACAATGAGTCTGCTTAACAGTGATCCACAAAGCCTGAGTGAAGCGCTGAACAGCAACATGGCAAATGAGTGGAAAAGAGCGATGAATGAAGAATATCAATCATTACTACAAAATAATACATGGTCATTAGTAGACTTACCAGAAGGAAAATTAGCAATTCCCTGCAAGTGGGTATTTAAAACAAAGACAGACGAAAATGGATCCATAACACGCTATAAAGCTAGACTTGTAATAAAAGGATATAAGCAGGTCAAGGGTATCGACTACCACGAAGTATATGCTCCTGTCGTCCGCTATTCTTCTATAAGGTATTTAATTGGCTTAGCAGCAAAGTACCAACTTCAAATACATCAAATGGATGCTGTTACAGCCTTTTTACAAGGAGAAATTGATGAAGAAATATATATGACTACACCACCTGACTATAAAGAAGGTAATAAAGTATGTAGATTGAACAAGTCCATATATGGGTTGAAGCAAGCCAGTAGACAATGGAATAAGAAATTGAATACTGCTCTGATAGAGATAGGAATGACTCGTTCCAATGTGGACCCCTGCATCTACTACCGTATATTAAATGAAAGTGATATTCTATTCATAGCGGTGTACGTTGATGACCTGCTCTACTTCTTTAATAATGAAGAAACAGCCCTGATCATCAAAGAAAAACTGAAAGTAAAATTCAGTATGAAGGATTTGGGAACAGCTAAGCAATGCATTGGATTTCGAATTTCTCAAGAAAACAGTAATGAGATATCTATAGATCAATCTCTATATATCCAAAAGATACTTACCCGATTTGGGATGAACAACTGTAAGCCGGTATGGACACCCTGTGATGCAAATATCAAGCTGAAAAGAACTGAAGATCAACACGAAGTCCTAACGGGCATTCCATATCAGGAAGTCATTGGATGCTTGCTGTACTTATCGCAGGGCACTAGACCAGATATAGCTTTTATAGTAAATTCTTTGAGTAGATATAACAATCAGCCAAATAATGAACACTGGACAGCCGTTAAACGAATTTTAAGGTACCTGAAGGCTACAATAAACTTAAAACTTACATACAAGAGAAACCATGATGTAAATATTTTTGGCTATTGTGATGCAGACTGGGCAAATGACAGTGAAGATCGAAGGTCCTGCACGGGATATATATTTCTATTTTAGGGAGCAGCAATAAGCTGGGCTTCAAAGAAACAACAAACCATAGCGTTATCCAGTACCGAAGCTGAATATATGTCATTGGCCTCTGCAATTCAAGAGGCACTGTGGTTAAAACAGCTGGAAGAAGAGTTTTGGCCTACATGCAAAGGTAATCCTATCACATTGTATTGCGATAATCAGAGTGCGATTAGTCTTTCAGGAAACTCCATGTACCATGCTCGTAGTAAACATATCGACATTCGGTACCATTTTGTGCGAGAGACGATCACTGCTCGTCAAGTCGCAGTTAAATACAGATGCACTCAAGACATGGTCGCCGATGCTTTTACGAAAGGTCTCCACCGACCTAAGCACGAAGCTTTCTCCTCAGCAATGGGTCTAAATCGTTCGCGTCCAGGAGAGGATGATGAAAGTATGGACGCCTTCACAAATTGCGTTCGCAATTACTTGCAACACTAAATATACAGAACTGTCAGGCGCTCTCTCTCGTCTGACACTTGTGTGCTGCGTCACGTACTGTATTCGTTTTCTTTATTAATAAACATTAATTAACAGTTTTTCGCCCTTGTTATTATTCTATCAAATTCCTCAAATAACACAATACAAACCATATATAATAAATACCTGTCAAATAGATGGATAGGAATAAAGAATGGGTTTCTCAGCAAGCTGGAATGAAAAAAATGATCTCTACAATTAGAACCAAAAACAGCGACAGAAACTATGGGGCTTGCGGGAAAACATCGGGCATTGTTCCGTTCACACTTGGCTACCCATCTGATGACGTCACGCACCGCCACCTTCCGATGGAGCAAGTGGAAACCAGAGACCACATAGATGCGGTTACCGAGAAAGGGAAATGTTGCCTTAGGTTTCCTTTATTGAATTCATACAATGAGTAGAATTTTTTCTTACGATAGGTCTTAGGAATAGGAATAGCGGTCAATAACCTCATTTGGCATTGCGTGCACTACGCGACTAGAATCCAAGTACACATAGAGATTGTCTAAAAGGTTAATGCACTTTTTGCACATAAACGTTTAACTGTTATTGTCAAAGCAAATAAAATGGTAAATTGAGACGTCAGGCCAGCACAGAAAGCATCAGATGGAATCGGGTTGATATCGATCCTGTAAAAAAACTTTGTTTTTCAGAAGTGATAAGATTGATCGACCGGGGAGTATTATTAGCGTCGACACGTGATCTCGATACTCGTGATACTTGAAACCGAACATAAAATGTCAGTTCGAACAAGTCAGCAAAAATCAGCTGTCATACTGAATTGCTTTTATTAAGTGCCACTTGTTGTGGATTAGATTTCTGCGCTGGGTCAAGTTTCACGAAGACCCGGAAGATTGAGACTAAAGTAACAGGTTTTCTTCCTTTTCTTTTCATTTAAGATATTAATTATTGTTTTGTTGTTCCCAATTACAATGAATAAAGGTAACCAACAAAACGAATGAAACGGAACAACTGATATACAACAAAATAACTCTTGAATCGATTGTAGGTCAGCCAGCAATCTACCCATTTTCCTGAAGCAAAAATGTAAACAAAACGCTCGTAAAAGAAACGAAATTAGACAGAAACGCCATTACGGACGAGCCCAAACTCTCGGCGCGGTTAGCGCAAATTAGATAGACACCATAAACTACAGATATTGAGGAAAAAATATGAGAGTACAACAACAAGATTAAAATAAAAGACAACCACCAATTCGGGCCATTTTTGTACTACCAACTTTTTCTACAGCGTTATAAAAATATGGGAATAATAGTTCGCATACTCATATTACTAAAACTAATTATTTCAACGTTATATTTTATGGTACAAACGAGATATCTTGAATTGAATTTGGATATTTTAGTTACGAAATGTGAAAAAATGGCGAAAAAAGCACAGAACAAGTAGTCAAACTTTTTGAAAAAAGAAGGCCTTGACAATAAATTGATTGACATATTTTGACATTGACCACTTGACATTGACATAATTTTTTTTAGGTTTTATTTCTCTAATTCTCTATTAAGGCCCCTCACACAGGTGCGATTTCATCGAGCGATAATATCGCTGCGATTTTACAATTTTTATTTTCAGTACAGCATTGGCTTCAAATTTTTTGAACACGATTGGGTTTAATAGCAAAACTAATATTTAAACCAAGATCTGGTCCTAAAGCCAGGAATGTCTCCATATGAGGGAACTCTTTCTTTTTAGGAAAGCCTTTCTAGCGACAGTTACCAAAAGTATGTCTATCTCAGATAGTTAATCATTCTCAATGGTGGGGCGGACGCGTGACGCTGATCGCAAAATCGCACCTGTGTGGTAGGAGTAGGACATGCGACGCGGTCACAAAGTCGCCGGGATATTATTGCTCGATAAAATCGCAACTGTGTGGGGGAGCCTTTAGTATAGGTAAATGGTGAAATAAATAAAACAGTATTTGATTAAAAAACATAATTATTATTCATTTTCCACATCTTCTTTAACAATTATTTATCATCCAGATATATGCAGCAAGAGGCTCAATATTTGTCTGCTATCGTGCCCAACCCATGTACCAGACTACCTTCAGTATGCATTTGTATGCAATGCACGACACCCCACAGTCCTTTTACCACTAACACTGCAACAATAATAATACAAATGCTATCTTCCTACGACTGTATCACACTTTCATTAATAAGTAGGTATAAAGCAGAAAAACACAGAAAAACTAAAGCGCAGCCGAATCGAACAAAAACATCAGATAATTCCACTGGAATTCAGAGAAAGTACTCTTTGATTCAGAGCCATTTCAGAGCAAAATTCAGAGTGCGCTATCCATAAAGGAAGTAATGTGTAGTTTCACCTCCTTGATGACGCTATCATTAACCAAGAAGTTTTACTACAGTAAAGATCGCTTTTTTATATTGCTAACTGCGCTATTTGTAATTACTTCGAGCTGTCATCATATTACTTTAAATATTTTGTAACACGAAACGACTTTATTTGTAGCTATTATAGCAATTGGTTTGTATTTTTATTATATTTGTCTATATTAAAATGCGTATATAAAAGCTATCACATGCATATGCATGCGTATCACAAATTGGCCTGACGGCCCATACATTGATGAATGATGTCTTTTTTGGAAATGTGCGTGTGTAGCACACGCTTTTGTTGCGGTCACGCAATGCCCATGATTCCAACGCTAATACCTTATCAGCTGCAGCCATGTTTTGTTGAGAGAATAGTTTCAAATGAACATAACATAAATTCACGACTGTATCTCGGTAGCTATAATCAGAAAGCCTGCTACAACTACCTTTTAAAGTGTGCAGTTGAAGCTAATTCACAAGATGGAAAGGATATCAGTCACCAAGTTATGGGCCGTTCGGCCAAATTGTGATATGCATTTAATAGCTTTTATATATGCATTTTAATATAGATGAATATAATAGAAGTACAAACCAATTGCAAAAATAGCTATAAATAAAGTCGTTTCGTGTTACAAAATATTTAAAGTAATATTTTGACAGTTCGAAGTAATTACAAATAGCGCAGTTAGCAATATAAAAAAACGATCTTTTACACAGAAGAAATAGGATTTCTTTGGAGTATTACCTATATTCTTTACAGTATGTCAATGTCATAGAGTAATGTAAACAAGTCAATGTTTTCGTTCGATTCGGCTATGCTTTAGTTTTTCAATGAAAGTGTGATACAGTCGCGGGAAGATAGCATTTGTGGTTATTATTGTAGCTGTGTTAGTGGTAAAGGAACTGCATGTTTAGATGTTACGTAGGTAACCCGTTGTGCACATAATATAATGACGATAATCTGGTACATGGGTCGTGCACGATACCCATAGATTTATATATTACTGATATATATGTCTTTGACGATACCAGACAAATATTGAGCCTCCTGCTGCATTTGTGGATGATAGAATTGTTTGAGAAGATGTGGAAAATGAATAATACTTATGTTTAATAACCAAATACTGTTTTATTTCACCCTTTTCAACAAACACGTAGGTACACATAATTTAGGCTTTGTAGGTGTATTTATAATCAACACAATATCATCCATCACGTCATTCACACAATAGCCATGATAATACTGCAGCTGGAAACGTGAAAAAAGTTAAGGTATATTCACTCTCAGTTTCATAGAAAAAATCTCAGTTTGCAGACGGTCATATTGGACAGGTGCGATTTTATCGAGCGATAATATCGCGGCGATTTAGTGACTGCGTCGCGTATCCTTCCACATAGGTGCGATGTTGCGATCCGCGACACGCGTCCGCCCCACCAATTAATATAGTCTAAGAGGTAGACATACTTTTGGTAACTATCGCTAGAAAGGCTTTCCGAAGAAGAAAGAGTTCTATCATATGGAGACATTCCTGGCTTCAGCACCAGATCTTGGTTAAAATGTTAGTTTTGCTATTAAACGCGATCGTGTACAAAAAATGACAAGCCAATGCTGTTTAACCGTCAAGGAGTTCCCTCGTACGGACATATTCTTGGCTTCAGCACCAGATCTTGGTTAGATGTGTTTTGCTATCAAAACTGAACTGTAAACAAGCCGATTCTGGCAGCAGCACCAGATCACTTTCACCATATTATTCCACACACGGAAGTCGCGAGAAATACAGAAACTATGTACCATTTATAACACGATTCCTGACCACCCTGCAAGGAATTATGGTCATGAGTTTATATGTATAAAGTCGTTAAGAAATGTAATGTAGTCTCTAATACTATTTCTTACGCCAGGTCGCGGCACGCGAACGCGACATCAACCGCGGCAGTCTGTAGGACCGCGCTCAAAAAGTTCAGAAAATAAATATTGCAAAATAGCAGCGATATTAACGCTCGATAATTATTGCACCTGTGTGGGGGAAAATCGACTTAAAAAAAATGCTTTTAATGTCTATGTCAAATGTCAAGTTGTCAATCAATTTATTGTCAAGGCCTTCTTTTTTTCGAAAAGTTTGTAATTACTTTTTCAGTGTTTTTTTCGCCATTTTTTCACATTTCGTAAATAAAATATCCAAATTCAATTCAAGATATCTCGTTTGTACCATAAAATATAACGTTGAAATAATTAGTTTTAGTAATATGAGTATGCGAACTATTATTCGCATATTTTTATAACGCCGTAGAAAAAGTTGGTAGTACAAAAATGGCCCGATTTGGAGGATGTCTTTTGTGGCAATAAGTGGCTCCATTATTTTACACACCTCGTAAGACGTCAACTGGAAATTATGTGGTTTATTCCGGAACCATGTAGTTGCTATCACCATCATCTCAACCGAAAGACGTCCACTGCTGGACATAGGCCTCCCCCTAGGCCACAACGACAGGTCTTGCGCAGAAGTGCAATTCTCTAAGCCTCACATCGCTGTAAAAAACATCGATGAGCTCACAAATGTAACACCCTTCTTGCATCCTTCAGATCGTCGAAGTTTTTATATGAGTTTGACACATGACATAACCTTAGCGAATACCGAATTCACAGCTCGACGATGTTTCAACGACGAATTTAAGGTTGTGACGATATTTTTGCGCTTAGAGAATGGCATTGCTGCTCTCATCCAACAGGTTCCGGTTATCGGTCCACCGTGTGGGAAGAGGCACGCGGTCGACATTCGAGTCCTCTTCAGTTAGCCTCATCATCATCAGCCATCTATCCTGCGAGTAATATGCCCCACCCACAGCCAATTAAGTTAAGGAATTTTTCGGGCTATTTCAGCTAACCTTGGTTCATCTCTTAATTTTTGATTCTATCTCGCAGCTCGCAGGGAAACACCGAGCATAGCCCTCTCAATTGCCCTTTTCGTGATTCTTAAACGTTTTATGAGGCCTTTAGTGAGCGACCACGTCTCAGTTACGTATTTCATTACTGGCAGACGCAGTACACACAATCGCTTTGAATGAGCATTTATTAATAATTTCTACCATGAGAATCGAGTTTCCCATGAGGTAGAAACCAATGAAACCACTTATTTGTGTCTCAATATGACGGGATTCAATCGATTATTTTAGTTTCATTATCGCTTTTCTATCACAGCGGAAATTTTCCTTGAATCATTCTCTGAATTAGTTTGTGATGTAATCTTGACATCTCACAGCATTGAAATTTTACATGAATATTTTATTTCGGCAGTAGGTATAACCGCTGCAGAAATGTTACCTCTGCCTTCGTATACTTAGTTGTTGGTCATATGTTTATATGAAACAAAATATCGTTTTAACAAAAGTAGATAACATGGTACTTATTGTTGAGACAAACCTACTCGACATTTTACAAACTGCCATCCATTTGATAAGCTTTAAAAGCTTTTTTGTTTTCATGGCTCTAAATAAAGCATCGTTGAATCAAGCATAGTTAAATGTCAGACCTACACTTTCACTCGTGGCGTTTGGATCGACGCTCTACTAAGATGAATACGAAAATAAATAGAATAAAAAATCAACAAACAAAAGGCCATTCTGTATAGCTGCGAATAATTTGACTTGTATAATAAACCAGTGTTATTCAATACAAGCAGCGTAACTTGAGAAAGCTGGTTAATGGAACAAAAAAGGTAATTGTTTGTTTGCATCGGCGCTTACGGCTGCTAATCTACAAATAAAACAACAATTCACAGGTTAATATTAGCAGTAAATTATATATTAATTAATTATTTGATACTTACATATTATATGAATAATACATCACCGTTGTAATTGATAAAAGGATCAATGAATGAATGTAAATAATTTGTTTAAAGCATTTCATTAATATTGATAACGCGGCGCGTGTGTCAATTCGAATCATTACAATACTGAATGTTCAATCGATTAGCGTGTTGTATTCTCGTTGAGGCTTCAATGAATCAATTGATATGCATAACTTCTCTGCAGTAATCAAAGATACTTTTCTATATCGTTTCTACGCGGTATTTTCATAGTTTTCAATGATTTTCTTATGCTTTTCAACTACAGGAGTTGGCTTGACAGTTTCACGATAGTATCTCAATCATCAGTTATCCAAAAAAAGCGCTGTTGGGTGTATATTTTCGAATCACGATTTCATCCTCCTTCTAACATTTTGCAAATCATAATCAGATGTAAAAGTTATAGGTAAGGACGACCACTATGGAAACCACACAACTAAACCAGAACATGACTAAGCCAGAACATTACTAACCTAGAACATGACTTAACCAGAATATGACCAAACCAGAAAAAAACATGACCAAACCAGAACATGACTGAAACAGAACATGACTTAACCAGAATATGACCAAACCAGAAAAAACCATGACCAAACCAGAACATGACAAAATAAGAACATGACCTTCGGCGAACAACCCAACTTTACCTACTCCATTTTGAACGTTGATTCAATAAGTCTAAAGTGACTGGCTTTAACTTGAAATTAGACACTAATGTACTTTAAGGATACATAGAGGGACTGGGTGTACTGTACTGGAATAATCAAATTTACGCGCGCCTGCTTACCCCTCGAGCTGTCGTAAAATGGGGCTATCGTAAGCCGTGTAATGCCTTTTAGATAAACAATACCTTGGTATTTTTAGTACGTTAGTACTTTTGATGTTTCCATAATACGCGCACAACATCAATTTGTTCCAAGAAGAATAACTTATGCAATATTAGTGAGATATTCTTTGAGCTTTCAATTTCGGAAAATTCTATTGAGTCCCAGGGTACCTACTTGGCAGCTTGTTGCTTTGGAGGGGTATCACTCAAGAAATGTATCTTTTTTTGTCACGGAATTAGGTAGGTTCTGCGCAATTTCTAACAGCAGGTCTCTACAATTCTTATAAGATAAGTACTTGAAATAAATCTTCGCCTCTTCCCAGACGTCGCCAGATAACCAATATTACAAGACCCACCTAGGGAAAGATTGTTACTAAAAAATATACGGCGGCTATAAACCCGACACTAATTTAACAGGTCTACTTTTGTTGGGCGCCAAAGGCACCGTCGTGGCTGATTCGAACCCTCCTCCCCTAGAGGTCTGACGTCATGTATTGTAGAGGCTTCAAGGTCAATCCTTGAGTTTCGTAAGCATATTACGTCTTCGAAAAACACTTCAAGAATGTTTAATAGGAAACTTAGCGTCGTTAAATGACGTGCAAAACGCAAAGTTATTGAAGTACCATATAAAGCTACGTGCTTCTATTATGGTAGAATAGGTAACGATTTTTCCACTGAATAAACCGCAAGGTGGGCCGGCCACGCCTTGTGGGTACTACATTCATTACGTCACGGTATTTGCGACCTCGACCTTCGTAGATTCTGAATTACACACAAAATTGTTTCCCGGGAAACAATTTGTGAGGATAACCATCTAAATCCAGCCGGCCTCTGTTACGCGAATTATAAACAAAACATTCGCGCAAGATTGTACATAATGTGTTGAATTTAGACTCTCAAGCCGTTTTACTATTAAAATGGATAGATTATACTATACAATTTGTGCCACTTGTCTCAGCCAGATTTGAAGAGGATGTCCAAATAAATGTAGCTAGCAGAATTGGCAGGAAGCTACAAGGTCGAATATGCTCTACCCAACGTGCAGTACTAATTCTGACGACGCGACGCAGAATGGTGAATTGGGGCGATGCGGTTGCGTCCCTGCCTGCGTTGTAGAGATGGCATTGTGTATTAAGCTGCAGATGTTTTGTTGTGGAAAAAAAAATGCTAGGGAGATTTTGGCGGGAGAAGATTTTGCTTAAGTACTTATATCGGAGAACGTAGTGTTTCTGCATTTAAAAGACTAAGGGCCTTATTCAGAAGTGGTAGTCCTGTTTCACCACTTTTGAATAAGTTCTTGAAAGGTTATTTGACAGATTTTTTTATATATCTTTCAAACGAAATATGTTAAACGATCTGTCAGATAAGCTAACAAGAACTTACTAAGAAGTGGTGAAACAGGTCCTAACCCTCTAGTAGAGGTACCTGATAATTTATCATTGCAGTAGTTTAATATCCTATAACGTGCAATAAAGATGTCCTAAATACAGCTATACCTGACATATGCTCACAGGCATATGCTCACGACTATATTCCCCGAAGGGGTGGTCAGAGATATTCTGAAAATTCACAATGTCCACGTTTCACTAGTAGGTAGGTATCGAAACTCTGTCCAAAGTGTCAGAATACCTGGCCAGAAAAATTTGGGAGCATCTAGAACTACATATTGACATGATAGAGAAAAATACACACATGAACAGCAGTTTTACAAATACTGTATAGTTGCATATTTATTTAGAAACATACATGGTGAAATAGATATCGTTAGCATCCTTTTAAACTAAGAGTCTACCCATCAAACTGAACAACTTTCAGTATGGGAGCAAACCGATGGGAGCAAGAAAGAAATCAGCTGTTGCATACATTTGAGTAGAGTAGGCATCACAGTTTAGTATGGAACAGCTGATTATTTTTTTGCTCCGATCGGTTTGCTCCCATAGTGAAAGTTAATCAGTTTGATGGGTAGACTCTTAGTTTAAAAGGATGCTAATGATATCAATTTCACCCTGTAGACATTAATTAAAGTGTTTTAAATTAATTATCATCATCATCACTAATACATGTCTCACTGCAGAGCAATGCTTCCTCTCACAAATAAAGTGACGCCCCTCTCACCCTTTTGAAATTAATAATAAGGTTTAACTTATAATGAGAAACTGCAGCAAATAGCAAAGCAAGGTCTGCCACTAACTTATAAATTATAAAACATAGTATGATGTCATAGTGACTATAAAACACAGCCATTTGTTTAATTGCTCTATTGTTTGTACATTTTTAATAAGCTACTTGTCATAAAATTGTATTTTTAGTTTTTTCTATACAATTTACAAAGTAGATAAAAGTTACTTTAACGATGAATCAATTTCTGTGATTATTTTCTTCTTTCATGTATTTTATTTATCTTTATTGGGAAAACCAATAGTTACCTAGTGATAATGATTGTCCGAGAGTTCTAGGTTATCCTACTATGACTAATACAGGTTTTTACTATAAACGGCATACCATTTTTGAGTAAAACATATTAAATATACTAGGTACTACCGATTTTCTGTTCCTTTCACCTATTCCTAGACTTTTAAGCAATCTCATACAATTGATATAATGCATTCTAGCGTACTCTATCTTGTCCAGCCGTAGCGCCTGAAAAGTAGACATCCCATTAAGACTCTGCATGTCCACGTATTTAATTGGGTCACTAGACTAGGTCAATTAAAGTGGCCTTATTAACACATGCCTTTTAAGTAATGCGCTCTTTAGTAGTTAGATCATTTAGGAATTTGGAGAGTATTTTTAGAAATGGCTATGTTATCTATTATGCAAAAAGTTGCTAAAAATACTTAGGTATTTTTACCGACAGCAACTTTTTGCTTTACAGGCCCATAAACATTCAATTTTAGATGTAAGTACCTATTATAAGTATGTCTAAAATCAAATTGAATGTATAAGAGCCTGTTTCACCACTTCTTAGTTAGTTCTTGTTACCTCATCTGACAGATATTTTGACATTATTTTGTATGAAAGATATGTCAAACGATCTGCCAGATAAGCTAACAAGAAATTACTGTGAAGTGGTGAAACAGGCACTAAGTATCAAAATTAAATATTGAAGTAGTTTTTATTTAGGGCTTGTTCCACCACTTCTGAGTAAGTTCTTGTTAGCTTATCCGACAGATAGTTTGACATATTTAGTATGAAAGATATGTCAAAATATCTGTCGGATAAGCTAACAAGAACTTACTAAGAAGTGGTAAAACAGGCCGTTAGTCTATCAAAACGTGACTTTAAAAGCCACAACAAAACAGCTCTTTGAAAAGTACCTATAATTAGAAAATTCACGAAACCCTGCTCACAAGGAATCGACCAGAATTAAAGAAATTACATAAACATTTCTCAACTCCCCAAGATAAGCAGAAGTCTGCAACCTGTCAAGGTTAAACAAATGTTTAGTTCTTTAATAGATAATCATTATCTATCTTCAAGATTAAATTGATAGGAATCTGTGATCTGCCAATCAAGTTCAAACTAATATGTGAAAAAGCTGACACTATTTAAAGGGGATGATCAGACCGTCAAACTGAACAACTCTCATGGCACCAACATCAGAATCGCGAAAAAAAAGCAGCTGTTGCATACAAAACTGCAAACCTACTCGAGCCAAAATGTATGGAACAGCTGATTTTTTTATCGCGATTTCAATGTTGGTCCCATACAGAAAGTTGTTCAGTTTGATGGTCTGGCCATCCCCTAAAAAAGTGTCAGCATGTTAAGGCCCTGTACATAGATTATACGATCAAAAAGCAAAGAAGAGCCCCATATTGCGACGGTTAATTTGTGTAGCTACAGACTAATAGAATATATTCAGAGATGATGCACACCACTGTAACTATTGGGCAGCGAATTAAATAGTTCACCGCTTCAGTCATAAAATGCCGCTTACGCAAAAATAGGTCATATCATATCCCCGTTTTAGAACACCTTCCCGATTATCCCAGAGAGCACAGAATAGATGCGCGAAAACACTTTACCGTATTGGAAAACACCAATATTACGTCTAAAAAAACAAATCCAGTAACCAAAGAATTAAACGAAGGAAAACTTTAAGGATATCCGGCTCGAAGGATCAATATTGACACGGAAAACTGAGGAAAATACTGAAAAATGAAGCACTTTTTGTACCTGTTTACTTTTGTTGTCAATCCCGTTCGCCTTGCCGTCGGGTACGTTGCCGTTGTTTTCCTCACTTTTTTCACTTTTCACACCCTCCAACGCCATTTTCGAATGGTTATTTTATTCACTGTCATGCGATTAATGAAATAATTTCTCGTATTCCACTGGATATGAAATATTTTCTCACAAATTCAATACGAGCGAGCACTCCCATAGACAAACAGCCAGCCGTCACAAGCGCGTCGCAGCGGCGGACGCATTGAGCGCGAATGAAAAAGAAAGACTTCGGCATAACCGGGGGATCGGAGGGAGCGAGGAATCAAAACTACCAAAATTGAGCCGCCCTAGCTGGATGGGAACTACAAACTTCGATTATGTATTCCTGTAGGATAATACTATTTTGCAACGAGAATAATTGAAGAACATGGTAAAGAAAAACCCTTTAGTAAACCGTGTTAGTAAAACGCAATTTCTCACCCTTTCAAACGTTTTTAGAGAGATCTTCCTGTCCTTCGTTCTAAAACTCGCAAAAAAAGAGTAAAACACTTGGTAAATTACAAAAGGAAAATATTTATTGAGACAGAAATTGGAAATGTGTAAAAACAAATTTGCCGCCATTTGATTAGAGTTTGACACTTTGACGTAATCTGTCAAAAACGTTCATAGACTTTTTCTCATTTGTTATTAAAAACAAAAATCTTGGTTGTTTCTGATTCTGATTCCACTAGGAAGTAGTTACGGACATAAAATGTAGATGGCGCTTTTCGAAAATGGGCCCTCGTGCGCCAGCTAAGTCGAGTTTTAGTTGCTTGTATAAATATATCATAGATGGCGTTTATTTCAACGAGAAGTCTCATCTTTTTTTACAAGTTTTAAAAAATATTGGGTAGGCTATTTTTTTTTTGTTTGCGGCTTCAATTATTATACGATTTTTTTTAAATACAAACTAGCTAATATCATCTCAACTAACATTAAAAAGAGTACTCCACGGCGGGGAATCGAACCCCGGTCTCCCGCGTGACAGGCGGGGATACTTACCACTATACTACCGAGGATGTGACAACCATTTTAAAATTATCGAACTAGTTTAAGATTTGTTGAAGTCATATTGTAGAGCTCTTGTAGAGCTACTTTTTTTGTTGCACTTTGAAAAAGAACTTGCACGAACGAAGGATTTCAGATACTTTTGCACGTATCCGAATCTGATCACCTAAGTAGGAACTTCAATAACTTATCTGGGTACCTTGCTAAGAAACTTATTTTATTTCATACTTTACAGATTCTTTATCCAAAATTCAGAAATCTCTCGTATCAAAATAAGTAAAAAGCAATGCCCTTATTGACCAGAGCTCATATCCTGGCGACCACGTGTGAATAGAGATAATGTACCTTATCAGACAAACACTAACTAACGATGTACAGTCAGCAAACAAATCTAGTTCTATTGCATTTACGAATAGAATCTCCATCATTTTTAGATTATAGTTAGAGAGTAATATTTTCTTTGGAACCACAGGATCATACTAAAACCAATGACTGAAATATACAATAAAAAAAGAACTTTGTGGTAATTACCTAAGAATTATTATCTTTTTAATCGACTTCAAAAAAGGATGAGTTTCTATGTTTGACAAACAATTTTAGTGGGTACTACCCATGGAACTGTATTATTCGTAGACTCTACCATCGTTTCGTCACATCATTCCATAGCCATTACCTACTATACCTATAAAACGGAATATTTAAGCTTATATCTTACGAGGATATGGCCAGAAACTTTTGAAATGTTTCGGGTAAGTACTTGTACAAACTACACCACTACTAGGTTTGTTGAGTAGTATGTACACACGGCGACACATCAAGCTATACAAAACCAATATTAAGTTGTTCGCGTGACGTTATACATTACTCGTCCTACGCGGGGCCAGCTTATTTAGGTTTTGTATAGCTTGATGTGTCGCCGTGTGTACAAGAAACATACATAGAACATTATGTAATTTATAAATATCCATTCTTTGCAAAGCAAGCGTTTCGGATTTGCATTGGGCAGTAGTTTCTATCTATAGACTACCTCTACCTCAAAGCAGATAAAGACACAATGTGATTATTCAGGTGCATATAATATTATAGGTATATTTATAATATTATATGCACCTGAATTAGTATTTTCATCGCACAATCAATAATTTTTCCCTTTGTAATACAGACTCAATATTGCACCAGAATAAACCCAAATTACAAATACGCACTGAATCATAAGTTATTATTTTTCCTCGTTCAACAATTCTTTTTTTGGTAATGAATAATATATCCATTTATATTAAATTTAATTATTTATTTAGTAATGACTGTTTGTCCGTCTGTACATAATATAAATGTTAATGGTTAGGGTATCATAGGACACTCAGTGCGTACTGTTTAGTTGCATCTGATGTCCACTTGATTTACACGTTTTATATTCATTTTAATTATAGTAATAATATTAATTTTAATATAATTTATGGTGTGATATACAAATCAGTGATGTGGTTGTAATAAGTTAGAAAATATATTTTTGTTTTTTGAGGACTTTGGTGCTTGAGTCCAGTTGTTTCGCAAAAAAGTTTTGTGTAGTTATTTAAAGTTGAGGAAGACAATATTATAACAAAATGATTAAATGTAAGTAGTTAAAAAATCCTGTTTCCTTCAGTTATAGTGTTGTAGAAAAATTTAATCATAGTTACATACTTACTTGCCAATAATATAACTTACTTATATAACTAATCCTAGCTAGACTGTCGTAATGCTGATCTGCTTTTGACTCTATTGCGAAGTCCATAACTGTGAAGAAAACATTAGCAAACTAAGCATCCCTAATATTATAAATGTGAAAGTAAGTTTGTTTGTTAGGCTTTCACGCGAAAACTACTGATCCAATCATCATGAAACTTTGTACACATATTCTTGGAGGTATTAGAAGTAACATAGAATACTTGGGGTTTTCCATTCCAAACTCCACGCGGACGAAGTCGCGGGCAAGTTGGTAGTTGTAGCAATGTTTCTGACCACCCCGAAAGGAGGTAGACCGTAATCGGTCGTGGGTTTATGTATGTATGTATACGCGCTAGCTGAAAGCTTTTCTTAAGCTTGGAAGTACAAGCCAGATAAATCTTAATTTACCTAGATATACATCAAGATCTCTCCCAGCATATTTAAATTTATATACCTACATTTAGGTTGTACGCATTTTATCATTCTCTACACATCCCTGTAAAGAAGTGCCCTTGTGGCGGGGGTGGCTAGAGGCTAGAGGGCCTTTGCATGTTCGGGTGTCTCTCCCGCCCCGGGCGTCTCCTCGATCCCTTTGTGTCTCCTGGGTATTGTGGCGAGATCGACTAGGCTCTGTACTGTTGGAATACAAGCTTACTATCATGGTGAATGTATAGCCGCATCTTTACCATACGAACTTCTGCAGCATATTTACTTTTCCTCACGATGATTCCTTCACCGAAAAGCCAGTGAGGTGGTCTAAAATATTCCTTATATTCAAGGATTCATTATTAAAGTAAAGTAGAGTAACATAGAAGCAACAAACAGTTTGTAAACTAAATATTATCGTTCAACAAATAGGAGAGTCTTAATTTTATCGTTATCACCACCATTATCTGATATTTAGGCAAATTGTCATTGTACTACTTCTACTTTTAATAGTTTTATAACTTTCCACTCCTTTGTTTCTCTTTAAAAAACAAGTTTAGTTTTTACTACCTAACGATGAAGTAAATACTGGTGCAATTTGTTTATTGTGTTATTGGTATACTACGAGCCAAAAGAGTTGACAACGAAATAAAAGCTTATGTGCGATAATAATGAAATGGTTAAAATAAAAATTGAGGTTATTCACGACGTACCTACCTAATGTACTTACAAAAAACATTCGGGAAAAGCCAAATCTATCCTTTGTTCAAACTTCTATATAGACTTATAGCACAATAGAGTAGGCTATAATTTTTTTTTCAATTTACACTTTTGAAAGTACCTATGTTATGACTACGAAATTACTTATTTCCTAAATCGCTACCATCATCAGCCTATAAAAGTCCCATTGCAGGGCACAGGCCTACCTTCAATTGAGCGTCTGGCAACAGTCCACCACGCATGCCCAATGCGGATTAGTAGACTTCACCTTCACATACGCATCAGAATTTCTTCTGCAGCGTAGAAAATGCAGGTTCTCACCCATCTTGACTTCAAAATGGGGGAAGGAAAAGAGGGGGACGAGGAGAGTTCCTGATTTTGATTCGAAACGTTTAACGCGCCAGCTTTTGTTTTGTTCGGTACCTACTATAGGCACAGAATAAATACTTGCTATAGGTACTTTATTTCTAATGATCACGGTAAATACTGTGCAGTATGCAGATAAATACCTACTTGTCGTTGCATATTTATAGAACCTATAAACGTAGGCCAAGGTCCGCGTGCTGGATGACCGAGTCATCTGATACTACGTTGATAGGATGCATTATAAACGTGTTTACTTGTTTATTTACAAAGCAACACGTCAATATACATACTAACTTCAATAGTTAAGTGTTTGGTCCAAAATCATTTAGCCTCAAACTTATTTATAAAAACTAGGTAAATGGATAATCCCGCCAAGAAGAGCTTAGATTAAATTCTTCTATATTTATGATGGAACAACGACACCAAAAATATTTTGTAAATATACGGAACCCAAAACTGATTTTTTCCAGAAATTTTGGTTGGCACGGTTTAGGAGTTGTTTTCGAAAAACCCATTCTGAGTGCACCTCTACATCCCTTGTAGGATATAATTAATACATATTATATGTATTCCAAATATCATTGTTTCTATCTTTCAGGTTTAGGCCTGGTTTAGGCTATAACGTTGTCTGTCACTCACTGTCAGTCAGTAACGGAACTGTTTTTAATGTTATAGATTTGAAGGAATTAGGGATTCCTAGCTAGGAAAAACTTTGGATTCCTACTTAAACACTTAACAAATTTACACCTTCCAAATCCCAGCTATCCGATTTACTACATTGCTTTTTGTTGATCATCATCATCAGCCTATCATCGTCCACTGTTGAACATAGGCCTTACCGAATTCGCGCCACAAAACCCTATCCTCGGCGTATGAATTATTCTTATGCCTCGGCCTTCCTTTTTTGCTCGTACGTCGGTTCAGCGGGCCAGGAGTGCGATTTTTGAATCTCATTCGCTGAGTTCAGCAGTTGAAAATGTCAAAATTACTGTGGAGATATGCATCTTTCTGCTGCTGTTTTGACTTTCAAAAATCATACTTCAGGAGTGTGAATGAGATTCAAATATCGCACTCCTGGGCGCAGGATTAGTACTATGAAATTCACATTATCAGATTTATCGCCCATGATTACAGCGATTTCTTTTCCATTATTTTGCTATGATTATGTTATTGAAAGATTATGTTCTTTTCCCGAACTAAAAGTTTAAAAGCTTTATTGAGTACCTAGATTAAGCTTTATTGAGTAGTACGTATCTGAGGAAGTATGGACCATATATAAGTTAATGATACAATACTGTTGTTTGCATAATACGTAGGAAGACTAGATAGCACAATAATGAACTAATGCAACTCGCTGCAGGCAAACAGAGCAATCTATTAGCACTCATTGCTTCTAACTGATACCAAGGCTGTTATGTTTGATGCTTCGATTTGTCGTTTAGTTTATTTAGTTCTAGGTACCTAGAACATTTTGCTAGTACCTAGAAACTAAAATAACAAAATCTTTACTTTCTGATCATCATCATCATCGTAACCGTCAGCCAGTATCTACACACAGCGTACTCTACTACGCTAAGCTTAGAGAAGGATCTCTACTTCGGTTACATATCAAAAAGTCAAACGTTCATTGGTCAAATTTTAAAAGAACAAAAAACGAAATGCCAAAAGTACGAAAGGCCAAAAGTTGATACGTCAAAATTTAAAAGATCAAAAAGACGATTGGTCAAATCGTTCAAAGGCCAAATGGACGAATGGTCAAAAGGTTGAAATATCAAATTTTAAATGGTCAAAAGGTTGAAATATCAAATTTGAAATGGTCTAAAGAATTATTGATCGCATCGTTTATTTAATTGTTTAAATAATAATTAGCGACCAAAGCTCAAGCCTTTCTAAACGCAATCATAATTAAATACACTATTTAAAACTCAAGAACGGCTGAACCGATTTGGCTGAAATTTGGTGGGGAGGTAGCTTAGAACAAGGAGGCGGACATAGGGTAGGTGTAGGGTAGGGTAGGTGTAGGTGTAGGGTCTATGGCAGGACAACGTCTGCCGGGTCAGCTAGTTGAATATAAAAATAAACTCTTGTAGGACTCTTAGATTTTAAGGAAAACTAAATGGGAATACCGAATATTACTGTGAAAGTTATCAAAACGAAACTCAATTATATTAGCTTCGTGTTGTTATATTTGTTAATGCCAACGGGACCCTATTCGTAAGTTTATGCTGTCTGTCCGTCCGTCCATCCGTCCGTCTGCCTGTCTGTCTGTGTGTCTGTCTGTCCTACCTACTGGGTGTAAGTGGAGACAGTTGCATTACCTACTTTAATGGGTTACTGTACTCAAGATACTGAATAACTTTCCGAAAAGAACGTAAGGAAATTCACAACTAGGGTTGCCAACCTTAGTGCACGGATTTGCAGGAAATTTGCAATCATGGTGTGGGACCTGGCTCATAAAAGCGGGACCCAGCTGGTGTAAGGCGAAAAACAATGAGGCAAAGAAAAAAAAGAAAAATTGGTTGCCTTTTACTTCGTATGATTTTACAACCATAAAAGTTACTACCAAGGGGTGCAAGGAAAGAGCAGTTTGAAGAAATCTGATCGTCAGGCGCACCCTGGACAATCAGCTTCGATACTGCCGTTGCTGACTGGCAAACCTTTCCAAACAGCATGTGTAGTTGTCATGCGATATGGCTCATGCTGACACGGAATTAGAATTTAAAAAAGAAGAATAGGTACATGAACCTACCATGAACATCCTATACACCATGTACCTACATACCTATGAACTTTGGCATGCAAAAAAGAACGCATAAATTAGAAAAGAAACTTAATAAAGTTTTAAATCACTTCTTCTGAGTCAACTGACCTCACAAATACTTCTGCTAGAAAGGTTAGCCAGAAAACGGGACAATAGGCGTCCCGCACACATCTATCGCGGGACGCATCCTCTAACGGCCGTTCCCAATATTCGATCTATCTCTGGTTTTGCCTTACTATGGTAAGTAAAGTCTGTCGATCTCTTGTTTTACCGTCCCAATAAACTCATTCATTAGGCATTCGTAGGCATTCCTACCCCTGCTTGCTACCAGTCGATGGGAGGACGGGTAAGCTATCCGTTGTCCGTATTCGTATGAAGATGACAGTTCACGCGTCCCAATAACATTAGAAGTGCAGTCTGTCAGTAACACTGACTACCTCTAGTTGCATAAAAGTCAAACCTTCGATTTCGGGGGGTAACAGAACGACGAGTTAAAATAAGCTAGATTCTTTTTGTAAAATTCTATCAATTTCGAATAGAAAAGAACCGTCAGCATATTATGAAGGGGCATAGGTATAGATTTAGAATAAAAAAATAATGAAATGTACCCGATTCTAAAAGTACCTAAACGGACTAAGTACCTAATAGATATACCTACTTTACCTAGTACCTACTTTTTACCTATTATTTTTTGTACTTTCTTGTAACAATTATCAAAAACGTGTAAATGGGTAATTATTTTCTAAATGTAGTGTGTACATACATATTTTAGTATATAGGTAATTGTAAAATATAAAAATCGAAAAACTGAATCAAAGAAACCATTATTTTTTATAATAACATAAACAAGTGTAAGTGTACCTCTACGAGTATTTCTAGCCTAATTTAAATAGAAAACAAATAAAAAAACAAGAATAATATTACTTCGACATGAAATGAATCACAAAAAACCCAAATTCCGGCGGCAATTCAATAGTTACTAATTTGAAAGAATGTTGTCGATACCAAACAGATGTGTGCAGGCGCATAAAAAAAACAACATCGCAGATGTCCTAAGAAAACGTTCCGTTCCGTTATCATTGTCTTTTGTCATAGAGTCGTTTATTTCATGTTTCTTTTGTAATTTTTTTCAAACTAGAAGCTAGCTAGCTTTTAAAATGTTATTTTAAATTGGTATTTTAAACATGTCACCATACCTTTTTTTAAATTAGCGAAAAATATGATAAAGTGCAATAAAACAATGCGGTCACTTATATGGGAGTCCCTGTAGTACTGCGTAATCCGGAACGCAAGGGAGGGCTCGGGTAGGCGGCCTGTCTACTGTTACTTGAACTTACGATGCACTGATCTGCATTATTGGGACGACTTCACTAGGTAGATAGCAACTTGCTAATAGTCCAGGATGGCTATCAATTCTTAACCTTAGTTTGAATATTGGGAACGGCCGTTAGGGTCTAGAAACGGGACGTCCCGCCTCTCGCGGGACGGTTGGCAACCCTTGTCGCTACGCATCCCTGTCTAACACCCCTGGAGTTGTCGAACTAGTCTGTGTATACCCCGTTTATCCTCCTTTGTAAGAACAGTTATACAAAGATTTCAGTGCCTGAACCAAGTTGCTATCCACCCCGTTCAGGTCAGTCGCTATTTATTGTTTAAACTATTAAATAAACGATACGGTTCATAATCCTTTTGATCATTTAAAATTTGATATTTCAACCCTTTGACCATTCGTCCATTTGGCCTTTGAACGATTTGGCTAATCGTCTTTTTGATATTTTAAATTTTGATGTATAAACTTTTGGCCTTTCGTACTTTTAACCAAATGACCATTTGGTCTTTTAAAATTTGGTATTTCGTTTTTTGTTCTTTTAAAATTTGACCAATGAACGTTTGACTTTTTGATATGTAACCTCTACTTCTCGTTCCTGTGACAATCTGCAATGCAATTCACTAAGAGCAAACATCTATTCTATTCTATTCTATTCACAACCTTAAATTCGTTGTTGACACATCGGCGAGCTGACAAATCAGTATTCACTATGGCTATGTCAAGCTCATACAAAAACTTCGACGATCTGTAGGATGCAAGAAGGATGTTACATTTGTGAGCTCGTCGATGTTTTCGACAGCGATGTGACACTTAGTGAATTGCACTCCAGAGATATTCTAGTGTGTACCCGTTTATCGATCGATATCGAAATGTTTTTTTTAATAGTTCTTGGCGATTCTGCTTACAATGGATAATTATTAAGAGATGATAAGAGAAACGCAATCTTACTTTATGAATTGACTAGAACAGTCATAAAGACATAGCTTTGATTAATTATATGTCAATATAGAGCCTGACGCTTCTAACGTACTAAAACAATTAATGTGTGCGTGAGGCGTCATACAACTTATCTGTGTGTGCGTGCATAGCAATATTTTTGAAACTTTTACATAGCCCTTCAGAATCAATCAAATCAATAATAATTATCTTGTGTCCTGCCCTTCCTGCCCGGACACCTGCACGCGAACGGAGCTTATGGACGCTGCCGATAATGCTATCCGTGTGGTGAAATACTGGGCTGGAAAGATTTAAATGACATGCCATCGACTCGATAGAGGAAATAATAATTATCAATTATATTATATATCATCATCTCAGCCGACGGACGGACATCCACTGCTGGACATAGGCCTCCACCAAGGATCGCCATAACGCTCGTCCAACGTTTTCCCGCCGCCTATATACTTAATTATAATTATAATTACCGTATAGGTACCTTAATACCTTACCGATGTGGTTTCCGTGGTACCTATGGTTTTGTATGTAATTTGCATCGGTTCCATCTAACAGCATAGGGACCTGCTTTCCGGAACAAACATGCATGACTCTCAGACTGACTGAGAGTCTCAGTCAAAGTCTAATAAAATCTAGCTTGAAAAATGAGAGAGATGACAGTTACTCGGTTATTAAACGCAATTATCTTCGTCGGCTCATAAATGGCTTAGAGCATGATATTCTAAGGTTAAAGGTGACAAACCTGGGGCGAGCTCGAAATCTTTACTACACTTCTACGGACTGGCTATACAGGGTGTAAAAAAAACTCTATTGGAGCCTTAAAGGGTTGCATCAGACCATCAACCTGAACAACTTTCTGTATGGAACTTAGCGATGTAAACCCGTAAAATTACCACGGTAAAATACGGTAAAATTCAAATAGTTGACGTCATTTTCAAAATACGTTTCTTTACATTTTGCCCGGTGTGGTGTTTATTGAGATGCGCACCGTCACCGAAACAACGCGCGCTGCCACCGCACTGCCGGCCGCCGGCTTCGCAAAATTAAATTATTTACGTAATTTTCAGTAATATTCAAATATTTGACGTAATTTTCAGCGAAATACGTTATTTTCCGTTTTGCCCGGCATGACGGGTGATAGAAAGTCTCTAAAAACGATTTTTCAATTTAGAAAACTTGCAATCTATAGGTACGAAAAATACTGCCCAAGGTCGCCGGTAATTTTACCGTAATTTTACGAAAGTGACCGTAATTTATCCGTATTTTACGGGCCAGTTCGGTAAAATTACGTAATTTTGCAACCCTAATGGAAATAATATCGAAATTGCGAAAAAAGTCTGCTGCTCCATACAAAACTGCAAACATAACTAGACCGAAATGTCTGGGAAAGCTGTTTTTTTTTCGCAATATTGGTCCCATAGAGAAAGTTGTCTAGGTTGATGGTCTGAACCAACAGGGTTTTTTTACACCCTTGCATGACATCGTGAGTGACGTGACGATAAAAGCATCGTTGCCTATGCCTGGTTTCGGGCCACTTTTTAGGGAACTTAATCCCCAAACGTAGCTAGTAATCTGTGCCCAAACCTCAGCAGCTTGTTTCAGAAACACGGTACAATCACAATTTGAGATACATTAGGTAATTTAGGTACTTTTCATGTTTATGAAATATAGGTTTCTGGTGGTTCGAGCATGCTGCAATATGCTGAATCAAGCACGAATCCAGACTGTTGGATGGAGGATGAGGATAAATCCGACCCATCCCCACCTGGATACGTGCTTATGTTGAATGAAGTATGAACAAATAACAAATAACACAATAACTTCATACACTCAACAAAAACGTTAAGCATGTACACTTAAGAGCAACATTATCGATCTTGTTAACAATCTCATTAGTGTTGTAACTAAACAATAGATAACAAAGATAACACGTAACCCCGGCACTTCAATATTGTTCTCCGTCTTCAGTCTCTTGCCCGACGTTCATCGAGAAACTCGTTATTTTTACCACTTTTACGTAAGTTCCGTCATCATTTTTTTGGATGACTATTTTTAGTTTTCTCAAAGATACAAGAATTTCCATCCATCATATGGCGCATGCATAATCATCATCATTCACTTCACTGCTCGATCTTGTGGGCATGGGGCACTCTCCCAAGACCCACGTGCTACGTATTGATTTCATCCGCATGTACATCTAATTTGTATCGCATAATTATGAAGGTGTGATAATCATTGTTCCAAATCCACACAGACGTTTTGGCACAAACATTAAATTTATATTTTCATAGGAAAATGATGAAGGGGTCCTATTACCTAACCTAGATCTAAATCCCGTCACACCGACCATCATGAATTCATGATTTACCTACCCGCAGAGATTATTCAAATAATATCTTCTACTCACGGACGACTTACTCTACGCTTTATGCTCTATGTTCAGTAATTTTACCGAAATCTTTTGTTATTAATACTTAACTACGACATCAAACTCATCAATCATCATACTCATATAATATACATTAGTGCAATAGAAACAGTCTAGTCTAGTATGGAGGTACCTATAGTGACTATTCATACTTATGTTTTCTCAGAAACAACTCAAAACTAAGTTTTAAAATGCTCAGATACTGTACCTGATTGAGTTATCTGCGGTTTATATATATTTTGAACCAATGAATGAATGAATGATCATCTCTTGAGCTTTTACCAATTTTGTGTTTTAACTTTCCAGTATCCCTAACCGAAGCAATGAAGATCGGGTTCATCGGAGGCGGCAGACTGGCTTTTGCCCTGGCCAATGGATTTATATCCGCTGGTAAGTTTATAATTAATTTATGGCTTAGGTACAGCTTAAGTCTTCAGTAGTTCGTTTAATGATACGGTACGTTTCCGTTCTGTTAGTCTTGTTACTTACAGTAAAGGTAAACAATATAAATCGCTGCTACTTTAAACAGCAGGCAGCCAGTCATATCAGAAATAAGGAATCTACTTACCTAGACATAACATAACATAACACTGCTGAACATAAACAACCCAACCAACCCAACCTTCCCTTAACATATTATTGCTGAGTAGGTACCTACTCAGCAATAATATGTTTTAGCCAATCCTATTCTTTATATGTGCGTTGTTAAAAGTTTTTAAACCCATAGTTTCAAACCGTGAGTAGCTAGCATCTCTCTCCGTAACCTGCTATGTCGAGGTACTTATAATACATATACCGAATTTTAGGCCGTTTGCCTAACTGTCTCTTCTTAATATTGTCTGTGATGGACACTTAACTATCCATGAGAATGGTATCCCAATTATCCTTTGCCTAACTTTCTCTGACTCCTGATGACTCGGAGTCTCGTTAAAGGGTAATCACAATGGGACTACAGGTGGAAAATTCGAGATCTTGACATTATAGACGAAAAAAAAATACAAATATGTTTACTTGCGCAGGATTAGCGAAAGCCGATGAGATCACAGCCAGCTGTCATCCTTCTGACGTGGCCAGTGCTGAAGCATTCAAGGTAAATAACAGTAAAATAACAGACAGTGGTCAACCACAGAACAACATGCTGATCATACAGTCATACATTCGATTTAGAAAGAGGATAATGTTTGATTGACCTAATAATAATGCTATTGAAATTATGTAGTAGGTACCTTGTAAAATATATAAATAGGTACCTATTTAAATAACTTTCCTAAACAACAATGCTCCATTGAGTAAAATGTTGCTGAACCTTGACTTTGATCATCAAGAGCGTTTATAATAAGTAGGTATATCATAAAGATAATGAATTACGTCTTACATGTACATTATCTAAGTTTTAAATATGTGATGGCTATAATAAGAAGAACATTATATTAATAGATGATTTACATAAGATTACGATTACAATGATTACCTACCTTACTTTTGTCATTTGTTTATTATGGGCTTGATTATTTAGAACTATTATTCATACAAACTTAGAAATAACGTTAACTTTCAAACGTGTTTGGGAAACAATGAAGTTTTCGCCAATACAATATAATTGGAATGAAAGTGTTAAAAGAACGAAAGTTTTCAGGAATGTATTTAGGAATATAATGTTAAATAAAAATTACATACTTATTATACAACGTGTTAAACGATTAATGAATAAACGCAAAACCTCATGCACCCCAACAGATTTACAACAAAATAATTCGATTGAAACAATAATTTAATTATTTTGATAGTTAAAATTTAAAGTTATTCGCATTTTAAGTTTTTAGGAAAAATTATTTGTTATCATTTCAGTAATGAATGAAAGTGCTAACGTACTCATGGAGTGCGATTTTTGAATCTCATTCGCTGAGTTCAGCAGTTTAAATGTCAAAATTACTGTGGAGATATGCATCTTTCTACTGCTGAAGTGCGATTTTTGAAAATCATACGAGTGACTTGGCAGTAGAAAATGTCAAAATTACTATAGAGATTATGCATCTTTCTACTGCCAAGTCGCTCGTTTGATTTTCAAAAATCGCACTTCTGATTTAACTTTCAAAAATCATACTTCAGGAGTGCGATTTTTGAAAGTTAAACCAGCAGTAGAAAGATGCGTATCTTCATACATTTTGAACTGTTGAGTTCAAAGAATGAGTTTCAAAAATCGCACTCATGGATACATTTTAATAATCTTGTTTTGGTAGTAAGTAGGGTGAGTGTGCCGTTGACATTGGGTTCAGTAAGTTTGAAATTTTACGAACAAATTATTTAATATTTTGAAAAAAATTACCTATGTTGAAACCATGATAATTCGATTTTGCTCTCGATTCTAGATCTAGACAAAGTATTTTCTAGTTTTGCGTAAAATCATTAACACGTTGTACATATATAATTTGAGTGCTGCAATTTCTTACGTTTTATATTGCTAAAAAACTGTTCAAGTAGAGCTCAATTGAATAATATAATTTTATGGTATTTTCAGGGACTTGGAGCAACAGCGCTCTTCGAGAATAAGTCAGTAGTGGAACGATCTGAGGTAGTCATCGTGTCTGTGAAACCCGAGGTCGTAGTTCCAGCTATGAACGAGATCAAAGGCCTGCAGGCAACCAAGAATAAGCTCTTCATTACTGTTGCTATGGGCGTCTCCACCGGCACCATTGAAAAGGTAATAACTAGGACAGTAATAATTTCTTGAGAAGTATACAATATCTATTAGATTATTTCATAGCTTTCTGACGTCCAATTTTCCACCGCGTAGTGAAATGAAAAAATTAAACGTTCGATGAAAATTAAGAATAATTAAAAATTAAAAATATTATGGATTTTTAAACATGATACAGCCATGTGGTGCTATTTCGAATCAAATTAAAGATAACGCACTTCCCCACTTGACGGTTGACGGTTTGGAAGGGTGCGGGTTCAAGTCCCGCCCGAGACTTAATTTTTCAATCTTTAATTTAATTAAAAATTAGTAGGTAAGTACCTAATTTTCATCTAATATACCTAAAGGCGTTGCCTGAATTACCTACAGCTAGCAGAATTGTGGAAATGGAGTTTTTAATATTTTATTCGGGTATTGCCGAATGTTCGAAGAGATAATGATTTGACCTCTAAGTCTGAACGATAAGGGTTTAAATAAGTCACGTTCACTTCGCTTTATGTACTTATGCTATGCTTACTGTTACAAACAGGATAAAGCAACAAGCAACAAACTGATTGTTAAAAACCACAAGATGATGTTGCGTCTAACTTTGTGACTATGACAAATTATTATGTTAATATAGCATTAACATATTATTATTTTATTGTTTAATTTAACACATTAGGTTAAATTAGGTACACTATATTTTATACGAAGTTATATAATCAGTTGAGTTGCAAAAAATATTGCCGATAACTCTTTGGTAGTGTGTTCTTGTGGTCTTGTAGACTTAAATTCCCACTATGCAGTGTCCTTTATTTTAAAACCTACTTATTATCTATCTTCTCTCAAGGATTATGTGAGCATTTTGAATGCTACATTTATAATTTCTCTGTCGGGGAATATAACCGTGAACATACCTCTATGCCTATGCTTATGCTATCTTCTCTCGTACTTTCCAGATATTACCATCAGAATCTCGAGTTATCCGCGTAATGCCGAACACGCCAGCTCTGGTCAAGGAAGGAGCCGCAGCATTGAGCAGGGGTTCCAGGGCTACAGTAGAAGATGCCCAGTTGGGCGTGAAGCTGTTCAAAGCCGTGGGCACGTGCGAAGAGGTGCCTGAGTACCAGATGGATGCTGTCACTGCGTTGAGCGGCAGTGGACCAGCTTATGTAAGTTTGATAGCTGTTTAAGTTTTAGTACAGATTCCAAGCGTGAAGTTGTTCAAAGCCCTGGACAACAGTGTCAGGATATCAAATGGATGACCTTACTGCGAAAAGCAAGGGCGGACTGATATTAAATGAAAAGTTCGATAGCTGAAATGTGATGGCTAGACTAGAATTGGAAGCCTGTATTTTATTTGTATTGTTATTGATAGTGAAATATCTATAGGCGCGCCTCGGTAGTAAAATAAGCGGTGACGGAAATGTCTCTCACGCCACGTTTGACAGCTACGAAAGGTCGGAATAAAATAAAAACGCTCGAAATCGGGGAGTGCGGTTTTTTTTTATTTCGGCGTTTTTATCATTTTTGACATAGTATCAGCTAGCCTTATGAAACCTATATTTAGATAGAGCAGTAATTACATTAAATGGTGTATAAGTAGGTACACACGGCGACAGATCAACCTACCCATAGTTCGACCTTATGTCCATGAACATAGAGTTCAATTATGGGTAGGTTGATCTGTCGCCGTGTGTACTTCTACAAGAAGAGTGAAAAATGAATATGTGGATTATTTTATATTAGGAGTGAAAAACCAAAGAAAAGATGGATGAAAAAATGGATGGATGGACGGTGTGAAAAATTTTACCTAGCCGAGCCGAGCCGTAAGAAAGGAGTGAGCGCTAATTAATGATGATGTTGAATGGCTGTTGTTGTTCAATTTATCCTTGCGGAAAGGAAAAGGGTATATACATCATAGGTACATAAGCATAGCCGCATGCAGTCAAGAATGATTAATGGCAGTTGGTATCTACTTCTTTTCAGATCTACATGCTAATAGAAGCTCTAGCGGAAGGCGGAGTCCGATGCGGACTACCCCGTGACCTGGCGCTTCGCCTGGCGTCCCAGACGACGCTCGGCGCTGCGGCCATGCTCCGTACCGGAGGCCACCCAGCCGTCATGAAGGACAATGTGACCAGCCCAGCGGGATCGACAGCAGAGGGCACTTATCATTTAGAACAGCATGGTTGGTTTTGGTTTTGTGATTATGCTGCTGGGCTGATATACCTACTAACGGGGTGATTTTTTTAACACTTAAAAATTTTTCTGTGGTGGTCCAGAGTCAACTAAACAATTTTTGCTATGGTATGGGAGCAATCCTGAAATAAAAAATAATCTCCTGTTTCATACAGTTGGCTTGTAGTTTACAAGGTCCAGCGGGGCGATTCCGTCAGTGGGGTTTGATTGTTTGAACTGAAACACCCCTGAAGTAGAAAGCGTTTAAAAAATCACCATCATTTCATAATGCTGTTGTGACAGAGGAAAGCAAGTTGGTAAGTATTCTATCTCAAACGCGAAGTCGAGACGATGAACTCAAACATCATCAGAATCTCTCAGACGATAAACGTCCACTGCTGGGCATAGGCCTCAACCAAGGATCGCCATAACGAGCGGTCCTTCCTGCGCTACCCTCATCGAACGGGATATCTTTGCTATAGAAACTTTTCGGTTTTGCAGGTTTCCGTGCTGCAGTCATCGGTGCAGTGAAAGCAGCTGCTGATAGATGTACAGTAGTCAATAAACAGCTCAATAATTAATTGTTAATCGCTCAGTGCTATTGTTTATGCTGTGAAGTCTAATCGTATCTTAACAGAATAATGTGTTGTGCATAGACTCTGATTTGATGATTGTATAAATACTTATAATATAATAAGAGATGCCGAATAATATAATATACTATTGCAGATTGTTCTAAATTGTTTTATTTTGCCCAATGACAAAAAAAAACAATCTTTTAAAAAATATATTTCGAGATATTAAAACAGTGATTTGCTGCGCCATCTAGTAATAATAGTTAGAATCTTCCTTGTCAGTATCTATTTCAGTGCCATCTATTGAAAACTTACCGCAACTATTTCAATCAACGCCATCTTTTAGCTTTGTTTAGGTACTAAAAGAAAAACCATAGACAACGAACATTTTTTTTGGGTCTTTCATAGTACTTCGTTTCATACACAGTTCGTTTCACAGACAGTTCGTTTTCTTATCTGTCCTGGTGTGACCAGATTTAGCAGGATCCTGCGATTTTAGCAGGACTAGGCCCCTGATTTAGGGCTTAGCAGATTTTGTAGCAGGATAGAAAAATTTGGCCTTTTTAGAAGGATATACAAAAATCATAGCAAAAATTCAGGAAGGTTCTTTTTCAAATGACATCATGCAATGATCTACGGGGAGTTCGGCTAAATTGTGATTTATTGAATTGATTGATTGATTTTTAATTGCATAAAAAATGTGATTCAATTCGTTAGCGCAATTTTAGCATTTTATAAAAATGGTTTAGCAGGATTTAGCAGTTTTCAGCCAACCAGCTAGCAGGATCTTCAATTTAAATCTGGTCACACAGCCCATCCAAACAGTGTGGCCAGGCCTACGGATTTATCCGTAGATCTACGGATTTTTGGCCTGGCCTACGGATCTACGGATTTCAATGACAAATCTACGGATTATTAGAAATCTTCTGAATTCCAGCCTAAAATGTCAATTTGCTGCATAAAATGATACACAGTCGCAAATAAATCAATTCAAGTTCACTTTTTTCATGTATTGGACTGTGTTTCTTATGAAATATTGCTCGTCCCTACTCTTTTCCATCTACTTTCAGTCTATACAGTCTATAAGACAGGATTATTTAACTGTAATGCAACATGTATGACAAAAGCACAGACGGTGACAGTGAAAATAATGAAACAGAAAGCTAAGTTAGAACGGAAAGGAAAGAGTAAATTTTATTGATATTCACGTTGTTTGTCGCAGTTGTTTGCACTTAAATTTATCAAAGTTTCTAATTTTTTCTTCAATTTAGAGTGATTTTTTGAATCATTTCGGTCAGTGGGTCATTTTCGGGGTTCACTCCAAAATAGTCAAATAAAGCATTTAAAAAAAGTCTGTAGATCTACGGATTTTTCGAGAGGTAATCTACGGATTTCTGGGTAAGGTTGTCTGGAAGAAATCGCTTCTTAGCGATAAGACCGCCTTATTTTGTGCCTCTTGTATTTTTTCCCTGTATTTTACTGTTTATGTTTTGGTGTAAAATAAAGTATATTTGATTCAACCAATCAAATATACTTTATTTTACACCAAAACATAAACAGTAAAATACAGGGAAAAAATTGATTGATTTCTACGGATTTTTCAACCAAGAGAGCGAAAAAAAAAAGAAAATGGATTTCTAAAAATTGGATCTGGCAACACTGCATCCAAACGAGTTTTGTCGGAGTTTTTGGCGGTCATTCGATAGCTACGGTTGGAGTCCACATATTTTATCGAATTTTTATTGTTTATAGTGAGTTTTGGTTCGTAAAATTGGTGTTCTTTTGCGTAACAAAGTGTCGTGCAAGTGAACAATATACAGTTCAGTGAAATATGATGGTGTACGCGGGTCGTAAACAGGAAAAGTGTTCGTCATTTTTAGCGCGGCAAAGCGGTCGGTTCACCTCTTTCCTGTGGACTTCTACGTTTCCTGCTACTTTCGATTGTCTCCAAAAACTCCAAAGAAGCGTCGAAACGTCGAACACCAATGTTTCGATGCTTAAAATTCATCTTCATCTATCATCATTCATCATTAAGAATATGAAGAAATTAACTTGGATATGGCTTTAAAGGACATAGTATCCAGAGCCATTAAACACATTATTAAAAAAAAAAACGAGTTTTGTCTTTCGTTTCGCCAACGGCTCTGGTGAATCAAATATTATGCAAATGGAGAGGAAATAAATTGCATTCAAACTGAACGTGGATCCACGACCTTGCGTCGCCACAGCCAATCGTATTGTAATATTGTTGTCACGCCCGGTGCTTCTGTTTACTTGTTATCAATTGTCAGTTTTGTGTCGTTGTTCCACCGCGCAGGTTGCTGTGAAGTTTATTTAGAAATATTATGCTAATTGGATTCAGTACTGGCTTGAAGGTCCCGCGGATTCGGTGCTAGCTGGGCTGACCTTCCATTTGAGTAAAGAAATCGACCCACGCCGACCAATAAACAGACTCCTACGCTAGAATGATGCGATGGTGATCCGCGTTGTCGCCAAACTAAAACAATACAATGGGAATCAAATTGGACAAAACCCCGGCTGCTTCAAGACCCAAGCCACTTCCGAGCTCGTAATTTTTAAGTAAAAGTGAAGTTTTAACATTGTAAATGGTTAGAGTTTTGTAAATTGGTGCATAAAAATAGGTGTTACTATTTTACCTGTTGTATTCTGTCAACTGTATATAAAATCAAGGTTGACGGAGGAAATGCAGTGAATAGTGCTGGATTTGGCTGTGACCTCACTGGTAAGAACATTCTTATTATAATCTTATTTGGATAAATTCTAAGGAAATATTTATCTCTTTATCAACTATGTTTTGCCGCCGATTTCGAGATAATATGTAGTCTGTGTTGTTTATTACATTACAGACTACATCTCCTAAACATTTCGTTTAAATCGTGTCGAGTGTTTAAGAATGTGATGGTGGTCCGAGTGTCATCTTAGGATGGCCAACAAATCATTCAGAAATTGAAGACGGAGTTAAGGTTCAGAGATTTTATGTTAAAGCGGTTTCAGTCCATACAAACATTTGATGCAAAATACGCGTAGACGGAATTAATAAAAGCAATATTTTATATGACGGGTGTAAAAGGAAAAGCAGCTATATTATATAAATATAGCTGCTTTTGCTGTTCTGCTACACAAATATGGAAAAATAGTTTAGAAAATCTAGATGTCGCGTATCAAATAACATTTGCAATTTATAATATAATTACGAAGATATAAAGCTTAAATTTTTTAAAAATTGCAAATGTTATTTGATACGCGACATCTAGATTTTCTAAACTATTTTTTCACATATACAAAGCTACTTATATTAATACCGTCTGCACATATTGTGCGTCAAAGTTTTGTATAAAATTGACCCCTCTGCAACCGCCTTAAGTTCAAACTCCCTACATTTTCGAACTGTCCATATCCGTACATTTTCGACTCTACGTAGATTATCACACTCAAAAGAAGTCTAAATCTCAACCTAAGTTTTGGGGCATAAAATGTAGATGACTGACACTGCTTTTACATGACCAAATACCTAGTTGTAAAAATCGTACAATAATATTAATTATAGTATCCCTTACTTTTTTAAATATTTCTATTTATTTTTAAATTAATAAATGTCTAGTATCTGAAAAGGTTGCTTTATCAAAAACACAGCTAAGAAGGATTGCGGGGCCTCATGGCAGTCTCAAACGTGAACCACACGAAAGACAACTGCTCTCGCAGCAAAACCTGCCTAGTCTACTTTAATGATGACTAGCGATTGTAATCCCGCTGAGGGATCCCCCTTTTATATGAATTAATATTTTATGCCTTTGTGAAAGTGAGTTATCTACCACCTAACTACTATACTAGCTACATGCTAGCCATGCTGGTCTACCCTTAAGGAGAGTAGACCAGCACGGCTAGCATGCCACTCATGACAAAGTATTTATTAGCATTTAAATAAGACAAACGTCATGAGCATGTGTAAAATAATAAGGATGGAGGCATATATATCGAATTTATCTTTTTCTCGTGGGTGGCATGCGAGGCCTACTGTGCACTGCAGTGGGATATAATGCATAGGACACCTAATAAAGATGTTTATGATGTGAAAGTGAACAACTCCATCAATGTTATTATAATTGAAATGCCCATGCAGCTTTTTATTCCAAACATGAAATATTTTAAGCATAATTATGGTCAGTTCCTGTAATTGTTTCTCTAAATTGTTGCCAAATCAAATCAATTAATCAAAAAATCAAAACGTTTTATTCAAAATAATATTGCATAGATAGCTTTCTGACATCATTTTTGACTCTACCACTGCATCGGAAGGTGTTCCGTTGTAGAGAAGATGCAGCCAGAAACTCTACAAAGTGACAAAAAAAAATTTTTTCCATTCTTTAGGGTAGGTAAGCTAGTAGAAGAGAGAAGTGAAGTGAGAATTAGGACCACTGTTTTCTTACAAGATTTCCATGTAAAGATGTTGTAAATATTTTTCTAGTGAAGAATTTTCCCATACATAGCCCCTTTTGTCATTCCTTCCATTCTATTGCCATTGATGATTTTGTAGTTAGGAATTTATGTAAACTTAATTCATAATTTACAGCTATAGGTAGGTAGTCATTTTATTATAAGCTTTTTATAGGAAATACAACATTTTAGATCCTATTTCAAGGTAGATGTTAAATTTTGGTTGTCATAAGCAAAATCTAAATTAAGATAAATGAAACGTATTTAAAATAAATAAACGTATATAAATAATATTATGAACTAAAGTACAAATAAGGTCTTATAGCTAATAAAAAACCCAGAAAAGAAAGGTAAATAAAAACTCTAGTATAAATAAAACACCTCATGGCATTTCATTTCCCCTCATTCAATTTGATAGATTGAATATCTCTGACTACCACCTTGGGTAATGTAACCGTGAGCATATACATTCATTTCCAATACAGGTGGTTGAGTTTCTTAAAAATTTTTGTCTGTATTAACTTTCCATTTTGTTTCAGATACTACATATTAAAACTTAAACTATATGCATTAAGAATGCATAAGACGGAACCTGCAAACAATCAAGCAGCACTATATTGAGACGGAGTCAAAGAAATCATTCAAAATAAAGAAATCAGCAGCATTTTTGTGTTACAAAGTGAGGATGGATGAGAATGATGTCATTATATCATCCACCGAGATAATAAAAGGTATGTACCTTGAATAGTGATGTAAGCAACTAAGCATTAGGCTGCCTGTCCATTGAAGCTGTGCGAGCTGTGTAGCTGTGTTTTTTTAACCAATCAGGAGCTCGGGGAGAGAAGCGGCCGATCTCGCCCGAGCTCCTGATTGGTTAAAAAAACACAGCTACACAGCTCGCACAGCTTCAATGGACAGGCACCTTTAGTCAAGACTTATTTTTCCTGAAACTGTTTTGAATGTCTTTATAAATTGAATTTAGCTTTTCTCTTTCCTCCGACGGTTTTTTTAGTCTGAATTCGGAGACCTCCTGCATCTCTCTTCTCTCAAAAATTAGGTTCTTCATTAAAATGAGAAAAACTAAAGGGTATCGTGTAGGATCCTTTACTTAATTCCAAATAGCAACGTTTTAAGGCAATTTTGCATTACAGAAACAGAGGTCTGAAACACTTCCTCTCACTTATTCTTAGAACAGCTTTTGTACCATCTTAGATATGTCGGATAGTATATCTTTCTTATATAGTACATTACTGCAGCGGCCAGCAACAGAGGCATTGATGGACGAACGTGTAAATGTGGGCCGAGGCGAAGCCGAGGCACACATACGTAAGTCCATCAATGCCTAGTTGTGGCCAAGGCTTGTATAGTTAGTACTTTTCTCAAATAATGCGCGGAAATTAAAACAGTAAATTTTCTCAAATAATTCGCGGAAATTAAAACTCTTTTCAAAATCAATGACGAAAATTTGACGAACATCGAACAACAATTAGTTTTTTTTTCAATAAACAGCTTTCTATTTGTAAGCCAGTTCGAAATTTAAATAAAACCTTTGATAAGTTACCTCCTTGGTTTCCATGTTTCGGAGAAAAAGATCGTTCCATTTTTAAATTACACGACAGATATGAGTTTAGTATGTAATTTATTCGGTCGCTAAACACGACAGATATGGATTTTCATACAACATTGCCGGCCACTGCGCGCATGTATTTGGCCAGTACTGCAATTTCGATTTATCTCGAAGAAGGTTGTCAAAATAATGCTCACATTTCCAAGCATGTTTGAGAAAAAGTATGGTACATTTGGTAATCAGAATTGTCCAGAAAGCTAAATACGAATCGGAAAATCTTGTCGTCCTTATTTGGAATGAAGTATACATACACTGAAAAAACTTCTGAAGCTTGTGTAAAGTCTACTATATCGGCACTAGGCACTAGGCGGGGTACCTATACTAGCACCCACACACCCTCACAATGAGTAGTTAGTTTGCAAATTAATTACATCTACATCCTAATCCTATGTGCCTTTTAGCCTTTTGCCTACAAAAACTGTTTAGAAGAAATCTTATACTCATACCTTAAGAGGGATATCACAGTCCAGTGGCGCCCTCATCACATTAAAAAAGATTTCTCAATAAAGAAAGCCTAAATTAAAAAAGTGCTCAACATCAAAACTACAAAAGCCTTCAAGCTATTTTCATAGAATACTTTTATAGGTTTTTTAAAGGTCTAACCATACAAATTTTGAAAAGAGAAAAAAAAAACGGCCGCTTTTGTTTTTATTCGAAATTGTCTAAAAGTGGAATGTTTAGAACCTATAAAAGTATTGCATAACAATGGATTGAAGGCTTTTGTAGTTTTGAAGTTGAGCACTTTTTTAATTTAGGCTTTCTTTATTGAGAAATCTTTTTTAATGTGATGAGGGCGCCACTGGGCTGTGATAGCCCTCTTAATCGCTCCATATAACACCCAAGGGAAGAAGTGGGATGGTATAATTTTAGTGGGGAATCACTTAACATAGCAGATCGCACCATATAACACCCAAGGGAAGAAGTGGGATGGTATAATTTAAGTGGGGAAACACTTAACATAGCAGTTAAGTCTGCTTAAGCTAAATCTGCTGTTTCATAGAAAATACATACATACCTACATAAACTCACGCCTTTTTCCCAGAGGGCTAGGTAGAGACCCTTGTCCACTTTGGCGGTCCTGACATACTTTTCATGCAACCTTTAGATTCATTTTCTAATTTGGTCTAGGTACAAAAGTTGTTCAGTTTTATCATCGGAACCATATTAATAAATTTTACCTGGGGTCGAAAAATAGCCATGTAATAATATTATCTATCTATCTATCTAAATTATTATAAAACTGTAACAGAAATGTGTCTGTACATTGAAGATATTTACAAAAAAAAAAAAATTACGACATGGTTTTTACCTGTCCCTGATTCCAAATCATTTTTTTTTTGGATTATCTGTCTGTCTGTTTGTTTGTTTGGGTGTTTGTTTGTTCGAGCATCACGCAAAAACTACTCAACCGATTTTGATGAAACTTTTTTGTTTGATAGCTTATGATCTGACTTAAAATCTGGTATATAATTTGTGCGGACGAAGTCGCGGGTTAACGCTAGTTGTTATATACAAATGTGTCTCGCCAAACCCCACAGAGAATGATTGTGGTACGTTGCAGAGAGACATGAACCTTGTGAAGGACAGAGTTCGAATCCGCGCGCTGTCATGACATGCCAATTAGTTCTTCTAACTTATGTTTGTAATATGGATTTCTCTCAAAAGGAAACCTTTTTGAAGAAACATGCATTCGATCAAGAAGAAATTCTCACCATGAAGGTAGGCCTGTGCCTCTGTAGGCACAGAATTTCTTGACTCGATTCGAATCGAAAATTTGAATGTAAACAAAACGGTTTCCTGACTCAGTAATCAGGACGATAGAAGCTGTTGATGATTAAACAGAAATATAGTTTTGTTTACATTTACAAAGTATCGCGTTATAAATAGTCTAGACTGCGTAGTTGGACATCATAGCTAGGTAACATCGTACGCAAAGCTGGCTGACTACTCGTACGCGACCTTCATACGTTACCCATGATTGATCTACTGTGAAATTACTGCATTTGCATTCCGTTTGTTTTAGTTCGCTTAATTATGTGCGGGACGTCATTCTGCTTTAATAGATGTTAATTTTATTGTTTTTGAGTGTAGGACCTTACTTAAACAACCTATCTCTAAATTGGTTTAAAAACTAAACACTGTTTATGATTAAACTTAAATCTAATAATAATAAGGCTTCGACCTACGTTATACTAACGAAGTTTACTGCTGAATTTAGCTCAGGCTTAGAAGCACAGTCACTAAATAAAAAATTAAAAACGAAAATTGAAGTAAACCAGCTTTTGCCCTAGATTTTGTCCCCATCTATGTCGGAAAATTTCAAACCCCGTAACCAGGGCCGGATTTAGAAGTGTGGAGGCCTCGGGGCAACAAAGGAGTGGAGGCCCCCTGGCCCCAAATTATTTTCCTAATAATATGGGCAATTTTTTTCAATCGAGTTTTCCAATAAATAATTTATTGTGAAACCAAGTACAGATTCTTTTATTATTGAACAAACATAAATATAATCTGAAACAAGAATTATCCGAAATTGAATTTTTTCGCGTAATCGAACGAATGCTCTAGTGTTCTACCTAATGATGATTTTGGTAATGAAACGATTATTGTGAAAAAAACCATTATTTTTATTTGTTGATCAAATATGTTTGGTAATTTATTGAATCAGGCGTTACTTTTCGGAAATTCATTATAAGATAATGTAAATTAATAACATAATTATATACAATTGAAACAACAAAAGTAAAGAGACGAGACACGGAATCGCATACCCAACCTCCAAGGCTGCGGGCGAGTACCACCCCACTCAGCCATTGAGCCGTTGGGATACTCCCTCAAGATGGGAAGTAAATTGCAAGTGCTTATCAGGGCCATTTGAGATTTTGATATTTTACTGATTGCCTGATTGGAGTGAAAACTTATAGATCGATGATTTCTGTTCATATTTAATATAATCATGTTTTTGTACAAACATGATTATATTAAATATGATATGAGTACTGTAGGTAAAGGTGAAACGCGAAAAAAAGTATCAAAGGAAAAGTTGTTTAAGTACTAGTCTGAATTTGATATTTTTTTCGGAAGTCTATTGTGGGGGCCCCTCTTTTGTTGAGGCCCGGGGCGGCTGCCCCGGTTGCCCTCCCCTGGATCCGGCCCTGCCCGTAACACTTTTTATAAGGTGCTTGTTTTGGAAAATAAAAACCTTTTGCACCCTACAATCTTTGTCGAATATATTCCAATGGTGGTGAATCTGGACCCAGTCTTTTTTACGAAAACTACAAGCCTTACTGGTGGCCGGGTCATAATTCTGTTAAACAGAAAAATTTAAAGGAATTTTCTAAAATAAATTTCACATTGTGAAATTCTTATCTCCAGTGGTTTAGGCTGTTGTCATTCAGTCACGGAACTGTTTTATATTTAATGTAAATAAACATACCTAAGTATATCAAACATAACTAGATGCACAATCTCATATAAAATCTGCAAATGTTTGTCCAAATAGACATGTTTACTCACAGCGAAATGGAGCACTACCACGACAAAAGTGCTTTCAGATAAGTATTCATATGAGGTCACTTTCGAATCTGCCATTTTAGGAGCGCTGATTATGTATACCTATAAAGAGGACTAGACACTCTTGCTCTAAATTGTGAGTATGTAATGTAGTTGCATTTTTAGAAACGAAAAGTTCGTATAAACCAGTTTCGTCAAAGCACTGAAATAAATCTAAAATATTTGTTTACGTCTTAAAAAGGCGTTGGTAAACGCGGCTATGCAACACACGAGTTTAGTCACTTCGCTTTCCATTTAAAATACATAAATGGTGGCTAGTGGAAAAAAATATTTCCACTCATTAGTTAAAAACTTAGAGGCACTTCGTAAAATTATTAATGTGATTCGATATAACTACTGCATAATCAATCATTGAAAAGTCGTGTTTTATTTATTTTTTAATTGTAAAGTTAGATTATCACATTATTACAACTATTCACACAAAACACAAATCCATCTTACTATTTTATTATTCTTCATAAACTTTTTATCAGGTGTAAACTGGCATTGTAGAGTTTGTAATCAGGAGTGCGATTTTTGAATCTCATTCGCTGAGTTCAGCAGTTGAAAACGTCAAAATTACTGTGGAGGTATGCATATTTCTACTGCTGATTTGACTTTCAAAAATCGCAGTCCTGAAGTATGATTTTTGAAAGTCAAGATATCTCCATACTAATTTTGACATTTTGTACTGCTGAACTCTGCGAATGAGATTCAAAAATCGCACTCCTGTTCGCTCACTTAGACTATTCCAAACCATACACGACCAGTACGCAAAATTTTTGTATATTTCGAAATCGCAGATGGGCATAACAGGATTAAAAAATATACTTGAGCAGTTTCCTATGGAAGCGTACTGGCCTTGTATAGGAACAGAAATACGCTACGTCTCCAACCGGCAGAAAATCTCTCGCTCCTTAGTACGGACTCGAATTGTTTTCGTGTATTTTCGCGAATGCGATAAAGAATTCACAATATCGGAACTACAATCCTTCCGGTTTTTATTAACTTATGACCTTGAATGAACGAACAGACTTCATTACATCCTCTGAAGTCGTAACATGAAGATTTATGATCGTGCCTCATCGTACGCGGACGGACATTTATGGCTTATTTTTATTAAGACCTACGTTTGTGTGGCTTCCAATATTATACGTATTGGACACGTTGGCGACTTACTCTGAGTTTTACTCGTACGTACATCCATACCGGTGGTTCCCAATTAGTTTGTCCTGCGATGCGAACCACTTCAAGAAAGAGCTCAAACTCGCTACCCCCTTATAACCATTGTTCTATCTAAACTATTATAAAACTGTAAGATAAGTGTGTCTGTACATTGAAGATATTTTCAAAAAAAGATTACGATATGGTTTTTAGGTGTCCCTGATTCCAAATCACGAATTTTTGGATTTCTTTGTCTGTTTGTTTGTGTGTTTGTTTGTTTGATCGAGCATCACCCGAAAAATACTGAACCGATTTTGATGAAACTTTTTTTTGTTTGATAGCTTATGATCTAACTTAAAATCTGGTATATAATTGATGCGGACAAAGTCGCGGGTAAATGCTCGTACTATTATAAAACTACATAAAAGATACCAGAACAAATACCTGAGAGTGTATCGGGAATCGGGACCTCTTCGAACCCTCGAATTTTGTTTTTATACATGACGCCTCGATAAACGTTTTATCGCGCCTGCTGGCTCTTTCGTTCGCGCGCAAAAAGAAAGAGAGGTAGGGTGCGATAGATATTATCGCGCGGTCATGCCGCGGGGGCAGGAGTTGATATGCAAAAATCCGCTTTTGAAGTGGACTGTACGTAATTCTTAATACCTACTTATATTGTTTAAGAATGGTGTCAGGCCATCAAAACAGTTTAACGTGGATATAACATTTTAATTGCTGTCATTCCTTCCGCCCCAGTCGTACTAAACGGGCTTTTACAGTTTCAGGCGACAGGTTAGAAATTCGCTTGTCCTTTATTTTTCACAGAGATTTCTTTACCTGAGAGCTGAGTTTTCTTTACCCATAGGATAATATTAGGTAAATCTATCAGAGAATCGGGAATTCTAGATTTACGATTGCAAAGAAATAAAAATAATTTACCGAGGTATTCCACATAAGGACCGATATTGGATGTGAGAGCCCGGGCGGCAGGTTAGAGGGGCGCCAAAATCACGAGTTTGAGAAATAATTTAAAGCGACACGAATTGAAAATACTGCAAAAAAAAATCGGCTCCTGGCTTTTTATTGTATTAAGCTTCCTAGTCATGTGATGAGTTGTATCAATGCTTCCCATTGCAGAATTCTATCCATATTTTAGATCATAATTGTTGCGACGAGCTAATCATATTGCAGTAAAACCTCGAGTTCGCTTCGGTCCCTCTAAGTTAAAGGTATGTGAACCTGCCATCTCTGTGAAAAAAATATTACTACTCCCTTGGAGGGAGGGGAGGGGAGGGGCGCCAAAATCAAGTTTTTGCCCCTGCTCGGAAAAATCCTAGATCCGGTGCTGAGAGCTAGTATGGGAAAGAACATAAAATTCCATGAAGAGCACCTTGATTGATTTATTTTAGCACTTTATTGGGCACACGGAAATATAAATGAAAACAGCATCATAGACAAAGGGCGAGCTTATCTCTAAAGGGATTTCTTCCAGCAAACCCGTATGATGCTGTTCATGGAATTTTATGTTCTTTCCCATACTAGCTCTTTGACTAACTCTTTGCCAAAAAAGTCAATGAATTCGGTTCAGTGATTGATTACGCCCCGTCCATGATTGATAACTTCGGATTGATAAGATCTCAAGTTGTTTGTTACATTAATTTTGCACAATCTAAGCAATTTAGTTTTAATCTAATTACGTAAGTTACAAAAGAACAGCTTTGCAATGCAATTAGTGCTGCTGCCCGCAGAGTGGAGTGGCGTGCCTGATTTAAAAGGCTTTTCTTCAGGGGCGGGAACTTTAATCGAATATTACTTTTAATTTGTTCTAAATAGATTAACTACTGGTTAAGGATTTAGTTAAGTACATTTTCGTTAAAAATACTGGATATACGTTGTTCGCAAATAAATGCACAACGTGAAAACATATTTGTGTGCACAATTCATATTACACGTGGTTTTCACTTCTGTAGATATTATTTTTGGATTTTACGTTCTTTTATTGATATGCTTTACTGACATTTTGTCTTTGATTTAGGTCCCATATAGAGTTTGATGGTCTGAGTTGATTATCCCCATTAAAAACCGTCACTATACAGGGTGAAATTGATATCATTAGCATCCTTTTAAACTAAGAGTACCCATCAAACTGAACAACTTTCACTATGGGAGCAAACCGATCGGAGCAACTAAAAAATCTGCTGTCCCATACTGAACTGTTATGCCTACTCGACTCAAATGTATGCAACAGCAGATTTTTTTTTTGCTCCTATCGGTTTGCTCCCATAGTGAAAGTTGTTCAGTTTGATGGGTAGACTCTTAGTTTAAAAGGATGCCAATGATATCAATTTCACCCTGTAGATTAAGTTGTACGTTGTATTTTTAGAAGTTCTTAAGAGTACCCATTACTATCCATTTCCAACCTTTTTGATGTAGGTTCACACTCTATCTATCTTATCCAGTTCACTCGTTCAACCTTTCTAATGTCTACCTTTTACCGCATTTACGGTCTGTCTGCCTTTAGTCTGCCATTTCTCTCTCCACAATCTAATCCACATTCAAATTAAATTCAGTTCTGATTCTGTCTAATCAAACATGAATGGCTATTATTTTCAGCTAATCGGCGCACTTTTCATTCAATCCGTCATAGGACTGCCGGCACATAATACCTAAAAATGTATCACCACCCTTCTATTTTTATTATGGACTATGGAACACTAGAAACTAACTGCAGGCATTGATTTATTCGTTTTTATCATTTTTATACAACGTGTTAATGAATTAACGCAAAACTAGAAAGTAGTTTGTTTAGAATCGAGAGCAGAATCGAATTATCATGGTTTCAACATAGGTAATTTTTTTTTAATTTTAATTAATTTGAAGTGCTGGGAGAGGCCGTCCGAGGAAAACATACCACGATCAAATCAATGATCTTTTCCGAAAAGGACAAGTGCGTAGCACCCTCAATCGACGGAAGTGCATGAAAAGATGTATGAATGTCAATGAGGCTAGAGAAGTGTGTCAGAGTCGTAGCGTGTGGCGATCTGTGGTCTCTGCCTACCCCCTTGGGACAATGGCGTGAGCTTATGTATGTATGTATGTATGTTAATTAATTTTTTCGTAAAATTTAAAATTTACTAAACCCGATGTCAACCCACCCCATGGGCACTCTCACCCTACTTACTACCAAAACAAGATTATTAAAATGTATCCATAAGTACGTTAGCGCTTTCATTCATTGCTGAAATGATAACAAATCATTTTTGCCTCTGAACTTAAAATGCGAATAACTTTAAATTTTAACAATTAAAATAATGAAATTATTGTTTCAATCAAATTATTTTGTTATAATAATTTTTAACAAAAAAATAAATCCGACTTCAAAACTCAAAAAGTATAAAATAATATTGCAACCGATGAATTTTACGTTAGCTATCAATTTGTTTTATCGAAGTCCCTGTCAAGCCTGTACGATTCGAGACTGAGCATGCAGTATTTTTTTTTGGTGCTAGGCTTGACACCGACTCCAATAAAAAAAATTGATAGCTAACGTAAAATTCATCGGTTGCAATATTATTTTATACTTTTTGAGTTTTGAAGTCGGATTTATTTTTTTGTTAAAAATTATTATTTCATAATTTTTTTGTGGTGAAATACATTACCTAGTTGAATTCTGAATATCAGCACACACAAAGGGTACATCGATATGAAGCAAACTTTTCAATCGCGGATGATTTGCTGTCAACTTTTGAGGAGTTCTATTGTGTAGCTCCGAAGTGCGTCATCAGATCTTTACCGAATTGAAATTGGGCGTATACCCTTTCTAATAAAAAATTATCAAAATCGGACTACTCTGTAGAAAGTTATGCGTGTTCATACATAAAACAAAAAAAAACAAAAAATATACGCGTTGAATAGATAACCTCCTCCGTTTTTTGATTTTTCGTCGGTTAATAAATCAGTTGGGGTGTATGTGGTTTTGCGTTAATTTATTAACACGTTGTATAAAAAAAAAAACATTGTGCGTGCAACACCTCCTATTAAACAACATTGACAGCCATTTTGGGGTTGCTGTTTTTTTATAATTTATTAATAATAAATGATTAAATAACTCGTTAAATAAAAATAAATGATACTATCTGAGTCGTTTTTATAAAACCCCATAATTTATTACACATATGACTTCAGTCGAAACTTCTATACACTTAACGTATTTTTTCAAGGGGGAGCGGCGGTTGTCCTTTCCGATTTTTATTTGAACTTAGCTTCTCCATGTATGAGTCGGTCATTCCATAAGACGAAAAAGTCAGTCAGTTTCCTCCCCAAGGCCATTTTTTTAACACGATAGCCCATTATTACATCATTTGAATAAAGGACAATGTCTTCCGCCATTTATCCACATTGAAGTGATCACAAAATAAGAAATTAAGATGACTCTTATGTCCCACCTACACGGTAATAAAATTCTTTTGTACTCCAGTTCTATAGCCGATATCTATCCGCAAGTGGAAATACCGCTACTGAATGATTGTTTAGAAAAATATGTTAGTTGTGGTTTGGCATGTTTAAAACATATTATAGTGCAACTTCGGTATTTGAAACGATCACCAACGTTAAGCAACGTCAACGTCAGGCCGGTCAGTCTTTGGATGGGTGACCGTTTAGTTCTCGAGTCTCCGTACTTCGGAAGGTACGTTAAGCAGTTGGTCCCGGACAGTTCCGTCAGAGGGTGATGCAACTATTCGTTAAACCAGGTCACATTAGTCTGTTAATTAAAACTAATTAAGGCGGCTTGAAAATTCTCTGACATTGATTGACCACTAACTTGCCTCCACCAATTCACACTTAGCCCGCGAGGTGGATTATGGCCCACTCCCATCTAACACTTATCCGTGAGAGGAGGCCTTTGCCCTGCAGTGGGATCCTACAGACTATAACTTACTTACTCGGTAGGATTATTATCAAGGAATCACTACATGTGTAATCTCCCCCGCCGCGTTTTTCTATCAGTAAAGGCTTATCGGAAAACTTCTGTAGGAATTTTGATACGATTTTCACTTTATAAAATACACCTTCCGATCCTTTCTAGATAAGATAGGATCGTATATCTAGATATAAACTTGAAAAGTATTTGCTAGTTTCAGAATGGTGAAAATAATAAAATTTAGATTCCGTATCAACGGTATTCACGTTCATTTGTAAACATTTCTAACAAAGGTTAAAGAGCGCAGAATCGTCTAATCCTAATAAATTCTATCGTGTCGCAGTCATAACTCACTAATTTATGTACCGTAGTAGCTTCATTTAAAATTCAAGCCTTTATTTAAAGCTGTAAAGTGGTTTAAAAAGCGTTTCGTAGCAGAAATAGCCCGTAATTTCCTTCCACCTGTATTCGCACGCGATGTATCCTTCGTTTCATGACTTGCTAACTGAGCCGTTTTAGTACTTATCACGAAGGCATAAGGTTTCAGTTAGGTGACCTGTAAGGTTTGAAACTAAAGGCGCGGAGTGTCCGAAACGGCCTTGGTTGTTACGTAAGCGTATGCAAACTTAGGGCGTGGTCGAAGGACACGCGGTCGCGATTCGGACATTAACTTGTTTGAATAGTGAGGATGATTTTATGGGTTTTGGTGACAATGTATTGCATGGTGTATTCTGTGTGGAACGACCTTGAATTAATACGTAAAAAAATACGGTACGATCACGTAAAAATACGTTTTTCGATACCGACATTATGGCTACCCAGTAGTTTAATCTACACTATTATAAAACTGTAACAGAATTGTGTCTGTACATTGAAGATATTTACAAAAAAAAAAGTTACGATATGGTTTTTAGGTGTCCCTGATTCCAAATCACCAATTTTTGGATTTTTTGTCTGTCTGTTTGTTTGTTTGTTTGTTTGTTTGGGTGTTTGTTTGTTCGAGTATCACGCAAAAACTACTGAACCGATTTTGATGAAACTTTTTTTGTTTGATAGCTTATCATCTGACTTAAAATCTGGTATATAATTTATGCGGACGAAGTCGCGGGTAAAAGCTCGTAGATTTATATTCTATAGTGTTAACCCGCGACGGACGCACAAATTATATACCAGATTTTAAGTCAGATCATAAGCTATTAACAAAAAAAGTTTCATCAAAATCGGTTCAGTAATTTTTGCGTGATGGTCGTTCAAACAAACAAACAGACCGACAAAAAATCCAAAAATTGGTGATTTGGAATCAGGGACACCTAAAAACCATATCGTAACTTTTTTTTTGTTAATATCTTCAATGTACAGACACACTTCTGTTACAGTTTTATAATAGTTTAGATTTAATTACCGATATTCTATTCTGTTTTGGAGAAAGAGGTCAAACGTCGAATCCAACCGGACTAGGCAGCGTTCGGGAAGCTGCGTAGTATCTTCTTGTCCAAAATACCGCTGTCTCAAGTCAGTGAACTTCTTTGACCAGTGTATACTGCCAGTGATGACAAACGGAACTGAGAAGTCACCCAACCAAAGGGCAATGGAGAGGGCTATGCTCGGAGTTACCCTGTGAGATCGAATCTGAAATTAAGAGATTCGCAGGAGAACCAGAGTAGCCGACATAGCCTAAAGAATTGCTAAATTAAAGTGGCAATAAGCGGGGCATATATCTCACAAAACCGAAGAGGATGGATGAAGCCAACGAATTCTCAAGAGGCGCCCGCGTATCAGAAAGCGCAGCGTGGGTAGGCAAGGTGATCCGACGACCTGGTGAATATAACGGGCACCCGTTGGATGAGGGCAGCGCAGAACCAGTCGTTGTGGCGATCCTTGGGGGAGGCCTGTGGACGTCTATCGGCTGAGATGATGAACAGATTGCTTTCAAAATCCATATCAGAGGGGCGATAGGGGTCGCAAAACACGGATAAATAGTCGATGACGATATAGCCATTGGATAATTATTATGATGCTACTGAGTATAATTGATATTTAGGAGACCACCATTAGGTTCATAAAGACCACTTCTCGCAAAAAAACACTTTCCGAATGGACCACTTCGCGAAAGGACCATCTCTCAGAAGGACCACTTCCCAAAAAGACCACTTCCTAAAAATCCGAGAGAGAGTGTGAAAGTGAGACAGTACACAACGTGTTAATGAATTAGCGCAAAACCTCATACACCCCAAGAGATTTATAACAAAATAATTAGATTGAAACTATAATTTAATTATTTTGATAGTTAAAATTTAAAGTTATTCCCATTTTAAGTTTTGAGGCAAAAATGGTTTGTTATCATTTCAGCACTGAAAGCGCTAACGTACTCATGGATACATTTTTATAATCTTGTTTTGGTAGTAATTAGGGTGAGTGTGCCCGTGCGGTGGGTTGACATCGGGTTCAGAAAACTTAAAATTTTGCAAAAAAATTATTTAATATTTTGAAAAAAAATTACCTATGTTGAAACCATGATAATTCGACTCTGCTCTCGATTCTAAACAAACTAATTTCTAGTTTTGCGTTAATTCATTACCACGTTGTAGAGAGAGAGAGTGTATGTGTGTGTGTGTGTGTGAGCAAGAGAAAGAGAAATTATAAATGTAGGGTTACGATACGACACATTGCAGCCTCATCTTTTAACTTGCACCGCACATGCACCGTAAGTCCGGGGCACGAAAGCGCATTAACTACTGGATGCAATAATTATACCCCCGAAGCAAACACTTGTAACGATCCACGAGACCACGAGGCCCCCAAGTTCAGGGTTTCAGCTATCAAGCTCGGAACTTAAATATGCAGTTCGTCTAGTTTAGTGCTAGATCGATTTGGAATTACCTAGTTCCTGCACAAACCATTACTTTTAGCCTAGAGTAGAATTAGCCCAAGGTAACCGATCTCGATGAAACTTTTTTGTTTGGAAGCTTTATGATTTGACTTAAAATCTGGTATATAATTTGTGCGGATGAAGTCGCGGGTAAACTTGAGTATAAATATATAAAATATTATGCATATAGAAGAAAACTGCAGTTAGGGGAGAATTCTGACGATCGTTTCCCTGCAAAGAGCGTCGCGTAAATAAGATCAATCAATTAATCAAATATTCTTTATTTTACACCAAAACATGAGCAGTAATATACAGAGAAAAAATACAAGACCCACTAAATAAGGTGGTCTTATCACTTAAAAGCGATAAGATCATGATAATTATGAAATAAGTCTGAAATTGTTCACATGTTTTAACAAAGATATTTTTGCATATAAGTACAGAAAATTTTGTACATTTTTGAAACTTTAACTTCATTACAACCTTAAAGGTGGTTGGTAGCTGAAGCAAAGTTTCTAAACACTCCGAAAAGGGATACGGTTGCGAGTTTACTTTCTCCGGGGTGTCAAGGAAAAGTTAAAACTATGGAAAATCTTCTACTTTTAATCAAAATTAGATTTGTAACCACAGTGTGATTTTTGAATCAAACATTGTTCGATATGGTATACGGGAGTAAACTTTTGAATATCACTGCAGATTTGTTTTCATTGGAATATAATATATGCTGTCGTCGGTCATAGACCTATAGAAGTTCATATTCTATGTGTCGTACGTATTGTAAACTGAATAAAATATGAAAACAGATTTGAATCCATAAAACATTGGAATACCAACGCGTGCAGCGATCTTGAATAAAATATACTAAATCTGTAATTTGAAAGCACTTTCGACTCGTACCTACGCAATATTGTCTGCAAGATAATGCAAAATTTATGGCCTTTCTAACTCAAGGGCCGTCTAGACTCTAATATCGTCTCATAAATACAAAATATGAAAGTTATATCGGAGTACTTAATGCTGACTTTATCTGTAATGTAATTACGGTTTGTAAGTTTGTCTAATCGGAGTTATCTAGAATATAATCTGTGCTTGACGCTTTTGTCATAAAGCTAGATAGTGTTTAATATCGATTAGCTGACCAGCACCACAGATTAATAATACCAGTACCAGAATACCTGATTCGGGGTTTAGCGAATGTAACATTGTTTCATCCTAATTTTACCCCAGTGTTGCTTACTCTAGATTTCCTTCGTTGCCATCAGATTCTGGTACAACTATAATTAAAGCGTGGGAAGTTATCGTTTTTTATGGGAGTGATGTATCGGACCGGATAGTACGCACCTTTAATTTGACATACATACATACATATTCTCACGCCTGTCTCCCACTGGGGTACACAACAGAACGCCACCTGCTACGATCCTGGCAAACCTCTTTAGCTTCATCCACATTCATCAGTCCATGCATGCTCGTCGGTTGGTAGATCTAACCTGGCCCTATTTAAGCACTTCGCCAATTTGGTCCGTATATGTACGTCTAGGCCGTCCCCTTCCAACATTTCCACTTACGCTTGCCTTATAGACTGCCCTCGTCAATCTGCTCTCCTCGCTCGTCAGTCAACATACCTTTCTCCATCATTGTCACTGCATCCTTTCAGAACACAACGTTCTCTAATTAAACTATTTTTCAATTTGTCCATCACAGTTACACCACACACACTTCTTAATGAGCGCATTTCCACTGCGTTAATTTCCTTTAATTTTATTACAAAAACATAATACACAAGTAATTCCCCGGGGCAAAGTAACTTAGACATAAATGTATGTTTATGGGTATAACAATCTCGGTTCCAATATGATCACGCTATCATGTCAGAGGTAGAGATTGGGATTGAAGGAAAAAATCGTTTAAGAGAGTTTCGTAGAAATAATAATAGTACTTTACCTCGTGTATTGCTGGTTAACATGCAATTTTTAGGACTTTTATTTTAAACTTGCGTTCTTGAATAAAATAGGAGTTTTTGACATAAGTAGTGTACCAAATGTTATTGGCTAGTAACATGTTATAGCCATATTGTTGTTTCAATTCAAAGTAAAGATTGAAAAATTCAAAATCAGACCGGGCCATCCCAGAGTTTGACGATTTTTTGAACGTCGACAACGACGCTTTGATAGATGGACGGACGGACTGACAGACACAGTGACTCCATAAGGTCTGCCACACACAGACGGAATTGCAATCCGGGATTCCGAATCAGGATTGTGATTTTGTATAGGATTTGACAGCTTAGCAATTCCGAACGGAATTGTGGAGGGGGAAAATCCATACAAAATCTTAATCCGAGTAGTAAAAGTACGAGTGAATAGGCTTCTTCTGGGTAAGCTCGCTACATCTTCGATCCCATCTTCGTTCTGAGGACTAGATTGAGGCCAAGAGCAAACCCATCCTTATTAAAAAATAAAAAAATCCTGATTCGGAATTCCGTATGTGTGTGACGGACCTTAGTGTCCCATTTTGCCAATTTTGGTACGGAATTCTAAAAATCTATCCTGTTCAATTGAATATTGCATTCATCTTGTGATCAGAGTGCACCTATGGCGCGTGATCCATATCATATATATGGTCAGGTGGTGGTGGAAATGGTTCCACCAGCAACGGATCGCGTGATCAGAGTGGACTAACCCAATAGAACAGGATAGATTCTCATATTACTATCGAACCAAATGTATGGAAAAGCTTAATATTTTGTTGGTGATTACAGTCTTGATCCGTTTGTAAAATTTAAAAGTTTGATCCCCTAATCTTAGGTGCTGTTTATACAGAAGAGACGCGTCGCGGTGGCGGATAGTCAAAGTAACATAATATTCAACCTTATAGTACGCAGCATAGAGTCGTTTTTGTCGTAAAGGAAAATCGCGCCCCCGCCACCAGGCGACGTCGCCTGGAATGCGATTTTTGAATCTCATACGTTGAACTCAGCAGTTGAAAATGTATGGAGATACGCATCTTTCTACTGCTGATATGACTTTCAAAAATCGCACTCCTGGAGTATGGTTTTTTTTATGTCAAATCAGCAGTAGAAAAATGCACGTCTCCATAGTAATATTGACATTTTCAACTGCTGAGTTCAAAGAATGAGTTTCAAAAATCTCACTCCAGGAGGCGCCAAACAACGCTATGCTTCGTATTATAAGGTTTATATTGTCGCATCCCGCTCGCGACACGTCCGCGCCACGTCACTTCTGTTTAAACAGCACCTTAGACACTAGTCGATCCTCTAAAGTTTCATCATCCTTCAAATTACTAAAACCTGATCGTTAACTTTACTTTTTCCAGACAGACTGTACTTCGCGACCCTAAAGACAGGGTACAAGCCTAAACCAACGCGGAACAGTAAATACTTCCACATAGAGGATGACATCGTCTACGAGAACTTCTACTTCGACTTCGGGCCCTACCACCTCTGCCACCTGTACCAGTTCTGCAACAGACTCCGCGAGGAGCTCGACAGGAATCCCAAGAAGAAGATCGTGTTCTACACCAGCAATAATGAGACGCTTAGACTCAACGCTGCTTATCTTATTGGGTGCTATCAGGTCAGTTGACAGCTTGTAATGTTACAGAATACAGACGTTTTCTTTACATTCGTGATCAGCGTTGCCAGACCCTTTTTCGGGCAAAGCGGAATTCAGAAACTTTTTGAGTAAAAAAGCGGGATTCTTTCGTCGAAAGCGGGACATTATAAAAAAAAACGAGGATAATCCGTAGTTTTTTACTACTTATGCTTTTATCTGAGTTTCAAGCGAAGTTTACAATGATGTTGATGATAGATAGCTAGCCATAGAAAACGTATTTTAATGATTATATTTCTCGGCAGTAAATCTGACTTCTTTAAAAGTTTCATTTTTTTTTCTTTAATATTGTTGATGAACTCTGCACAGGATAGCTCCAGATTGAATTAAATAAATAAATAAATATATTGGACAATGTCACACAAATTATCTAGCCACATTTAAAGTACCAGAATCTAGCCTGGACTTGTATTACGATGACTAGACAACGATATAGAATATATACAAACATCCATGACTCGGATCCATGAATTGGATGAGTAATTCCCGAAAAGCGGGAGTAAGCCTGTCCCGCGCGGGATATTCAATTTTGGGCTAAAAATCGGGACGTCCCGCCAAAATCGGGACTGCTGGCAACGCTGTTCGTGATCTACCATTTGAGATTTCATGCAATGCCTACTCTTTATTCAGAACAGATACAGAATCCAACTTAGCTGACGGATTTCTAAGAGGATGAGCAGACCATTAAACTTTCTCTATGGGAATAAGGTCGTAACCGCGAATAAAAATAATTGAAATCGGTCCCGTTATTTTTGCGTCATGCTCGAACGAACAAAGAGATAAACAGACAGACAAGAAATAAAAATAAAATCTAATTTAGAGTCAGGTACACCCAAACATCATATGGTAACTTTTTTTTGTTAATGTCTTCTATGTTCTATTACAGTTTTATAATAGTCTAGATTAATATAGTTTTTGCATAGATTTATAGTATATTACTAGCGTAAGGATAGGCCCGTCAGAATATTTTACGAAAACCTTCTTCATAGAAACAAAAATTTGCGCCATCTGTCATAACTCGTATACGAACTATATCGTGTCATATATTTGTAGTGCTCTAAATTGACATTTTTCCTTGCATTTTAGAGCCAACGAACTGGGGACAATAGTCAAGCTCATAGGCCATGTCCTTACGCTAGTAATATACAGGGTGTACAATAAAATGGGACAGCTACTCAAAGGGGTGCTTCAGACCATCAAACTGAACAACTTTCTTTATGGGACCAATATCGAAATCGCGAAAAAAAAATCCGCTCTCCCATACAAAACTGCAAACATAACTCGACTGAAATGTATGGGACAGCAGATATTTTTTCGCGATTTCGATATTGGTCCCATAGAGAAAGTTGTTCAGTTTGATGGTCTGAAGCACCCCTTTAAGTAGCTGTCCCATTTTATTGTACACCCTGTATATGTCTTTGAGTTTTGGGAAATTTTTCTGTTTGTTTGTCCCTTAAAATTTACTGAACCAAACAGGGGATTACACAAAAGTAGGTATAGGACTAAGTATGGAGTAACATTTACTTTTTATTTCTTCACGATCGTTTTACTCAATCAATAGATATTTTATGTACAACTTATAGTTATAGTTTCCAAGTAAGTCTTGCAGTAGTGTGCGCGTAGGAACCGCGGGCGTCACAAGTAATAAAATAAATTGCATTGAAACTAAAAATAGTATTTTAAGAAGAAGCTGAAACTATTGCGAAGCTGTATCTCTAGCAATTGAGGTTAACAGCCAATCAGCTTGCAGCATATTGCAAGTGTTATGGATAAAAACAATGTGCTAGATTTATAGGATAAATTATTTTTGAACAAAGTTAATTGAAGGTGAAAATGCGTTTCATCCGTGGTATTGTAAGCACATGCATTTGGAATAAAAAGGAATGAAAGTCGAGTGAATGCAGTTGAAATGCGCTCCTTGCGAAGTATGTGTGGTATTACTTTGGTTGATCGAATCAAGAACTGTGTTTTAAGGGATTGGTGTAATATGATATAGTAACAAGGATTTAGAGGGGTATGCTTAGATGGTACGGTCACGTAGATAGAATAAATTAAAGAAGATTTATGAATGAAATTTATCGAGCACAGGTGAGCGGAAGTGTTGGGAGAGGCCGTCCGAGGAAAACATACCGCGATCAAATCAATGATCTTTTCCGAAAAGGACAAGTGCGTAGCATCCTCAGTCGACGGAAGTGCATGAAAAGATGTATGAATGTCAATGAGGCTAAAGAAGCATGTCAGAGTCGTAGCGTGTGGCCGTCCGTGGTCTCTGCCTACCCCCTTGGGACAATGGCGTGAGCTTATGTATGTATGCATGCATTTGAATTGATGTTTACATATTCACTTCACTTCACACGTCTTCACTTAGTCTGAACTATGTTTGATCCATGATCCAAAATATTCTTGTAAAAAATTACGTACCTTATTGAATAGAGTTTGATCCATGATCCAAAACATCCTTGTTAAAAATTACGTACCTTATTGAATGGAGTATCAGTCGGCAGATAATAAATTGTCAATCGGATAAATACATGTCATCTATAAGACCATAATAAAACCTGTCGTCACACGGATCGGAGTGTTGAACCATAAGAGAGACGGATGAAAAACTACTTTGTGTAGCAGATATTTGAATATTGAAATGGATGTGTGGTGTTAGTAGAATCGTTTATACAGAATGTCCAATGTTCAAACTGTCCAATTCCCAGAATGTCAAATTCCCACAAAGTACATTTCCCAGAATATCCAGTGATAGGTGAACTAGTAGATTGTAGTAGGTTTCAGTAGTAAGTTAAGTTTTAACTATATTTATGTGGATCAGGTTGACGTAGGTGACCAGACCACTCATCCCATGAAAATTAAATCCATGTTAACCCGTGGATTGACATCATCATCATCATCATCATCATATCAGCCGATAGACGTCCACTGCTGGACATAGGCCTCCACCTAAATGGGGGGATTTGCCATAATCGCCACGCTTGGCAGGCGGGTTGGCGATCGCAGTTGGATTGAATGTGTGTACTCAGAGGATGCTGCTGCCCATCCTCCGGTAGATCCCTTAGTCGCCTTTTACGACACCCACGGGTGGAAATAGGGTGGTGCTATTCTTAGCCGACACCACACTGACTATGATTGATGATGTGGATTGACATCCGGTTACCTAATTACCCGACTGCGCCTGAAGGAGGGTAATGTCTTTCGAGTGCAAACGAGTGTGTACGCGTGGGGTACTTATTTATTCTTATGGCTTTCAGAACATGTTAATCACAATATTAACAGTCCAACGTTTTCAATCATTAGATAGCCTCGTTTGTAAGTATTTAATGTTCCCAGGGCATTTTCTAAGCGGGCACTCCTCGACGATATCGATATGGCGAACTGATTGAATTTTCTCCCTACTGTCGTGGGGGATTAAGGCCCATACACCTTAATGCCCTTGCCCTACCATTACAGAGGATGATGATAACGTAATATTAAAATTTTCCAGATAATATACCTAAACGGTTCCCCGTCATCGGTGTACAAACAGCTGACGCAGGGCTCAGAATGGTCTCTACTAAACTTCCGCGACGCGAGCGGAGGCCCGCCGCTGTTCGACATATCCCTGTTAGACGTCCTTCACGGCATCAAGGTGGCCCACGACGCGAGGTTCTTCGACTTTGAACACTTCGACGCTGATCAATATCTATTCTACGAGGTTTGTGTACATAGTTGCTGTTTGGCTTAGAATATGACCATCCCATTTTCAACTAATCCATTCTTCCTGTCGTCAACCTGCGACCTGGGCCCCATTTAATAAACAATGGTAATTCAGGATGCTATGCTCGGAGTTTCCCTGCGAGATCGAATCAGAAATGAAGAGATTCGCAGAAGAACCAGAGTAACTGACATAACCCAAAGAGTTGCTAAAGTTAAGTGGCAGTGGGCGGGGCACATTGCTCGCAGAACCGATGGCCGGTGGGGCCGAAAAGTTCTCGAGTGGCGACCGCGTACCGGAAAGCGCAGCGTGGGTAGGCCCCTCACACGGTGGACCGATGAACTGGTGAAGGCGGCGGGAAAACGTTGGATGAGGGCAGCGCAGGACCGGTCGTTATGGCGATCCTTGGGGGAGGCCTATGTCCAGCAGTGGACGTGCATCGGCTGAGATGATGATTATTCAGGGTATATTGCTCAGAATGCTAGGGCACATGTCAACCTACTGCAAGTTTAGTGTCATTAGTAACCAGCAATGTATTTGGAATTGTCACGGTGGCAACTTTCTTAGTATGGGCATTGACCCTCTGTTGTGTATAATTTATTTACTCTATACTAGTACCTATCTATTTTGTGACTTATCGAAAAACCTCCATTCTCCATTCCAGAAAGTAGAAAACGGCGACCTCAACTGGATAGTACCAGGCAAAATGTTGGCGTTCTCCGGCCCCAACCACCGATCGCGGCTCGACCGCGGCTACCCCCTCCACTCCCCCGAGCACTACCACGACTACTTCCGCACACACAACGTGACCACGATAGTGCGGCTCAACAAGAAGTCGTACGACGCGCGGCAGTTCACCGCGCACGGCTTCGAGCACAGGGAGCTGTTCTTTGTCGACGGCTCCGTACCCTCGGATCTGATCGTCAATAGGTTTATAAGGATCTCTGAGGCGGCTAAGGGCGGTGTAGCTGTGCATTGTAAAGGTGAGAATGTGTTAGAATTTACTAAATTCTATAGCAATCAGATTAGGATCATTCACGAAAACACTGCTCCACTTTTTCATTTCGCGTTCGACGTTCGCGACGGTAAATAAAAAAATCGAATGGCGACTGCAAAATGACAGAGTAATAGCGCTTTCGGTCACATTTTATTGTGTTTCTGGCCGTAGAGGGAGAAAGTAATAGAGATCGGGGAGTTTTTGGCGGGATTTGAACACCTACGTTTGGAGTCCTCATATTTCATCAAATTTTTATTGTTTATAGTGAGTTTTTGTTCGTAAAATCGGTGTTTTTTTGCGTAACAAAGTGTCGTGCTAGTGAACAATATACAGTTCAGTGAAATATGATGGAGTATGGGCGTAAACAGGAAAAGTTTTCCGTCATTTTAAAGGTGGACTTCCGATGCCAGCGGCCGATGCGACAGACGCGCGCGGCCGACGACAGACCTCACTTCCGAGGTCAGCGACTGACGCGTGCCTATTGTGCAGAGTGTTATCACTTTAGGGTATTTTCCCCGAAATTTAGAGTATGTTTTTATGTTTCGGTGCTTAAACAAAAACATAAAAACACAAACAAAAAAACCAATACATATTTTAATAAAGAATATTTGATTGATTGACAGATTGATAGGTTTAGAGAATATATGAATGCATTTTTTTTACTGTGTTTATGATAAAATACATTTTTGGGAGTAATTAGACCCTTGGCTTTTTAACCTGTACATGGATCGCTGTCTAGCTAATAATTATGTAGGCAAGAGAGATTTTTCGAAAAAAGAAAAAGTAGTTTCAAGTGGCTCGATAGATGGTGTTATCGCAACGTGGATGAGCGACCTTGCAGATAATAAAATAGAAATAAAATAGTAAAAATTAAGCAAATTTTCGGTAAAAACTTCGTAATATTTCTGGCAAACATTCTTGTTCTGCGTGACGTCAGAGCATAGCCGCGCGCGGCCGCGGCCGATGCGATAGACATCGGCCGCGCGCGTCTGACGCGCGCGTCAGTCGCTGGCATCGGAAGCGGCGCCATACGTTTTCATAGTAACTAGTATGGCCGCATCGGCCGTCGGCCGCGAGCCGCGCGCGACAGACGCGTCGGCCGCGAGCCGCGCGCGACAGACGCGTCGGCCGCTAGCATCGGAAGTCCACCTTTAGCGCGGCAAAGTGGTCGGTTCACCTCTTTCCTGTGGACTTCTGCGATTCCTGCGTCTTTCGATTATCTCCAAAAACTCCAAAGAAGCGTCAAAAAGTCGAACACCAACGTTTCGAGGCTTAAAATTCATCGTCATTTATCATCCTCATATCTACCATCAAAACTAAGAATTTGAAGAAGAAAACGTAGATATGGCATTAAAGGACACAGTATGCCATAAAAAACATTAGAGAAAAAAAAAATTGAGGTCGGAACGTGTTTTGTCATATTCACTCAATAAGAGATGCACATATCGCTACCTTATTGCTGTCCTTATCGACGAAACCACTTTTTTGTACAATGGCCACTTAACTCCGAAATGTCACTTCATATAAATTGTATAGGATTTTATTACTATTGCTATCTCAGAAGCGGCTACACTGATATTCTGTCTACCAAAGTAAGCTGAACATTTTTCATGGTCAATGATTCTGACCAATGACAAATTGAACAAAGAATTACCTTGACTAATTCTCTGACAGCAAATGGACCATTACCTTGCCTCTACCAATCCGCCTGCGTGGTGGAAAATGTCCCACTTCCTTGTTCTTGCCTTTGCGTGGCTGTATTTTAACTTGAGATCAAATTGGCCCCGATTCGTACTGAGCCACGACTCAACTAAATTTATTCCTGTTACTTTCTAAAATAAGATTAAGAAAAGAGACAGAAAACCAACAACTGACTTTAGTGCTGTCAAAGTGACGTTACACGCGCCCAAAATAAGATGCCATCGTAATGTACGCCATCTTATTTAAGGCGTTTTTGGGCGTGTAACGTCACTTTGACAGCACTAAAGTCAGTTGTTAGTTTTCTGTCTCTTTTCTTAATCTTATTTTAGAAAGTGACAGGAATACATTTAGTTAAGTTAAGTCGTGGCACAGTCCGAATCGGGGCCAGTGTCTTATGTATTTAGTGTGAAGATTTTAACAAATCTAATATCGTTGTTGGCAGCTGGTCTCGGTCGAACGGGTACACTCATCGGTTGCTACATGATGAAGCACCACGGGTTCACGGCGCGGGAAGCCATCGCGTGGCTGCGAGTCTGCAGGCCCGGCTCAGTCATAGGCCACCAGCAGTGGTTCCTAGAGAAGTGAGTGCCTACTAGTAGCTATCAACTTGTACTACATGGAGCACCACGGGTTCACGGCGGGAAGCCATCGCGTGGCTGCGAGTCTGCAGACCCGGCTCGGTCATAGGCCACCAGCAGTGGTTCCTAGAGAAGTGAGTGCCTACTAGTAGCTATCAACTTGTACTACATGGAGCACCACGGGTTCACGGCGGGAAGCCATCGCGTGGCTGCGAGTCTGCAGGCCCGGCTCGGTCATAGGCCACCAGCAGTGGTTCCTAGAGAAGTGAGTGCCTACTAGTAGCTATCAACTTGTACTACATGAAGCACCACGGGTTCACGGCGGGAAGCCATCGCGTGGCTGCGAGTCTGCAGACCCGGCTCGGTCATAGGCCACCAGCAGTGGTTCCTAGAGAAGTGAGTGCCTACTAGTAGCTATCAACTTGTACTATATGGAGCACCACGGGTTCACGGCGGGAAGCCATCGCGTGGCTGCGAGTCTGCAGACCCGGCTCGGTCATAGGCCACCAGCAGTGGTTCCTAGAGAAGTGAGTGCCTACTAGTAGCTATCAACTTGTACTACATGGAGCACCACGGGTTCACGGCGGGAAGCCATCGCGTGGCTGCGAGTCTGCAGGCCCGGCTCGGTCATAGGCCACCAGCAGTGGTTCCTAGAGAAGTGAGTGCCTACTAGTAGCTATCAACTTGTACTACATGGAGCACCACGGGTTCACGGCGGGAAGCCATCGCGTGGCTGCGAGTCTGCAGGCCCGGCTCGGTCATAGGCCACCAGCAGTGGTTCCTAGAGAAGTGAGTTCCTACTAGTAGCTATCAACTTGTACTACATGGAGCACCACGGGTTCACGGCGGGAAGCCATCGCGTGGCTGCGAGTCTGCAGGCCCGGCTCGGTCATAGGCCACCAGCAGTGGTTCCTAGAGAAGTAAGTCTACTAGCATATACAGGTTGTTACAAAACACCCTAGTAATACTTAAGGGGGTGCTTCAGACCATCAAACTGAACAACTTTCACTATGGAGCCAACATCGAAATCGCGAAAAAAAAATCAGCTCTTTCATACAAAACTGCAATACCGTCTCGACTCGAATGTATGGGACGGCAATTTTTTTAATTTTTTTCTCGACGTTGGCTCCATAGTGAAACTTGTTCAGATTGATGGTCTGAAGCACCCCCTTAAGTATTACTAGGGTGTTTTGTTACACCGTGTACAGGGTGTTACAAAAGTAAAAATAAACATTTCAATCTTTTATGGGGGTTGTTGAGACCATCAAACTGAACAAATTTCAGTATGGGATCAACATCGAAATCGCGAAAAAAAAATCCCATTCATTTAGCTCGAGTAGATGTGTAGTTTAGTATGGAACATCGCAAACGCATCGCATCTTGGCGATTATGGCAACTCTCCCCATTTTGAGGGAGGTCTATCGGCTGATATGATGATGATGTAACAAAATATATTTTTTTTCGCGATTTCGATATTGGTCCCATAGAGAAAGTTGTTTAGTTTGATGGTCTTAACCAAATCAAAAATACAAATAAACATTTTAGGGATAAAATGTTTATTTGTATTTTTGCAACACCCTGTATATTAATCATAATCATAATCATAATCATAATCATTTTATTGTGAATCATAGGTAAAATTTACAGATGTTACACAGGGTGTAAATTACATTACAGTTTCGCTATGTCCTGCCGCATGGGCGCACAATAATTATTCCTAGCATGCATGAAAAACAATATCGGCACATACAAGATATTTACAAGGGATACATTTAAAATAAAAAATAAAAAGACAATTAGCAACAAAACATGGCACAGCACTACAGTTTACCAATGGAATCGTCAGCAAAAAAATCATCAAGGCTATAGTAACATTTGTTGACCAAAAATTCGTGCAGTTTATTTTTAAACAAATTAAGCTTATCTATGTAACGTATCGCTTTAGGAATGTTATTATAAATATGAGGTATCTTGCAAAATAAGCTTTTGTGTAGCAAAGCCGTTTTTGATGGCTGTACCAACATTTTATCCTGATGACGCCGGCGAGAGTGAAAGTTAAATAGGTTGAGGTTCATTTTAGCAAACACGGCGCATTCATAAATGTATGTACACGGTAAGGTTAGAAGTTTTGACTGTACGAAATGAGGCCTACATGAGTCTGTCTGTTTTAAATTAAAGATTGCACGGATACAGCGTTTTTGAGCTTTAAATACAAGATCTCTATTCGTTGAATTTCCCCAAAATATTATTCCGTATCGTAGGATCGAAGCTACGCATCCGTGGTACGCAGTTATGACAGCAGAATGATTTACTACTCTGTTTAATTTAAAGAGTGCATATGCGGTTTGCAGAAGACGTTTACAAATATAGTCAGTATGATTTTTCCACTTCATTTGACTATCAACATGTAACCCTAAAAATTTTGTTTCCTTTATTTCATCAATACTTATTCCTCTAAAATTTATACTAAGGTTTGTTAAATTATTTTGCTGTCTAAAATTCATTAATTTTGTTTTATCAAGATTTATAATTAAATTATTATTGTCAAGCCAATTAATTATAGATGTCAACGAGTTTATTATGTCCGTACTTAAATTATTTTCGTCCTTATTTACAAATAAAACTGTACTGTCATCTGCAAATAATGTCATTTCATTATTGGTTGCAGATGGAAAATCATTTATATATATGAGAAAAAGTAGAGGACCAAGTACACTACCCTGTGGTACACCATATGTTATTGATCTCGTTTTTGATGGATACGTCAGTTCATTTTTCGTTTTAGAACAAATTTGAGTAATGTGTGTCACATGTTGTCTGTCGCTAAGGTATGATTTTATCAAATTATATGCATTACCTCGTATTCCATAGGTGTACAATTTATGTAGCAATACAACATGGTCTACATGGTCAAATGCCTTTGACATATCCATGTACAGGGCCACCGTTGGTATTCGTCTGTCCATATTAGTGATTACAGTTTTTAAAAAGTTATAAATAGCCAAATTTATGGATTTATTTTTTCTGAATCCGTATTGTTGTGGAGATAGGATATTGAATTTTTCAAAAAACGAGTAAAATGATTTGTAAATAACCTTCTCCAAAATTTTAGCAAAGATTGTTATAAATGCTATTGGTCTATAACAACTCATGTTAGTTTTATCACCTTTTTTAAATAGTGGTTTAATGATTGACAGTTTCATTAAGTTTGGAAACACTCCTAACTCTATACTCAAATTGAAAATGTGACTTAAAACTGGAGAAATAATAGTGGAAACTGCTTTAACAACTTTTGTCACAACCTCATCAAAACCAGCGCTGCTAGTGTTTTTTAAGGATGAAATAATTTTATTGATGTCATTTGGTGTAGTCGGGCTAATGAATATAGAATTAAATTGATTTGTGATTGATTAATGCTGCATAGCCCGAATATCCACATTACACGAATATCCACAAAACGAGGGAGGCTGCTAATAAGTTCACCACCATGGCATATAACTGCGGAAATCACTACTTGCATTGCAATATAATACAATGTTCTTTATTCGCAGAACGAAATACACAAAAATTACAATTAAGAAGCAAACAAAAAGAGTACAAACGGAGTCTTATTTCCCGTTTTAATTGCTGAAAGCATACTGTCATTTAGCATACCTACCTTAAGCTTACTAATATACTCCCTGAATAATTATAATATAACTTAATAGAAAATCCACACTGTGCCAAAACTAGGTCCAATGTGATAGCGCCACTTTTTTGTGTACAGTTCACGCAACGCACTATCCTTCTCAAAGATAAAGTATATAGGGTAGATAAAGAATATAAAGCAGACATAAAAACGCTACTTGACATCCATTCACACTTATGACAGTCGTCCATTAGAATAAGCGAAATGTCAATAGTAAACAGATACCGTCTTGAACCATTTTGTCACCAGACGTCCAGCTGGAAGACTCCGCTATTTCCTTACGTTAAGAACTAATTTTGCTTGAATTTGCTTAAAAAGTGGTGATATTTGTTTAACAGACGTAACAGATTTACGTCTAATCTAGCTCTGTCACTCTTATGGCAATCTGTGTGCGACTGTAAGGAATGACTATACATGGTTTAGTACAGTTTGATATTGTGTAGACCTGATCCTTCTAGTTGTTACAAATCTTAAATACAGTGATAATAAAACATGTATTTCTTTATCAGTGTCCAGTCGCGCATGCACGCGGAAGGCGAAGCGTTCCGGCGTCGTCACAACATTACCTCCTTCCCGACGTTCACTCGCGGCATCTACAGCGATCTGCCGCCAGAGCCCAAGGAGGACAAGCCCGTGTCACTACAGACCATACTCGCCAATAAGACCACTAAGGTAAGGTTTAGTTTAGATCAAGATATTTAGAACCTGTCCAACGTTCACTCGCGGCATCTACAGCGACCTGCCGCCCGGGGCCAAGGAGGACAAGCCCGTGTCACTACAGACCATACTCGCCAATAAGACCAGTAAGGTAAGGTTTAGTTTAGATCAAGATATTTAGAACCTGCCCGACGTTCACTCGCGGCATCTACAGCGATCTTCCTCCCGAGCCCAAGGAGGACAAGCCCGTGTCACTACAGACCATACTCGCCAATAAGACCACTAAGGTAAGGTTTAGTTTAGATCAAGATATTTAGAACCTGTCCAACGTTCACTCGCGGCATCTACAGCGACCTGCGTGTCACTACAGACGTGTCACTACAGACCATACTCGCCAATAAGACCACTAAGGTAAGGTTTAGTTTAGATTAACAGCGCTTGAAAAGCTCTACGATATTGAGGCATCATTATCATCAGCTTATATACGTCCCACTGCAGGGTACAGGCCGACCTTCAAGGTGTACGATAGTCCACCACATGTCCCCAATGCGGATTTGTAGATTTTACATATGCATCAGAATTTCTTCTTCAGTGTATGCAAGTTTCCTCGCGATGTTTTCCTTCACCGTTTGAGGACATACAAGGTTTAACAAAACACCCTAGTAATACTTAAGGGGGTGCTTCAGACCATCAACCTGAACAACTTTCACAATGGAGCCAACATCGAAATCGCGAAAAAAAAATCTGCTCTTTCATACATAACTGCAGTACCGTCTCGACTCTAATGTTTCTCGACGACAGATTTTTTTTATTTTTTCTCGACGTTGGCTCGATAGTGAAAGTTGTTCAGATGGTCTGAAGCACCCCCTTAAGTATTACTAGGATGTTTCGTTACACCCTGTATAAGATCAATATAAGACAGAAAAACTCATTGATACATGACATGTGTCGTCCGTGCGAATTCAAACCGGGACCCTCATAATTGACTGTCCATACCGCTCCGCATCGTGCCGTCGACGTTTTTTTATTAAAAAATTTATTAAAACAATATTTATATTGTCCCGGATTTCATTGCAAACGCAAATCGATTACACGTATAAAGGAATAATTTATCAGCGTTTTAATAGACCGATTTGTTCACAGCTCGACAACGCAAACGTGCTGAACGCAAACGAGACCGACTCCGAGAACAACGTGACGTCCGTCATCGGCAAGTACAAGACCACCCCCGTCCCCATGCTGCCCACCAAGACCATATTCACCCCCAAACTAAACTACATGCTACCCACAAATAACATCAGAAACTCTACCAACACCAACCTTAAACCGCAGCCGAGAATCATGAACTCCACTCTTAAGTCCCACTACGCGTCAAAAACTTCCACCTTCCCGCCAACTAGAAGTGCCAATAACCAAACTATTAAGCTAACGGGAACTGTCAAGAGTCCATTTACAGGCAAAAATAGTTTCCACAGTCAACGTGCCAACTTAGCGCGTCCTGCAATACCGTTCACTCATAACAGCCCTCTTAAAACATCGAGGAAAATCGTCAGCAAAATTACGGCCAGTGAAACTAATGTAGTCAACACCCTTAGTAATGTAACTTCGACCTTATCAGCTCTCACCGAGAACTGCCATTTGAACGGCAAAAATAGACTGCCGTCCGAACCGAATCTAAAAGCTGTTACCCAATCAAAAACTCAGGTAGCAAACGTAAATTCGCGTAAGAAATTAATCGTCAGATCTAATTCAAATTCTCGTAAGAAACTCCCGAAAAATAATCTTCCGAAAAGCAATTTGGAATCAACGCAAGATCTGTCTTCCAGTGATACCAACATCACCAATATATCGGCTGATTCTCTCGAAACTCCGTTCAGATTTAGACGGAAAAGGGACAAGTCTAATAGTCCCGAGCCTATGGACTACATTTCTAATTCCGTCATTACCGCGGACGTTACTCCAGAAAACTTCGAAGAGTCGAATAATTCTCAAGGTAACAAGTTGTATAAAATAAAGGCGTTGCGTAAGAAATGCCCCGCTTTCGGGGTGAGTTTGCTGAAGAAGGACGGCGTCCAAACTCGGTCGAGTAGTTGCGCCAGCAGCTCTACTGTCAAGAAGAAATGATCTCTGTGAATTTGTTGTTAGATTAGGATTAAATTTCACGTCATAGAGATTGTAGTTATTGTGGATTTGATAGTTTAATGTGGTTGGAGATGAGGATGTAGAGGATATAGGTCTGTAGAGAGCATTTAACTGCATTTCTGATTTTTGAAAAGTCCGTTAGACAGTATTACGTCATCAATTGGCCGGTCCTATCAACTTTTTGTTAGTATTCTAACTCTAAATGAACCATTAAAGAATTCATTCAATTCGCGCATACCATTGGGTAGCGCGAAGAGCATCCCGTATTCCCGTGGTTGTCAATATGGCCCACCAATGCAATATTAATAGATTTTACAGCTACTATCAGAGTTATTACTTTTACTTTATGGTTATGTTGTGTTTCTTTCTCTATTATTTGTTAATAATTAAGGAAGCCTAAAATGTCGTTTGGTCTAACGAGTACGTTAAAACAAAATCAAAAGGTATGTACTTCTGGTAAAAAATGTAAAAGGCAAAACTAATAATCAGCTGGATAATTATCGAAGAACATAATTAACTTGGTCATTTGGAACCCTAATATGACCTATATCAATCCAAGAAACGATCAGTCTGTCAAAAAACGGTACAAATCTGTAATTTTCTCATCATCCGTTGATCTCCATCACATTAGTAAACAAGTCGAATCCAAAACGTGCATGGCACATACGATGTTGTATTGTATAATCAAGTTGATAGATTTTTACAGCTGCTTACTCAATACTGACTGAATTTATAAATGAACCCATATCAAAATAATAGGTATTAACTTTGCATTAAAAGACATTTAAAATCTGTATAAATTTATCAACTTTTCTGTGTATAGTTTTAGTGTTATTGTGAGGTTTGGACAGTGGCAATATTTTTAGGGTTAGTTTAGTTAAAATCGATTCAAAATGTTCCTATGAACGAGGTTGTTTTGTACCATAATATTGTAATGAATATATTGTATTCATATATTTGGAGACTGTTGTTTTTAGTTTTATCTATTTAGATTGAAACAGTCATCTGATTAGCTGCAGAACTAAGCAGAATCCGTTTTCTAGTAATACAGGATGTAACAAAACACGCTAGTACTATTAAAAGGTTTAGATTTAGAACATCAAAATGACCGACTTTAACCATATAGACCGAGATCCGACCGTAAAATTATGCACCTATTTCATAGGCGAACGAAATGTGATTCTAGTGTATGTTTACACAGGGGTTAATTCCGCAACTATAGGGTTGCAACCCTATAGTTGCGGAATTAATCCTTTATTAACAAGGTTAAAAAATGACTTCTTTGAACCTGGCAACCCTATAGTTGCGGCAGATTGAAAGGTGGCAACCCTAGTTTTTCCAGTACTTTCGATCAGTCTCCTTCCGATGGCACCTCATTAACAGACAGGTGGAAAAAGTTATGACAAAAATCATAATGGAAAAGGTACTTGCGACAAGATTTTTCTAGGCAACTTGGCGGTGTTGAATCACATTTCGTTCGCCTATGAAATAGGTGCATAATTTTACGGTCGGATCTCGGACTAATAGAGCCAAGATCGAGAAAAGAAAGAAAGATACTGCAGTTTTGTATGAAATACTTGATTAACTGTTTCATTCAAAACGGTAGTATCTGCTCTACTCAAATGTATGGGACAGCTGATATTTTTTTCCATTTTGGATCCATAGTGAACGTTGTTCAGTTTGATAGTCAAAAGATTAAAAGTTTTTAAATTTTACTAAGGTGTTTTGTTAAGCCTTGTTATTCCTAAAAATATTGCCCTAATTTTCTTCTATGTGTAGCTGTGTTGTAAACCCCACATGAAATGACAAGCCTAACTGTTTATAATCATTATTGAACGTGTTTACAAGGTTAGAGTTTAGATAATCTAACATTCGATGGATTGGCTAGTGAGGTTTCTTATTATTATATATGTAAGAAAATGTTGTAATTTAAGTTTATTTTTATACATTGTTAATAGAATGTTTTTAAATTGATTTCTCTAACAAAGTATGACTTTGACTAGTCAAAAGTCTATTTTTTATTTATTTGTTCACTTTTATCTTTTCGTATCTTAACTTAAGTCGAATATAATTTTAAAAAATGACTGAAACTATTTCAATGGGATGTGATCATAAAACTGAACAACAACTTTCTCTATGGGACTAATATTGAAATAGCATAAAAAATAATTGCTGTCCAATACATTTGGACCCAGTAGGTCTGCAGTTTTGTATACAGGGTGTAACAAAACACCCTAGTAATACTTAAGGGGGTGCTAAAGACCATCAAACTGAACAACTTTCACTATGGGGCCAACATCGAGAAAAAATAAAAAAAATCTGCTGTCCCATACATTTTAGTCGAGTCGGTACTGCAGTTTTGTATGGGACAGCTGATTTTTTTTTATCTTTTCTCGATGTTGGCCCCATAGTGAAAGTTGTTCAGTTTGATGGTCTGAAGCATCCCCTTAAGTATTACTAGGGTGTTTTGTTACACCCTGAAGAACAGTTTTTTTTTCGCGATTTCATTGTTAGTTCAAAAGAGAAAGTTGTTCAGTTTGATGGCTTGATCATTCCCTTAAAAAACCGTCAGCATATAAAGAAGGACCCTGTATAAGTTCCATCAAAATAAGTTGAAATTCTTTCAAGGGATCGTCCCCTGAACAATACCATCAAATTGAAGAACATTCTCTAAGGGACCGATATCGGATTCGCGAAGTAAAAATCTGGTGTCCTTGACTCATTTATTCGGGTCGAGGTTTTATTCCGAGAGATAAGTGTACTTTTTGCAACCACCAGCAGCAAGGCTGATTCAGTGTTTATGGGGTTTAGAGCTTTTCTATGATGGGGATGGACAGGTCTGCCTGCATAACTCCAGTCGGTTTAGGAGTTACTGATGATTAAAGATCTGTAAAAAATTAACGATCAGCTGCAAGGCTGATCGTATGTTATTGTTGTAGTATGCACTGTACCTATATGAACATTACACAAAATGACATGGTTCATCAGTCGGTTTAGGAGATACAGCCGTTCAAAGGTCGGAACTTTGACTGCCTGTATCTCCTAAACTGACTGACAGAGCTTGACAGTTTTTGTACTGTTCACATAGCTACAGTGCATACTACAACAATATCAAACGGCCTTGCAGCTGTTAATTTTTTACAGACCTTTAGTCATCAGTAACTCCTAAACCGACTGCAGTTATGCAGGCAGACCTGGTCCATTCCCATCACAGAGATGCTCTAGACCCCATAAACACTGAATCATCCTTGCTGCTGATGGTTGCAAAAAGTACACTTATCTCTTATACTATTTGCAGTTTTGTATGGAACATTAGATCCTAGGATTCAGCTAAGAATCCATCTCACTCTTGACCGGTGTTTATATTATAGTAAGTATTATATTTTTCTCGACTCTTCCATAAAATCTTCATAGCCAATCACTCGATCCTTAGCGAAGTAAGAAAAACTATTTTTGTAGTTAATGAAATTACTACGTGATTTTCCAATGCCATTATTTTTTCTTTAGCTTCTATTGAGCTTGTTATATACATTTTGATTAATATGTTGAAGTTTTGTTGAATAAATTTAGTGTTTATCGATTTATTTTGCGAAGCCTATACAGGGTGTAAAATTTAATGCGCTACATATCGTACAGGATGCTCTAGACCATCAAACTGAACAAGTTTCGCTATGGAGCCAATATCAAAATCGTGAAAAAAACAGCTGTTCCATAGGAAATGTCAACAGCTACTTGACCAAAATGTATGATACATTTTTCGGGTTTCCAAGTTGGTCCTATAGTAAAAGTTGTTCAGTTTGATGGTTTGAAGCACCTTCTTCGATACGTAACGCATTTGAATTTGCACCCTGTATACAGGGTGTAAGTGACAGCCTAGCAAATACTGACACAGTGAACTCAGACCATCGACCATCAACTTACCCGACAAAAATGTATGGGACAGCTGATTTTTTTTTTCGCATTTCCTGAGGTAGGCTCCGTAGTGAAAGTTGTTCAGTTTGATGGTCTGAGTTCTCCGTTGTATGTGTCGTCCTGTATAATTAAATATTTCTATTTGTTTGACAATTTATATCTGAATTTAAAACGATTGTTTCTGAGTTAATTTACTTTATTAGAAGTTTTCACTGCAAGTCTATAAATATAAATTAAGAAGTAGCGTGCGCATTTTTAAAAATTTTTAAATTGTTACGTTTCTCGGTGTTCAGAGTAAGTTGACGCAGGCAGCACTTTAAATAATCAATTTAAATAATTATTGTTATTGTATAGCTAAAGTTGTGTTGTTACATGAGTAAATAACCCACACAGACAAAGCTTCTAAGGAGCTCACAAAAAGAAAATGACGCGCTCGCCCATAGACTGTCCACTGTACAGGGTGTCAGGGTAAACAGTTGCATTACCTTAAGGGGTGATTGTACCCATGATACTGAACAACTTTCCCAAAGAAACCTATAGGAAATTCGAAATAAAAATTACGACTTTTCATACAAAACGTCGATCAGCTGATTGCATTTAGTATGGGAAGTCCAAAATTTTGTTAATAATTTTCTATGGGTTTTTTAGGGAAAGTTGTTCAGTATCAAGGGTACAATCACCCCTTAAAGTAATGCAGCTGTTTACCCTAACAATCTGTATAAGCTGATAGGTCACGTACACAGTAGTGTAGGTGCCTATAGTAGCGCGATTTTACGAAGTTTGTCTATGTGGAGTATTTACTCATAGTGTTATTACAATATGATTTCATGTTCAAAATTGTTGTTAAATGTCACTGAACGAATTGACTCTTATGATTGAATATAGAAAGACTTTGAAAAGATCATAATAGGTAAAGAATCGTCACAAATTGCTGTTTTAGGAATAATGACAAATCTACGTAGTGGCGACGAAAAGTTGGAAGCCAGTTAGTTATACAGAGTGTAAAGAAGTATCATTAACCTTTAAACCATATACTCTACCCATCAAACTAAACATCTTGAAAAACGGGCGGGGGTCAGGGGTATGCGCAGTAGCGGTTTCACGTACAAATTTTATTCTGCGCAGCCAAAGCTTTGCTCAAGAAGCTTGTCGGCAACTGTACGCGTAGGGATTGCAATCCGGTGCAATTTTCAATCCGGCCGGATCCGACCGGATGTCCACCTAATAAATATCCCTAGATCTTCCTGTTTTTTCGAAGAATCGAAGGAAAGCCTAGCTACGTCGCTATCATAATATAGATTTGCACATTTTTAAAACAGCATTGAACTAGTCTCGATATTGAGTGCATTGTAAATTTAAATAATTTACCTTATTAGTATGTTTTTTTGGAACACTTTCCGCCAGTACGTTCATTAAAGATAATCATCCATTAAATCTCTTGCTAGCTTTTATTATGTCAACGAAAAAAAAAAAGTGACAGCATGAGATTTAATGGAGGATCTTTAATTAACGTACGCGCAACTGGCTGGTATGAGACAGCTGAGATTGTCGCCGTGAGATTCTTGCTAGTGCACGAAGTCCAACAAATGTAAAGTCCATAAACTTCCAACTTTACGTCACATTGATCAACACCAAGTTTTGTCAATTGTTTGTCTGTACAAAAACCAAGATTAGTACGGGACGCCGTACGTATCCTTACGCATCGAATTGGAGAACGGCATCCCATACTAGTCGTATTTTTTGTATGGACAAACCGTCGATTGCTGTCGATCAATGTGTCGTAAAGTCGTAACCATTAATCCTCATATTATACTATGCAAAGCGTTAGCAAATGAGCGCCTAATTTAAAAACTGTTGCTTCAGAATTGATAACTGAACCATTCGCTTAGACTTAGAGCCATATTATGGAGGCGATTTTTGAGCGTAGATATTGACGGAACGATATCGCCGCGATTCCGAAGTGTCGCCGCCGCGATATTTCTGAGATAAAACAGTGTCGCGGCGATTCAGTGGCGAGGTTGCAGCATTGCAGTAGCGACGTCGTCGTCGCGGTCGCTTGTATGGTATGGCTATTAATTTGTTCATCTAATCATAACAGACATGCCTCAGCATTTTTGTATGAAAAATCGAGGTTGTTGCTATGTTTCAAAAATTTCATTTTAACAATTCTTATCGATTGTGAGTGCTATCAGTTTAAAATAACAATGTGCATAACCTCGCTCGCAACGAACTTCACTCGAGTCATTCAAATGATGGTTTCCTTTACATAGAGACTACATTCCCTTGTCAACCGAGTGAAGCTATCCGACGGCCCTTTAAGGTCATGCACATTGTTATTTTAAACTGATAGTAAATAGTTTTAGAGTTTCGCGTCAATTTGTTAACCTCTTGTTTAGTATACCTACCTATATTAGTTGTAGATTGTTTTATTTATTCCTGATAAACGTTTTCTTTCTTTTATTGTTTATTAATACTTGTACGAGCCTATCTGTTCGATAAAAACGAATTTACAGTGTCATATCACATTTGTACACTTGCGTAGATATTGCAGAGCTTGATTTATCAGAGGATGCCAGAGAAAATTTACAATAGTTTTTCTCTGACTGCCTTTCTAAAAGTCAATATAAAATGTGTCAATCGAAATTGAAAGGACCGGAGTCAATGATATTAGTTTAGCTACTTCTGAAAATCGTCCTAATCAACGTTTGCCATAAGGTAACTTTCTAGTTGAGTGACACAAATTATGTCATAGTTTCAGCTCTAAATGTTGTAAAAGGTTGTTGTCTATTTCATTTTATTGTGAAGTTTGTTTTTAAAACTGAACTTACAATGTTTATGATTTTATTTTAATATAAAGCCAAGTAGTTGAATCATAAAACCCAATTTTGCGTTTTATATAAAGTTTTATTTTAATTCCGTATTTAAGAGAAAAACAAAATACTGGAACTAAATAGAAGAAATAAGTGAAATGGTATTCGAAAAATGGTAATCGAAGTGGTACTCGATTTTCTTTTTCTACTATAAAACGAAGCATGTCCACAAAAGTTTGGCTTTATTTTAAAATCAAATTCATAACAATTGTAAGACCACTGTATCTAGTATTAAATATTGATACGCTTTTGTGTGCAGCTATTGAAGATGACATTGTTTGATATCTTAGAATAGAAATACTCTAGAATCTGCGTCGTTAGTAGCTCTGAGGCGTTTCTAAACTGAATTGTTTAGCATATTGAATTTGATATCATAGCGGGGTGTAGGAAGGATTTTTTGTTTCATGATAATCCTGTACAATTGTACACACGGCGACAGATCAACCTACCCATAGTTCGACCTTATGTCCATGAACATAGAGTTCAACTATGGGTAGGTTGATCTGTCTCCGTGTGTACATACATTTAAAAATTCTGGAGATTTTATATTCTTGGATATAAGTAGCCTAACATTTACTGGTTTTGGATGGGTTAGAAGTTATTTGTTGGCAGATTGATAGCAGTTATGAGAAGCGGGGCTGTGCAGGATTTTGATTGTTTCCAATTTGTAAAGAAAAAAAGTTATTTGCTATATTTTGTAGAAGTATTATTATATGGGTTAGAAGTTATTTGTTGGCAGATTGATAGCAGTTATGAGAAGCGGGGCTGTGCAGGATTTTGATTGTTTCCAATTTGTAAAGAAAAAAAGTTATTTGCTATATTTTGTAGAAGTATTATTATATGGGTTAGAAGTTATTTGTTGGCAGATTGATAGCAGTTATGAGAAGCGGGGCTGTTTTGATGCTGCCGGTTTTGATTGTTTCCAATTTGTAAAGAAAATAGTTATTTGGTATATTTTGTAGAACTATTATATTATGACTTTTGTTATATATTTTGACATTGATAATTATTTTAATGAAAGAATTATTTAAGAATTTCAGTTCCTTCTCTTTGTTGCAATATTTTATGTTACAACCTTAAGATCACAGACGATGTGAAACCGACTAATAAAATGTGAGGGTTGAACCTCATCTGGCAGCACGGAATCGCATTTTTTCACTCTCCATCCTTTTCTGTCTCTCAGGAACGTCATATGTTAGAGCGAAAAAGATAGCGGGAATGCTATAGCACGTGGCAGCACCGGCAGTGCTGCGACCTTTCTCGCTCTATAAAATGACGTTCCTGAGCGACAGAAAAGGATAGAGCGTGAAAAAATTAGATTCCATGCTGCCAGATGGGGCTCAACCCTAAGAGAGATCACTTCCCACGGCTAATCACAAAAGAGAATTTAGTTTTGTTCACTTTAGCAGCTTTATATGTACGTTAATTTTTGTTTGTTTGCGTAATGCAAGTGTCACAAAAATGTATGATCAAGAGCGAGGAAATATAATTTTTAATAACACATTAACACTCAGTTGCAGAAACGCTCATTAAAGTTAATCCTCCATTAAATCTCTTGCTATCACTTTTTGTCTTGTTAACGTAGTAAAAGCTAGCAAGAGATTTAATTGATGGAGGATTAACTGTAATGAGCGTTTCTGCAACTGAGTGTAAGTTTTCAAAAATATAAAATTTTTGTATGAAAATGGTCTCACTCTAGTTTTTTTCGTGTCAAATGAAAAATATCACCCTTGGTGGCCAAATGATACTAAATCTGTACCGTTTCAATTAATCCATTGATGCCATCGCCAGAGCAAATGTTTGTAGCACTGTATTTAATTCTGCAATAATTTTGAGTACTAATTGTTTATATTTTAAGGTGTAAAATGTTTTGATACGATATAATGTTATGGAACGGAATGATAAGGATCAGGGGACCAGAGTGTTGTAGTGATACAATCGTTGTTTTGAATCTGTTGTCTAGATATAGGGCTGCCATCCGTCCGGGTTTCCCCGGATTTGACCTAGTTTGAAGGGTGTCCGGGCGGGGTCTTCACAAAAGTGTCCGGACACTTATTGTGTCCGGGTAAAACCCGATTAAATACATAATTAATGGTAAAAAATCGTTTGTTTCATACACAAATCATAAATCAACTCGATTTCGGCATAAGCTTTACAATCGAGTTGTTATGGAGCAAAATCATGAGCTCGTTTCGATCGCTCCAGCTTTTATTACATACATAGAAGGCCTCAATTTCGGTATAATCTGGAAATGCGCTATAATATGGCAAAATCTCGATCTCGCTTCGCTTGCTCCTGGTTTTATATTGTATTGAAACTATCTAGTTTCATGGTTGTCCGGGGAAAATTTCAGATTTTACTGAAATTTCCGGGGTTTTTTTCGGGGCGTCTTTGTCAGGCAACGGCGATTTTGGCGATGGCAGCCCTATCTAGATATATTTTTTATATTTATAATTATGTTGTGATCTTGAGATCTAATCAGTTTACTAATGTGCACTATTTACCTATAGGTATGTAAATATAATGCCGTAACATAAGTGGTGACGCTTGTGCTTATTAAAGAATTAAAAATATATATTCGAATTTATGATTTAATTTGTTTTATTTTAACAGGAACAGTTAAGTAGAAAAATATTTATTAAATAAGGTATAACAGTTACATATTTTGTTTTAAACAATATACTTACTATCAGTTTAAAATAACAATGTGTAAGACCTCGCTCGCAAATGTGACGTCACTCAATCACACGAACTTCACTCGAGTCAATCAAATGGTTGTTTCCTTTGCATAAAGTCCTTTCTCAACCGAGTGAAGTTATCCAACGGCCCTTCAAGGTCATGCACTTTGTTATTTTAAACTGATATTACTTATAAAATCAATAAATATCATTTAGGTACTTGAGTAGATGTGGGATAGATTTGATAGTGTCATTTGATCTAAAACTATAAATACATTGTCATAATTGATTCTTTATGTAGTCATGGGTACATTTACAGGGTGTCAAACTAAAATGCGTACATATTATTTTAGGGGGTGCTTCAAACCTTTATAAAGCAACTCTCCATGTTTCGGAAACCCATTTGAAAACATTTTTGTATTTCCAACATTGTCATTAAATACTATAATCGATTGCAGCACCCCTAAACCAATTTTTTATTTTTCTGGTTTATCAGGCTTTGTACAGGGTCCAACGTAAAATGCAAACAGTTTTTAAGGGGATGATCAGACCATCAAACTGAACATCTTTCTCTATGGGACCAACGTCGAAATCGCGAGAAAAATCAACGGTTTTCGCGGTTTCGATGTTGGTCCCCCCATAGAGAATTTTTTTCAGTTGGATGATCTGATCATCCCCTTATAAAAACCGTCTATTAAGAAGGACCCTATACAACGTGTTAATGAATTAACGCAAAACTAGAAAGTAGTTTGTTTAGAATCGAGAGCTGAGTTGAATTATCATGGTTTCAACATAGGTAATTTTTTTCAGAATATGTAATATAATTAGTTTGTAAAAAATTTCCTGAACCCGTTGTCGACCCACCGCACGCGGGCACACTCACCCTACTTACTACCAAAACAAGATAATTAAAATGTATCCATGAGTACGTTAGCGCTTTCTTTCAGTGCTGAAATGATAACAAATCATTTTTGCCTCAAAACTTAAAATGTGAATAACTTTAAATTGTAACTATCAAAATAATGAAATTATTGTTTCAATCTAATTATTTTGATATAAATCAGTTGGGGTGTATGAGGTTTTGCGCTAATTCATTAACACGTTGTATAACCAGCACTGGTAGCATGCCAACCCGCGGTAGCCGTGATACGGCTTTATCACGTCTTTTATCTCGTTCTTTTGCGCGCGAACGAACGAGATAAAAGACTTGATAAAGCCATATCACCGCTATCGCAGGTTAGCATGCTACCAGTGCTGGTGACCAAATAGCAACCAGCCTGCGTAACATGACAGAGGTGAGAGCGACAGGTCACTTCTAAATGTCAAATTGGCGGTTATCTCCATAGTATCTCACTCTGACTTTTAAAAGTGAGCTGTGTCACTCACACCTCTCTTATGTTGCGCAGGCTGATTTGCACACTAGTTTCACAAAGAGGCACAGACATCCTAAATTAGACCTTAACATCGAACTCCTAGAACTCGTATTGTGATACGATAACGACTAGCCTTGCGACTGCGCTGCCGGCGAATTGTTGGTGCTGAATCAACGACATCTTGAGTTCGAGCTCGACAACCTGGGGTCCTTGTAGGGAGCAGATTAGTGATATCACGCAGATGTTGTTCGATGGCCGCATGCTGGAAGATAAATGAGAAACATACACGGTGTCATCTACTTAGATCAATGGATAGGCCCAAAGCGCTTTAAGTTGAGGCACGCAAAACTAGGGCACTTCAATACAAATTAGGGTACTTGGTCTGTCATCTCATCTCAGTACATTTTCGAAGTAAAACTGTCACTTGTTTTGCCTCATTTTTCTGGTTTGAATTGTTCGCGTAAGGCCCGTCCATTCTTGGTCATCTACACTAATATTATAAGGGCTGAACCTCATCTGGCAGCACCGCATCGCCTTTTTCTGTCGCTCCATCCTTTTCTGTCACTCAGCAACGTCATTTGCTAGAGCAAATAAGGTAGACGGAACGCCATCGCACGCCGCAGCACCGCCGCGCGCGATCGCGTTCCGTCTACCTTATTTGCTCTAGCAAATGACGTTCCGTGTGTGTATGTTTCTAATGAATAAACTCAAAAATTCTTTCACCATTAGAAAGCAACATTTACCCTGAGTAACATAGGCTATATTTATTGCTAGAAAAGATTAGATGTCCACCCGTGCGAAGCCGGGACGAGCCGATAGTCTTAAATACTAATTTTGGAGGCGCTTAAGACCATCACTGGACAACTTGCACAATGGGACCAGCATTGAAATCGTGAAAAAAATATTTGCTGTAATGACTAGCTAGATAATGTGTGAAAATGTCCAAGATATTTACACATTTGAGAGTAGATTTTCTACGGAAAAACACATGGCAAACTAAACTTACTCAAAACAGCTGAGGTCCGCAGCCCTAACGCCCGGTGAAGCGTCCACATTGATGAGTCCCATCTCGTAGTTCACCACCGAGTCGTCCCACAAGGGACCGTGCATCGTGAACAGGTCCACCTGTAAGTAATTAGTATCAACATTTACCTACATATTGTTATCCTCGTTTTAAACAAGAGGTTCCTTTGAAAACCATGATGTCATCCCTCTGTAACTCCTCTGTGATTAGCTCTTTATCCGTTTACTCAAAATTAATAGCTACGCTTTGTAGTTTCGTAACGCAATATCAAAGAGGTCAATGGCAGTAGAACAAATTGTGGCCCACAATCATCATCATCTGACATAGCCCATAAGAATTGCTAAACTTAAGTGGCAGTGGGCGGGGCACATTGTTCGCAGAACCGATGGCCGATGGGGCCGAAAAGTTCTCGAGTGGCGACCGCATACCGGAAAGCGCAGCGTGGGTAGGCCCCGCACACGGTGGACAGACGACCTCGTGAAGGCGGCGGGAACCCGTTGGATGAGGGCAGCGCAGGACCGGTCGTTATGGCGATCCTTGGGGGAGGCCTATGTCGAGCAGTGGACGTCCATCGGCAGAGATGATGATGATGATGATGAATCATCATCAGGGCACAGGCCATTTCCTCAGGGAGAGTACGCGTGCCCAATGCGCATTAGAAGACTTCACATACACATCAAAATGTCTTCTTCATCAGCGTATGCAACCTATCTTCACCTAATCAGTCACAGTTTAATAACATTCTCTGTTAACTGGACAATGGTAACAAAGCACTTACGCTTCCCTCAGGCAGGTATATGTTGGACACGAAGGTGATGAAGTTGTAGCTGTACTTGCTGGGTTGCTGCAGGCACGACCAGTCCCCGATGTGGCAGCTCCGCTGGATTCGCGAGCACCGGCTGTATCGTTTAAAAGGTTAAATAAAATGTAAAAGAAATCTAGTATGAAATGCGTTATCATAGAGTATCTTATAGGATTATTTGCAGCCGTAGCATGGCAGCGTGATATATAGCGCTATCACGCCTTCGATGTCTTTCTATTTGCGCGCGAACGAACGAGATAAAAGGCGAGATATAGCCTTAACACGCACATCATGCTACGGCCTCTGGGAGGATATCCTTAGCGCTGCCATAGAATAACTAATACACGCTGCCTGGATAAAAGCTGTTATTCCATACCCCACGTAGGGCTCGACAGGATGCAATGATGATGATGATGACTTCTAAAGCCATGCTTATAAATATTTAAAATCTCAATATTATATGCTCATGAGTTTTTGTAATAAATTCACAACAATATAGGGGTAGTCAGAAGCTTTGCTTCAACTACCTAACAAATATTTTTGAAGCATGCAGGCAGTAAATAGATTTGGAAACTTTGAACCGATGCGATGGCCGATCGATGGAGCCAAAGAATTATCGAGTGGCGATCGCGTACCAGAAAGCGTAGCGTGTAGGTAGCCCTTCACAAGGTGGACCGACGACTTGGTGAAGGCAGTGGGAACCCTTTGGATGAGGGCAGCGTAGCATCGGTCGTTGTGGTGATCCTTGGGCTGAGACCTATGTCCAGCATAGCATGTGTCCGTCAATCGGCTGAGATGCTGATGATTATGACGAGTCTCTTATCAGTATAGATCGGTAACTATTGTGCGATTCGCGGCATTTTCAGGGCTGGTAATAAACGAGTTTTTTGTGGCCTTGAGTTTTTATTATTATTCTTACAAGTCATGTTCTATTCGGTGTGCCATTTCAATTATATTATGAAATTACCAATTTGATACATAGATACAGCACAGAGAACACGTCAAGTTCGACACCTTGATCTTCGTACTTTTCTTATGCCGTTCGTCTAAAAAACAATATCGCACTTCAAACCTCAAGCTTGACGTGGTCTTGACGGCACATGGCTGTATGGGTTGGGTTAGTTCCCTTTGCCTTTCACAAACAGAAAAAAATTAAACAACGAGAAACGTGAAAATAACCCCAATTTGGGGCCGTATTAGAAAACACTAAAAGAAAACGAGATGATAACATTGTAATTCTTAACCAATTATATGTTTTACAATTGTCACCCCTAGAGTTTGCCGCGAGTTCCACAATAGTTACCGATCACTACTTATCAGTAAGGTAACAATAGAGTGTAGGTACTGTTTGTTGTCGAGCCGGTACCCGCGCGGGCACTGTATGGTGTGGCAGTGGTAGCCCCCGCGCGTGTTCTGGCACACCTCGCCCGGGCCGCCGCGAGCGCAGCTCGCCTGACCCGTCTCACACTCGTCTATATCTGTGGGAACATTTGTGAACATTCGTTTTAATTTCTTGTGTATAGAAAGCATCAAAAGTCGAGAAACAGTCCTTAACACTTTCGCTGCTAAGCTCAAAACAATCACACTCGCGCAGTGCTAACACTGTGGAATGCTATACAATTATGACTCAAGATTTGAGTCGTGCGCACTGCAGCCCATATGTCGCTGACCTACCACGTAGGTCGTCAGCAGTTAAAGTGTTAAGGTCAGCACACATCTAAAAAATGCTCGAGCAGTTCTTTGAAAAATTGATAATGAACTCGATGACAATTGAAATAATGTTGTAAATAGCGTGCAAGAACACACGTCACAGGCATATATCACTACCACGCAATTTTCATCGTAGTCTCAATTGTCTTTGAGTTCATTATTAATTTATCAATGAAAACTGATTGAGCACTCTTCCGCTAGATGTGCGCTGACCCTTATCCGTTTTTTTTTTGTTTTTCTATGCTCAACGCCTTACTTTGTAAAATAAGCTCCGGTGGGCATGCTTTCCGTATCCTGAATTTGAATTGTATCACTTACAAACTTACGTTAAGAAGGCTATTCGAGCTCAGTGGCGCCCTCGTCACAATAATAAAGATTTCTCAATAAAGAAAGCCTAAATTAAAAAAGTGCCCAACAGATAAAATACAAAAGCCTTCAAGCTATTATCATAGATTACTTTTATAGGTTTTTTTATGGTCTAAACATACAAATTTAGAAAAAAGAAAAAAACGGCCGCTTTTGTTTTTATTCGAAATTATCTAAAAGTGGAATGTTTAGAACCTATAAAATTATTGTATAACAATGGCTTTTGTAGTTTATCTGTTGGGCACTTTTTTAATTTAGGTTTTCTTTATTGAGAAATCTTTATTATTGTGACGAGGGCGCCACTGAGCTCGAATAGCCCTCTTAAAACACCTAGGTATACATATGAAAAGTTACTTTAGCACCGACTTGAAAAAGTTGAACTGGCAGTTGATAATGATGATCGACATACCGATACAGCTGCGCGCGTCCTCCGAGAGCCTGTAGCCGGCGGGGCAGGAGCACCGGTAGCTGCCAGGTTCGTTGACGCAGTCGCCGCCGCACAGACGCCCGCGCGTGCGCACTGCCGTCCACTCCGCGCACTCGTCTACGTCTATGCACGTCCTACAATCGACATTTAATTAAGACGGCTATTCGAGCTCAGTGGCTCAGTGGCTCAGTGGCTCAGTGGTTATGGCGCGTTGAAAATGTATATGACCAGAAATGTTCCCATGGACGAGTACATAATGTGCACATGAAAAGAGGGGGTCATTTAAATACTTAAGAGCAGTCTTGCAATTGGTAAATCAGTGGTAATAGAGACAAACCTGTTATCAGTATGCAGCCGGTACCCCCGCTTGCAGTAGCACCGGAATCCCCCCCACGCGTTGGCGCACGCGTGCTCGCAGACGGAGGGGGTCTCGGTACACTCGTCTATGTCCACGCACACCTTCTCGTTGGAGGGCGCGTTACGGAACCCTTCGCCGCACGAACACTTGTACGAGCCCACTGTGTTGATGCATTCTGAGTTGTAGGGGCACGGCTGTAGGGGATTAAGTATATTGTTATTAATTATCTAATGCCCAGTAGGTATCTATGGGTAGAGAAGAGTGGAGTGGAGAAGAGTGGAGTGGAGAAGAGAGGCATGGCAGCTAGACTGAGCAGGTCGAACTCACGCGCTAGCACGCAGCGAAACGAACAATTAAGTGCGACAAGCGGCTCACGTCTCTCGTCTCCTGCTGCCAAAACTTGCTCGCATATTCCGCTTTGATCGTGCCAGACAAATTATAAGACGTCTCCTTTCCTTTTGGCTTGGATAGTCTCCACTCAAGCTAAGAGGAGAGGAGATGGGTAAATAACGAAATCCTATTGGTGTTTTATTACGACACATCTCTTCTCTTATGTTCTAAGTGGTCACCAGTCACCACACATAATTCTGGTTTACAGGCCCACCTGGCAGACAGTCGGCTAGCCAGGACACCTGTTGGCTCGTCAACAACCAATTGAACATATACCGGATAAACTGAATATGCACAAATAAATTTGAAGTTCTCCAACTCCAAGAAAAAGCTTACCCTTCCATAAGTACACTCGTCAATATCCTGACAGTCTTGCCCAACTAGTTGATGCCCGGCGGGACACTGGCACGAGTATCCTCCGAAGAAGTTCTCGCAGCGCTGCCGAGGTCCACATTCTGACACGTTCGTTGCACACTCATCGATATCTGCGGTGTAACGTTTGGGATTAACCATTAAAATGCGAAGAAAATCAGGGGATAAGACTAAATCTATGCATCATGCAATCCCTATCACCATTATAGTGACATGAAATATTTTATTCCATTCGATTTGCGGTCCCATTTCCTTGGGAGCATATAAGAATGGCGACCGCGTACCGGAAAGCGCAGCATGGGTATGCCCCCACAAGGTGGACCGACGACCTGGTGAAGGCGGCGGGAACCCGTTGGATGAGGGCAGCGCAGGACCGGTCGTTGTGGCGATCCTTGGGGGAGGCCTATGTCTGGCAGAGGACGTCCATCGGCTGACATGATGATATTAGAATGCTACTGTTCATTCCTTGGTACCTTATGCGCCCTGTACGTCCCCCAGAATGAATGATGATGAAGAACTTCCTCAATATAATTATTTCAAGGGCTAAAATTGACTTGTATCCTTTGCGGACGCACTTTCAAAGCCAAGATAGGCTACATCAGCCAACTGTGAGAGCACATCAACGAAGCTCTCAAAGTCAACGGCTATAATCAGTCGCTGTGGTCGAACACGGCCATGAAGCATCATCAGCTGGTTTTGGAGCCTAGAATGTGTGCAGTACTTACCCAAACACATCTTGTCGGTAGTGAGCTTGTAGCCCCACGGGCAGGTGTGTAGTATGGCGCCCGAGTCGGGCAGACGTGAGACCTTCGCCCTCATGTAGCGACCTCCTCGTTGCCCGTACTGAGCCCCTACTGTTATCACGTTTGTGTTGGGGTTCGGATCTCTCGGCGGAATTACTGTAAGCCAACAGATCTCATTAAATGTTGAGCTGTTGCGATTAACATACAAATTAGCAAAATTCTTGGGCCCATTTAGTCTATATGGTCCAGACAGGGATCCAAGAGGCCATGCTCCCAAAAAACTGTGACTTAATATTAGGACTGACTGTCTTAAGACGAAAACCACCTGGACAAGTCGGATTGGGAATAATATTATGATAATTCCGCCCGAAATAAATTCCTGGTTTTGCCCTTATCAACGATTTAGCCGTGAAAAGAAAGGTAACAAACATAGACAAAGAACATAGTGTGATATAAAAATCTGTCTACGCCCTCGGGGAACATAGTTCAGTTCTTCTAATCGTGTGGGCAGAGCCCTGGTGTCAGAGGTTTTTCAGACCTTTGACATGGTTTTTATGTAACGAAAACTACCACCAGAGACGGTAGCCAGGACCAACGACTTAACGTGCCATCCGAAGTACGGAATCGTTTTTCTTTTCAGACAATCAGGCGATTCAGCCTGCAATGTCCTAACCAATTGGGGAAAACGAACAAAGTGACATATCACTAGGTGTCCCCCGTGGGAATCGAACCCACGACCTCCGTGTCGAGAGCCCAATGCTCTTAACCATTAGACCACGCCACGGAGGTGACGGAGGCAGTTGAGTTGAGTACATGCTTTATTATCATCATTGATGATGTTCTTACCGTAAGCAGGTCGGTAAGGCTCTGGCTGACAGTTCCTGCCGCACTCGCATCGGTATCCGCCTTCGATGTTGACACATTGTTCATTTGGTGCACAGTTTGCTTTGTTGGTTGCACATTCGTCTATGTCTGTAAAATTGTTAGAATTTGAGAAAAAACTGTATTTTTTGACTTTAAATCGGTTCAGTCTACTAACAGTCAGTTCACTTAGCTGGTTAATTAAGGGGCTATGTGAAAGAAATTGGATTTTTCAAAGCTTCATATATCATGAACTACTAACAGTAGGAGTATGATTTTCGGATATGTGTAAATTGAACATATAATTGAAGTTTTGATTAGAGCCAAAACACGATTAAGACACATTTTCTCGATAGAAAAACAAGCCAAAGTAACCTCCGTTTTTATCTATGAACGCTTGGAACTGCTAAACGGTGAATAATAGAAACACAAGACTTGATTTTAAAAAAAGAGATTGATATTTTCTAAATTTTGATTAGAGCAGAATTGAACTTACATAAATAGTACAATCACAATTAAATAAAGTTTGATTTGGCGCTCGATTCGTTTCAGGCGCGCGCGCCGCCCCATCTCTTTCTCTCGCATCAGGCCGTAATATAAGCTATCCCACGCATGTTTCGCTTAAATTATTTTTCGACATAGGCCCTTAAGTGAATATTCTACAGGAAAGTTCTGATTTACGACCCCATTATTAGGTCAAAAGTCGTTTTAAATATAGGCCACCTTACATTACAATCTTGTCAAGATTACCGCGAAATCCTACTCGTAGTTTTTTTTATTCCTGATATTATATTACGTTTGCAATCCGCATTGGGCATGCACATTGAACCGTCGCCAATACACCCTTGAAGGTAGAGGTATATAATGTGCCCCAGCTAGTTATGGGACGTATTGTAGTCTGATGATGAATCCTTCTATAAACATTTAGTATCCACAGTATCTTACCAACACATTTGCCTCTGCTGGGATCGAACGTGTACCCGATGTCACAGAACATAGGTGCGTACGGCCGTCGAGGTAACGATGTCGTTGGCCTCGTAGGGAACGGTGACCAGTCGGTGTACGTTGTGATCGCTGTTGAAAAATCGGGTAAGTATTAAGGGCTTTAGAAGTAAAACTTTCTTGTACGAAATCCTAGATTAAGATGAAACACGATACTTTTAGGAAAACACAAGCACGTATTCAAGGAGGGGGATATGTGAGTTTGTACGATGTCGAAGTCAGATGATATGCTTTCAAACAAAAAAAGGTTTCATCAAAATCGGTTCAGTAGTTTTTGCGTGATACTCGAACAAACAAACACTCAAACAAACAAACAAAAAGGCACAGAAAAATCAAAAAATTGGTGATTTGGAATCAGAGACAGATAAAAACCATGTCGTATTTTTTTTTTGTAAATTGCTTCAATGTACAGACACATTTCTGTTACAGCTAGTTTTATAATAGTTTAGATTGTTAAGTAGCTAGTGCTTATCAGAAAAGCTAAAATTGTAGGTCTGCCTGGTTTTAGAGGACTTAAACAGTATTTGAAGCTAGAGATAGTGTCGTTAGCGGTGTACCTACATATTCGCCAGGTCTATTCCAGAGACTTTTACATATTCTGATAGTAAGTTGACTTGCCTGCACCAATCTGTATTGAGCCCTAGTACTTTTCCTATCCTGACTACTTAATCGGTAACAAATCCTTAAAAGTTTTATTGCCCTGATGATAGCCAATCCCAGATTCTTCTTCTGTACAGTCGATGGCATCTCATTGAGTTTCAATTGCCATTGCATCGCGGTGAAAAGATTTGCCAACCAGCATTTGACGCTTGCTCTTTGCCCATAAATCCCGCCTATCTCCCTTTTAGATACGTGCTAGGCTTATTTCAATTTCACCTCCCAGATTTCTGATCCACAGAGTTGGCCACTCTAGGTTCAGTACGCCGTCCGGCTCTCTTCATGTAACTTCAGCTAAAAGACTTGAAAACTTACCAGTGGTAGTTCTCTCCGTAGTGACCCTCTCAGTGGTGGTGGGGATGGTGATTACAGTGCACCACCCGCTGGCACTCCTCCTGTAGCCTGGCATACACTCGCACACATATCCCCCCCTGCGGTTCTGACACACCTCCTCACTTGTACAGAGTGCTTGTTTAATATCTCTTACCAGTGGTAGTTCTCTCCGTAGTGACCCTCTCAGTGGTGGTGGGGATGGGGATGACAGTGCACCACCCGCTGGCACTCCTCCTGTAGCCTGGCATACACTCGCACACATATCCCCCCCTGCGGTTCTGACACACCTCCTCACTTGTACAGAGTGCTTGTTTAATATCTCTTACCAGTGGTAGTTCTCTCCGTAGTGACCCTCTCAGTGGTGGTGGGGATGGGGATGGCAGTGCACCACCCGCTGGCACTCCTCCTGTAGCCCGGAATACACTCGCACACATATCCCCCCCTGCGGTTCTGACACACCTCCACACTTGTACAGAGTGCTTGTTTAATATCTCTTACCAAGTGGTAGTTCTCTCCGTAATGACCCTCTCAGTGGTGGTGGGGATGGGGATGACAGTGCACCACCCGCTGGCACTCCTCCTGTAGCCCGGCATAGACTCGCACACATACCCCCCCTGCGGTTCTGACACGCCTCCACACTTGCACAGATGTGCTTGTTTAATATCTCTTACCAGTGGTAGTTCTCTCCGTAGTGACCCTCTCAGTGGTGGTGGGGATGGGGATGACAGTGCACCACCCGCTGGCACTCCTCCTGTAGCCCGGCATACACTCGCACACATATCCCCCCCTGCGGTTCTGACACACCTCCACACTTGTACAGAGTGCTTGTTTAATATCTCTTACCAAGTGGTAGTTCTCTCCGTAATGACCCTCTCAGTGGTGGTGGGGATGGGGATGACAGTGCACCACCCGCTGGCACTCCTCCTGTAGCCCGGCATAGACTCGCACACATACCCCCCCTGCGGTTCTGACACGCCTCCACACTTGCACAGATGTGCTTGTTTAATATCTCTTACCAGTGGTAGTTCTCTCCGTAGTGACCCTCTCAGTGGTGGTGGGGATGGGGATGACAGTGCACCACCCGCTGGCACTCCTCCTGTAGCCCGGCATACACTCGCACACATATCCCCCCCTGCGGTTCTGACACACCTCCAGACTTGTGCAGATGTGCTTGTTTTGTTCACACTCGTTTATATCTGGAAAATAACCTGTGTTTAGATATTTTAGGCTTAGCAATGATACTCATAACGAAATTAAGATGGATGACCTGCCGAATTTAGGCGGCGGAGGAAAAATGGCGCGTACCTACTGGTGTGTCGCCAGTATTACGCATTACATGCGTAAGTTACGTCGCGTAAATTCGGCAGATGTGTCGCTAGACTTACCCTGCAAATTAAACCCAATTTAGCCTACCTATAAACTATACTATACCTAACCTAAACTGCTGTCTTAACCTAACTATACCTAAACTGCTGTCTTTAATTAAACGTAATTACCTATTCGTTGGTTAAACTCTTTGGTAAAACTCATATATACCGGTGCAGGAATGTAGATTAAATCGGGTCCGATTTGTAGCGATTATTTGCCTATTAAATTAAGGTAGAAATAGATTAGGAATACAAATTAGTTTTGATCCTACCTACACTTTGCTGGAGACAATTTTATATACAGAACAAAATGCTTACCAACACATTCCCCACGTTCATTCCTTTCAAATCCATTTAAACAATGCATTGATTCTAAATCAAACTCAGAATCTTCGGGTCTGCTTGGTCTTTCTGGTCTACTCTCTGGTCTATTAGGTCTACTCTCAGGTCTACTTGGCCTTTCGGGTCTATTCTCTGGTCTACTTGGTCTTTCGGGTGTGTTGTCAGGTCTTCCGGTTCTGTTGTTTGGTCTGTCTGGTCTGCTATCAGGTCTTACGGGTCTCCACTCAGGTCTTTCAGATCTGCTATCAGGTCTTTCGGGTCTGCTCTCCGGTCTACTAGGTCTTTCTGGTCTACTAACAGGTCTGCCTGGTCTTTCAGGCAACTCGGGCTTCTCTCTTTCAGGAAATTCGGGCCTTAACGAATCTTCAGGTCTTCCAGTTCTGTCCGTGCCAACAACATTGGTCCAAGTGTCTTTAGGTATATCACCAGTATCCACTCCATAAGACCCATCAGGTCCCCTTTCCGTTTCCATGGTAACAGTCTCTGTTGGAGTAGGAACTGTTACTTCGACGGGTCTTGTAGGAGTTGTTCTTGTTGGTGGAATGTATGGTCTTCTGGGGGAAGTGGGTCTTTCGTATGGTCTTGTTCTTCTGGTGGTTGTGGTTGTGGTTCTGGTGGGGTAGGTGGGGTTGGTTGGGCGAGGTGGGAGAGGGGGTGGGGGTGGGATGGTGGGTCTAGGTGTGGTGGTGGTTGAAGGGGTTGCTTTAGGCTCGGTTTCGTTTGTGGCTGTAGAGTTGTCTTCTCTGAGAAAATAAAAAGTTATGGTAAATATTAGCCTCGACTGTGGTTATTGATTTCAGGTATGATCCCTAGAAAAAGTTGTTCAGTTTGCCATCAAACTTCAGACCATTCTGAACTACGCCTGAAAATATTTTAAATGTTTCCGGAATCGCCTACAACTAATCAGCAAGCATGTGAATCCGTATTATCCGTGACAATGAGTATGGCCCACATTCACCCTTCATTATAAAAGGCCTTTGCACTGAAGTGACCTACAACTACACGTGGCTCTATGGCTTCTCTATACTATATTCTATTAGAAAAGTTTCAGAATGCAAACAAACACTTCATAAAAACACAATAGGTACTCCTACCGTGAAATGACCTGGATAATAATATGAGGGTAGGTATTTCTAGACTACCCCCAAGCACGTATCCAAAGGGGGGGGGGGATAAAATCCTACGAAATTCATAATTATGATTACCAAGTGATTACCTTACAAATTACGATCACGTTGCTATGTTCTTTGACGTGATTTTTTCGACGCGTAAACTCAAAATCAGCGGACTTGTAGGCCTCGCATACCACCCCCGAGAAAACGACAAAAATCGAGATGTGCCTCCATCCTTATTATTTTACGTATGCTAAAAAGAGTGCGCATGACGTTTTTCTCGTTTAAACGCTTTGTCGTGGGTGGCATAACCCTGCTGTTTCGTTTTGTTATATCTATGTGATCTATACTTATAAAACAGTTCCGTGACTGACTGACAAACAACGAACAACCTAAATATACTCACTCGGAGTCATAGTACTCGTACTCGTAGACTGGTTGGGGTGTGGTATTGGTACTGGTGCTGGAGGTGGTGGTGGTGGGGGCGGGGGTGGAGGGGGGGCGCCTCGTGCACGCGAACGAGCCCAGCACGTTAAGGCAGTGCGTGCCCTCTCTACAGTTGTCCAGCTTTAGGGCACACTCGTCTATGTCTGCAACAATTATATTTGGGTTATAAATCTTGCAATCATTTACTTACCAACTACTTGACGTCGCGTCGGGTCCGCGCTCAAAAGTGTACGAACCAAAAGAGTAACAAACCGCATAACAATTACTCGCCAGTCTTAATTTGATCGACCAACTACGCGCACGTCTATACAGTAGTGTTGCGCCCCTCAGCCCCCTGGCTGGGGGCAAATGCTCCGGGCGGCACTTTACTTTAAAAAAGTCGAGCTTGCTTTGCTCGCTCTAAGTTTCCGTTTCATTAATTACTAGCGACCCGTCCCGGCTTCGCACGGGTGCAATTCTGATACTAAAATATACAAATAAACCTTCCTCTTGAATCAAAATCCGTCAAAATCCGTTGCGTAGTTTTAAAGATCTAAGCATACATAGGGACAGACAGCGGGAAACGACTTTGTTTTATACTATGTAGGTAGTGACTGCGCCTACACATAATCCTAAATAGTTCTAACCGCAGCTAAGACGTGATGCTAAAATTTTCGAGTTTGCTTCGCTCAATCCGTGCCGGCTGTATGTGCTTCTTGCTCGGCTCCCCTAGAGTTACCCTCGAAGTGTGGGTAAGGAGAGCGGTATCTGAAGTTAGTAGGGGCACGGACTATCTAAGAGTACAGTGAAGTGAGCGTCCGTTCTGTATGTAGTACTTACTATAATATAATAATACTATTATCTATTCTGTTACTAACCAACGCAGGATCCCGAGGGATCAAGTTCGAAGCCATTCTTGCAACGACACTCGTGACCCCCGTAAGTGTTGATACAGTTCTGGAACTGGTCGCACAGGTGGGTGCCCTGTCTGCACTCGTCTATATCTGTGAAACAATTATTTCTATTTAATTTCCCAACTGACTCCCCAAAATGTCTAAGGCCCGAAATACACCAAAGCGGAGAAGAATGAATGTGTCGTGAACAAAAAATAGAATTTCGCTATTTACCCATCTCTTCTCCGCTCGGCTTCAGAATACGGTTCAAGTGGAGCAGAGAAGAGATTTTCATATTCGAAGTATAGAGTGAACATCGCGCTTCATGACGTTGTCCCATTCAACTGCTGCGATATAGTACTCTGGCATTTAGTCTTTAGCTCTCTCACTGCGGTCACGTGAAGCAGTTACTGAGATAATGCACTAAACAATTCAAGAAATGTAAGCAAATGTAAAGGAATAATTTTTCGTAGGTAAGCAAGATGAATTAATTATTAAAAAGAATTTAAAATATTATTTTAAACAATATTTTTTTCACGCCCTCGAAAATACAACGTGTTAATAAATTAGCGCAAAACCTCATACACCCCAACTGATTTATAACAAAATAATTAGATTGAAACAATAATGTCATTTTTTTGATAGTTCAAATTTAAAGTTATTCGCAATTTAAGTTTTGAGGCAAAAATGAGATGTTATCATTTCAGCAGTGAATGAAAGCGCTAACGTACCCATGGATACATTTTAATAATCTTGTTTTGGTAGTAAGTAGGGTGAGTGTGCCCGTGCGGTGGGTTGACATCGGGTTCAGTAGATTTAAAATTTTACAAACAAATTATTTAATATTTTGAAAAAAAATTACCTATGTTGAAACCATGATAATTCGATTCAGCTCTCGATTCTAAACAAACTACTTTCTAGTTTTGCGTTATTTCATTAACACGTTGTATATTAAGCAAATGTAAATAAGGACAAACCTATACGCGAAAAAGAGAAGACAATTGCCAGTCATATAAATGATAGTGAAGGACAAACCTAAAGGAGAAAAAGAGAAGACAATAGTAAGCTCTCGCGCGTAGTTATAGTTTTTACTATCTTCTTATCTCTCTCTCTCTCTCTCTCTCTCTCTCTCTCTCTCTCTCTCTGCAATCTTCTTGCACACGTGTGCACAGTGGATAATCTCCGCTCTTCTCCGCTTTTGTGGATATCGAGATGATCATGATTTTATTTTTTATTTTATTTTTATTTTTTATTTATTTAGGATAACAACAGCCTTAGTTACATGTGTTACAATATTGATTACATTTTTGATGGCCAATTATAGCTATCCATAAGGTAACTTATCATTTAATTAATTAATAAGCAGACGTACAAACAGGGAGAGAAAAAAAAGATGAGGCAACTAAACACCTATTTCTAATCGCATCCACCAGAACTTTGTCATAGGTACAGTTGTAACATAGCTATTAACTTTTTAAACTTATTTATTGCTATGATAATTCTAGTAGATGCGATCGAATTCCGGATACTCAAACTACATACATAATAATATCAATTCTAGGTACTCTAGCTATCTATGATGTCATTTTCTTTCAAGTCTATTGATGATTTTTATAGAACATGGTATGGTTTTCCCACAGACCATTTGCTTACTGGTCTGTGGGTCTCTTTTGTTTGCGGCATCTATTTGACGTTTCTTTGAATCTGGTTTTGAAATTAAATGAGAAGTCAGATGGTTTATTTTACCTTCACAAACGGTTCCACCTGGTCTCATCTTTGTTCCTTCTTGACATGATTTTGGATTTGGATTATATCTGAAAGAGAATCATTCAATTAATACTCTATGGCACACTATAAGACATTAGTTAACCATTGTGAGGGATCCTGCAGCTGCTGAAGAAGAAATTCTGCGTTCTTATAACAAATCCACCAATTGGGCACCCACCAAGCACCCACCATGCCCAATGTAACGCTCCTTGAGAGTAGGCCTGTATCCCAGAAGAATAGAATATAATTTCTTTATTTGTCTTATAAAACACATTACAAAAACAATATATTACACAGTCAAGTACTTACAAATACATAAAAAAACACAAAAAATAAACAAGAAGGGATCGAATAAGGCTGATGATGATGTAGAAGTTAGGGAAAGATCTGCAGCGAATTGGAAACCCTTGACAGCCCTTGACAACCTTAGCTATCATAGAATACCCCAATCATGATATATTTATACGACGCATGTTGCTGAAGCAGATTTAGGTAGTAAGACCCAATTCCCAGTGTATGTAGTGGCTACACCTTATATAAAGATTCTATAAAGATAGGAACATCCATAAAGATTGTTTTTCATGTAAGAAGGCTGTTTCATAAAAATAATTTGTAGAAATTACTTAGGTAGAGTGCTGGATTTTGACTTGCAGGTGTAAGCGCCAGGCATGTTGACGCACACTTCTGTACGGCCGCACACTTCCGTGCTCTCCTCGCACTCGTCTATATCTGTAGAAGAAGTGTAGAATATCATTATTATCTTTTTCTTCTGAAGTATCTACGCCAATGTGCATTTAAGGCTCTTGACAACATCTATCACGCACATTTCACTTTTAAGGGTGTACTCAGATAATGTACTCAAAAAACGTTCCCTAAGCAAAATGGGTCAAAAACTAGAAATATAAAATCAATCGGCTGATCCACTCTTTTTTATGGAAAGGTCCTAAAATTTTTCAACAAATTTACCTGATAGAATGTTGCCAAGAGCTCAGAATACCAAGACATATCTAAGGATGAGAGAGACAGCAGTCTTCTCTAACAACATTTTTCAGTTAAAAGCACGAACCTTCACATACGCCGGTAGCGGCGTTGACCTTGAACCCAGGAGCGCACCGCTTGGAGACGTGGTCCTGGCAGAAGTAGCTGCCGTGCGTGTTGATGCAGTGCTGCGAGAGGCGCTGGCAATCATCTAGCGTCTCCTCACATTCGTTAATATCTGCGGAGAATACGTAGGTACATACAGCATTAAATACGCAATCGTTTGGTGGACGTAGACTTACTTTAAAGTATGATTGTACAGCACGGCCTTGATAATCCGTACCCCAGCTCGTCCGAACGCCTCTATAATCCGAACGACCCCCCTTACCTCTGCGCAACCGCCATTTCTCAGTTTCTGTCCCGCCGTGCGATCCGAACGCTTCGTGCATCCGAACAGGGTATAAATTTTCGGTGTTCGGATCATCGAGGTCCTGCTGTACTTATGATACTGAACAACTTTCCCCAAGGAAACTCAAAGACCCTCTAAAATCATAGAGTTTACCCCTAATTTGCCACCACCTTATCCTGAGAAGGGGCTTACGATTTATAATGTACAAAGTGTAACAAAACACTACGGACTTTCACTATGGAGCCGACATCGAATAAAAACATTTTTATATACAGGGTGTTACAGAAGTAAAAATAAAAATTGAAAACTTTTAAGGGGTGGTAGACCATCAAACTGAACAACTTTCACTATGGGACCAACATCGAAATCGCGAAAAAAATAATCTTTTGTCCCATACATTTAGCTCGAGTAGATCTGTAGTTTAGTATTGAACATCGCAGACGCATCGTATCATGGCGATTATGGCAAATCTCCTTATTTTGGGGGAGGCAGCGTCCAGCAGTGGACGTCTATCGGCTGGTATGATGATGATGATGATCCCCAACAGCACAAATGTCTACAAGATGTCTAATAGATATCTACAAAATATCTTAGTGTCTACAAAATATCTAATAGATATCTAGTAGATATTCTGTGCTGTGTGGGATACAGGGTGTAACAAAACAGTAATTAAAGAGGTGGTTTAAACAAAGCTGAACAACTTTCACTATATATCAATGGAGAAAAAGACGAAATACCTACAATTTTAAAAATCACTTACCGACGCAGTCATCTTCAGGGCCAGCTCTAAACCCAGATGGGCAGATATCGTTCCTCAAGGCAGGTGTGGTGGCCGCAGAGGGTTCAGTACTAACTCCCGGTACAGACTCCTCGAACGGCTTGCCAGGTTTGCCGGCACACTTGTAGCCTCCGATTGAGTTCTCACACAGGTACTTGGGGCACGGAGGTCGGGGGAGTTGGCACTCGTTTATATCTGGGAAATGGTGAAAGACTCATGGTTAAAACCATGTTAAAACAGATTTTTGAAAAATTCCTTTAACTGTCGCTATTTTTGGAGTGTAGATTAGATTCATCTTTAAATAGTACGATTTAACCTTTAAACTGCCTAATCGCGGCAGTCCATGAGTTAAATTTGATTTGTAGACTATTGCCATGCAGGCTAACAAAATAAACCAGTAACAGTACCTAAGGTATTATAAATGACAATAGAACGATGCATCGGGATTACTTCGTTTAATATTTCCCACGATCTTGTTAAGGTCTCGGTAAGGACCTCAATAGAAAATTTTACACTATTTGTCAAATGTGTGATAGATTTTTCTACGAGACATTAAAATTAAAAAACGGGGCCTCAACGAAAGCAGTATTACAGTTAGACTTACCATCGCACACCTGGTTCACCACATTCCTCTTGAAGCCAGGCGGGCAGTGACCCACCTCCCTCTTCCTGATGGGCACACATTTGAAGGCCCCCGGCGTATTGTGGCATACAGTTCCCTCTGCTGTACACAGGTCGTCTAACGCTTCCGCGCATTCGTTTATATCTGGAAGATGAGGAATGAAGAAAATCCTTGTAAGCGTTATTTTATAGTGCAGATATAATTAACCTCCATACCTTTAAACAATGTAAGACAAGCTATTTCATCGTATCTTTTAAGTATTAATGAACCGTATGTCCAGGTAAGGTCCAGGTTAATCCATTACTGGACATAGGAATCTCCTAAAACGCGCTATTGTGTCCGAAGTTATAAGCAGATGAGTGTTTATCAATTCCAGGATCAGGTCGCTAGAGTTCTATATAAGAAGCTCGAGAGAGTTACCCACCTTTACACGACTTTTTATCTCCCTGCAGCCTGTACCCCTCGCGACACGAGCACCGCACTTTACCATCGCTGTCATCACACACGTGGGCACAGGAGTTCTTCTTGCAAGTCTCCTTTACTATCTTCTTCACCGTCGTCGTCTCCACTGGTTTTTCTGTTGTTGTCGGTTTTTCTGCTGCTTCCTGTAAGTTGTAATAAATAACTTGTGAAAGGACTGCAGTTGCTGGTTAATGCAATGGAATTTCTATTGAGTGATTCTGATTTTCGATACTATTTTTCAACATGCCCTTCTAGTATGATGCGTCTACTTACAGGCAACTCCGTAATACATATCAGGCAAGCGCGGCTTTCACTGTTTGATAAGCGCGGGAAGAGGTCATTTTCTATGCATCGAAGGCGCGTCGCGCAGGAATAGAAAAATCATTCTCGAGGCGGATCAAAAAAATGTTTCACATTCGGCCATCGACAGACTAGCAGTAAAAATTCATACGAAATAGTTTCTTCAAAATTCTAGTAGTTATATTCATCATAATCATCATCAGCCTATCATCGTCCACTGCTAAACAAAGGCCTCTCCCGAGGCGCACCACAAAACTCTGTCCTCGACAATCAAGCATCAGCACAATCCAATTCTAGCCAGCAACCTACCTACGAAATTATGATCATGGATTCCTAGTCTATTTAGACTAGCCGTTTATAGAAAAGTGTTGTCAGGCAGGCAGGATATTTTGAAGGTGTACACGCTAAAAACAGATGCACTCTCTCGTTTTTACCCTCCTGAAACTAATGAAACGGGAGACCGATCATATGGGTGGGGTAAGAAGCAGTGCCTGCAGTGGGTATAACCGGCAGCCGGTGTAAGACGCCTATACGAACTCGTTACTCGCATCAACGAAAAGCCTTTGTTACTTCCCGAGTCATCCTTTGAACGTGCTACTTACCAAACAGCACTGATAGTAAGCGTGTTTCCTCAAAGCTGTGGAAGCGCTGCTGGCGAACCCGTCGGCTGGTGACCCGCATTCTTCCTTGCCCTGGGACTCTCCAGTCCAACGGCCTAAAGAACATTCTTCACAGCAAGTCTGAATACAAAACATTAAACGAAGAAAATGTTAAAATATAGATTTAAAAATATTGTTGATGTTTCCGCTATGCACCGGTCAAGTCAGTCAATTCTTTGTAGTTTCCTGGGGTGCGATTTTTGAAATTCATACGTTGAACTCAGAAAGATGCATATCTCCAGTCCACAGTAATTTTGACATTTTCTACTGCTGGGTTCAACGTGAGAGTTTCAAAAATCGCACTCCTGGCTGACTCTTTGGCTGACTTCTATCCAAACTACTATAACTCTTTATAACTATAGTCTTGTAAAAGTATCTGTAATGGCTGCTACACAATATACAGGGTCCTTCTTAATATGCTGACACTTTTTCAAGGGGATGATCAGACCATCTAACTGAACAACTTTGTCTATGGGACCAACATCGAAATCGCGAAACAAGAAACTGCTGTCCCATATATTTGGCTCGAGTAGGTTTGCAGTTTTGTATGGAAGTTCTGATTGTTTTCTCGCGATTTGGATGTTGGTGCCATAGAGAAAGTTGTTCAATTTGATGGTCTGATCATCCCCTTAAAAAAGTTTCAGGATATTGAGAAGGTCCCTTTATATTATGCCGCCGGATTTTATCACGCGGCCATCATTCCATTATAATCGTGCCTACAGGCAGCTGAAGGCATCCCCGGAATGCCAAACATATGTTGCCTTGTTCAGTTTGCATGCCCGTTTACCTGCCGGAGGCATAGTGTAGTATCCTACTATAACGTAGAAGTCACTGGCACACTGGTAAGGATGAAGACTGAATCAGATATATTTTATGGTACTGGATAGGTAGGTACAAATAAATCTTATATGTTTCTTGTTTTGTCGAGTCGATAGCATTGCCATTCGTTTTGTTTTTCTAGCCCTGTGTTTTGCCACACGTATAGCATTACCGACTGCGTCTATCCATATTGTCCATAAGCTCAGTTCGCGTGCAAACAAGTATCCTTGCAGGAAGAAATATGAATGAAACATACCTTTCCTATTTCAGTTTTAGGTACGCTACATTGTTTTCTAGCTCCTAATTTCATCCCAGCAGAACAGTCGTCCTTTAGTCTGTAAACGAAGATATGAATCATGAAAAAGCATGCCACATGGAAATAGAAGTCAAGAAAGCAGCTCTCAAATATTGGACTTGGAAAAAGGTATAAAGGAAATAGGTTAAATAGGTGCTCTCAAAACTTACCGAAAGTATTTCTTACAGCAGCTGCTAATTTCTGCACGACAAATATCCATATATTTCGGTTCTACTTCCATCTCGTCAGGAGGCTCGACGCCGGCGCACGCGTCTGCCTTCGACGCTGTTATCGCAAAGGTTTCTCCGTGCGAGCAGCATGACTCTCTTAAATCTGCGGTCTCTTCCGACGATGTCGCTTTGAATGGGAGAAAGAAGATATAAAAGGGGCATCTGCAGTCGTCAATCCGCTTGAGTAAGGCCTAATTCCAACAGTAGACTTTTAGTGGCTTATTATGGCAGTTACACTGGAACTCTGAGTCGCAAAGATACATGCGAATACTTCAATAGATGGCGCAAAACTTGAATAAGCAAGGGCAGATCTAGGATTCCTTTTTGGAATTCATCTCGTACTTATTTTTCAGGCCTTTCGAGGAGTTTCCTTAATTAAATTGTCTTGTATCCAGGTGCAGGTTTTTGTAACGTAGGTAAGGGTACCTATGGGTATCCAGGGGGGTACCCATCCCCTCTGTATCCGCTCTTGAGAATAAGGCTTTATAGCTAACTACAAGATAAGAAAAAGTAAAAATAAAATAAATCTGAATAGCACTTTCAAAGTTTACGTTGACAACATTTATACGGAGTGGAAACTATACTATCAAAACAAATCTGAAGGCGGAAATGGCCTCTAGGCTCATTTTCTAGATGAATCCTGAAATCCTGATGGCATCCAATAGAGATAGACTGTCATTGGCTATTGTCAGGATGTTTATTACCCTGATGTCTCCGATCTTTATGAATTAACTATAAATAGGGTTGTAGGTGTGTAGTGTTGTAAATTATCCAATCTAGTGGAACAAGCGTGGACATTGCGTAGGCTTAATGGAGTGAAGTAGAGTAGGAAGGGAATATCATGTTTCTGATCAAAATGAGTTTATGAACGGTTTTGTACCTAACTACTAAGTTATTTTTTTGTCTATTCTATTGCACTCAGTTGCAGAAACGCTCATTTAGAGTTAATCCTCCATTAAATCTCTTGCTAGCTTTTACTACGTCAAGACCAAGACAAAAAGTGACAGCAAGAGATTTAATGGAGGATTAACTTTAATGAGCATTTCTGCAACTGAGTGTTGGAATAGAATAAGTAGAGTCAGCTAAGGTGCATACTAAGATATTATTATTAACGTTGACTACACATAATTACAGCACACCGTTGACATCTCATAGTGATTATCATACAAATATCCTCTACGTCTTTAACTGCATATTCAAGAACTAGGCCAAATTACTCTATGTAATTTGCGAATGCAAACAGCTTTGTTTTGAATGTAACATATAAACGGAGGAATAATTACGTCGGTGCGGTGGCGAGGTCCGAAGAGGTATGGACACTCGATGACAAGGTCCGGGTTCGAATCCGCACGGACAACATGCCATGCCAACATTTTAGGAACGCAATACTGCCTACTCTCAAATGGTGAAGGAAAACATAGTGAGGAAACCTGCATATGCTATACGGGCCCTAAGGCTCGAAATACTATATTTGGTCTAAAAAAAGTTGGCAACGCTAGTGAGAATTGCAGTGAACGCAAATGAGAATTGATATTTGATGTTTGCCGTTTCTATTTTCAGATTTCCAGCCAATTTCCAGAGAACAAACAAACAATACAATACAATACAATACATACATACAACAATACAACATACAATACAATACAAATACATTACAATACAACAACAACATACGTTACATTACATTTTCCATACAATATGTAGAGTTAGACGAGTTAGACTAGTTATGGAATATAGTCATTAATCATTTACTCATTATCATTCATTACCAACTTAGATGAAAGTATTAATTATTTTACTTTGATCTGAGATAACCTCTTTTCTAGCTTCCTGAATAATGAATATAGGACACTATTGGCCCGTCCCGGCTTCGCACGGGTGGACGTCTAATCTTTTCTAGCAATAAATATAGCCTATGTTACTCGGGGTGAATGTAGCTTTCTAATGGTGAAAATTTTTTTGAAATCTGCACAGTAGTTTTTGAGTATATTCATTACAAACATACACACACACAAAAATACAAATCTTTCCTCTTTATAATATTAGTATAGATATAGATTCATCCAATGTCCTATCATTGTATGTTAGTTTAATACAACTTATGACGGTATCATTGGAATGAATATAGATTAGGTACCTATGCATCTGAGTGATGATAGAGGTCATCCGGATCATCATCTAACGAACGTAAACAACTTGATTTGTCTTGTTGTCTTCGAGTAAATACTTTATTAGTGCTGAAATGATTCCTATCTCTTAATCTCCATCCTAGAGCTCCAAAGGGCTGTGTGGTTCCGGCTGAGAATGCACCACCCCATTTCTTACTGCGGGTGTCGTACAAGGCGACTAAGGGTTTCTTATGTAGTATACAACGTGTTCATGAATTAGCGCAAAACCTCATACACCCCAACTGATTTATAACAAAAGAATTAGATTGAAACAATAATTTCATTATTTTGATAGTTAAAATTTAAAGTTATTCGCATTTTAAGTTTTGAGGCAAAAGTGATTTGTTATCATTTCAGCACTGAAAGAAAGCGCTAACGTACTCATGGATACATTTTTATAATCTTGTTTTGGTCGTAAGTAGGGTGAGTGTGCCCGTGCGGTGGGTTGACATCGGGTTCAGAAAATTTTAAATATTGCAAAAAAAAAATTAAATATTTTGAAAAAAATTCCCTATTTTGAAACCATGATAATTCGACTCTGTTCTCGATTCTAAACAAACTACTTTCTAGTTTTGCGTTAATTCATTAACACGTTGTATAAATATATGTGGCCATCCTGAAATCTTCATCAGATAGGTACTTAAAAACGTCTGCATATTAGGAAGGAGCCTGTATATTAACAGACTGTGAAGGAAAACATCGTGAGGAAACCTGCATACGCTGAGGAAGACATTCTGAATGCTCATCTGAATTCTACCAATCCACATTGGCTGTAAACCCTTTTTAAGTATAAGGCAAATTGTAGCTTTTACGTAGCTTAGGGACATTGTTGTTGATGATAATAATAAAACCGGTCAAGTGCGAGTTGGTCTACTCGCGCACCGAGGGCTCCGTGCCACACCATCACAGAACACAACATTATTAACTAAGAAAAATATTTTTTTTTTGTCCGGGACCTTTAGCGCAAGACCGACTCACACTTGGCTGTTTTTTAGTATTAGTTGTTATTTTGTAGAGTTTGCTCTATAATCACACTAAGTTTGACGTTTGTATGTATTACCGTTTTTACGATAGAGCGTGAAGAAAAAACGTTGATAAAAACTTAAAAAGCTTAGTTTCTTGTTGAGAACCCCCGTTAATTTTTAACTTTTTGACATTTTTATTATTTGCTAACAAATACGCCGTAATAACGCATAATCTGTGAAAACAACTATCTAGCTATTACGGTTCAAAAGTTACAGCCCTAAATAGGTAGGACAGACGGACGGACGGACGGACGGACGGACAACGTACAGGCTTAGTAATAGGGTCCCATTTTTACCCTTTGGGTACGGAACCCTAATAAAACAAACAATTCACGTCAGATGATGTTTTTTTCCCTTCTCCTAATTATTTTTACATTGATAGGTATAATATAGCAGAGTCCATTGACCAGGTTAACTAACGTAATTGTTACCTACGTGGCTCTTTAGTGATTAGCGATATTTGATACGCTTTAAGACTTCTTATTTTACTTCTTTAGCGGGCCTATAGCAGTGACACCAATGCTACTCTGAATTTTGCTTTCCTTCTTTTTAGAGATACAATTTTACAATTACGGCCTTTCTTATTCTTGAACAAAAAAGGATTCGAAACAATCAAAATCAAAAACGTACGTAATTTAACGTTTTTAAAATGTTTCTTCAGGCAATCCTACTGGAATGTGGTCCAGTTCCATTGCGGATAATTTGTAAAAAATTAGGTAAATAACGAATAATATTTGTTCAAGTTTAAGTGTGTAAACAGGAAAATATATTTTATATTAAGTTAATAGCACAGTTTAAATGTGTTAATAGTTAACAAGATGAGATATTGAGATGGTAAGAGTAGGTTTAAATAGATAAGTAGGTACCTACATACGAGTACATACCTACATATTCTCACGCCTGTCTCCCACTGGGGTAGGCAGTTATTTTAACCGACTTTAAAAAGGAGGAGGTTCTCAATTCATCTGTATGTTTTCATCAGTCTTTCATGCATGCTCGTCGGTTTCCGTTGCAGTATCTAACAAGGAGTGCGATTTTTGAAAACGACACATTCAAATCAGCAGAAAGTAGGTACTTACCTACATTCGATCATGATTTTGTACGCGTGACTTTCAAAAATCGCACTCTCTTTTTAAGCACGCTACCATTTTGGTCAGTTTAGGTAGGTCCCTAAATATACTCTACTTCATTTAGTAAAAATTTGTGTTCAATATAACATGACCTATTTCGAAAAAAAAAAACAATGATTCTTGCAACACGTAACGAATACTATTTGTTCAAATGTATTGTTAACGTAAATATTACAAAAGGTAATTCACATACTAAATTAAACAAACACTACTCACTATTTACAAAATTACTCGAAACCACGCACAACACTATTTTAAGCACCAAATAAAACTTCATTTTGATTTTAAAATTAAATTTGTGTTTTTTTTATAAAAACGCTTTTTTAAAATTACCACTGGCTCAATAGAACATTATTCGACGATTATTCAACCATAACATAACATTATTTTAATAATTTCATTTTGCAATAATTTTTTTAACCACAGCTTCGTGTTGTCTTAGCCGAGTCTTACTGGCAAATGATAGTGGGGGTCAGGCACTATACTGATAAGATTTCTGCGCATGTCAGTATTGCAGACTATAGGCCAGGCCATAGTTCATTATGGCAAAACTAGATTTAAAAAATATTTAATTCAGGAACTATTACAAGAGTTTAATTGGTGCCTATTAGTAGCACGTTGTAGAAAAGATTCTGACCACATCCAAAGGGAATAAGGTCGTGAGTTTCTGTCATGCACCTATGTAAATTCGAGATATAAAATTATTCGTACTGATGCAGTTTATTGAAAACTTTATAATCAAGCCCGGAATTCACCAAAACCTTAGACAATACAGGGTGTAACAAAACACCCTAGTAATGCTTCAGACCATCAAACTGAACAACATTCTCTATAGAGCAAAAATCGAAATCGCGAAAAAAAAATCAGCTCTTTCATACAAAACTGCAGTACTGTCCGACTCAAATGTGATGATGTGTGTGTGATGGCAGATTTTTTTTTTATTTTTTCTCGACGTTGGCTCCATAGCGAAAGTTGTTCAGATTGATGATCTGAAGCACCCCTTAAGCATTACTAGGGTGTTTTGTTACACCCAGTACAACATGGACGAGTAACGCGTGTAAGTCTACTAACAAACTTTTCTCACTTTTCTGCCAGTTTTAGGTCGCAAAGGAGTTAAAAACCATAGGTATCGTAATATTTTTCTTGTCCGTACCGTACAGACACACTTCTCTTACAGTGTTATAATAGTTTAGATAGATTTAGATTACTCATCTAAGCTCATGTTTGTCTAACCTTACCGGATGTAGAGCAGAATCTTCGTTAGCACTATTAGCTAGGTACATATACCTACCAATGAATGTTAAAGTTAAGGGGAAGTATGGAAATAAGTCATATTTGATTAAAGGTAGTTAATTTGGCTATTATATATTCTATTCTAACTATGTAACATTGTGCATAGGTATACCACTCTCTTCTGCATATTCTTACCTAGGTACTTCCCTTATATTGGATATTACAATACAAGCTAAAAATTTATCACTTCACACACAGGGTTTCTTAATATTATGCTGACTGTGTTTTTAGGAGATGGTGCGACCATCACATTCAAACTGAACAACTCTATGTGGAATTAACATAGAGATTGCGAAAATATATTCCACACTAAACTGCAAACCTACTCAACCCAAATATGATGTGATAGCCTGATTTTTTACGCGATTCCGATGTAAGTCTCGTAGAGAAAGTTGTTCAGTTTGATGAAAAAACCGTCAGCACATTAAGAAATAAGTCCATATACAAGGTGTAACAAAATTTTTTAAGAAGATAATTAGACCATCAAACTAAACAACTTTCTCTATGGGACTAACCACGGACCAACACACAAGGCAAAAAAAAATGCTGCTGTCTCAAACATTTGGGTAGAGTAGGGTAGCATTGCAGTTATTAATTTTCGCGATAAACGTAGTACAAACATTATAAGTTAGGTATTTGATATTGGTCAGAAACATATGTGTTTTTAAACTTAGCCTTAATTACCTACCTACTTTACGATTAATGAATGTACATAAGAACTTAGTTTTATGGAATAGTATCGTGAAATTGGGCACGGCCACTGGGTCAAGTGCGAGCGATAATGTGACCGAATGCTAACCCATTGTGTAACAATGTACCTATTAACTGTTTTAAAATAATCAAATGCTCTGGTAATTAAATTCACCACAAAATGTAAGTACATTATAGATACTTTGGTTAGTAAAAGATTTAAACGTCACTGTTGCGGTTCTATTTGAACAAATCTCTATACAGGGTGTAACAAAATACCCTAGTAATACTTAAAGGGATCCTTCAGCCCATGAAACTGAACAATTTTCACTATGGAGCCCACTTCGAAATCACGAAAAAGAAATCCTCTCTTTCATACAAAACTGCAGTACCGTCTCGACTCAAATGTATGGGATAGCAGATTTTTTTTATTTTTTCTCGACATTGGCTCCATAGTGAAAGTTGTTCAGTTTGATGGTCTGAAGCACCTAAAGTATTACTAGGGTGTTTTGTTACACCCTGTATAGATGAGGTCGCCCTTTGTGGCCTTTGTACAACATTACGTCCTCTTCTAGGGTAGGTACTAGGTACTATACAGGGTGTCGTTACTTATCGAACGGCGCCAAGCCAACATTGATATTGCGAAAAAAAGTCTGCAGTTCGGCAGAAAACGTCAATATGCTACTCTCCACAGAAAAATCTCGACATAATTTATGTTATGATATGACGGAACATTTTTTTTTCGCCGTTTCAGTGTTGTTCCTACAGTGAAAGTTGTTCAGTATGATAGTCTGACGCACTCCATAAAGTGTGTAACGCATTTAAGTTTACACCCTGTATTTTCGGCGTGCCAAGGACGCCTTGGATTGGACCCTTTTTAAATGTTAATGGAAGGACAAAATGTCAGAACAATCGTAAAGGTAGAAATTACAGAACATTTGGCACTCAGTGCCGTAAGTAGGTTAGTATAATATTTGCACAATGAAAACAATGAAAAACTAAAGGTCTAATTATTGATTAATTTACCTACATGAATAATTACAGTTATAACGTTAATTTTTCAGTCGATAATACCATAATACCTACATATTAATATTACACGGTGCTTTTATGGAAATAGAAAGGAAAACGTAGAGAGGAAACCTGCATACCTACGCTGAAAAATAAATTCTGATGCTTAATGTCTACCAAACCGCGTTGGGCACGTGTGGTGGACTAACGCGCATACAGGTTCCTCGAAGGTAGGCCTGTGCCCTGCAGTGAGACGTATAATACCTGGAACCCCTGGCTTTGGGACATGAACGCTTCCACTTCGCTAGATGGCGCTGATCACAATACATCGCACTATCGTCAATGTACTTGTTTAGCTAATTTTTACTAGGTTGGCTTACATTGCCTCCGCTCAGAGTACTCCATCCATACTGGAAGAGTATTTATGAACCTTCGTATAGTACGAGTACGAGATCTTATATCACCTCTTTTGGGACAGCGAGTCTTCCCCAATGAATGTATGTATACTACTCTTAGTCTTCCCGCTCTCTCATCTCTTGATGAGAGTGCCTTTTTGCTACACTTAGCTCAAGGTCCGACAGTATCATGTAGTAGTGATTATCATTTGAACACTCCCTGCATCAGACATCTAGAAGACATGTCTAGTAGACATTTAGGAGGCGGACATAGAGGCATCTTCTAGATTTCTTCTGTTCTACTTATAAATATCACAAGACATCTCCCTAGAATCTAGGGAGATGTCTATCTAGGGCCTAGATGTTCGAGAAAATATTTAAAAGATATTCTGTAGACATTTTAAGCTGTGCTGGCGTGGGTATAGGCCGATGATGATAATAAAATAAAACGTATATAAAATACTTAAATAACTTTATTAAATAACGTCTAACTAATTCGATTTGTTTATTTCCTTTGAATTACTTCCTAACATTCTTGTTGACCTTCCCGTAGATCTCAGGGAAGGCTTCCTTGCAATACGGCAGTGCATCCCTCACTCTATCGTACAGGGTGTGGTCGAACATCATTCTGAACTCCTCGCGCGTCGTGTACGTGTCCGCGTACAGCATCTGGAACCCCTGGCTTCGGGACACGAACGCCTCCACGTCGCTAGATGGCGCTGATCACAATTACATCGCGCTATCATAAGGTTCTTGTTTAGCTAATTCGTACTAGGTTGGCTTACTATTGCCTCATCTCAAAGTACTCATCCATACTGGAAGAGTATTTATGAACCTTCGTATATTACGAGTACGAGATCTTATATCACCTCTCTTGGGACAGCGAGTCTTCTCCAATGAATGTATGTATACTACTCTTAGTCTTCCCGCTCTCTCATCTCTTGATGAGAGTGCCTTTTTGCTCCACTTAGCTCAACACGATCACGACAGTATCATGTAGTAGTGATTATCATTGAAACACTCTGAACACTCCCTGCATCAGACATCTTGAAGATATGTCTAGTAGGTGTGTGTTTAGAAGACATTTAGGAGGCGGACATAGAGGCATCTTCTAGATATCTTCTGCTGTATAGGGTGATGATGATAATAAAATAAAACATATAAAATACTTAGAAACACTTTATTAAATAACGTCTAGATTACACTAATTAGAATTTGTTTATTTCCTTTGAATTACTTCCTAACATTCTTGTTGACCTTCCCATAGATCTCGGGGAAGGCTTCCTTGCAGTACGGCAGTGCATCCCTCACTCTATCGTACAGGGTGTGGTCGAACATCAGTCTGAACTCCTCGTGCGTCGTGTACGTGTCCGCGTACAGCATCTGGAACCCCTGGCTTTGGGACACGAACGCCTCCACGTTACGCGTTGATTTAACCTGTGGGGGGATGTTGGATTTGAAAATCGTTTGTACAGTAATTGGTATGTTATTGAACAAGATTTTATATTCGACGACCCGGTTGGTGTCATGGTTGCCACGCCGGACTGCCAAACCAGGGTCCTGGGTTCGAATCCCAGTTTGGTCATGGATGTTATATGTTTGTGCCGTTGTTGTATGGTTCCCATAACAAAAAGCCTAAGGCTTACTTGGGATCATTACAATGTATGTGCTTGCATGTATTATTATTATTTATTATATAACTTTAAAAAAAATGAACTTTTATTTAAAATTTTCAAATTGGGAGATAGAACAAAAGATGAAACCATTTTTTTTTTCGAATACCAAAAAGTTAAAAATACTATCATTAATGCCTTTCAGATATCGATCTCGAAGAAAATACTTTTAACTTGCAAAAACAATTATCTAACATCATAGGTTTTCTTTTCCCAAAAATTATATTCTAAAAATCTAATACTGTCATTTATTTACTGTAGTATTTACGCTCTTAAATGTTATTATTCCACATGAATATAATTTTACGATGAAATTAAGAAACTACAGAGCCTTCAGTGATTTTTAACAGCATTTTGATTCCAAGGTATTCGCACGCATGCGGGAAGCTCGCATTTTGCGTATAATGGCTGCATTCGACGTTTCAGTAGCCAACAATACGCGAAGAATGCAACGTAAACGTAAGGAACTCTTATATATTCCGTGACGTAAGCCAGCATCCCGTATTTAGCAAGCGGGATTACCCTAAAACACAAGAGAACAACAACGCCCTTCAACTTACGGCATCGAATCCTTTAGCCTTCGGCACGCCGTAGACTCCGATGTCCACGAACATCTGCCAGTCACCAGATCTAACCTTCAGCTGCCCTGGCTGGTTCAACACTTTGAACGGACACAACCATATTGGGTACACCTGAAATTAAACAACAACACTATAAAAATTTCTAGGGACCATATTTCTTAAACTAATAAACAGATCTAAAATTACATGAAAATTATTTTGTATGAAAAACTCGAAACTGTGTGAATCTAGAAAAAACGTTGACTGTTCCTTAAATTGAAAGCTTCTTAGCCTAAGAGGCCTCACAAAATTTAAGACAAGAAAAGCACAACACCAACTTATTAAAAATAACTAGCCAAGTGCGTGTCGGACCACGCGCAGGGTAGGGTTCCGTTGTTGCCCGTTACAATATAATATGGACTTTAGAAGGAGGCTTTTTGTTTTATACTACGGTTTAACGGCAAATAAAGTCTAAAAAGTACATTTTAATATTTGGTAGACTATTACTCGTTAACTTGTAAAGCCTACTTAGCGATGATAGTTTTCCTTTTAAATTCGTTATATATGCTATTGCCGTGAATTTGCGTTTTCCACAACTCCAACTACAACCGTTTACCTGGGAGAGGGAGACTCTAACCAAAATTTTCGCTTTAAAGCTTAATATTTCGCTAACGGACGGATCCCTAAATCGAAAAATGGTTTTCCCAAACCCACAATATTAAAAGACCTATCCAACGATATCCCACAACATGGGATAGACGAGAAAAAAAAATGCATCCCCACTTATATTTTTCAAGATTTTATTTAACCACTTTGTCGGCGCCATCAATATGTATACTATGCCAAATTACAGTATCCTAGTATTAAGCGTCTCTGAGCTAAGCCGCGGACAGACGGACGGACAGACGGACGGATATGGCGAATCTATAAAGGTTCCTTTTTGACTTCGGAACCCTATAAACGTTTACGTTTATGTGCACACCTTAGAAGGTGTGCACATCTCAGATTTTTATGATTTCTTCGCCTCTTAACACTTTAACTGCTGACGACCTACCTGGTAGGTCAGCAACAAACGCAGTGCGCACGACTCGCCAGGTGAGTCAGAATTGTATTTTATTTCACAGTGTTCGCACTGCGCGAATATCATTGTTTTGAGAAGCGAAAGTGTTAAGACACCCGTCTTCATTCGATTCGAAACAGGACACTACACACATTAAAATAAGAATTAAATTGCCATACCTCAAATTCCTTATGGAACACATCGACGGCCTTCTCCAGCCGTTCAATAGGAACCAGCATGTCCTGAATGACGTGGGCTCGGTCGTACAGCTTGCCGACGGCTTCTGGTTGTGTCAGCTTCAGCAGAGACACTTCGGGGGGCATCAGCCATCCGAAGAGATAGCGGAAGATGGGGTGGTTGCCAAAGGAGATTATGTCCTGTGGACGTTACTTTTGGTATCAATTTCGGATGTTAATGCTTCAACTCAAGACCATTATCTTTCGGGGGTTTGAGAAACATTGCCAGATCTATTTTTTGCTGCGGTATAGTTCCGTATGTAAGTTTTAAATTCGCAAATTACAAGAAACATATAAAGCAGTCAATTTATTGTAGGCCCGGGCTACAAACGTGTCAAATGGTTCCGTTTATTGATAGTACTTATTACACTCTAAAAACATAATTTAATTTACTATTGTAATCGAACTAAAGATTAGGTAAAAATATAAACGGAATTATGAAATACTTAAATATAAAAAATGCACCGTTTTGATTTTTTTTTGCTTTGATTCTTTTTCCTTTTTAAAACGGCACATGTAAAGCAAAGCGTGTATAGGAACGTCTTAGATTTTCATACGAAAATAAAAATGAAAAACCAACATATTTTACCAAGACAAGATGTGCGCCAACTGCGATTACGCGACACTCCGTTTAGATGAGTTATAGCTAATATTACCACTATAGGCAATCTAGAGATTATGAGAAACAAATCGACATAAGTTTCATAACTATACGCCAACTATACGCTAACATTTTTTGGGGGCATTTTTCCCATAGCTGGAGAAATTATCTTTTTTTTTGCTTAGTATTTTTTAGGGCTGTATGTAAATGTAATACAGAAAAATAAAAACTTAACAAAAAAGTTACACTTGTGTACCTACAAGTTATTTTTTTTAGTGTAGACGTTGCATGCTCACGACTATATTCCCCGAGGGAACTTCAGAACATCCACCGTTGTAGTACGATATCGCAGCAACATCGCAGAAATATGTCTGAGATCAATCAGTGAAGCGGCGATGTCGCGGCGATAACGTCTAATCAATGCCTGTGATTAAAAATCGTCGCGATCCAGTTTCGACGTCGGAGGAGTGCAGTAGCGACGATATTGCGATACAGCTGCGACATCGCCTACGCTCGAAAATTGCTTGTGTGATAGGTAACTTACAATCCGTATTTTGTTTACTCAACTTGGTACCTAATATGTACAAACTTCAATAACTCAATTTCATCCAGCAAATCCGCATTGGGCAAGCGTGGTGGACTATTGCCCATACACCCTCCTTGAGGGTGGGCCTGTGCCCTGCAGTGGGACATATATGATGATCCAGAGAAAAGCCCACCTGAAGTTCCCAGAAAAGACTCCGGGTATGCCTATGGTAATAGTCGCGAAGTGGGATGTACTCGACCACCGGCTTCTTGTCGCCTCGCTGGAAGTTCTGCAGGTGTCTCCGGACCTGCGTGAAGAACCACTCCGCGTACCACTTGCCGATCGGGTTCAGCTGGAAAGAAAGCACCTGGGTGTAGCTGCATAAACATCTAAACTATTATAAAACTGTAATAGAAATGTGTCATTGAAGATATTTACAAAAAAAAATACGACATGGTTTTTACCTGTCCCTGATTCCAAATCAACAATTTTTGGATTTTTTGTCTGTCTGTTTGTTGTTTGTTTGTTTGTTTGTTTGTTCGTTTGTTTGTTTGTTTGTTTGGGTGTTTGTTTGTTCGAGTACCACGCAAAAACTACTGAACCGATTTTGATGAAACTTTTTTTGTTAGATAGCTTATCATCTGACTTAAAATCTGGTATATAATTTATGCGGACGAAGTCGCGGGTAAAAGCTCGTAACACATAAATGTGCGATCCTAAATATTTGATACACACCCCTGGAACTTCGTACACGACGACGAACGAACTCAGGGCCTACTACTACCCGCACATTCGAACTTTACAATTGCGTTAACGTTTTCGTTCCAATGTCAACTCTATTACAATGAAGTGCGGACCGAAACAGTGGCGATATATCGAACATCGAAAGTCCGGGTACAGGGCTAGGATGCTTGAAATATACTGCAATATAAACAAGATGGCGTCGGAGCACGCGCATGTCTCGCTCGCACGAGCTAGCCGTCTGTATGTGCTTCTTGCTCTTTTTAATTTTGTTGTTTGTTTTGTTTTGTTGTTTTTTTGTTCGTTTTTTGTTGTTTTTGTTTTTGTTTGTTGGTATTTCGATTTTGAATTTCATAGGGTTTAAAAATGGTATATTCAGGGGGTGCTTCAGACCGAATAATAATGTCTATGTTCAGACCATGAAACTGGTTAACTTTCGATATTAGAGTCAACATCGAAATTGCGAAAAAAATCTGCAATTCCGGTACATAATTAAGTGGCCATTGACATTTTGTATGGAACAAAACAACACAATTTTGTATCTCGATTTCGGTGTCGGTGCTATAGTGAAAGTGGTTTAGTTTGATGGTCTAAACCTTGTCTAAGCCACTAAAATCCAAGCACCCCTAAAATATGTAAAGCATTTAAGTTCGCACTCTGTATAACTTACCACTCCATCATTGCCAACTTCATCCACCATATCTCCAAGCATCAATACACCAGTGTTCTTGGTGTAGAGGAGCGACTCCACGAACTGGTGAGGGTCTTTCTTTAGAGACTCCTCACTGAATCTCTTCGCCAGGTCCGGTAGGTTGGTGTACGGGTGGTATTCGAGACGCACGAAACTGTTTTAGAAAAAAATTAAGATAGGCTTCTTCTGGGTGAGTGTTTCTCTCTCCGCATCGTCTGTACTTTCCAACAGGTGAGTTGGCGACAAGCCCAATTCGAATAAAAAAATATAAAAACAAAATTAACGATTGAAACATTTAGTCTCGGACTGGACTTGAACCCGCAACCTGCCAAACTGAGGCAGTGCTTTTGTCCAATTAACACTTTAACTGCTGACGACCTACGTCGTAGGTTAGGTAGTAACTATTAAGTAATCTGTGATATGGGCCGCAGTGCACACGACTCAAACGTTGAGTCAGAATTGTATAGCATTCCACAGTGTTAGCACTGCGCGAGTGTCATTGTTTTGAGCTTAGCAGCGAAAGTGTTAAGCTACAGATCCTACTATATAAGAGAACTAATTCTTCAACTCATTCTGTCCTAAGGGACGTGGCGCCATCTTCTGGCGTTTTATATTCGTTTGATTTGAATAAGCACCACATGGCTGTAATATGTTAATGAAAAATAATACACACTTTGAAAAATCTAAATATAATTTCACTTCGATCTGTTTGCAAATGTTTTGTTCAACTTACTTCTTGGCAGGGACAACTTTGATGACAACAGAAGTCAGGAATCCAAGCGTACCGTATGACCAAGGCACCGCGTAAAACAGATCCGAGTTGTCGTCCTGAAATCATCATAACAGTTGAAACACCTACATACACTCATGCATATACGTCTCGTTGGGTTAAGCAGATATAACAGATTTTCATGCAACGATCCTAACGCCTTTCTTGCGTCTTCAACATTGATACTGCTGCACAAATTCATAATCATATATCAGGTTTCTTTTATTCGCCCAATCTGTGTAGTTGTATCAAAGATTGTGGAAGCTTATACAGGGTGTAACAAAACACCCTAGTAATACTTAAGGGGGTGCTTCAGACCATCGAACTGAACAACTTTCACAACGGAGCCAACGTCGAGAAAAAATAAAAAAAATCTGCCGTCCCATACATTTGAGTCGAGACGGTAACTACTGCAGTTTTGTATGAAAGAGCAGATTTTTTTTCGCGATTTCGATGTTGGCTCCATAGTGAAAGTCGTTGTTGTTCAGTTTGATGGTCTGAAGCACCCCCTTAAGTATTACTAGGGTGTATTGTTACACCCTGTAGATACGTAAGAAACAAATTCCCATAACATTGTAGCTTGGATAATGTGGTTTTAGACGCACGTACGTGCTCGAGATGAAACGGTCAGCTTCGAAAACAGAAATTCAATTTACTAGGTTCCAAGCCATATCAATACCAATCCTCATTTAATTAAGCACAACATTGCACCTCACCTCACCTAACAACAGCCCGTGGACGTGGAACAATGTTTTGAACCCCGATGCCCATGGTCGGCCCCCCCGACTATCAGCTGGTCCAGCCCAGCATCACACCTCACCTTACTACAAGTGACGACGGAGCCATCAGCGAGCACCAGCTCGTACTGCAGACAGATGTGCTGGAACAGTCCGTGGACGTGCGACGTGCTTTCAACCCCGGTGCCCATGACCAGCCCGCCGACAGTCAGTTGGTCCAGCTCTGGGACCACGGCTAGAGCTAGCCCGAAGGGTTTAAGAGTGCGGGATAGTTGACCCATTGTTACTAGAGGCTCGCAGCGGACGGTCTGGAATTTTAATAGTTAAAATTTGTAGTATCTCACTAAACACTCTTATAGACGTAACAGACGAGCGACACTTTGCGGTCGCAGAGGGTCGCGCGACCCACGGCGACCGCGTCTATGAGCGCGACCCTCTGCGACAAACGGCGATCGCAAAGTGTCGCTCGTCTGTTCTGTAAGCGCTCTAAAGGGACATAAATGAGGTTGAACGGAAGAAGTACGTACGCGGTCTACTAAACTCCCCAACAACTCACTATTTCGCATAATCTACGTATTAATAATACATTACATGATCATCATCATCGCAACCGAAAGTCGTCCACTGCTGAACATTGAACATAGACTTCCCCAAGGATTACTGAAGGCAATATAGGGAACGGCCGCTCATGAATAAAGGTGTGGGCCACACTGGCCCATTGTAGTAATGGAATCCCAGAGTGATTATGTTAACGCGTGTGAAAACTTCGAAAGAGCTTTTGGGTACCTGCGACGCTGTCTCTCTTTTACGCGCGTGTAGACGCACGTAGGGTCTCTCTCGCCTATGGCCACGCCCAAAAAGTATTGTACCTACCATGTTATCAACGTCGACTTGGAGCACGTCGATGAGATTGACCTTGATGTTGGTAAAGGTGTTCTTGTAGAGGGCGCGGCGGAACGACATCGTCTGCCAGGTCGGTCGCGCGGTGCAGAGGCGGGTGCTTCGGTCGCCGGACAGCCAAGATTTTATCTGGTCAAATGTTAATGATTTAACTATATTAATCGCAATCGAAAGCCAAAACGCCTATGGAGTATGGACTACATAGCATGCTGAACTTAAATTATCAATAGATAATTGATTCGAACATTGTCATTAGAAATTCTGTGCACCGTCTTACTAGCAGTCCCAAATTCTGTTCACTGTGACGATTTTTAATGGACAGTACCTAGACAAAATACAAGCCTCGAAATTGTATCATTTTGGTTTCTTCACGATGCCTCTTTCTTATATTGTGCCATGGCTCGTTATCAACACCGCCCCACATTCACAGCGCGAATTGTATACAAAATACAGGGTGTAAGGGTAAACAGTTGCATTACTTTAAGGGGAGATTGTACCCATGATACTGAACAACTTTCCCAAAGAAACCTATTGGAAATTCGAAAGAATTTTTTTCGACTTTCCACACTAAGTGCAATAAAGTCGAAATTTGTTTTTAGATTTTGAATTTGCTATAAGTTTCTTAGGAAAAGTTGTTCAGTATCATGGGCACAAACACCCCTTAAAGTAATGCAACTGTTTACCCTAACACCCTGTATAAACAAATATACTGTATTCCTCTCACCTGCCTCTGAACATCCTTGACCTTCTTGTCATGCATACTGGGCGCGCTGTTGAGAGTGAAGACCACGTAGTTGCGGACCATGGACCACACCTTCCACAGCGCCGACATCGGCAGCAGAGCCACCATCACGACCACCCATCGGTATTCAACCAGGATGTACTCCATCAGGCTTTCAGTCTCTATGTTCGTCATTTTGGATCCCTGCAAATATGACGATAAGAAAACGTCAAGTCAAAATGGCACCAAAACATCCATGCTTGATTCAAAAAATTTGTAGGTACGCGAATGACCAATTTAGCAACGATTAAACTACATGCTTCACTTCTCTACGAGATAATAACTACAAGCTAAGAGAGCGAGCGAGGCGAGCGAGCTACCTACTAGAGAGTTAGATACTATAGTAAGTAGGTTATAACTATAATTGTTGTGTTGGCACTAATATTTGGCTAATTAATTTATAATTATGTTTGTAGTGTTTTTGGCCCACCCACAGGTCATCTGGTATGCGGCAGACATGTCCAGCCCAATCCCACTTTAGATTGGCAGCGGTGGTGGCAACGTCTGTCACTGGTCCCCAGCAAAAGGAAATCGCCGTCGAGGCAAACCAAAAAAAGGTGGCGAGACGAAATCGATAGTTTCCTAAAGAACTGAGGGTCTACCCGCACATTCGATTCGAACTTTTGCGTGAATGTTTTCGTTCCAATTTCAACTCTATTACAATGAAGTGCGGACCGAAACAGTGGCGATATAGTGAAGATCGAAAGTGCGGGTAAGGGGGCTGGCCAATCGAAGCGCAAAACCGAGACGCATGGAGAGAACGGAGGGAGGCCTTTGCCCAACAATGGAACAACGACGGCTGATATAATAATAATAATAATCAGCCCGCAGGGCAGCTTGTGGCGAGCTGTTGGTGATTGGCGACACCACGGACCCGATTCTCCAGAGGGCCCGGATTGATTTGGCCCGCACTTCCTGTTTTGCCTTAACCGGCCGGCCAGGAGTGGAGTGGAAAGAGCGGAACCTATGCTCTAGGTTGGAAATGTAAAATGTCATAACGCCGGGACCTGCTGAGTCGTGCGCTTAGCACCGGGAACCGGCGCTCGCAGACTCACCTCTCTACAACCTTAGGACGGCACTAGATGTTGCCGCCTTGTCGCTCCTTGCGAACGGCCGTTTTGGGGGGTTCATTAAATGAGTTGGCGAGTCGCCGCCTGCTAGATTTTAAATTTGTGAGATATTTAACTATAGAGCAGGCGTCCGTTATCTCATTCCATAGCCCAGTTGTCCAGTACACATGATTCTATCCCCATAGCCCAGACAAATGTATCCCTTCCTGGCAATAGTTCAGCATCTATCGAGAATGATCTTCTAGTGCATCCCTATGGTGTATCTAGAGATAGGCCTTGATAGGTGCACGCCATCTCACATTTAGAATTGGGGCAAAGTTGGGAAATTGGAGCAAAGTTGGGGCATGTTGGGGCAAAGTTGGGGCAGTTTGGGCCAGTTGGGGCAAAGTTGAGCAAAGTTAGGCCATGATGTAAAAAAGTGGCATCATGCTTTGTAGGCATTTAACTAGCACCGGCATTATACTTTGTAGACATTAAACAACATAGGCATTTTGCTTCGTAGACATTAAAACTTTATAGACATTAAAACTTCATAGGCATCCTGAGTTTTAGACATTGACTTTAGGCATTTTGCTTCATAGGCATGGTGCATTTTAGGTATTTCGCTCAAAAGGGTAAAATAATGGTACTAAAAAAGGACTCTTCGTGTTGGCTTCGGCCCCATGTATGCCTCCCAAAGGACCGGGTCCCTGTGGATATAATATAGAATAGCCCAAGACCTTATTTTTCCATCGCGGCCATAGCGCCGTACTCCAATAGTCTTTACACATGGCGGGGACCATCCCCGTGTGTATCATGTTGTGCGCTCCTCGGAGATGGTATCCGCCATTTGTGTATCTCTTACATTTAGATTAACTTGTCTTTCGAACGGGCCTTTACATGTTGGCTTCGGCCCCATGCACGCCTTCCAAAGGTCCGGGACTTAATTGCCCGTGATTACGGAACGTAAGACATACAATAATAATAATAATTTATATGTTGATTTATTGTTTATTTTTAAGAGGATGATCAGATCGTCAAACTGAACAACTTTATCTAAGGAACCAGGAGTGCGATTTTTGAATCTCATTCGCTGAGTTCAGCAGTTAAAAATGTCAAAATTACTGTGGAGATATGCATCTTTCTACTGCTGATTTGACTTTCAAAAATCATACTTCTGGAGTGCGATTTTTGAAAGTAATTTTGTAGTAATTTTGACATTTTCAACTGCTGAACTCAGTGAATGAGATTCAAAAATCGCACTCCAACATCGAAATCGCCACGCGAAGAAAAAAATCTGTTCTTCCATACAAAACTGCAAACCTACTCGAGCCAAATGTGACAATGGACAGGGGCAGGGGGGCAGGTGATTTTTTTGTCGCGAATTCGATGTTGGTGCCATAGAGAAAGTTGTTCAGTCTGATCATCCCCTTAAAAAAGTGTCAGCATATTAAGGACCCTGTATATGAAATACAGGCAGAGATCTGCAACACGCATCGTTAACATAGGAGTCCGAACATGCTCAGTCAAATAACCCGCCTCTTGTCCATCCCGGCGCAAAGGAGCCTCCCATCCCAAACGCTAGCAGCGAGCGTTGCCACGTTGAATTAATTTAAATAGGTAACTTTCGCCGGTTGTTTCAATTGTACACATGTGAGTTGTTACAAATATTATTAAAAAAAATATTTTCTCATAATAAATATAATTTACTTACCGATTTTATATAAAACGGGACTCCAAGCACTCCGCTTTCTCGGCTACCGGACCGGCGACTGTGTCCTTTCAGAATAGCTTGTTCAAGGGCATATCATAATCAAATTCATCGACCTGGAGATTATTGTATATTTTCAACCTTATGCCATTAGAAATAAAGAAACGTGAAGAACATCTGATAGACTACAACATTTAAAATTATGATTCTTATGTCATGGAGATAAAGATTTGGAATTTAAAATCTTTATCAGTCTGCATTTTTTAATCATTTGAACACAGGTGTGAAATAATCAGAAGTATCAATAATTAATACTTAATTGTTACTATGTAAATTAATTAAATTAGTTATACCGAGGAGGTATGACATGATTACCTATAGCTCAGTCATTTTACAATTTGAGCCGGGACTAATTAGTAACTGCATTTTTTTTTCGCTATAATATGGAAGAGCCAATTTGAGCTTAGTAATGTACCAAAATTAAAAAAAAAGTCACGTCAGCAACAGCTCCAATTTTAAAATTTAGATATTATCTCGTTCTAAAGGACCTGATGATACATTTTATTTTGCACCCATTATACATACTTCAAACATGGTGTAAATATTTTTGTCTACTTAGAAGGTTTTGAAAAATACATTCGTATTTTCTAATAAACACCAAATTTTTTAAATTTTAATGCCTATTTTATTGCTCAAAAATAATGTAAATTGTTAAATCTTACTCAAATGAATTCATTGGTATAAATATTATTAATTTAAAAGCCTTTTGGGACACACAATTTAGATTTCTATGTTGCGTAGCAAATTTTTTTTAAATATGGTTTAGCATAGTATTTTTGTCACTAAATAGTGCCGGTTACAGTTTAAAAGTCCAATTAATAATTACTCCCTACCTCGCCTAACAAAACTCTGTAAAATGACTGTCCTACTACTGATTAGTTCAGTGTTGGATTAGTGAATTAAAACAGTGTCTTGTTTTTTTCCTTCATGCAATTTTCTTCCTAATTTTAAAGATGCTTATTAGATAGGTACATCTACATAGAAGATACAGTGGGCCAAGAAAGTGGTCTATGAATTACAAAGCTTCCAAGTATGCAGGAGCACAGAAGTGCGATTTTTGAATCTCATTCGCTGAGTTCAGCAGTTGAAAATGTCAAAATTACTGTGGAGATATGCATCTTTCTACTGCTGATTTGACTTTCAAAAGTCATACTTCAGGAATGCGATTTTTGAAAGTCAAATCAGCAGTAGAAAGATGCATATCTCCATAGTAATTTTGACATTTTCAACTGATGAACTCAGCGAATGAGATTCAAAAATCGCACTACAGATGATTTGAACCATGTCATGTTCAGCACGGGGAATTTCGCCTGAATTGAATGACATTTTCTGGCTGAATAATGACATGGGTCAAACCTTCCGAGCTCCCCTACCTTGGAAGCTTCCCTACTACAAATAACATAAAAACATTACCTACCCGGCAAACAACTTGAAAAAGTGAAGGGTTTAGGGGTACTTATGCGCCATAGCGCTTTCGCAAATTTTATACGCAGTCAAGGTGTTCCTCAAGATATTTCCTGGCCATTACAGCTAAGATTGAGATTGTTTTAGATTCAAATTATTCCCTACGACGCGTAGGGAATACGTTAAAAAAATATACGTTGTTATTTTAACACTGAGCTCAGTGTATTTTAAGCTTATTGTTTGCACTAGTAGGACTGCTATTTTATTACACTTTTGTCGAGGTTTCGCGTAAGTAATATTCGATGAATAATTTTAATGGTATGCCCATGCTTGCATAAAAGCACGACAACTAACTGATGACAACCTAATACCAACCTAAAACCACAATAAAAATACTTATTTCATTTCATTATAACATTCATAAGTTCATATCCAACATTTCAAAATAAAACAAAGGCGTATAAAATCGTAAATTAATTTAATTATAAACACCTTAATTACAATTACCTACTCACATCACATAACTTAGGTAGCAGGTAATACAAACGTAGATATCTACAATCAACAATTTCACTAATACTATAAATGTGATATATATTATAAATCAAATATTTATACGTAGTAAGTACAATGTGATATACTTATTATAAATCATATATTAATACGCAACATAACTCCCTTCCCTTTATGTTAAAAAGTCCATCACCAACAAAATTACAACTTAGATTTAACTTTAGAACTCTCATGAGCCACTGGTATAACAGTGTCGCGCTTGACCACTTGTTTCCTTGGAGCCGTGATAGTCAAAACTCCACCATGAGACAGCCTTGACTCCACCTTCTCAGGACTACACTCCTCCGGCAAAGCATATCTCCTCACAAAATGACGCGTAATAAATCCGAGCTCATCTTTTTTCTCCTCGTGTTTTCCTTCGATAACAATAAAACCATCAGCTGTTTTCACAGATATTTCCTTTGGTCCGAAGTCCTTTACGTTCAAACAAATCTCGTATTTATCTTTCCCTGTTTTTATACCTCCTTCCTGCATCCAAGGAAAGTTTTCTAGCCAATCTATTGATTGTAGAACTATTTCGTCGCCATAGGTTGTTGGTTTGAATACCGATGGAAGAATCATGGTATTAAAATTCTAGAATTTACAAGAATCACTACGCTTGTTTACGATAAACACGCCTTTTACTATTGATGTCACGCGTTTACTTAACTCGACCTAGATGGCGTTCATTGGGTGTTAAAAAGACGGTAAATACGGAACGATACGATATCGTGGCGATTTCGTGATCGAAACGATGTAGCTGGAGCTGGAACCACTGAACCGCGCGCAATCGAGTTTGAAACGCGTAGTACCACTTCGATATTTTTGCTGTTAGTAGGTATATGACGTAAATGAATGATGATTTTTTTTTTTTTTTTATAATGAATGACCTTACACCTCACAATCCACAATCTATGTGATTGTATGAGGAAATTACTCTGTCTTTTAAATTATAAAGCTTATTTTAGGTTAATACGTGTAGAAACTAGGAACCAAACATTTTAGGAAGTGATGCCTCTATTTCTCAGAAATGTTGAAACGTAGAATGTTGGTAGAATGTTTACTACATTTTAAAATAAGCATGCCGTTAATCGTTATCAAAATAGTTATCTCATTCATTAGCGAGTACGAAAATAGATTTGACAGTTGTTGGTTAACTCTTGTTAAAGTCTTTTTAATTAACGAAACTATGTCTACTAAAATAGCAATCGTAACCGGAGCAAATAAAGGCCTAGGTTTTGCAATAGTTAAAGGACTATGTGAGAAATATGACGGTCAAGTTTATTTAACATCTAGAGATGTGAAAAGAGGAGAGAAAGCGTGCGAAGATTTGAAAAAGTTAGGACTAAATCCTATTTTTCACCAACTAGACATAAGCGATAAAAACAGCGTTTCAACATTCTATAATCACATTCAGAACAAAGAAATAGATATTCTAATAAACAATGCTGGCATTCTTTTTATGAAGGACGCGAAAGAACCTAAAATTTACCAAGCAGAACAAACAATATTCGTTAACTTTGTATCTTTAGTTAACTTTTGTGAATCCATGTTACCATTGATGAAAAACGGCGGCAAAATCGTTAACATTTCGAGTTCTTCTGGACATCTATCAAGGATACCTTCAGAGGAGTTGAGGAAGAAACTAAGTTCTCCAAAATTAACTATAGAAGAGTTAAAGGTTCTGATGAATAGTTATGTAGAAGCTGTGAGATTGAATCAAGAAGTAGAGTTGGGATGGGGCGAATCACCTTACGTCGTTTCTAAAGTTGGAGTTAACGCTTATACGTTTATGTTGCATCGGAAATTAGCTGAAAGAGGTTCGTATTATAATGTATTTCCATTGGGATTGGATAAGAATGGATTCGACTCCTTACATGCTGTAGGGACAGGACATTTTTAGTAATAAAGTCATGAGAATGCAGTAGGAATTCGTTTGAAAGAAGATTGGCAGATTTGGACCCAGCCATTTTTTACGAAAACTAAAAGCCATTCAGGACGGCGGTCATAATTACTTTGAACAGAAAAAATTAAGGCATTTTTTAAAAAACTTCCACATCCCCAGAATTCCGGATTCAAAAGTAGAAATTACTAGTAAAATAGATAAATCGTCCAAAAAGCAGTAGCAAAACGCAACCATGACAGCTATTTTCATCTAATATTATCACTGAGGAATTTTTTGTTGTTAAGAAACTTATTTGGCTTGGTTGAACTGATAGTGTGATTTCGTTTTCTTCCATTATCATAATAATGGTACGGTTATCGTGAATTTTCATTAAAATAAACACAATGAATGCGTAGAAGATTGAGCGGACTATTATAATAAGAAAGATTATGAGTTTCACACACTTGATACAAAAGGTATCATAAGGAGAAATACCTTTCCCCCAACTTCTACAGATTACAACCAATTTACATTTTTGTTAGTTTTGTTTCACTCTACACGTATTACTAAGTTTCATTCATGTATGGGACCTCTATGTCTCGGTCTCAAATTAAATGGCCTTCCGCCAAATTTCTTTTAAAGTTTGTTTTACATTTACTTTCCGTCATAGTCTAAAAAAACAAGGTCTTCTATTCCCAGAGTGACACAAGCCTACGTCACAAAAAAATGGCCGCTAAACATGGTAAAAGGGTATGATGACGTAGGCTTGTGTCAGTCACGTGATCGGAAGAGAATACCAGGCGCAGTATGTTATTGTACCATGACTTTCCGTGCAGTTAAGGGTTTAAAAAAGTACGCTGTGTCCTGAACTTGTACACGTTTATAAAAGTAGTCATCATCATCAGCCTTTCATTGTCCACTGCTGAGTAAAGGCCTCTCCCAAGACGCGCAACAAAATTCTACCCTCGGTCTTTCTCATCCAGTCGCTCCCCGCTACCTTTTTAGGTCGTCGGTCCAGAAGGCGGTGACTAAGTTCTTCATCAAACATGAAGAAGAATCCACAGCAGATAAAATGAATCCCTATTTCCCTTGGTAACTACATCACTCGAGAACGGCTGGACCGATTGCGGTGAAACTTTGGGGGGTTGTTGTGCACATGCCAAGGATAATAAACAAAAAAACGGCCAAGTGTGTGTCGGGTAAATTCTGAGGCGGTACGAAGTTCGCCGGGTCAGCTAGTTTATAAATAGTAATGGATCAAAAAAATAGTTTCATACGTCGAATAACAACATACCAAAAACGTGACAAATGGCCTTTCGCCCATTGAAAATACCCGGTGCATAAAATACCTCAACAATATTGCTATTGTTACTCACAAATTTTAGTTCTCACATAAATTACTTACTTTCACAGGCATAATCGTCAACTGCGTGCATCCAGGCTACGTGATATCCGACATGACACGAGGAGCTGGTAACGTGAATCCGGAACAAGCTGCAGAGATCCCGTTGCAGCTTGCATTGCAGCCTGAAACTAGGGGCCTTTACGTATGGCATAACGGCATGGTGGTGCCGTGGGATGGACAGGACCCACGAGGATATATTGATAAGAAATTGTAGATTTGTAATGCATTATAATAATTAATAAGTAACCGATGATGTTGAGATTTAAAAATGATATAAGAAATTGGGAAATAGCCATTTTCATTTAACAAAATCAGTAGACAATATTCATAATCATTATTTTATACAAGCCTTTACAGGGTGTAACAAAACACCCTATAGTTAAAACGATCTGTCAGTATCACGGAGCGATTACTTTACTTTCTGAAAATGTTTGAGCCGTAAAATGTTTAATTTTATGTAACTCGTATATACAGGGTGAAATTGATATCATTGGCATCCTTTTAAACTAAGAGTCTACCCATCAAACTGAACAACTTTTACTATGGGAGCAAACCGATCGGAGCAACTAAAAAATCAGCTGTCCCATACTAAACTGCAATGCCTACTCGACTCAAATGTATGCAACAGCAGATTTTTTTTTGCTCCGATCGGTTTGCTCCCATAGTAAAAGTTGTTCAGTTTGATTGGTAGACTCTTAGTTTAAAAGGATGCCAATGATATCAATTTCACCCTGTAGTATACGAGTAACATAAAAATTTGAATTATGTAAATTTTTAGTGTGCATATAATATGTTATAACGGAAATTAAATCTCTAATAGAGCCCGTAAATATCACGGAGCTATCTCGGACGCACTATAAGGTGTTTTTACCATGAAACTGAACAACTTTCAATATGGAGACAACATATATAGAACAAAAAAATATATCAAATTTTTTTTTTTTTCAAATTTCAAAAACTTTATTTCTTGAATACACATACGTAGGAGAGACCCACAAAACCGTTTCCACGGTTTGTCTGTGGGATCAAGAGTCTCAAATTCTCAATACAATATTTTATAATTTTTTTTTATAAATTTTATAACATAAAACAAAACTTGTTTCATAAAAAACTGCAATACCTACGACGACTCAAATGTATGGGACAGCCGACCTTTTTTATTTTTTCGATATTGGCTCCATAGTGAGAGTTGTTCAGTTGGATAGTCTAAAGTTTAGACACTAAACCACCCTTTTAAATATTACTAGGGTGCTTTGTTACACCTTATAAAAGTGTTTAAATGCGCTACATATTTTAGGGAAGACCTTTAAACTAACCAACTTTCTAAACAAAAATACATTGTTTCATAAAAAACGCGTCAATGGTTACTCGCCCCAAATGTATGGAACAGCTGTTTTTATTCGCGATTTACATTTTGGTCTCATAAAGTTGTTCAGATTAACGCCAACCCCCATGTAATACTGTTTTCACCGTATATTATACATTCCAAAGGGCGTTCATTGTTTATAAACTAAAGACTAATTATATCCGGACCGGCCTTGCGGTAGCATTTCCCCTCTGCCACGGTATTAGATCAATTAATCTAGCGCATTTACACCCAATTTTATACCTTATCACTAAACGAGACAGCCTATAATAGCGAAACAATAATTTTGAACTTAGAACGTTTGGGTTTTACACGAGACTACTTTTCACGATTTTGAAAATTAAAAATTAGAATCTAAAGTCATCTAAACTATTATAAAACTGTAACAGAAGTGTGTCTGTACTTTGAAGATATTTTCAAAAAAAAAGATTACGATATGATTTTTAGATGTCCCTGATTCCAAATCACAAATTTTTGGATTTTTGTCTGTTTGTTTGTTCGTTTGTTTGCTTGTTTGTTTGTTTGGGTGTTTGTTTGTTCGAGTATCACGCAAAAACTACTGAACCGATTTTGATGAAACTTTTTTTATTTGATAGCTTATGACCTGACTTAAAATCTGGTATATAATTTATGCGGACGAAGTCGCGGGTAAAAGCTCGTAGGGAATAAAATCCAAAGTTGCGGATAACATGTTACCTCGCCCCCCGCAAAAAGTGGCAGAAAATTTGTTAGTAGAATGACACGTGGTTACGCGTCCCGATATAATTAGTCTAAGTTTATAAAGCACGAGCTTTTACCCGCGACTTCGTCCGCATAAATTATATACCAGATTTTAAGTCAGATCATAAGCTATCAAACAAAAAAGTTTCAACAAAATCGGTTCAGTAGTTTTTGTGTGATACTCGAACAAACAAACACCCAAACTAACAAACAAATAAACAAACAGACAGACAAAAAATCCAAAAATTGGTGATTTGGAATCAGGGACATCTAAAAACCATATCGTAATCTTTTTTTTTGTAAATATCTTCAATATACAGACACACTTCCGTTACAGTTTTATAATAGTTTAGATATGCTCATAACTTTATTCCCCGAGGGGGTAGTCAGAGATATTCTGATACTTCATAACATCCACGTTTCACTAGTAGTACCGAAACTCACGTTACTTATTATCGTACTTTATAAACAAAACATGTGTGGTATAGCCTGTAGGATCCCACTGCTGGACAAAAGAATGGTTTATGAGGATGGCAAGATGGAGTGGGCCATACTCCACCACCCATGCCCAGTACGGATTGGTGGAGGCAAGTTAGTGCCCTTTGAGGATGCCGACTTAACGAAAAATCACAGCGCCATCTGACTGAACTATCTGGGACCAACTGCTTAACGTGCCTTTCAAAGCACGGAGATGCTAGGGATGAAAACCACCTGACTAATCGTAATTTATGAATTTTTAATCAATTTTGATGCTCACTGTTCTCGGCATAAGTTTTTATTAGTTATACTAAAAGAATAAAAATGGTATAATTAATATTATAGTATAAAGAAACGCAACTTCATATTTGCGTTGTTTGTATTCATATTCATTTATTGCCATAAATTATGTGTACATACATGGATAGGTAGTACGTAGATATTTGTGTGTATATGAAGGTGTCTCATTGAAAGAATTAAATTATGTGCTTGCTTTAACTTTAATTACCTTTTCACGGATTATTGCTCAGTAAGGTACAAATCGAACATTTAATTATTGGCATCTCATTTTAATATAGAAAATATAATCTGTAACAGGGATATGATTCAAGTAAATATATAATATATAACGAATATACATATATTATGAGTGAAATAAAGAACGAAAAAAAAATATAATGATGTAACTTTATAAGAAATATGATAAAACGAGGGACAGCGAGCCGAGACCGAAAATAAAAATAAACTATAATGAAGTCGGTTAAAAAACATTTTCTTTTTAAATAAAACAAATATGTTAATTTATTTTACAAATTCCTTTGTTATCATATTTCTCTCGTTAAAATATGCTCTTCTTAATACAAAGATTTATCGATCACATCACCAACGGAAAGAAAGTAATATTTATTATTGATAGAAAATATAGTATCCGCAGTGGGAGATTGGATTGCACGTTTACTTGGCGTCGATGCACTCGGCGGGGTGTTGGTTGGGCTTGGAGGGGGCGAAGCCGGGGGGCAGCGGGATCGAGTTGTACGGCACCTGCCACGGCATCTTCTGCGAGCTGGAGGCCGGCCACTGGTGCATGAGGGGCACCTGACGGAAACAATAAAGAAATAAACAAACATTTATTTGGATCGCGGACACGCAATCTTTTACATACCACAGATACATTCGCATATGCTCACGACTATGTTCCCGAGGGTAGTCGGAGATATTACGAAACCTCCGAATATCCACGTTTCACTACAACCGAAACTCTGCCGAGTGTGGCGGAGAGTGACCCCGTCGCCACTTGTAATGGACAGTGGGTACGATACATGCCTCGAAATTGAAGCATGCAGGTTTCCTCACAGAGATGTTCTGCGAGCAATGTGTCTACATTGCTCGCAGGACCGATATGGCCGATGGGGCCGAGGAGTTCTCGAGTGGCGACCGTGTACCGGGAAGCGCAGCATGGGTAGGCCCCCAACAAGGTGAACCGACGAACTCGTGAAAGAGGCGTAGGCGGGGACCCGTTGCATGAGAGCAGCGCAGGACCGGTCGTTGTGGCGATCCTTGGGGGAGGCCTATGTCCAGCAGTGGACGTCTATTGGCTGAGATTATGATGATGATGTGTGTGTGCGTGTGTGTGTGTGTGTGTGTGTGTGTGTGTGTGTGTGTGTGTGTGTGTGTGAAATGAAAACGAACAAAGCATGTATAAACCTGTAGTTTGTTGACGCCGTTGGGCTGGACGTTGAGCTGGTTGAAGCGCGCGAACAACTCCTGCTGCTGCTGGGTGAGGGAGGGCTGGGCGGGCGGCGGCGGCGGCTTGCTGCCGAAGTTGACCGACGTCGACATGATGGCCGGGTCCATTTGGGTCCAGTCTGAGAATACAGCGCTGTTTGTGTTAAAACCTGCCGATAAATATTGCTATTTTTAGTAATATTTATTTGCAAGTGCATTTTTTTTAACAGTTCGCGTTTGACCGGGTGCGACGAGTATTTTTTACTATTATTTTATTTTCATTCGCGTACCGAACAATAAAAAAACGACAAAATATCAAATTGCTATGAGGTCTAAATATCTTCAACAAATATAGATATACGAGCTTTTACCCGCGACTTCGTCCGCATAAATTATATACCAGATTTTAAGTCAGATGATAAGCTATCAAACAAAAAACGTTTCATCAAAATCAGTTCAGTAGTTTTTGCGTGATACTCGAACAAACAGACAAACAAACAGACGGACAAAAAATCCAAAAATTGGTGATTTGGAATAAGGGACATCTAAAAACCATATCGTAATTTTTTCAATTCAATTTCAATGTACAGGCACACTTCTGTTACAGTTTTATAATAGTTTAGATTATACCTACAACAAATGGAATTTTCATAAGACTGGAAAATTTTACCCAGTTATTTGGGCCGCATTGGTTCTGACCCTAAGAGCAAGGATCTCCTTTATTCTAGAGGCATAGAGGGAGCCATAGCATTGCAAGAATGTCAATTTTTTTGACGTTTATGTTTAAAGTGTGTGATGTCAAATAGTATGGACAAAAGAGACCAATTAGACCAATCTAGTACAAAAGTGACAAGTGAAAAGTGGACAACCGCATAAACAAAGATCTATAGTACCGTCTCCTTCTGCTATTAAAGATACGTCATAAGACAAAAGAGACTTAACTACAACCATAAATTGATGCGGTATCTATGCTTTAGAATAGAGGAGATCCTTGCTCTTAGGTCTGACCATATCGATCGATAGATCAGACGATACGACGATTTTTTTCCAGCTGGTTCGATTAATTGGACAACACAAAAGGATTGTTCGGATTATCAAACTGAACAACTTTTATTATAGAAGCCAAAATCTCTTATTCCATTATTCTCAGAACTCAGAACATTCACGTTTCACTAGCAGTACCAAAACTCTGTCCAGTGTGACGAGGAGTGAGCCTGTTGTCACTTGTAATGGACAGTGGGTACAATACATGCCTCGTCATTGAAACATGTAGGTTTCCTCAGGATGTGATGAAGTTTGTAGGTATAGCGAAGGTGTTGTTGACGTGGCTGAAGCCGGGCGGAGGCAGCCGGGACCATGTTGTCACCACACACAAGTCTGTGAGGTAGAGTGATGTTTACCTTGGTGGTGAGCCTGCTGCTGCTGGCGAGGCATGGCCAGCCCGAAGGTGTTGTTGACGTGGCTGAAGCCGGGCGGAGGCAGCCGGGACCTACGCACGCGCTCCATGTTGTCGCTACAGTACAATACAAACAATTCATTTCACATCACCTTTATCATAATAGAATCTAATCTATCCAGCAACTATGTACAGTACGGCCGGAAAAATCATTGACCAAGAATTTTTCGCTTACGCTACCAGACGGAATGTCAGTGTAACCGCGTATCAGATAGCGATAGTCATAAAATCCTATCAAGTGGCCGTAGCACAGTAGTACATAAGAAAGAGTATCTATGCCGTAGTACAAAAAGTGGTTACGTCGATAAGGACAGCAATAAGGTAGCAATCTCCTTTTTTAACTAGAGCGAAGTTGCTATGTGCATCTCTTATTAAGTGAATATGACAAAACAACGACCTCTATTACTACTCCCTCTTTATACATATATAGAGCGCGTCAGACTGCAGCGAAGAACAATCATTTATCTCAGACGTATACAAACTCTAAGGGCTCATTAACCTCAGTACTAACCCGCTGGAGACGGTGTTCTGCATCATCTCGGTCTCCATCATCTCCGCGAGCGCCTTCTGTGTCTCCTTGAAGGGGTCGAAGTCCAGGTCATCGTCACCGTCGCCGGCCGCGCGGTGCCCCGCGCCCTCACTGCCTCGCATGTTGTTCATTCTGTAAAGGAAGTTAAAAACCTGTAGGATCGTACGGCGGGGCAAAACCTAGTCTCACTCGAAAGCTGAGGTGTCTGACTAATCACAATGTGGTCTCTAGTCTAATAATAATCAAAATGTCATCTAAATTCTACTGATAATCACTATGTGATCTACAGATCCTACAGTAAGTACACTGAAAATCATTATTTTACATACTGTGCACTGATATTCATTATGTGATTTACAGTCAACTGATAACCACATTTTCATCTACAGTTTACTGATAATCAAAATGTCATCTACAGTTTACTAATGATCATATTGTCATCTAGCGATAATTATAATGCCATCTACTGTCTACGGATAATCATAATGTTATCGTCAGTCTACTGATAAAAACAATGTCATACACAGTCTACTTATAATCACAATGAGACTACATTACTGATAACCACAATGTGATCTGCAGTATACTGATAATCACAATATGATCTACAGTCCAGGAAAATAAATAACGATCACAGTTCCAAGTAAACCCTAGGCTCTTTGTAATCCATACAACAGCGGCACAAACATATAACATCTATGACCGAACAGGGTTCGAACCCAGGGCCTTGGTTTGGCAGTCCGGCGTGGACCATTACACCAACCGAGTCGTCAAATTACATGTGATAATCACAGTGTGATCTACAGTCTACTGAAAATCACAATATGATCGACAGTATACCTACTATTATACTGGTAATCACAATGTGATATTCAGTCTACTGATAAACACAAGTCTTCAGTCTACTCATAAGTTAGTAGTAGACTCTAGGTACTAATAAACACCTCTGTTTGTGCTCCATCTCGAGTCTCTCAGCGCTGAGCATGTTGTGGGGGTGATGCTGGAAGCGGTCGCTGGTGCTGGGCACAGAGTTGTTGGAGCCGCGGGCCAGTAGTAACCTCATCTGTTGTGCTTTGTGGAAGTCCGTGAAGAACTTGTCCATGTTTTCCGCTAGGTAACGGCCTTCGTTCTGTTGGTGACACGGATTGGGAGGTTAAAATATTCTTCTTTATGTAGTTGTAACACCCTAGTCATAATTTTAAAGGGTGATTTTGATCCATCAAACTGAACAACTTTCACTAAGGAGACGACGAAATAAAGCTGCTGTTTTTATTTATTTATTAAAAATGCCATACAAAACTGCAGTACCTAACCTACTCAACAGTCGACTCAAATGTATGCACAACGGATTTTTAAACTTTTTTCGACTGTCTCCGTGGTGAAAGTTATTCTGCTCCGCTTGATGGTATACATACGTTTTTTTGTTACTCGTTTTAGATAGAGCTATATATTATTTAGATAAGTTAGATTAGTCGAATTATACAGGGTGTAACAAATCACCCTAGTAATACTTAAGGGGCTGCTTCAGACCATCAAACTGAACAACTTTCACTATGGAGCCAACATCAAAATCGCGAAAAAAAATCTGCTTTTTCATACAAAACTGCATTACCGTCTCGACTCAAATGTATGGGACGGCAAATTTTTTAAATTTTTTCTCGACATTGGCTCCATAGTGAAAGTTGTTCAGATTGATGGTCTGAAGCACCCTCTTAAGTATTAATAGGGTGTTTTGTTACACCCTGTAAAGAGCTAAGGAGGTTTAATAGGAGCATTTTATTAAGAAAAGGCCCTACATCTTCTTTGTTTCTAGTTTCTCTTTTATATCGAATTGGCATTAAAATGTGCTATAAAGATGCCCGCTATTACTAATAAATCTTGCAGGTGACACTGCTGTTAATGCACAGAACATTAGAACAGAGGGGTTAGAAATGCAAAGTAGCGCTTTTGCTTCGGTGACGGCTGTCGCCACTTGTCTTCCCGCTCACGCTGCTGCAACTACTTATGTCCTCTCGCTCGCACCACGCCGCGCGCCTTAAGGTTGTTTCAGTCCATACAAACGTTTGACGCACAATACGCGTAGACGGAATTAATAAAAGTAATATTTTATATAAGGAAAAAAAGTTTAGAAATAAATGTCGCGTATCAAATAATATTTGCAATTTATAATATAATTACGAAGATATAAAGCTTTGAATATGTTGTATGAAAAATTTCAAAGCTTTATATCTTCGTAATGATATAATAAATTACAAATGTTATTTGATACGCGACATCTAGATTGTCTAACCTATTTTTTCATATATACAAAGTTACTTATATTAATACCGTCTACGCGTATTGTGCGTCAAAGTTTTGTATAAAATTGACCCCTCTGCAACCGCCTTAAGGTGTTATTTGCATAAACGTGTGGCAAGCGTTCCACGCCTACTTTCCACTTCTAACCCCTCTTATAATGTTCTTTGTGTTAAAGCCTAAACATAATGCATTAGAGATGAATAGAAGATGGCAACATATTGCTTAGAACCCAAATAAAAAGGCAAGAGGAGTTTAATAAAGTCAACTATAAAATCAAAAACACTTACAGACTGTGAAGCATCGAATCCATTGACCATTGCCGACTGCATCTGTTGGTTCTGCATCATCTGATTGTGCATCATGAAGCCCATAGAGTTGAGGGAGTTAGAAGACATAGAGTTGCCCATTGTGCTCGCGCCCATAGAGTTTGTGCCCATTGAGTTGTCTATACGCATACCGAACGGTGGAAGCATGTTGGGGTTTGGATGATAATTAGCACCTGGAAATGACGATTTTGATTAATTATGAATTTGAAAAAGTTGGTATAATTTCTTTCTTTCACTGCGAAGGACAAGTCCAGGCTATATTGCGCCTTTTATCACGTTCGTTCACGCGGAAATAGAAAGAGATCTAAGGCGCGATGGCGCCTTAGATCTTTTTCTATTAGCAGCGTGATATCGCGCTACCATGCTACGACCGCATTCTTTCTATGCAAATATTAACTCTATCTCTTACTTGGTCGCCTTATCCTGAAAACCTACTACCCGTTTGTTTGGAGTTGGCCGTCGATGACCGTTACAAAATTTCGTCAAAGGCACATTAACTGGTCCCGTCGACAAAAAATAATATAACAAGCAAATAAAAATTTAAAATTAAAAGCGATATTAGTGATCGGGACGGACGTGCCGTACGTGGTTGCGTTGCTAAAGGTTATAAAATTGCGTTTCATAGGGTCTCTTAGGGGTGCGGTACGGTGAAGCGGGAAGGGAGGCCAACTCGAAGCAAATGACTAGTAGTTTGCCATTGAACATCTGGTCTATGTGACCATTGGTCTTGTACTCGGGACAGAATTAGTGCGTGTACAAATTACATCCAACGTAAATGGTACGAAAAAATTTGCTATCCACAAGAGCTGTGCGAGGTAGCGAGGTACCGGGCGAAGAAAAAAATCCACCAATACCTAGCTCGCTCGATCGCGTCATAATTAAATTTACGCTGTTCTATTGGTCGATTGTTCGCCCCGCTACCTCGTACAGGTGTGTGGTAAAAGCTAGCCTAAGGCTGCCTGTCCATTGACGCGAGCTGGCTGGCGGAGCGAGGAAAATATTAACCAATCAGGAGCTCGGCCGAGATTTGATGCAATCCTGATTGGTTAATTAAACTCCGCTTCCCCGCTCCGCCAGCCAGCTCGCGTTAATGGACAGGCAACCTAAAGCAGACACTACACTCTCGCGAAAACTTCTCAAGGAGAACTTTCAAGGAAAATTACTACGGCTCATAACGACGCAAGAACAATTAAGGGCATCCAGACTTTCGTTCTCGGCCTTTCTCGTCTGTTCTCGACGAGAATGTAGTGCATAACAATCTATTACGATTTTTTATGACGTTCCTTGGTTATTTTTATGTTGCACAATTAAGGCTGGGTATTAGAAGAGCAAGCCTCTCTTTCTAACAAGCAAACTTTTGCAATTAGCCATCCCGCTTCAATTGAAAGTAAGATCGCAAAAAAACGTATTTTTCATCAATATCTTTTCTCTTGGGTGCTTGGGGAAAAATCCATCGGGTAGAAGCCCTGCTATAATTATTTACCTTTCAAATTAAGGTATATTCAGAAGAAATGGTGTAGGGTGATTCTTGTAAAACTGGTTATAAATCTGAAATCGAGCTTACTTTGCTCCTCTTTTCTATCGAGAAAATTTAATAGAATCGTGTTTTCAACGGTTAGATGCCCTGCAGAAGGAACGTATCTACACTGTTATGTGAACTATATATATTAAATGTAATAATTTGGTTATCAAAAATCGGTTCAAAAACAGACGAAATAGGTATGACCCCCTCTTAAGTAAGTGTAAGTGATATATGGCCAGTTCAGACGGTTTCACATAAAAAGTATTGTACATGTAATTTTAAGCAACTCACCTAATAATTCACTAGCAGACTCCAATCCTATACTAGACGAGGGCATATAGTGTTTATTATCAACCATAACATTGTGTTGTCTGGCCAGCATCTCGTTCTGTCTCATCAACATCTCGCTGCGGCTGCGTTCCCTCAACAACAGTTCCTTCTGCTCCATCAGACCCTGGTTTATTTGATTTATCTGTCTATCGTAGCCCATATCCCTCTCTAGCATTCCAAACCCGTTCACCATGGGGCTCTTTACATGTGACATCAAGTGGTTATTATCGACTAAGCCGGCGAGCATTTCTCTGTGCCTCTGCATTATCATTACCTCATTATTAGCATCGTTCAGAAGGTTGTGAGTATCGTCGTCTAGCAAACTGTGATCGCTGTTATCTAATAGATCGTGGTTCTCTAAAAGGCTGTGTCTATCAGATTCTAATTCATCCAATTCGTTTGTAAGGTATTGCTGTGAGTCATTCTCGAAGACAGAATGTGATTGTGTGTTGTATTGTTTATCTATTGTTTCGTTATCGTTTTCAATGTTAATACTATTGCTCTTTTGTTTTTTGCTGTCGGATTTGCTCTTCTTGGCTTGGCCGTTTGTGCTATCTTTTCTGCTAGGTTTGCTGTCCGTTTCTTTGCTTTTAGTTTGAGCCGGCTGCTGTGTTAATTGTGTGGGACTGGACGATTCTGATGTGCCGTTTTCTTGTGATTTTACTGCAATAGAAAATTACAATATTGTTATCAGATATGATAATTATTACCTATGATAAAGGAGGGTGTATGCGTTTGTCTACTTCGCGTGCCCAATGCGGATTGATGGACTACACATACGCATCAATATATCTTCTTCAGCATATGCAGGTTCCTTCAAGACGTTTTTTTTTTTCACAGAGAGCAGTCGGTATTACGTTTTAAGTTAGAAACTCATCGATATTTGGCATGAAGTACGTGCGGATTTGAACCAGAACCATCATGATTGAGTGTCTACACTGGGCGATATTTAGAACACTGTTTAGACCATCAATCTGAACAACTTTTACAATGAGAGCAAACCTGAAATCGTAAAAAATTCTGCTGTTTTATACATTTGAATCGAGTAGACATTGCAGTTTAGTTTTTTTTTTGCGATTTCAGATTTGCTCCCATAGTAAATGTTGTTTAGTTCGATGGTCTGAACCATCCCTGAGAATAGAGTTATTACACAATCACCCCTAGTATTTCTCCGCATCACGCCACCAACTTCCTTATAGCGTTAAATCTTTACTAACATATAGTGAAGTCACCGTGCTGTAGAGGTTTGGGACTGGGCTGTTTTCTGACCTGTTTAATGTCTACTCACCTATAGTGAAGTCACCGTGCTGTAGAGGTTTGGGACTGGGCTGTTTTCTGACCTGTTTAATGTCTACTCACCTATAGTGAAGTCACCGTGCTGTAGAGGTTTGGGACTGGGCTGTTTTCTGACCTGTTTAATGTCTACTCACCTATAGTGAAGTCACCGTGCTGTAGAGGTTTGGGACTGGGCTGTTTTCTGGCGGGACTGTCGGTCGGGGGGGAGGAGCCGAGGCTGGGCCACGCCTCCTTGCAGTTACTGTTGTTATTGTACACTCACCTATAGTGAAGTCACCGTGCTGTAGAGGTTTGGGACTGGGCTGATTTCTGGCGGGACTGTCGGTCGGGGGGGAGGAGCCGAGGCTGGGCCACGCCTCCTTGCCGTTACTGTTGTTATTGCACACTCACCTATAGTGAAGTCACCGTGCTGTAGAGGTTTGGGACTGGGCTGTTTTCTGGCGGGACTGTCGGTCGGGGGGGAGGAGCCGAGGCTGGGCCACGCCTCCTTGCCGTTACTGCCGCCCGCCATACCGTTACTGTTGTTATTGCCGCTACCGTTACCGTTACCGTTCACTGACTCTTTTTTATTAGATCTGTAAATAAAAAACGTCATGTAGTTTATTGTGATAATGTTTAGCACACATACACGACCATTATCCCATTGGAGGTGGTCAGTGATCTTTGCTTCGGCTACCAACAATGTTTTAAGTGTAACAAATGCATGTTTAAGATATTCATATTATGCTGGAATGTGTCCGGAATGCAGATCTAAGATCAAAATTTATTGGTCCTTCCAATTGTCACAACGGGCAGTTCTACTGCTGGTTGGCTGACCCTCAAGCAGAGCAGTCAGCCTATTCCAGTTTGTGGTGCTGCGGTGTCCCTTGCCCTTAGACTTGTATTCTGAGCTTAAACTTAATAAAATGTTTAATCCTATGACATAGTTAAAACGTTTGACAAGTCTTAAAAAAAAGAAAGGCTAGCCAGCTACCTTCAATATGCTCAATCCTTGCTCCAATACGCTTTAAAATGTAAAGTTTGCAGTTGCAGTAAAGTTTCTTACCAACCCCAAAAGCAAATGTATTTGTGACTTCTTCTTCTTATCGTGTGGGCAGAGCCCTGGTGTCAGAGTTTTTTCAGACCGCCTTACGGCCTCTGACGTGGTTTTTATGTAACGACTATTACCACCAGAGATAGTAGCCGGGGCCAACGGCTTAACGTGCCATCCGAAGCACGGAATCATTTTTCTTTTCAGACAATCAGGTGATTCAGCCTGCAATGTCCTAACCAACTGGGGAAAAACGCACAAAGTAACATATCACTAGGTGTCCCCCGTGGGAATCGAACCCACGACCTCCGTGTCGAGAGCCAGTGCTCTTAACCATTAGACCACGGAGGCACGTATTTGTGACTGTATCAATATTATGTCAAATAAATCCGCCAGACCATTTAAATGATTTATCATCAAGCGCCAACCAATAACAGATGCCAAGTCTTAAATACCATTGAATATATTAACGAGATGCATGTCATTCTATCGACGACGAATGACTTAATTAATTTGGCGCTTGGGCCAAGAAAGGCGACCGTTTATGGTCAGCATAGCTAGCAGTTAAATAAAATTTGACATCGCTTAATAAAATTGACTTATCAATAATTCAGTTTTTTTTTTTAAAGTGTTGTTTGTTGCTTGATAGTTGGCTACTAGTAAAATTTAGAGTATGTAGTTTCGAATAAAATTAAAGTACCTATGTATAAGCAAGCTATGGGGCGCACCTAACCGGGTATGAACCGGGCGAGGACGGGTATGAACAACAAAACGTGTCAATTTCTCGCTAAATTCGTTCCAAAATAAAACCCTGTCCTGATTGTTTCATCAGTGAGAATATTAAACCATATATATTTTTGCATTTACTTAAGTGTATCAATTTGAAAGCAAATTCTAGACTCATCATCATCATCTCAGCCGATGGACGTCCACTGCTGGACATAGGCCTCCCCCAAGGATCGCCATAACGACCGGTCCTGCGCTGGCTCCGTCGCAAATTGTCCCTTTCTCAAAATGTCCCTCGTTCGCAAACCGTCCCTTTCGCAAACCGTCCCTTTCTCAAAACGTCCCTTTCTCAAAATGTCCCTTTCGCAAAGCGTCCCTTTCTCAAAATGTCCCTTTCGCAAATCGTCCCTTTCTCAAAATGCCCCTTTTTCTAAATTCCCTTGTAAATGAAGAGTTGGTGAGATTAACATACTTACAGTACAGTATAACTATAGTCCTAAGCTTAATAGTAATACTGTGCTTACAGACTTAAAATAAGTAATAAATAAATAAATAATACAGCATCACGCAAAAACTACTGAACCTTACTGAAACTTATGATATGAATTAAAATCTGGTATATAATTTGTGTGGACGAAGTCGCGGGTTAACCCCCTAAAGCACATATTTGAAGAAAGCTGTATGTACCGATTTTAGACCTGTCCAACAAATATATGAAGAAAATTTCGAAAAACTGCGGAGAAAGGTACCGGTTACAGAACATGAAATGTTACCGTCATTTTACTCTGTTAAGGATACCTTATACAGGGCGCGCAAACAGTTTTTAGACACGGACCGACTACAGCATACCAGCACTGCGACGGCTACTGTTCCGAATATATTAGGAAAGAATTTTCTCGTCTGTGAAGATGGTGACATCGACAAAATTTTGATTTTTTCAACATCCGCTGCAAGAAAATTTATAAAGAGACCTGGAAATTATTATGGCGATGGGACTTTTAAGTCGGCGCCGCCGCCTTTTTATCAATTTTACGTACTTCACATGGACATCAATTCAAATGAAAAGTGCACCAATATTATACCTATGATTTATGTTTTATTACCCAATAAAGCACAGGACACATACGTGCGACTTTTCCGAATATTGAAAGAAAAGCTTAAAATTGTGATAAGAGACTTCAAGTGCGATTACGAACTCGCGCAGATGAATGCTGTGAGACTAGTATTCCCTGACGCACATGTTACCGGTTGCTACCACCACTATAACGACGCTATCTGGAAGAAATCGGAAAAAATTGGGTTACTACGCACAAAAAAAGGTCGGAATATCGCAAGGATCGCAGCTATAATACCACTGGTGCCAGCTGATGAAATTGGTGCCTCGTGGAGTTATATATTAAATCAAGGCCGAGGCCATATTAATGATATTCCCGGCTTTAATTCATTTCGTCGCTATTACGAAAGACATTGGTATCCCCAATTATCACCGACAGTTTTAAGTTGCGCCGGTCAAAGACACCGAACGACCAATGCGCTGGAAGGCTGGCATCGTCGTATTAACACAGGCCGGATACCCAAGAAGCCCAGTTTGTACATGTTTGTACATAAATTAAAAAAAGAGAGTCGTTATTGGGATAAACGATTAGAAGACAGTCTATTTAAAAATATGAGACCTAACAGACGTAATAAGTATATTTATTTTGACAGAGAATATAATAAATTGTTGGCTAAATTTCAGACAAACCGTTTATCACTGGAACAATTTATCAAAAAAATAATTTTCCTGCAATTATATAAGTAGAAAAACCATATTAGGTACTTAATTATTTTGCCTAATTTGTAAGATTATATTTGATTTTTATTTTAATCATTAAGATTTTTTTGTTAATACTATTAAGTATAATTATTATAGTACATACAAATCACTAAATTTTTTAATCATTAAGAATTTTTGTTATTACAAATCGTGTATACAGGGTGTTTCATACTTAGAGGGTTGTTTCAGAACATCAAACTGAACAATTTTACTATGGGACTAACATTGAAATCCGTAAAAAAATCTGTTGTATCATACATCTGATATTTTTTCGCGTAAAAGTTGTTCACTTTGATTGTCTGAAGCATTTTTATTTTAATCATTAAGATTTTTTTGTTAATACTATTAAGTATAATTATTATAGTACATACAAATCACATAATTTTTTAATCATTAAGAATTTTTGTTATTACGACTAGTGTATACAGGGTGTTTCATACTTAGAGGGTGGTTTCAGAACATCAAACTGAACAATTTTACTATGGGACTAACATTGAAATCCGTAAATACATCTGATATTTTTTCGCGTAAAAGTTGTTCACTTTGATTGTCTGAAGCACACCTTTAAGTATGTATGTACGCATTTAGGTTCACACCATGTATAGTACCTACTTACAATTTATGAACAATTTATTCACCAATTATTAATAAAACTCGCTGTGATTTATCAATAAAACTAGTGAATATACCATGTTTTGTCTTTCATTTTTATACATTTACTATCTTTTTTCCACGGCCTCACTCGTGTTTATTTATAATATTTTCTGGGTTCCAGGGCCTCTCTCAATCACTCACTTATATAAGGTCTAACAAAATCAGCTGAAACTATTCTAAGGGGATGATCAGACCATCAAACTGATCATCCCCTTAAAATAGTTTCAGCTGATTTTGTTAGACATTATATACAGACACACTTCTGTTACAGTTTTATAATAGTTAGGATGTATATTTTTATAATGAATATGAATATTTTTACCCGAGTAATGGATGTATGTATCTACATATAATATATGTATTGTATATCGTTGTTTAGTCATCAATCTGTGTGACGACTTCAAGATATTTTATGGTTAGATTTTGTGATTATGATTTATTTTCTGTGTGACAACGTCCTAGATATTTATTTTATAAGTAATTAGATTGTGTGATGTTTTTTTTAAATGTACTCATGTATTTATTATTATTATTATTATTTATTTATTACTTATTTTAAGTCTGTAAGCACAGTATTACTATTAAGCTTAGGACTATAGTTATACTGTACTGTAAGTATGTTAATCTCACCAACTCTTCATTTACAAGGGAATTTAGAAAAAGGGACATTTTGAGAAAGGGACGATTTGCGAAAGGGACATTTTGAGAAAGGGACGCTTTGCGAAAGGGACATTTTGAGAAAGGGACGTTTTGAGAAAGGGACGGTTTGCGAAAGGGACGGTTTGCGAACGAGGGACATTTTGAGAAAGGGACAATTTGCGACGGAGCCCCTGCGCTGCCCTCATCCAACGTTTTCCCGCCGCCTTCACCAGGTCGTCGGTCCACCGTGTGAGGGGCCTACCCACGCTACGCTTTCCGGTACGCGGTCGCCACTCGAGAACTTTTCGGCCCCACCGGCCATCGGTTCTGCGAGCAATGTGCCCCGCCCACTGCCACTTAAGTTTAGCAATTCTTTGGGCTATGTCAGTTACTCTGGTTCTTCTGCGGATCTCTTCATTTCTGATTCGATCTCGCAGGGAAACCCCGAGCATAGCCCTCTCCATTGCCCTTTGGGTGACTTTCAGCCTTTTTATGAGGCCTTGAGTAGTATCTTCACGTCCCAAATACCGCAGTGTCTTAAAACGAAAGTCTTCGATCAGTGTGTGTTGCCAGTGATGACATATGGAACAGAGACGTGGTCGTTCACTCAATTCTAGACTATTGTTATTGTAACACTATGAAATTTGACAACCATTTTTTTTTGCATTGAACTTTACACAATCGCTGGTGACAACCTACCTAGTACCTAAGTCCGCAATAACGTGGACTGGCGTATTTAAGAACCCGCCTAGCGGGATAGTTCACATCGCATTTCGGCGGCGTTAGCACACAATCGAGTTTGATGAAGATGCTTTCAATGTCATCAGATGCTCATAGTGTGAAAGATCGTCACAAAATATAAGTTCAATACGTTAATTATATCTTAGTTAATCACAAAAATATTAATATTTTAAAGTTGAAAATACAAATATACTCACTTAGTTGAATTGACTACGTTTATATGAGATGAAGTGACCACTGTTGTCGGTATAAAGTTCGATGGGTTGCCGTCTTTTGAACTGCTCTTTTCTGCATTCGTACTAGAATTACCTGTAACATTACACGTTTTATCATCATCAGCCTAAATAGTTATCCACTAGGCACAGCCCATGTGGAACGAAATAATCAGTTACAAGCATCCTGTCAAATTAGATTATTTAATGTTCATTTACTTATATAGGTTTGGTTCATTTGGATCAAGTTTATAGTAAGGTAGATATTTTGTGACCTCAATAAATGCTGTCCAGGTAGTTGAAGTTTCGATATACCTTCACTTGCTTCGGCACCTATAGTATCTACATTATTGGAATGTTAGTGTTAGTAAACAGAATTGGAGGAGGTATTCCGCTGCGCCAGCAGCTGGTTGTGAAGCTTCCGCTCGTACACTTGGTGCATCTGTTAGTGTTAGTAAACAGAATGTTACCTGAACTATTGTTAGATGAATTGGAGGAGGTATCCCGCTGCGCCGCCAGCAGCTGGTTGTGAAGCTTCCGCTCGTACACTTGGTGCAGGCCCGCGTGCATTTCTTCCTTAGTGAATGACGCCTTAGGATCACCTGTGTGGACACACGATGACAATTTTTTTTAGTTTCCATTGTTATTGTAATTTTACCATACAAATCGTAATTTTCTGATTAATACTATTTTGAATACCTAAATATTTTGGGATATTTTCACACAGAATATTCTGTAGTCCGAATTAAAGCACCAGAATCTAGTTAGACTGACAAATATTTAATTTCATTCCATTCCAGACATAACATAATTTTCATTGTTTTTTTTTTTGCAAGGATCCTTGACGAAGGCAGACGAGTACGACAGATTTTTTTTTAAAGATAATTTCTTTTTTTTAGATCTATACATCTTTTAAAAGGTACTTGATTTTGGTACGCGGACATTTGTAATTATTGGTGCATTTAGGTTTAATTAGCATTTAGTAATCTAACGGAAGTACTTATGTTAATACAGCTAACTGTACTCTACGATTTCTAAATTGCACGGATGGTTCATAAACGATGTTGACATTTGCGGAACAAAAAGCAAAATTGGCAAAATAGAGTTTCTGTTTGGGAACATTGAAAGGAAATAATCGTAAGTCGATAATTTAAGGCAGATATTTGAGCAGGTGTTGAAATCAGTTTGTCACCGCAAGAAGCATGCAAACTGTGGTTTTACTGTCATCGATTCAACACGAATAATTATCGTAGTGCGGTTGACCGCAGACACTCGTGAATTAATGCTCACTGGAGATTAAATTGAATGACTGACGATTTGTATTCAAACACAATTCGTGGCAATATCCTGCTAATTATCTTTCAATCACAGATGCAATTAATTTGCATACATCTAGAATGTAGCATTGCATAGCATATGCTCACGACTATATTCCCCGAGGGGAAACATCGTGAGGAAACTTGCATGCTTCCATTTCGAGGCATGTATTTTACCCACTGTCCATTACAAGTGGCGACGGGCTCACTCCCCGTCACACTGGACAGAGTTTCGGTACTACTAGTGAAACGTGGATGTTCTGAGGTTTCAGAATAACTCTGACAACTAGAATGTGTTTCGAACAAAGCCGATCGATGATTTTTAAATAGAAATAAAGATTGACCATGCGTATCAATGTCAAATGGTAACCGTAAGGTGGTGGTTGGTAATGGAGGTATGGCAAGTGTAATGGCAGTAGCTTGTTGTCTTTATGTATCATGACAAACAAATATATTTTAACCATATCTATAAGTTGTATACTGTTGTAAATATTATTAAAGTTAAATGACCTAAAAAAAAATGTTTAATTTCATGGATGTCCAAAAGCTACTACTGAACCGATTTTAATGCGGCATTTACTGTTTGAAAGTCTATGGTCTTATTGATAAACTGCGGCCCGGAGCCATCGATTCCACGTGGACCAAAAGCTACAATCCATTTCACATAGGATGGTGCGTGAAACAATCCATTTTCGCACTTATAGCGTTGGCATAAGAGTTCTGACAGAATTCCTCCTATGTGAAATGCAGTGCGTCATACTCAGAAACTTCCATAACGCAGGTTTTTAACGAGTTTGCACTTATCTAGACGTAAACAAATAACCTACAAGTGTTCAATTTATCATATTAACATTCTCAGAATTACTATTGAGTACCAACAGTATCAATTGATATCAAATATACCTAAATAAATAAACACCGTTTAAGTATACATAATATCTCTTGACTTCCTGATATATTACGATATACTGACACTGACATGTATACCGAACGTTTTCTGAACTCTTTCTTACCCCTATGGGAGATAGGCGTGTTTGAGTGAATTCACATACAACCAGTCAATACAACAAAAACCTTTATATTTATGCCTTCAATCTACATACATGGCTATTTCTATAATGAGTCAGTGGAGACAACGTCTCATAATAATACACTTTTTGCGCCTTCATCCATATCCCTAAGAGCAAGAATCTCCTTTACTCTAAACTTTAGAATCTAAAGCACAGAGACCGCATCAATTTACGATTATAGTTAAGTCTCTTTTGTCTTATGACGTACCTTAAATATCAGAAGGAGACGGAACTATAGATCTTTGTTTATGCGGTTGTCCACTTTTCACTTGTCACTTTTGTACTAGATTGGTCTAATTGGTGCCTTTTGTCCATACTACATGACACCAAACACGTTAAACACAAACGTCAAAAAAGTGGACATTCTTGCAATGCTATGGCTCCTTCTATGCCTTTAGAATAAAGGAGATTCTTGCTCTTAGCCATATCCATACACAGTTTCATGCACTTCCGTAGGTTGAGGGTGCTACGCTACGCATTATTGGTCCTTTTCTGACAATTTTATCATAATATTGTTCATAATATCGGGAACTCACAAATACCAAAACGCGGTAAGAACCCGTTAAAATGTTTAATTCTAGATTATAATATTGTTCTCCTGGGTCGAAGAGTTCTAGAGTGACGACCGCGAACCGGAAAGCGCAGCGTAGGTCGCCCCACAGATCGACCGACGACCTGGTGAAGGCGGCGGGAACCCGTTGGATGAGGGCAGCGCAGGACCGATCGTTGTGGCGATCCTTGGGGTAGGCCTATGTCCAGCAGCGAACGTCTATCGGCTGAGGTGATGATGAAGATTGTTTTCCTCGAACGTCTTCTTCCGCTCATATTATATCGATTAGTCATTCTCTGAACTCGAGTCTAGAATAATAAATAAATACTATATAGACATACCTAGCTCGTGCAAATACATGCAGTCGGGCTTCGGGCAGGGTTGGTTCTTCATAAAGTTTGCGCAGTACTTGGTGGTGCCGAGCGACCCCTTCAACACCCTCCCGTCGAGGGTGACGTTGTTCACCCCCTGTATAGCTCGCAGCGCGTCCGCCGACGAAACGTACGTCACGTACGCCGACGCCGATGGACCCTGCGTACATAGGAATAAAGGCTGCTTTACAGCAACCCCAAAATACAACTGCTTTTCTTTGGTGGAAGCTATTTTCTTTAGTTACAGTAAATTAGTATTAGGATTATACTGAGGCGAAATTGGGCGTACATTATAGCTAAGCATTTGATCTCATATAGGCTTCTTAATATGCTGACGGTTTTTTAAGGGGATGATCAGACCATCAATCTGAACAACTTTCTCTACGGGATCAATGCCGAAACAGAGAAAAGAAATCTGCCGTTCCATACATAATTTTATTTTATTTTTTATTTTATTCATTTTAGGAAAACTTACGGACTAATTACAGGATAGTAGGGTATCAACATTTTTTAAAACAACATTGCCAACTAAAAGTTTCCACAGATAAATTTCATTCGTTTTACATACTTTTGTGAGTGAAAATACAAATTTAGTATCAATAAAACTAATAAGAAGTTACATTACTAAAAGCTCAGAGTTTGCTGGTACTTCAAACCATCCACAAAAGAAAAGGAATTATATTAACTAAAAACTAAAAGTAAAGAGGTGCCGAGGAATTGCAATCCTACTCGACACAAAATGTAACAGCAGATTTTTTTTCGCGATTTCGATGATGGTGCCATAGAGAAAGCTTTTCAGTTTGATGGTCTGATCATTCTCTTAGAAAACCGTCAGCATGTTAAGTTGGACCCTGTGGACCGCTGATTTTAATCTGTTCTTCACAAGGCGGTGTCCTAATTGATCATCGCTCGCGCGATCGTGCGATGCGATCGTCCCACTGCTCGCATACGTCCGTACGTTCAAACATACTGATACCTATTGAATGTCCTGATTGACCCCCGTGCAATCAAATCGCGACAAAATCGCACCTTCGCGCGAGCGATGGCCAATTAGGACACCGCCTAAGAGTAAACAAAGCGGATCATTGCAAAATAAAGTCAAAGATTTTGTGCTAGAAACCATTTATTTTATTTTTATGTAAATTAGTGAAACTAAGTAGACATCGGATTGTATGCATTTAAATAATACACGATCGATTTTTCACTGCAGCGTGTATTTTATTTTCGAAGTCTTCTAACCCGATTTATGACATTTAAAAATGTTTAAAATTACTCTCATAAATATGGATATTAATTGACTCGGAATCAACTTAAATTTTGACAAGATTAATAATTTGAATGTTATTAGGTAGGTATCGCAAACGGGGACAAAGAAGAATTATACAACGTACCCAGCAGGTACCTTCGTTTGGTTCGTCCCCTCCTGCAATACCTACCTAATAACATTCAAATTATATTTGTTTAATGTTGTTATAGCTGATTAGTGATTATAGATCTTGTTTTTCTCTTTTCAGTTAATAGTTTTTTTATGCAGTCGGGTTTTTTCTTTTTCGTAATAATTTAGTTTATTTCAAACTTTTTAGTCTTGTGTCGAAATGTAAGCATAAAAGTACTATAATACATTTGGAATCGTCTGTTTATCTACTAGCTTTTATTTGATATCTATATTGTAATTCTTCAAAAAAAAAAAAAAATTATGCTCCCTCTCTTTTTTTAATTCGCAGCCGCCTTATCAAAATAATATAGCCTATGACACTCTCACGATTTTTACGAATCTAACGACACCTCACCCGTTAAAATCCATCAAGCCGTTTAGGCTGTAGGCCGTGCCAAAGAAATAGACATACAAACATACATACATACATACGCTCGAAAAACATAACCCTCCTTCCGTCGCAGTCGGGTAAAAAGGGTATTAAAACATACTTCTTTTCGTTAGTTGTGAAAAGAAACGAATACATTTCAAAAATAAAGAATTTTGTATTTGTATTTGTATTTCATCACGTGGGCAATGTCTTTTGACTACATTAACATTATTCTTTTCAGTAAAATGAATTTTTGAAACGAAAATAACGCTAAACTCAAATATTCAGTTATTCTTTAACTAGAATACTATTTTTAATAACAGGATAAACTATAAAAATTACATCGACGTGACGTCACAAACGTGTATATGGGCCGCGGTCCGATCCACCATTTCATAGTGCTAACGTCCATAATCACTGGTCCGAAACAAAAAGCGCGATTTCACAATTTACGGCGCTATTAGCGTTGTAATCAATCGGACCGCTTTTTCCGGTCTCAAACCACAGACAGTTGTATTGTATCAAAAACCGCCATAAAACATCAGTTTGACATTGTCACTGACAGTTGTTTGACATAAGGCTCACGGTGATATTGCTGTGGAGCATGGGCTCAGAAATTCCAAGATGGCGCTGATAATGACGTCATCAATGACGTCACGCCGTCTAACGTGATCGCGCTTACACCGAATCGGGACGCGTTTGAGAGCGCTAAAATCGATTTTGGCGTGATTCGCACCGCGGCCTTAGTATTTAGTACAATTGTTCATAGAAAGCGCGCATTTTGAAGTCCGATAAAGAGTTTCTGATTTGACTAGTTGTAATTTGTAAAATAACATCTGTAACTTTGATAATGCATATAATCCGATATCATTTTTAATGATTTAATTTCTATATTTCTTAACACACATACATGACTGCTTTAAGCTTTAGAAGCTTGTCTAAAGGGGCATAGTGCTAATTTGTCTATACATAAAGTACATCTATAAATAATAATGTGCCATTCTTACTGTTTCGTTCCTCACCTGTGACCCTGCATACGTCGTACTTTGGTTTATAACTACTTTGTGAATTTTGCCGTATTTGCCAAAGTACTCCTGCCTTTTTAGGATCTGTAATAGAAAATAATTAATATAGTCTTAGAGAGTTACGAGGTTACTATAAACTATAATTAGACATAAGGCAGTTGCTAAGTTGGCCACACTTTAACTTGCCAAGATTGTTAAGAGTTTACAGTTAACTCTTAAATTCAAACTTTACATAAAGCCCAAGCTGATAATTATCTGTAAATCTAAACTATTATAAAACTGTAACAGAAGTGTATCTGTACATTGAAGATATTCACAAAAAAAAAATTACGACATGGTTTTTACCTGTCCCTGATTCCAAATCACCAATTTTTGGATTTTTTGTCTGTCTGTTTGTTTGTTTGTTTGTTTGTATGTTTGTTTGTTTGTTTGTTTGTTTGGGTGTTTGTTTGTTCGAGTATCACGCAAAAACTACTGAACCGATTTTGATGAAACTTTTTTTGTTTGATAGCTTATCATCTGACTTAAAATCTGGTATATAATTTATGCGGACGAAGTCGCCGGTTAAAGCTCGTATTGTATAAAATAATATTTGGGACCTACAAGTCTGGATTCTGTACTAGTTCATTACAAAAGACTGTCCAAGAACAAAAAAATAAACAAAGCGACACTCCTGATCGCTCTCGTCGCATAATGCCCTAAAACCTTATAAAACCATTGTGAAACCATTGTAAACTAATAATGAAATACTCTAAAAAAACTGACCTAAACGCGAATTGACCCATTATTTGATAGCCACAGAACGCAAAATGAATCATCATCATCATCATCTCAGCCGATGGACGTCCACTGCTGGACATAGGCCTCCCCCAAGGATCGCCATAACGACCGCAAAATGAATGAATGAATAAAATTACGAACATGGTAATAAGAAATCGTCAAGATTTTCTTATACAGAATCGAATTCTAATTCAGAACTTAATTTCCTAACCTAACCCCATAATACTTCTGGAGCGATATTATATTATAGAAGCCGAGCAAGAAGCACATATAGGTGGCGCGCGCGCGTACGAGTGGGACGGCGCGTGTGCGAACGCCCTCTTGTCTGCAGCAGTAGTATTCAAGCATCGTGAGATCGTTTTGTCGTGCCCAGGGTGTGGTTATGGTCAAATGATATGTGTAGTGTCACCTCGGGGTCGGCGAGGCGCACGGGCAGCCCCACGACGAACACGAGGTTGTTCTGCACTTAGCGCCGAGACTCCAGCGTCTCGTTGTGCCGCTCTGTGTAGTAGTATCTATGTGTAGTGTTACCTCGGGGTCGGCGAGGCGCACGGGCAGCCCCACGACGAACACGAGGTTGTTCTGCACTTAGCGCCGAGACTCCAGCGTCTCGTTGTGCCGCTCTGTGTAGTAGTATCTATGTGTAGTGTTACCTCGGGGTCGGCGAGGCGCACGGGCAGCCCCACGACGAACACGAGGTTGTTCTGTACGACGCGCACGTTGGCGAGCGCGCGCCGAGACTCCAGCGTCTTGTTCCGCCGCTTCTGCTCGCGCGCCTTCTTCTCCGTCTTTATTGCTGCCACCTGGTGTAAACAAGTTTGTGACAAGGTAACAAAGACACTAATTATACCGCTAATAAGGTCGGTTATAGTTAATTTATTTGTCATAGTAAAAGAAAGAACACAAACTGTGACTTCGATTTTACAAATTACATAAACAAATAGCTGAAAATACTTTGCACAGATCCGTGCTTTTATAATGGCTAGCGATAAGAAAACAATTAAACAAAGCTATAATTAGGGCCTATTTTCACCACTCTAAATCTTGAAAGCATATCTGACAGATCGTTTGACATATCTTTCATACGAAATAAGTCAAAGGAACAGTCACATAAGCTATTATTAACTTATCCAGATGTAGTAGTTCAGTAAATCTGTTTGGAAAATGATACCCTAGCTTACAAAAGGTCGGGTATCCGGGAATTTTGGATATGTTATACAGGTAGAGGTCCTTAATAAAAATACAAGTTTTCGACCTTGGGGTCCTGCCGCGGGCTCTGGTGTGACCATAAAACAACGAAAATTTTGAGACATATTCAGTAAAACTTAAACGTCGGGTTTTAGAGCAAACTTGTTTACTAAAGGTTTAAACAAGACCAAATGCGCTACAATTTGACAGTTGAATCATCTTTATATACTGAATAGTTACCAAGATACAACACCTCAAAGTATGAAGAGGTATGACTAATTCCTTAAAATTTCGTTTTTTTTTTAAATTAAATATGTTATAAACTTTTGGTTTCACTGTGAAGGTGTTTAGAAGAAGTATAAATAATGCGCTACAATATGTTTTTGAACCATAAGATGTTCAAGTAAATGACGACACTTGTAAATTTTCAGCAAATGTTGAATAACGGTCAATTGGTAAGTATAGATTTCGAATAGATTTTTTTTTACAAAATCAATTCAATTATTTATTGCCATAAATTACATGTAGGTCAGTATAAATATACAGATAGGTACAAGGATGGTGACAGTACAGAGTGTTTCAATGTAATTTTACCCTAGGGTGTAGCAAACTAGCAATTTAGTACAATATGCTATACAACATGAGATTACCTAATTGATTAATTATTATTATCGTGAAAAATTTTTAAAAAACATTATGTCAAGTTAGTGAAGATGTCAACAAATGAATTTTACAATTATGAAATTAACAGTAACACACTTATGATACTACTTACATAATGCAATTATTCTACCCACAATATTGTCATGTCAATTATCGACCATGATTATTTATAAAAGTCCATAAATTCCAGCAAGCTATATGGACACATATTAATCAGAACAGATTTCAGTTTCGCAAAAAATTTCCTATCTCCAAGGCCTTTTACATCGGCAGGCAATTTATTGTACACTGAAACAGCATTGTAGATAGCAGTTCGTTCGTACGCAGTCGTTCTACAGTGCGGAACTTGCAGCTGAGGCTGATGTATATTATTTAATCGATTGCTATGGAAATCGGGTCTATATGGGATTTTTTCCGGATATCGCCTGACAAGCTTACATAACTCCATTATATACAGGGCTGAGACTGTAAGAAGCTTCAGTTCAACGAAAGCCGACCTGCAGGAGTCTCTACTAGATTTCAGTCCCATGATAATGCGAACACAGCGCTTTTGAACAATGAATATTCTGTTTATATCCACTGATCCTCCCCAGATGGCTATACCATAGACAACTCTGGATTGAAAATAGGCGTGGTAAGCCTGAAGAGTTGCCGACCTGGTGGAGATTAGTCTTAGGTTTTTCAGAGCGAAACCAAAGCTACTAAGTCTTGTCTCCAATGACTCCACATGCGTCTTCCAGTTCATGTGTACATCAGTTTCCAACCCTAAGAACTTGGCATGTTGCACTAGTTCAATGTTATTCCCATTTATCTTAATATTATTTTCCAAAGTCTTAGTCATATAGTTCCTAAAGTGTAATATTTTGGTTTTATTTATGTTTGTATTTAGATTTAGTGATTTTAACCATCTTACAATTACATTTAGGGACTCCTCAACACGTCTGTCTAATTCAACACAATTGTTCCTTTTAAAGGGAAAGAATATTGAAACATCGTCGGCAAACATGACGATCTTATTTGAGAGTATACGTGGCAAATGATTTATATACAGTAAAAACAGCAAGGGGCCCAGAATATGATGTGCCGCGCCGCCATGTGTGGCAGAATATGTCTTGATTTCATGTTATATATTTAAGATCTTAATGTACCATATTCTGGCAAATAAATCATTTCTATTCTATTCTATTCTATTCTAATACTTCCCTGCGGGACCCCATGACGGATAACAGATGAATCAGAAATAATATCCGTTTGTATAGAATATTCATTCAGGGTTGAAATTACTACGCTTTGATCTCTATTTTCTAAGTAGGTAAATAAAATGTAGCCTATGGTAATCAGGGATAGTTTAGCTTTCTATCAGTAAAAGAATTTTAAGAATCGGTTTGGTACTTCCAGAGATTACCTACATACAAAAAACCCTCTTTAGCCCAGCTTTTCAGCACCCACATGCATAGGACAGTTAGGAATTAGCCTTAACTGCCCTTATTTTGAAGTGTCATATCTCGGTTAAAGATGATTCAAAAACCAAACTGTAGCGCATTTAGTGCTGTTAATTCCTCTAAAACATAATTTTACTCTAAAACCTAAAATTTCGATTTTAAATCATGAAAACTGAAAAAGCTTCGAAATTTTCGATGTTTTATGGACATGGCAGAGTGCGCGGCAGCACCTCAAGGTCGAAAACTTGGATTTTTAATGAGGACCTATACCCGTATCACATATAAAAAAATAGTGGATACCGGACCATTTGCAAGGTAGAATGTATACATTTACTAGGCTATAGTGAAGCAGTTTTAAATTTAATAAAGTCACCTCACACCTACTCTAACCCTAAAGTAAGAATCCTAAACAAGTGTAAGAGTGAAGTTAACAGTAAACTTGTCTTTTCGTAGTCCGTACCTGCTCTTGACTGAGCGGAGTGAAGTCTGCCGGGTTCTCCGGGTAGGCTTTCCGACACGCCGGGCAAAGACCGTTCTCGCCCTCCCGGATGCGGTTCCAGCAAAACCGGCATATCTGCAACAACACACAACACTCTTTACTATAAACTTTAATTCCACACTGAAAACATACAATTACAAATATGCACAACACAATATTCTGTTGTTTTTAGAATATCCAAATGTAACTAGAAGTGTCCAAACACTGTCCTGCCTGATAGGTAGATAGCCCGTCGCTACTAATAGATAGTGCCCACTATAGCCAACCATATTGTAGCTATCATTTACCTGATTTTAATATGGTTTTGAGGTAAAATGACATGTTGACCAGTACCCCCTTCACAACGCCTGCACCACACTATTGACCAAACGTCATTGCTGAGAGTGATCCACAACTGTATGGATTCAAAACTATACTATAAGAATGAGTACTTCCTCTTAGTTAACGCGTGGTTACCGACAACAGACAGTGGGTGGTGTAGGTATTCCTCTCTCACTCTCACTCATTCAGTATCGCATGTGCTTACTATCTTTTTTCAGTGAGAGTCAGCTTGTATGAAGCGTCCAGGGTGTACTATAGAAAAACCAACTAATTCTGTAAAAGAAAGTATAAAAATAATACGTACTTGATATCCACATGTGCACGGGTAAAAGTGGAGATCGTCCACCTCCAGGGGTTCCATACACAGTGGACATTCCACCTGCAATACAAATAAAATATACATTTTACTTACAAATACATATTTTTGTCAACATGATTTCAGAGTATACAGGGTGAAATTGATATCATTAGCATCCTTTTAAACTAAGAGTCTATCCATCAAACTGAACAACTTTTACTACGGGACCAAACCTATCGGAACAAAAAAAAACTGCTGTTGCATACATTTAAGCCGAGTAGGCAGCGGGCGGCGGGGGCAGCTTAGTACGGAACAGCAGATTTTTTTTGCTCCGATCGGTTTGCTCCCATAGGAAAAGTTTTTTAGCTTGATGGGTAGACTCTTAGTTTAAAAGGATGCTAATGTTATCAATTTCACCCTGTATATCCAAGCCGTCACAATAGGCATCTGACCTGGCTTTAAGAAAAGCCATCACCACTAACTTCCTCCACCAATACACGTTGGAGCGTGGAGGAGTATTTCAAAGTAGCCCACTCTCTGAAACTCCATCAGAGTGTCCCACTCTTTCGGAAGTCTGTGTCCTGAATATGACACAGGCTATATGACTAGGAGTTAAGCTTCTTAAAGCGCGCGCAACGGCGCTATCTCGCGAAAAAACTTGTAATTCATTGCTTTATGGATCAAAATGGCGTAAATATGGGTCTAGCGGTGGTCTCCGGCGCGGCGTCTAGCTATGAAGCTTATCTTCTGGTCCGGCCTCGCCGAGATATCTATTCATGCAGTCTAACGGTCATATGTGGTTATACTCTTCTAACGCACGCAAGTTGGTAATTGCTTCCTCTCACTCACAAGCAGGAACGAGACGTACTTATGTAATTTAGCGAGCGTAAGAGTACAGCAACATATTACAGCTGCTGTCTGTGACGAGTTTAATACGAATATAGAGAGACGTATACTTTAGGCCGTTTATGCTAATGATGATGACAGATTGTTAGGCCTAGTTCCATCAGACAAAGAAGGGTAAGGACGAAAGAGTGCATCTGTGTTTATCGCGTACATTTATGCACTTCAAAATATCCTGCGTACCTGACTACTTTTCTATAAAGTTTAGCAGTCGCCGAAGGCGAAATCGACCAGGAATCCCATCATAGGTCAAGCGCAGTCACAGAACAGTTAGAATTTTGGTACGAAACACCGAAACGAGAAGATCCAAGAGCGAATGGTGACATTGCTTTATCTAGTTTAATTACAATAACATCAAACAACAAATTGTTTTGATGTTGTGTTGATTCAAAATTATTATTTATTTTACTTATCTCAATCGGACAGGTCAGTACCTAACTATTTTAGTTACAAAGTCGCGTTATTGTTATAGGTGCTTTTATTTTATTTTTACTAATTATTTTCAACTTCATTGGACATACAGTAATTTAAAATTTTTGACTTTTTGCGGTTTGGACGTAATACTATTTGGACTATTTGCACCCACATGACGTATCGCGTTTTCGACATTATGCGCCAAAACGTTCAGGGTGGACTTTTCATGTGGTGATAGGTGGCTAGTCTTTCTCCCACTCAAAATACGAGCTTTTACCCGCGACTTCGTCCGCACAAATTATACCAGATTTTAAGTAAAATTATAAGCTTTCAAACAAAAAAGGTGTCATCAAAATCGGCTCAGTAGTTTTTCCGTGATGCTCGAACAAACACGCAAAGAAACAGACAGATAAAAAATCCAAAAATAGGTGATTCGGAACCAGGGACAGCTAAAAACCATATCATAACTTTTTTTTTTTTATATATCTCTTAATGTAGAGACACATTTCTGTTACAGTTTTATAATAGTTAAGGGGCTATGTAAAAAAAAAATAGGATTCTTCAAAGCTCCATATATCATGAAATACTAACAGTAGGAGTATGATTTGCGGATATGTGTAAATTGAACATATAATTGAAGTTTTGATTAGAGCCAAAACACGATTAAGACAAATTTTCTCGATAGAAAAACAAGCCAAAGTAGCCTCCGTTTTTGTCTATAAACGCTTGTAACTGCTAAACTGTGAATAATAGAAACATGAGACTTGATTTAAAAAAAAAGAGATTGCTATTATCTAAGTTTTGATTAGAGCAGAATTGAACTTACATAAATAGTACAATCACAATTAAATAAAGTTTGTTTTTTCGCTTGATTCGTTCCAGGCGCGCGCGCCGCCCCATCTCTTTCTCTCGCATCTGGCAGTAATATAAGCTATCACACGCCCGTTTCGCTTAAATTATTTTTCGACATAGGCCCTTAAGATTGCTCGCTACTACTTGCCGGAATTGAAAGAGGATAGACCAATGTCCCTTTCACTATTAAAATCCACAAAATTTCGAAAAACACATCTGATTATAGTTTGTCGACTCCAATGGCAGATTTGAGTTTTTAATAATCCTCGCTTTGAATCCAAAAATCATCATCAGCCTATAAAGGTCCCACTGCAGGGGACAGGCCTACCCTCAGGGAGGGTGTATGGGCGCTAGTCCACAACGCGTGCCCAATGCGGATTGGAAGACTTCACATACACATCTAAATTTCTTCTTCAGCCTCCTATTCAATCCAATAATAATTAGCCCAGTCATTTTACGGTTTGAGCCGGGACTAATTACTAATTGCATTTTTTTTTCGCTATAATATTGAAGAGCCAATTTGAGCTTAAGAATGTAGTGTAGTAGTGACAGTTCCAATTTTAAAATATAGATCGAATAGAATATTATCTCGTTCTAAAAAACCTGATGATAATTTTTTTTTTTTGCACATATTTAAGGGTTTACCATCATACATACTTCAAAAATGGTGTAAATATTTTTGTCTAATTAGAAGGTTTTGAAAAATACATTCGTATTTTCTAATAAATACATCATTTTTTAAATTTTAATGTCTATTTTATTGATCAAAAATAATGTATATTGTTAAATCTAATTCAAATGAGTGCATTGGTATTAATATTATTAATTTAAAAGCCTTCTGGGACACACAATGTTGATTTCTATGTTGCGTAGCAATTTCTTTTTAATATGGTTTAGGCTACGAATAAGAATAACTATAGAAGAATAACTCTAAACAAAAGCAACATAATTTTTGGCACCTCTCGAAAAATGTCATTTTGTATGAGTTTTGGCGACAAGGTGTAGTTTTTAAAGAACAAAATTAGAACACGGTGTACTTTTTTTGGTGTCACTTTTTGAGCTTGATTTACATTTCTATACATTCTTATTCGTAGGGTTTAGGATAGTATTTTTGTCACTAAATGGTGCCGGTTACAGTTTAAAAGTCCAATTAATAATTACTCCCGACCCCGCCAAACAAAACTCCGTAAAATGACTGGCCTAAATCCTGTAAAACAAGTTAAAGTGGTAATAATAATTACCTGCTCCTCTCCACTCTGATTCAGAACTGACATGTTAGCCCGATGAGCGAATGGTTCAGAACCTCCCAGTGAAATAACGTCAGCTCACACTAGAAATATCTACTGTAACCTGCGGACAAAGACGATGCAAAATTAAACTTTATTACTTTTAATTCAAGACTACATTTTGGTTGAAACAAATCAGATTGTAATTTAGAATAGAATAAAATCCGTTCTCTCATGTTTCTCTCAAAATTCTTTCCTATAAAACTAAATTGAAAATACAAAATAAGGCTGCCTGTCCATTGACGCGAGCTGGCTATGCGAGCTGAGTAGCTGTGTAAATATTAACCAATCAGAGATCCGACCGAGATCGGCTGAGCTCCTGATTGGTTAATATTTACACAGCTACACAGCTCGCACAGCCAGCTCGCGTCAATGGACAGGCAGCCTAACGTTGGTTCTTATATTCATCCTTTAAGTATGACAATAATTAACCCAAAGTATTATCGATCGAAAAACTAGTATTTATGCATACGCTCAAGACTATATTCCCCGAGAATAGCCAGAGATATTATATTATATTTCATATTCAGAATATAAACATTTCACTAGCAATGCCCAAAATATGTCCAGTGACTCCAGTGACAGGTAGTGAGCCTGTCGACACTTTTAATGGACAGTGCATACACGAAATTTTTGATAGTACTACTACAGGGTGTTAGGGTAAACAGTTGCATTACTTTAAGGGGTGACTATACACATGATACTGAATAACTTTGCATAAGAAACATATAGGAAATAGAGTTAACCCGCGACTTCGTCCGCACAAATTATATACCAGATTTTAAGTCAGATCATAAGCTATCAAATAAAAAAGTTTCATTAAAATCGGTTCAGTAGTTTTTGCGTGAAACAAACAGACAGACAAAAAATCCAAAAATTAGTGATTTGGAATCAGGGACACCTAAAAACCACATCGTAATTTTTTTTTGTTAATATGTTTAAATTACAGACACACTTCTGTTACAGTTTTATAATAGTTTAGATTCGCAAAAAAAATCTACTTTTCATACAAACTTTCTATCAGCTGATTGTATTTAGTATGAAAAGTCCAAATTCTTTTTACGAACTTCCTACTTGTTTCTTTGGGAAAGTGGTTCAGTATCATGGGTACAATCACCCCTTAAAGTAATGCAACTGTTCACCCTAACACCCTGTATATCACTTTAATTGTTTACATCAAACATTGTTTTCAGTAGATTTGCGTCACAATTTTGCAGCCTATTGACATAGGTCATACCATTTTTGTGTTAAAATTGTGACATTTCGTCACTTAGATCACTTAACAAGTTGATCCGTGTTTCATCAATACCAAGTCTTATAAACATACAAAATGTATGGATATTCCAATAAGAAAGTCTTTAAAGTTTAAATGTATGTAAAAATCTGTAGGCACAGATTATAATTGTCTTAGCATGCCAAACTCGTCGATATTTCATTAGTAATTCTATTTAGTATTACCTAATGTAATTTCTTATAGTCTTTAGTAGGCAAAACTACTATATTTTGATGAGCAAATAATCTATAGAGAATTTAAATATATTGGTACATAGGTCCAATAAAAATGACCAATAACTTAACATTACATATTTTAACAATTTTCTTTCTCTTCATCACACAGTGACAACAAGTTTTCCTAAAGTCAGATTTATCTATTATTTTAGAAATTAGATTATTTCTGCATCGAATCCAGCGACTTCTAAGTTTACAAGATGCATTATTTTCTATAACGAATACGAAATAGAGAAATGATTTTTCCTTAAAAATAAGAACTTGGTATTCAAACCAAAAAGTTGCAAAAAAAAAGCTTTTTGACATTTTTTTGATTACTTAACAAATTCGAAAAATACTATATTTTTTCTTATTTTTCCCCGATCTACTATATTTTTTCGAGCACGAAGGCTCGGAATACTATAGGTATTTGGTCTAAAAAAAGTTGGCAACCCTAGCCTACAGCTATGTCATTCTAATGGAGCTCCTAATTTTGTGAAATTCATAAATAAAGTTAATTATGGAAATTGAGTAGGTATTGAGTATTGAAAGCTAGTGGTTACGTAGTGAGTTTTAAATACTTACATCACATTATAATACTCAATTATTGTGAAAAAATATAGTCAGTATTATTTGTGCGAAAAAACATTTTCGGTTTAATTTGCTAACAAATACAAAGAAAAATTCAAAAATATTATCATACAAAGAAATAAGTGAGAAAAATAAAATATTTTTTGTGATTTATCACTACAAACATGCTACAAACACTTGTTTATTCAAATGGTACTTCTTAACATTTTGTTTCTATGTTTGTTTTGTTTTGTGTGTGTTTTGTTTTTATGATTCGATTTTGGTACTTCATGTTTCACGGATTCACTCATACATTATAGGGCTACTAGGGTCCTTCTTAATATGTTGATGGTTTTTTTAAGGGGATTGTCGACCTATGGGTCCAAAGTCGACATCATCGCGAAAAAAAAAATATTTTTTGATTGCATTTGATTTTTGTTCCTATTTCTATGTTGGTCCCTTAGAAAAAGTTGTTCAGTTTGATGGTCCGATCATCGTCTTCAAAAACCGATATTAAGTTGGCACCTGTATGCAACATAACAAAACTTCATTGTACAAACAAACACATCAATTTCTAATTAGAAACAATTCAATTAACTTTTTTCGAACAATCAATGCATAATTCCTTATTAGAGCATTCAACTGTGAGATGGTATGCGTGATAGATAACACAGCTGTAAGCAATTGATGATCATTGCATTATGTAAGTATTAGAAAGGCATCTATGTAAAGGTCAACTTATGCTCATAAAAGTAGGTGAAAGGTACTATTGATTCAGATGTCGTAAAACCTTTAAAGTAGCTTATTTAATATAAATTTTGCTATAGTTAACAATTATTTTATATCCACCTAAGTAGCAGAAATTAATTAAATATAAATAGATAAATAAATAACGCTCAAAGGTATATGTATACATTGTAATGATCCCAAACGTAAACTACTAGGTTTTAGGATAAATAAATAACGCTCAAAGGTATATGTATACATTGTAATGATCCCAAACGTAAACTACTAGGTTTTTATTATGGACACCATACAACAAAGGCACAACGAACCCGGAATTCGGACCCAGGTCCTCAGGTTTGGCAGTCCGGCGTAGTAACCATTACACTAACCGGGTCGTCATATTGGGCTCGCAACCATACAACCTCCTTGAGCGTAGGCCTGTGCCCTGCAGTGGGAAGTATATAGGCTGTTGATGATGATGACAAGAATAGGAAAGCGTACGAGCTATACTGATGATTGAGAGGACTACACCATTGCCTACTTCCCGCCTCCCACGAGGGGGTGAGGTAAAAATTGGTGGGGGGCAGCGCAGGGAGTGTCCGTACTGTATATAGTACCATACTCTTATACTAGTTTTGTCCGCTACTTCGTCCGCGTGAAATTAGAATATCGAAAAATCCCTTCTTAGTGCATCCCTACATCCTTCTTAGAATCTATATTCCAAACAAGTTTCTATCTTCAGTTATTTAGGCTGTGCGTTGTCTTTCAGTCAGTCAGTCACAGAACTGTTTTATAATTATAAGTAAAGATTGTGGTACAGGCATATTAATGGCGATGGTGTACGGGTATGTATGTAGTCCAACAGGCATGCCGAATGTGGACTGGATTGATAGACTTCAGAGAACATAATGATGTATGGAAAACAAATAGTAGATTCTTTGTAATGCAAACATTGATTTATCGTAAATCGTCACAATATTTCCCAAGATATTACGATAACATTGATAAAGAGCAAAACTGTGAATTAAGAAATGATAACCATAAGATAACATATTGTATACTAATATTAATATTTGTAGATTAATCTAAGTTTTTGTTAGTGTACATTTTTTTGTTACGAAAATGTTTTAACTAGATTTTTTCGTATTACGATTTGTGGAAGTTTTTTTGGAAAAACGAAGACTAAAAATATATTTTATACTTTAAAAAGTTAGTTACTTTTTAAGTTTCTTTTAAAATACATATTGTAATAATTTATGATTAAGTAAAGTTTTACAATAAAATGGTATTGGGATTGGAACCCTGGTACTTGTACATTAAGAGATTTATAATTGAAATCTTGCCAAATCTTACTAGGTCAATTGTTATCAATTCTACAACTATATCCCGACATATTAAATAGCTAATATGTATGTGTAATCTAAGTAGTAGTCTATTATTACGGAAAATAATTACATATTATATATATTTCTTAATAATTTTCCATTAACGTATGTTAATGGTTTTTTATAGTTTTCATATAAGTTGACAAATCTCATCTAAAAACATGTGTGAGTTATACTGAATCGTAAATATCCCTTAAATTGGAAACAAAGGACTTTCTTATTGCCTATACACAATAATTATAAACATTCTCTTGAACTCGTCCATTCTCAACCCTGTACACCGCGCGGCTCCATGAATGAATGGGCCAAGCTTTTTACAAGACCTAAGTGGCTGGTATCTAGGTAATTTGCATATTTACAAACCAGTATCAATATCTCGGCATAGTTTTAAAACAACTGTACATAAAGTATTGAAAATGTATTCTGAGTGTTTACTTTCACTACAATATCAATAGTTACGCAAAACAGCTTGTGAGAGACATATCTGCGCGCCTGTGAGTCCACTGGTGATAAGAGGGCTGGCAGTTACCTTCGTCAGCGTATAAGCTTGGCGATTCAAAGGGGGAATGCTGCCAGCGTTCTAGGGACCGTCCCGCAGGGAGAGGCTTTGGAGGAGGTTATAGATTGTAGGTATAGAAATTGACGAAGCTTGTTGCAGATATATGGGATGTATTTATTAACGAAGCCTGTTGTGGATGTGAGTGGTGTACCTATTACCTTTGACGAAGCCTGTTGTGGATGTGAATGTTGTACCTATTGCCTTTGACGAAGCCTGTCGTGGATACGCACTTTGTACTTTTCGTTTTAAATAAATTTTCTGTAGATATTAATAGTAACGTAATTTGTTTTAGAGATAAATTTTAAAAACAAACTCGTAGTTATGTTATTATATTATCAAAAGTTTATTTGTGGGTTGAACCAATTATTATGGGCAATCATTAATCAATCACTAATCAACCAATCAAAGAAATTTAACTAAAATGCATAAGTATATTAAAAATATATCGTCAAGAAAACAAAGTTAAATTGTTTGTAAATAACAATTTTATAAAATGTAATCATTCCTTAAAATGTGAACTTAGATGTAAGACACAATGTTACAGCAAACCTTTTGGGTACTCTAAACGGGTCCAATACAATAACGCGTTCCGGGTGTTGGTGGGGCTACCCCGATACTGTAGTGCATCAGGAATGTTTGCAGAGGCGCGTGTCGACTGCTTTTATGCCACTATGCGCAAGAGATGCGCATCCCTGGTGCACAGGGTTCGGGCCAGCCCCAACAGCATCCTGAAGATGATAGGGGACAGGGTTGACTGCCCCTATGTGCTTCACTGCTGTGGACTACATGTTCCCAGCAGCTAATTACCTACATGTACATGTATAATTATTACTAACAATAGAATAGATTAAGTGTGTACCTACTAATAAAATTATGAGTCTTGTTACTTGAAATAAATATATGATTGATTGATTGATTGATTAAACTCAATAGGTAACTGAAAATACTTAGAGGGTGAGGTACTTCTTTTGAGTGTATAAGACGTTTTTTACGAGGAAATATCAAAATATTATCAGTTGGTAGTAATAGTGGGATAAAAAATTATAATTTTGAAACAAGTACCAATAAATGGCCCTGCATTAGTGAAAAAAGTATAGTATGATATCAAAATATCATTTAAGGCTGCACCGAGCCTATTGTGCTGTCCCCAATCGTATTTTTTGTATTTCTTAACAATTAAACAATATTTCGAAAAAACAAGAATGTCACATTGTATTCAGATGTTTTAGATTTTAAGATTTTGTGTAAACACCTGCAAAGGTAGGCTTCAGTGAGTCTAATCACTGTAAAACATCGGCTAAAGCTTGTATACCTGAATCCATACACAATAAATTTCATTTCATTTCATTTCATTTCATTTCATTTCATTGCTCATTTTCAATTGATCGGGTCACTGTAGATTTGTTTTTAGCTATTATCGTTAAAACCGCCAAAAATGGCCATAGCTACAAGCATAAAACATAATAATCCGCAATGTTTCGATAAATTTAAAGCCTATCAGGACTACAATGTGACATTTTTCTTTTTTGGAAATGTTGTTTAATTGGGTATTTGACTACATTCAATGTATTTTATTTTTATCTACTCAATAAAAAAAGGGTTAGAAAATAACGCTAAACTCCCATTTTCATTGAGTTTTTAGCTTGAATACTATTTTTAGTAACAAGATAAACTGTAAAAAGTAATGAAAATGTTGATGACGTCACAACTCAATATTTAGTACAAATCTTCATACAAAGAGCATGTTTTGACGTCCGATAAAGAGTAGCTGATTTGACTAGTTGTCAAGTAGCCAATTGTTTAGAAATAAAGAAAATACGATTGGGGGCAGCACAATAGACTCGGTAGGCTCTTAAAGGTGTTTAGAGCTGTTGTTATTGAGCTGTAAGTAAGCATAATGCTCACGACTATATTCCCCGAAGGGGTAGTCAGAGCTATTCTGAAGACTCAGAATATTCACATTTCACTAGTGGTACCGAACGAAACTGTCCAGTGTGACAAGTAGTGAGTCCTTCACCACATTTAATGTAGGTAGGTACAATACAAGCATCGAAATTGAAGCATGCAGGGTTAATGAGCTGTATGTTTTCCAAAAAGGAAATAAATATATTATTTAAAGTTTAATAACACTAATTTGTTATCAGATATTTAATTTCAAATGCCTACTTTGCATAAATTACTACATTTTAGCCAGAGCTTCTTTGTCTTAGATGTTTATCTATTTCCATTTATTTATAGTAAACATTTTTTTCTTTTTAAACTAGCTTCTAATTGCAATTAAGCCAGGTTATCAACACACACAATACGAACGAAGAAAAGTTAGAAGACATTGACCAAAAAGAGGCTGAATTGTAAACCAAGCTGCTTAAAGGTTCACTAGTTTATTTAAAACCCGTAAACGTTTGTAGGTTAAGTAACAGTAATATAGTAGAGATGAAAACGTATTATTTCTATGGAACTTCATATTACCCTAACAGTGTCATTTTAGAAAGTTGAAGTTAAGGCTGTTAATATTAATAGAATGCATCAATATTGTGTTTTAAATGGGATGCTAACGCTGAATCAGGAAAAGTCCACATGTGCCCATGGAACAGCATTAGCCTGGTGCACCCTGGGCATATAATTTGGGACCAAGTTTTCAATAAACATTCAATTTATCAGCTTTATTTAAATAAATAAATGGCACATTAATTGTAATGATCCCAAATGTAAACTACTAGAATTTTTACTATAGAGACCATACAATATTGGCACAAACATATAACATCCATACCGAACCAGGACCCAGGCTTGGCAGTCCAGCATGGTAAACATTACACCAACCGTGTCGCCGACTTAGCGAAGTTTGACAGTGACTTCTTGAGGGAACTCACGGGTATACGGTGAATAACCTGACACAAGGGGTGGGTGTTTCTACATGTGTCCCTCTGATTAGCAGAGGGCACAGGGGGGTAACAATTTATTACAAAAATATACCAAACAACAGAAATCACTTATTTCCTTCATACTATTGTGCTGATTCCTTTAGGTAGGCGCGTGCATAGAAGGTAGGCAGAAAGACAGTGAAATCCTAATAATTTCTAAACTAAAAGCATTTTGTTTACTCAATGACTTTTAATTGGTTTAATAACCTGTATTTTAAACAAATCAAAGTCATTTAGTGAATTAAATGCTTTTAGTTTAGAAATTATTAGGCTTTCACTGTGTTTTGCCTGCCTGCAGTGCAGAAACTGAATAATTTCTAAACTAACAGCATTTTGTTTACCAAATGACTTTGATTTGTTTACATTCAGGTAATTAAACCAATTAAAAGTCATTGAGTAAACAAAATGCTTTTAGTTTAGAAATGATTAAGGTTTCTCTGCTTTTTCCCTACCTTCAATGCACGCGCCTGCCTTTAGGCATCATTCTTTGATCATAGCAGTTTCCCATTCCATCTGATTCAGGAGGATGAGAGATGGCATCTGTTTATCACACACATTTTGTGCCTTCTGGGAGATGGTTATCCAAAACATTACAGGTTTCTTCCCCTGAATGGTATTGCCTCATTTACTGTGTTTTTGAAAGGAGAAGAAAATAAATATGTAGCGGTCAACACAAAAGATCCTATTGGGTCGAATTAGGAAGGTAAGAAAGCACACCCGCAAACTGGATTGCTTTTGTAATCAAGTTGGTGCCAATACCCTGCATACCAGAATGCTTTTGTAATGAAGTTGGTGCCAATATCCGGCATACTGGATTGTTTTTGTAATCAAGTTGGTGCCGATATCCCACATACTGGAATGCTTTTGTAATCAAGGTGTAGTTGAAATCACTTGTGAGTACAACTTTAGAGTGCATTGCTCAGAAAGATGAGGTCATAAAATGCAAGTATTTTAATAACTTGGATTTGGAAGCTCACACTCTGCAGTGAATGGAATAGGCTAATAAAGAAGTTGATCTTTACATTATAGTAAAAAAAATACAACAGTTCACCACAAGATTTCTTGCAGTGAATCAGTTACAGAGCAATTTAGAATGTGAGGCAACTAAATATGCAGTTTAACTATGTATAGGTATGAGTTTAATTTTATAAGTTCAATTGAAGATTGTAACACAGATTGAAACAGAAAAAAATCTCAATTAAACTGTAACAAGTAGGTAAATATGATTGACTAATAATAATGAAGAGTCACGTTGCAGGAACTGACCCGAGTACACGTCTCGCGTGGTTTCGCGCGTCGCGTTTGTGCCTGCCACGAGGCTCCACATTCCTCAATCTCTTCTTGTTCTTGTCCAAAAACAATCCCTGAGATTGGGATAGATACTTGAGATAGATCTCCCAATAAACTACTTGACACTGGCGGAAATGCAGTGCTAACGCACAAGCAAGAGTCCATTAATTTATAAATAAAAAAAAATTATAATGAAAAACAGTCATACACTACTAACCCACGATAATTCTAAGAAACCTAGTTGTTGCACCATTTAAAGCAATGAGGGATTTACTGAAAGCCACTTCAAACTTTTTTGTATAAAATGCCTTGAAAGACAATGGTAATGAGAGATGGATAAGCAAGAGCTGTTGGTAAAATACATTCAAAATAGTAAAAGTTTTAAGTTAGCTGACAAATATGTCCAGATACTTCGTCAACGGATGCATTTGACTAAGTGACATGATTTTTTTGTTTACGTTTTTGCCTTAATTTTCGACTTTGGATCCAACTCATGTCAACGCCATCTATCGCAGCACGTTTAACTATGTTTTATTACCTGTCAGAAAACTGCCCGTTGACACGGGGTTTACTTTCAAATACAAATTATAGAGTTCATCTAAAGACTTTCATATAACTAGACAAATAGAAAAAAACTTGTACAACTAAGCACTTATACAAACAACACTACCTAATGGTACATAATTATAAACAAAATACCATCAACATAGTAATTAATTCAGAATGGCAATGTTGCAATAAATTATTGGACATAACTGTGAAAGTAAAAGTTAAATTTGCAATGAGATTTAAAGAAATTCACATTCACAGAGTAAATATTACCTTTTTGATACTAAATCCACAATGATTTCCAGTTTATTTGTTTCCCTTATTATCAGAAACAGAACAAAAACATAAACACTCATAACACCAAGTATAAAATGTGGGTAAGTTGCCACTAAGAAATAAGAACAACAGTGACATAAATGTTAAGTATGCTGCAAATTTTAAACTGCTTTGTTCAATAAATGATTCACAATTAAATGACCAACTTAAAAGGACCTTTTCCTTAGCAAAATACCTTGAAAACTAACAAGAATAGTTAATGTTAAACTCAATGAAAATATGAGCATTGTTGATTAGGGAAAAAATGTTATCTATTTGCACTTAGGTGGTATTTCTCGTAGTGATTACAGGTAAACAATGTAAGTAGGCCTACACAATAAGTTAGGAGCGATAGACCGTTCGCAACAATGACTCAACCCAGCACTGACAAGTTCACAATTTTGACATTTTGCTAAGGAAAAAACTGTCCTAATCCACCACATCTACAGGCCTCTGGAAGCAATCCCAAGCCGTGCCATTGATAAAATGACCAATATAACTTGGCCAAACACAAATAAAGCGGTTAACGTAGCATTTTATACCTACTCTCGTAATAAGAAGTACCTACGTCCGTCAGCTGCCATTCAAAAGAATATGTGGCAAAAGTCAAACTTTCATTTCGTACAAGGATGCACTAAAAATACATTATAAACACTCAAGACACCACTGTTAACGTATGGGATGCTCTAGACTTTAATTTCGTCACCTGATTCCTTTTCAGGAGAAAATATAAAATCGATGTTTACCTTACGTCTTCTCTCAATGCAAATCTTTTCTATTGCAGAATCGAGACTGCTAACCCTTCCGCGGGAGGCGAAGATGAATCCTTTCCAATAGACCTATAATGCGGCTCACGATTCAATTTACGATAAAATGCAAAGCTGAAATAAATACAACTGTCCCGAAGATATTTTCTGCGAGTTACTATACATTTGTTTTATGAAATGGCCTAATCTTTTTACAAGATTCCGTTCTGTGTTTCCATAGACAAGTTTACACACTTTTTAATTTCGAATATGAATGAGTAATTTTTCCACTTGGTTCCAAAGGTTTTCATTTTTTTTCTTTTCTAACTAAAGTCGGCTCTTTTCAGATCACTAGAAAAAACATTTTTTGTTTTCAGATCCTACATTAGTCAATTTTTTTTACCTGTCGCAGATTAGGCCCTAAACGTTGGGCGAGCACTCTACGGACCGCGACGGTATTGACCAATCAAGAGGCTCGTTTTGTGCTGCGCTGACGAGATGCTGGCCGTTGATTGGTTAATATCGTTTTATCGTCGATGCATGATGCATAGCGCGCTCGGCCAACGAGTAGCACTAGGGCCTTTTCGGTGAGAAATAAGTGAATTTGGGTCAACGTTACGTAGGTACTTTTGGTACCACATCGAGAAAAAAATCAAGTTGTCTATGCTTTTAGGGATACCCATGAAGTACGAAAAGGATGCCACGTTAAAAAATGTTGATTTATTGTAAAAATTAATTAACGATTTTCAACGTGTTTTCAACTCACTTCTTGTTTGAGTCTGTCTTCATTTAATAAAATACCTACCTATTCAATTTATTTTATTTTATTCCTTATTTGGTGCTGCATGTTTGCATCTTTTAATATACGTCCTTGCTTTTTACATCCGCTTTCCCATATCCGGCGGACCGGTTCTGTTTGTTTTGCGGGAAATACAAAATCCATACCTATGATCCCAACCCAATCCTAAAAAATAGCTACTGGCTGTTACTTATAAATATAATTATTGTTATAATTATATTACTGCTGTTAAGTACTTCACTAGAAAAATAATCTAATAGTAATTATTTTATAGGTAGGTACTGATTTCTAAATAAACAAGAAACTGTAATTTTTTTATAAGGAAGCTCAAAGTAAGTAGCCTTGCTTGACCCAACATATTTTATAATGAATGATCTTTCACTCAGTTGCAGAAACGCTCATTAGAGTTAATCCTCTAGGAAGATCTTAGAATTTAGAATTCTGAAAGGATCTTCATTTTAGTTTGTGTAAAATACCTACCTACAATCAATCTTGAATCAAACGAGCGATAATTAGAATCGGGTGATCTCATGAACTTATTAAAAAGACGCACTGCGGTGTATATTTTCTTTGGAACTGTGGCAGTATAGTAGTGTTTCTAAAAACTTTCATAGTTGGGGAAAGTATCTCTTTCTAACTTCTTCTTATTATCGTGTGGGCAGAACCCTGGTCAGTTTTTTCAGACCGCCTTACGTCCTCTGACGTGGTTTTTATGTAACGACTACTACCACCATCCAGAGATACTAGTCATTTGCTTCGAGTTGGCCGCTCCCTCCCTTCCCGCTTCACCGTACCGCACCCCTAAGAGACCCTATGAAACGCAATTTTATAACCTTTAGCAACGCAACCACGTACCGCACGTCCGTCCCGATCACTAATATCGCTTTTAATTTTAAATTTTTATTTGCTTGTTATATTATTTTTTGTCGACGGGACCAGTTAATGTACCTTTGACGAAATTTTGTAACGGTCATCGACGGCCAACTCCAAACAAACGGGTAGTAGTAGCCGGGACCAACGGCTGAACGTGCCATCCGAAGCACGGAATCATTTTTCTTTTCAGACAATCAGGTGATTCAACTTGCAATGTCCTAACCAACTGGGGAAAAACGCACAAAGTGACATATCACTAGGTGGCCCCCATGGGAATTGAATCCATGACCTCCGTGTCGAGAGCCCAATGCTCTTAACAAATAAACCACGGAGGCAGATAGCTGTAATTTGTAGATTTCTGGTATAATGTGTGAATGAGAAACAATTAATGTTCCGACGCTGAACTTTTTTCTTTTATGGTAAAGAAGTTCGGTATATTTTCCATTGACAACATAATGAGTCTATTACCAGGCATTTCCCGTTTCCCATGGTACACTACACCCAATTTGGTCCACCTGGTGGACCATGGGCAGACATTTTTACCCGTGGTCCACCCATAGGGTCCACCTAATAAATTTTAATGCAAACTTTTTTAATTTCTACCCATTCCTACTACTACTGCTGTCTTCCCTTTCTATTTTAACTCCACGGATGTTGGGTGACCCATATACTTCGAGGTGATCCGATTCATTTAGAATTTTAGGCGGACATCAAATAGAAGTTCCATACAAAACTGCAAACCTACTCAGCCCAAATATAGATATTATCAACCAGTTGGTTTGATTTGAAAAAAACCCTTCATCGAGTTCCATTCTGCACAACCAGTTGGTCAGTTCAGTTGGTCGGAGTGGAAAGACAGATAGAGACACGTCGATAGTTGTTCAGTTTAATGGTCTGGTCATCCCCTTAAAAAAACTGTCAGCATATTATGAAGGACCCGGTATATCGCTTCGCATTTTTACGTCGCTCCATCCTTTTCTGTCACTTAGGATCGTCATTTGCTAGCGCAAATAAGATAGACGAAACGCGACCGCACGTCGCATGATGTTTACGTATTCTGGGACAACAGGTGGTTAAATATAAATAAAACATTTCTTTACAAGCATATCATATATTTTTTTATAATAATTAAGAATAAATTCTTACATCACGAGTTATAAAATAAATACATTTATTGCCTTAAATTAAGTCCAAAAGTACTCTGTACAGTTATTGTTAGCGATGTACAAACGAGAACGACAAGTAAAAATATCCAAAAAACAAAAAAAAAATGAAATAAAAAAAGGGCGTTATCGTGAATTAAGTTTCACATACTCTGTGACATATCTACGAACAACTTAACAAATTGTGTCAGAATCACAACCAATAGTTTGCATCTTAATTTCATCTCTTATTCAATATTACACAAACTATTTTATATCATTGCTCTTCGCTTAGCCTAAAACAAGAACCATTCTTTACCTTATATTACAATTACATTTAAATTAAGACTATCTAATTGCTAGCGGGTATTTCTTACTGGACTGTTGTGCTGTTTTCTCATCAGAGGATTTTAGGCCGTATGCACAGTTGCGATTAGTTGCTAAACGAAGTCGCTCTATTCCATGAAAACGACACGGAAAATGTATTAATAAATAATGTTATCATCTCATCGTTATAAACGATCACTCGTTCTCAAACGATATTATATTATATTTTTGTTATTCTCAAATAACAAAAAATGTATGTTAGGAAACCTTAAATTTCTTAAAATATCGGTTCGTTGTTTCATCAAGGACGTTACTGAAAAATTACTGCATATTATGTTCAACTTCTACACCACTATTTTTTAATTAGCAACAAAATTGTAAGGGTTTATTCAGATAGTGAAATTAAACAACTTTCCCTGAGGAACATGGGTAGTATTTTTTATTTTTGAATCCCCGTAATTACGATCGGCTGTTGGACTCAATACTTTTGTATGGAAGAAAAATCCAAAGTACATAAAATTTTCTCGTTTTTCGACTAGATGTTCCTTGGGGAATGTTGTTAAGTTTCATTATCTCATACCCTTAAAATGTTGTTGTTAATTAAAAAATAACATTTACTATCTTTCCCTATAAGGGCATGGTATTTTTAGGTCAAAAAACTGATTAATGTGGCGATAATCGCGTTGCAACTAATCGCAAGTGTGCAGGCCATAGCAAGTGCGACGTGCATGCATCCGGCCAGGGTTCATCGCTTCGTTAACAAGGCAGTATCCATCCAAGGCCACTGTGCCGACTGCCGAGTGCCGACCACAATGTGCGCTACTAACCTAGCATATTAAAATTAGGACCCACCATAAACTATGCAACGCTTTTTTCGTCGACCTTAAAGTGTTTAAGTGCCAATAATACTGTAAATGGTTTAAATATGAGATTTTGACAATTTAGAAATAATTAACTAAAATAATTCCTTCGGTAACGTCACGCAGTTTATGGAAGACCCCTCAATGTACTAACGATGAAAAAACTTGTGTCGCTTCCGGATTTGTTAAGACAAAAAATAAATTAAAATAAAAAGACGGTTAAAATATCACGAAACTAAATTCATGTGGCAAACAATATGGCATCAGATATTTTTAAGTACTTTTAATTAAATAAAAGCAGGACTACTTCATGTTTAGAAGCGTAGAGTATAAAAATGTACTCTTAGAGTTGAACCTCATCTGGCAGCACGGCATCGCCTTTTTCCGTCGCACCATCCTTTTCTGTCACTCAGGAACGTCATTTGCTAGAGCAAATAAGGTAGACGGAACGCGACCGCACGCCGCAGCACCGCCGCGCGCGATCGCGTTCCGTCTATCTTATTTGCTCTAGCAAATGACGTTCCTGAGTGGCAGAAAAGGATGGAGCGATAGAAAAAGGGGATGCGATGATGCCAGATGATATTCAACCCTTACTTAGTAAGTCTATAAACAGGTAGGTACTGGAAGACAGAAAAAACATTGCTATCAGATCAATAAAAGAAATAAAACGGTCGTAGTATCAAACTGGTACTAGTTCCAGGAGAATACTGGCCATGAAGCCAACATCGTTATAATAAAACCAATTTCACTAAATTCTTAAACTATAATGGACAAACAATATTGATAAGGTTGTGTACTTGTGATATTAAAGTAACCAAACAGCGGAATCGATAGATTACATTAAACACAGGGTCGGGCGTCATTAATTTCAAAAATTGACTAGATAACTGTGTGCATAGGAATCATATATAAAAATAGCTAAGTAAAGGAACCAATACACTGAAATTCTGGCATTGTCTGTGTAAAAAAACCTTCTAAATCTAATTCATTGCTGTAAGCAAAAAAAATTATGTCTAAAACTGTACTTTAATATTATGTAGAGTACACAATAACACGTCTAAATTTTTTGTACAATTTGTACAAACGCATCTGCATTCACTATAACCATTGCTCAGTCAAGAAACCTAAAATAATGACCTACATTTGAAATCAATACGCTAATAATAATCAATTCACAAACACGTTTTTTAATATTGAAAAAATCTCAATATGCGGGCTAAAGAAAATCACTAACAAAATATTTGATCTCCATTTCACTGGTGTATAATTAAATACATTAAGTACGCTCGTTTCTCCATAGAAAAAACACTAACTCCGTCAGTCTGCGGTATAAAATAAACGTTATAAAAACTTAATAGTATTGACAGGCCATATCGTAGATCCGTTTCGTGCAGCCATAGCCACCGCGGTGACTAGGACGTGATGCTTTCCGTAGTGTCCATATCACAATACGTAAACACCGTCTCGGTTAAAGTCAAATTCAGAGATTATTGCTGACCGCTCGGACGTCACTCGAGAGCGAACAGCACATGATTAAATATCCCTACAGATCGGAAGCTTCATACTAAGCGAAAACTATAGGTATACTCATACATAGCGCGGCGATGTGTGCGTGACCTGTCACCGACGCTCAGCCCTGTATACACGCCATTTTGATCCTTAGTTCAATGGATTAAGATCTTGTCGTAGGGACTTCTTTGGTTGACGCGAGTATAACAAACCGGTTCCGTTGCGAGGGCTGCGGTTTGTTATGCTCGCGTCAACCAAAGAAGTCCCTACGACAAGATCTTAATCCATTGAACTAAGGATCAAAATGGCGTGTATACGGGGCTAGCGGCTAACACTCGTCGGTGACAGATCACGCAGACATCGCCGCGCTATGTATGTGTATACCTATAGTTTCCGCTTAGTATGAAGCTTCCGATCTGTAGGGATATTTAATCATGTGGCAAACAGTCCGGTACGATCTCGAGTGACATCAAAGCGGGTAAGAGTTTGACTTTTCGGACGGTTCAGACGGGCAAGGCAACTCTCACACTGTAACCACAGTCACTTTCATGCAGTCATCACTTGGACGGCTGGTAGGGGGGGTAGCCCTGGTGAGGCTGCGCCGCCCTACTGCCAGTCGCGTACAACTGCTGCTGGAAGTTGTGGAACTGCGCCGCGTAGTTGGGGTCAGCTGTGGAGGGTACTGCGAAGCCTTGCCCTTTGAAGCCGGGGTTTGGTCCGCCCATGGAAGGTGGGAGAGGCTGTCCTGTGCCCATCCTGACGTTGCCGGGTCCCATGCCTCCTTTGACGCCTCGGAAGTTAGGCCCTGGACCGCACATAGGGTTCGGACCGGGTCCACCGAAGGGGTCTCCGGCCATTTTGGGGGGAGAGTTGAACCCGGCGGGGTAATGCGGCATGCGCATCATTCCCGGAGCTCGCATGACCCCGCGCATGCCTGCGTCCATCTCCATACCGCGGGCTCCGGGGAAGTATTGCACGCCTTTACTGCTGTCCATTTGCATTGGATTCGTAACTCGTTGTAAAAAGTCTAGGCTGGGGGGACCTCTAGGGCCTGAATTGCAGGGCATTTGTGGCCTCGTAGGTAAATACTGTATCGTGTTTGGTGCGCTCGCTTTCACTTGAACGTTTGCGCCGTTAAATGGAGGCATTTTGCCAGGGCCGCCCATTCTGGGGCCTAACATGGATGCGTCGGGGCCCATGGGACCCATAGGTCCGCCCATCGGGCCACCTCCCATTTTAGGACTTAAGTTCATGTCGGGTGGGAAGTCTCCGCCCATCATACCTTCCATGGGTCCGCCCATACCGGGGCCTCCCATGTTATCCATATGGCATCCTGCAATAGAGTGAAACCAGTTAAGCCGGAGTTTTTTTTGGTAAAATTTGTTTGGCAACAGTGTCCTAATTAATATTGCACAACAGTTGCGCAACAAATATGATGATTGATGAAACATTGTTTCCAGTACATTTATACTGGGCGATTATCACTTTCCACTTTGAACAACTTTTACTATGGCAGCAAACCGATAACCACAAAAAAATGTACTGTTCCAAACTAAACAGTAATAATCACTCTACTCAAACATGAAACAGAAGATATTTTTTTGCCTCGGTTTCAGGTTTGTTCCCATGGTAAAAGTTGTCCAGTTCGAAGGTCTGAAATACCCCTAAAATGTGATAAAAAAATCGCCCACTATAACACAGAATAATATTGTAATAAATCAACAGTGTAATGTTTAGGTAAGGAAGACGTACCTAATTCGTTCATCATCATGTGTGGATGTCCGTGGGGATGCATCGAATGATGATGCTGCATGTGATGAGGCCCGGAACCAAAGGGGCCCATAGCGCCTCCGTTAGGGCCCATGGGACCACCCGGCCCAGGTCCCCCGCCGCCGACGGAGTTTGTGAGCTGCTGGGACATCTGTGCCAGCGAGGAGATGGGGTCGAAGGAGGAGGTCGCCGTCATAGGCCCGTTGGGGCCCTGGTTGGGGTTAATGGGGATGTTGTCGGGCCTATTCATACTGCACGGGCCGGGGAATGGGCCGGGGAGACTCGTGCTGTTCGGCCCGCCTGATAACGTCGTCTGTAACAAACATTGTTATCGTATAACTAAATTTTATTCATTTTATGACAGAGTTATAGTATTGGCGTTTTTTTACTAAACATTTCATTCGTTTATTGCCAAAGTTAAATGTAAAACTACAGTAATGCGCACAGAGTCCATGAAACAATTTTTATGGACTACTGTGCGACGGTTCGTCGACTACTGTATGAAAACAAAGTCGGCAAAAGGTTGCGGGGAAGGACAGTGAGTTGAAATTAGGTCGTTTAAAGACCTATCCTTGAACTAGTGCCAGATTTATAGGTCTTACCGATTTACCTGCGCAGTTGACAATTTTAATAGCCTCGTCCTCGGCCATAGTTTGTGCTCCGGCCGAAGCGGTTTCTCCACGGATGTGTAGGTGAACTCGTCGGTGAAATGTCACGCACACAACGCCGCACGTTGTAGTAGTGTACAAATCTTACCGCGATTGTATGAAGCTGTCTCTGTGGTTGTGCAGCTTATGTTTGGCGACAGCGAGTGCCTGGCTTTATAGCTTACTAGTTAACCCGCGAATAAAAAAAGTTTCATCTAAATCGGGTCAGTAGTTTTTGCGTGATGCTCGTTCAAACAAACAAACAAACACACAAACAAACAAACAAACAGACAGACAGAACGAATCACGGACACCTAAAAACCGCGTCAGACGCTGCAGCTGCTCTTGACACCGGCGCGTAGGGTCCTTGGTTCAAGTTCTGTCCCCGCTGTAGTCTCGTAGTATATAATTACCTCGGTGTTGTCGTCCATGCTGGCGCTCTGCACAGTGTTGCCAGTGCTGGAGGCGACGCTGCAGCTGCTCTTGACGCTGCCGGCGCAGGAGGAGGCGGACGACGCCGGCGCGTAGGGTCCTTGGTTTAGGTTCTGTTCCCGCTGCGGAGTCTTCGACGCGCTGTCTTGACTCGATCGGTTCGATGACGGACTTGGTCGCGATTTCTCGTCTGTTAGATTTATTATTGTTAATTTAAAAATATCAAGTAGGTGTTGTCTAATGTTCAGGTGGTTAGGATTGTTGATTAAATTTATCGTACGCCCCTTCTAAAATAACCACATAAAGTTCTATTTCCAGCAACATAAAAAATACTAATTAGGCAATTTGAAAAGTAATTGCTACCTTAAAAGATTGTAGCTGGGAGTTCTAGTATGACGTCACCCCAAAGAGCCTATCACTATTATGCCACGCTTTTTCTCTCGCTCTGTTACACGCCAAAAAGACAGGTATATGGGGCGACTTTTGTAAGTCGACATGCCAGGCCCACAGAAGCCCTAATACTAATTTAAGAATCAGAATACAGTAGCAATAATGTAATAGAAAACAACGTAGCATGAATCATGTAGCGTTTAATTATCAGTCACTCAATGTAAACAATGAAAGAAAGAATGTAAACATTATGACATTTGAGTCTAATCGTAATCGTCTAATGATTACGATTAGCTATGTCAGAACAAGTTTGTCAAACCGTTTGTCACACCATAGTAAACTTTCTCTTACCTTGACCACATTTAGAATTAGGTCCAGTAGGCGTCTGAGGGTTGTTGAAGCCGGGACTCTGTTCCATCGAGAACCTGCCCGCTCTCTGTTCTGACAACGACGAGTGCGATTCCGGCGTGCCTGGCATCATACTGTTGAAATAAACATACTGTTAATCATCTATTAATATTTATAACTAGCGTTAACCAATGATGAAGAATGAAGATGATTGGTTAATATTTACACAGCCACACAGCTCGCCCAGCCAGCTCGCATCAGTGGACAGGCAGCCTTAACCCGCGACTTCGTCCGCACAAATTATACACCAGATATTAAGTCAGATCATAAGCTATCATTCAAAAAAAGTTTCATCAAAATCGGTTCAATGGTTTTTGCGTGATGCTCGAACAAACAAACAAAGCAAAAAAAAAAACTTTTTTTTAATTTACAGTTTTATAATAGTACGAGCATTTATCCGCGACTTCGTCCGCATAAATTATATACCAGATTTTAAGTTAGATCATAAGCTATCAAACAAAAAAAAGTTTCATCAAAATCGGTTCAGTAGTTTTCGCGTGATGCTCGATCATACAAACAAACAAAAAGACAGACAAAAAATCCAAAAATTTGTGATTTGGAATCAGGGACACCTAAAAATCATATCGTAATCTTTTTTTTTGTAAATATCTTCAATGTACAGTCACAATTCTGTTACAGTTTTATAATAGTTTAGATAGAAAGAACCGCATACCGGAAGGCTCAGCGTGGCTAAATATCGCCAAATACCGCAGTGTTTCAAGACGAAAGTCTTTGACCAGTGAATATTGCCAGTGATGACATACGGAACAGAGATGAAGTCACTCATAAAAAGGCTGAAAGTCACCCAAAGGAAATGGAATGGAAAGGGCTATACAATCAGAAATGAAGAGATCCGCTGATGATCCAGAGTAGCCGACAAGGCCCAAAGATTTGTTAAACTAAAGTGGCAGTGGGCGGGGAATATTGCTCGCAGAACCGATGGCCAATGGGGCTGAGGAGTACTCGAGTGGCGAACGCGTACTGGAAAGCGCGTCGAGGGTAGGCCGAAGGTGGACCGACGACCTGTGAACCAACGTGACCTGGTGAAGGCGGCGGGAACCAGTTGGAGGAGGGCAGCGCAGGGCTGGTCGTTGTGGCGATACTTGGGGGAGGCCTATGTCCTGCAGTGGACGTCTATCGGTTATGATATTTTTAAAAGATATTTTTGTGGCGCACCTTGGGAGAGCTATATGTTCAGGGGAGCACGAAGAGCCATTTGCAACATTTTTAGTGTTCGCCAAATAATTGTTCGGTACCAAAACGGAATACTAATGGAATCACCTCGGGTGTCTGTCTACTCTGTCTGTCCATCTGTCAGTCGCCTTTTCTCAGAGACCATTAGACATGGGAAGCTGAAACTTGTTTTTAACCGACATGGTGCTAGGATGGTAACGTTTTTATGTTCTTGGTGTGTTCATGAAGAACATTGTTATATTATCAACTTACCCGGCGGGTGATTTCTGATTAGAGTTAGACTGTGGCGTCTGCCCACCACTATTTGACGGAGGCCCGTTGTCTTTTAACGATGTGTTCGGTTGCTTCTGTATCGTTAGCTCTTGACCTGTTATCAATAAAATTAAATAAATCACTATGGCTGTAATATTACTAAACAATACCACAGCCTATTGACCCTATAGACTTCTAATACGCACATTTCTAAGAATAAACAAGGTGTATGAAGTGAAGAAAAATTCACCGATAGGATTAGACACAGCCAATGATATTTTACAAAAGATAATGTTTGTCACCTTCATAGAAAATTTTCAATGCCAATTGTGCTGCGCCACAGCCTTCTCGCTAGTAGTATTGCTTGACGCGGACTATTGAAAGAATGCCCAATTAAGTCTTTTTCGAGTCTTCACTTTGCGCGGGCTAGTAATACATCTACTTCCTTTTGGTATAATATCATTGGACGAAGCAGACAAATGTGATTTGATGAATATACAGCGTGTGCCTTGCAGTATTTAGCGTTACAGAATGTGATCGGCATGAGAAGTCTATAGGACGTGTAGTCTATGTAAAAACAGATGGTATTTTGTACAAACAATGTAGAATGATAGAACGAATTAGCCATAGAGTATGAAAGTACATGTTAGCACATTTTCACCAACCACCACCAAAATGAAAACACAAAAGTAAAATAAAAAACAGAAGTAAAAATCACACACAAAAACACTACTGCGAAATACAAAAAACATGATTTTGAATAGCGTAAAAAAAATTTAAGTTACTTTCAAATGCAGACTGAAAAAATGGCTTGTAATAAACCAGCCACAATTAATGATACAATAAAAATTAAAAGCAATATGAAAGTATCGTAAGCAGAAATAAAACTATAATATTTCTGTCAAACGACCAACACTAAACTGAAAGTCTGAAACATAGGTCTATTTTTTAGCATTGTTTCAAATAAAATTACGAAGATTATAAGTTATCTTTTCACAAAACTATAGGGTCGTTCTTTATATTATGTTGACTGTTCTTTGGAGATAATCAGACCATCGAACTGAACAACTATTGTATCTATAAGGCTAACATCGAAAATGTGCATAAAAATTCAGCTGTTCCAACTGCAAACCTATGTTTTTTTTTCACGATTTCGATGTTAGTCGAGAAAGTTGTTCAGTTTGACGGTCTGATCATCCCCTTGAATACCTGCAGATAATAAGAAATTTAAATTTCTTACCAGGTAAAAATGAAATTTATGTGCCGTAAAGTTTTGTTTCAGCCTTTCAAAATTGTGTCCTCACCTTAGAATATAAATCAACAAGAAACCAAGTCAAGTGAAGCCAAAAATCATTATCGCTTTCACCCTCTCATATCTCGTATTGGTAGTGATGCAATGGTGAGCTGGTTTCACATAGAAGTTGGTGGATTCTATGAGATTTATATTACAAGGTTCTCAAGCTATGTTACCTTCGAACTGGTTGAGATAGGATATCTGTTGGGGCGACGGCACTGGCATCAAACTGGGCTCCTTCCCGTGCGAGCCCTGCTGGTTCTTCTGCTGCTGAGCCGCCAAGCATTGCAGAGTTCGAACGAACATGCCTTCATCTAGTTTCTCTAGTATTTCTTTCGTGGCCAACGTTTGATCCAACATTCGTCGAGTTCCAGTCGAGTAATTAGTGTTATTCATCACACGTTGGGATTTCAAGCGTCAAGCGTTTTGCGGGGGGGAGGGGGGGAAAACAAAAAATAACGCATTACAACTACAGAAAAAAAATAAAAACAAAAAATGTTCTAGAACGAATGTCACGCCATCAATCACGGCGTAATTTAAAAACAAAGTTGTGGTTGGGAAAATGTCTAACAAAGACGAACATCGAGGCATGCTTTTCTACTTCTATGGCTTCTATTCATAGTTAAAAATCGTTGACATGCGACAGAATTACTAAAAAAACACTTACCAACTGGAACCAAGTGAATTGAAGGAATAGCGAAATAGTTAATAGATACAACTAAGCGTTTACTTCCTACTCTATTTGAACGGTTATTTATCAAAAATATTGTCCGAGACCAAAAGGTAATTGGACGAAATCTGACCCAGCTAACTCAATTTTTCCTACAAAAACCAAATTGGTTTTAAAATGTTTAGTATTAACCCACATTCCATTTTATGTAGTTATTTATTTTTTAAACCATGGGGAAATGTACTAAATGTACTACCTACAATACTAAAATGTACAAAATGCACTAAAATGTACAAAATGTTAGAAAATGTATTAAATGTACGAAAACGTAAAAAATGTACCAAAATATTAAATTTTTCTTAATTCGTGTTTGGCCTAAATCCCATGGTCTATATTAATGCGACGCGACATATTATATTCATGAACTAGAGACATTTATCTAAGCATCCAATCCTTTTTTTTTCTGAAGTACGTGGGTATAGGTTTCATACTAAGGTGCCCAGTGACCTTTGGAGAGAATTTCAAGTTCTACAACTTTTATAATAACTTCAACATTTAGTATCTTTACAAAAAGCTATTTTTTTTGTACATTTGACCCTGAATATCTCGACTTGCGTGCGACTTATCAAAACCTAGAATAAGACAGTTTTTGTGAAATCGAATAAAAGCCGAAATGGGTCATTAGACGTTTCACACCATGAGCCGTTCGGACTACGGGCGGTGTGAATCGCCCAAGCTTTTCGGACCAATATCTATTTTCTTCAATCGTAATATTTCTTATCCCTTCAATTCACTTCAAACCAACATAATATCTTAACAATAATGTAAACAGTTAGTAGACTATGTAAGAACAAACCTGGCGCGTCCTGCTTGGGTCCCGGCTTGCAGTGCGCGGGGCTGTTGAGGCCGGAGCCGGCGCGCGACGCCTCGGCCGACATCGGCATCTGGACCGAGCCGTGCCCCGGCGACTGGGTCGCTGCAGGGTTGAATACTATATCAATATACCCACAGTTTTAAATCTGTTTACATTTTGATATAATTGGGGAGTTGACTGCATCAAATTTATTTCAGTTTTATCTTCTCAGTAAAAAATAGGTTGGAAAATAATGCTACACTTACTTACATTTTCAGTAATTCTGTACCTTAAATACTATTTTTAATAAACGGATAAACTATAAAAAGTATCGAAACGACGAAGAAAAACAATGACGTCACTATGCATGATTTAGTACAATTTTTTATACAAAGCTCGTGTTTTGACGTTTGATAAAGAGTGGCTGATTTGACTACGAGTAGTTGGAAACTCGCGGATTGTGGGTAAGCGGATCACGAGAGAGTCGGTGGCGCGTTACGGAGAGGTGTGGACACTTAATCTTTAGGTCCGGGTTCGAATCCGCACGTATGTAATGCCATTTAGTCATGTACCAATGAGTTTTTATAACTTATGTACGTAATACCAACTACTCTCGAACGGTGTAGCACACCTGCATACGCTGAGAAAGAAATTCTGATACATATGTGAAGTCTACCAATCTGCATTGAGCACGCGTGGTAGGCTAATGCCCATTCACCCTCCTAGAGGGTAGACCTATGACCTGCAGTGGGACGTATATAGGCTGATCATGAAGCGGATCACAAAGTTGAAGTTGAGATGGGCACGACATTTGGCTAGACGGGAAGACGGCCGGTGGATCAAGGCTGTGTCAAAGTGGCCAAGCGAAGGAACAGAGGTCAGTAGGCAAACCATCACCACGTTGGTTCGATGCACAGATTACCCCCAATAGATACCGCATGATGAAAATTTTGTACACGCCCGAAGTCACCATTTTTGGCGGTAGGTGCGGGTAGCGGGGCACGAAACGATGCAACGTGATTGGCCATTTCAAGGTCGCACTACTTCGAGCTCGCAAAATCATAGATGTGTGGCGAGCGTCGGCGGCCCTGTATGCGGTATCTATTGGGAGTAATGTGTGGTTCGATGACATTGCGAGGTTGACGGGTTCGCATTAGATCAAATTAGCACAGGACTGTGTAAGGAATGGCGCACTAAAATTGAGGCCTATGCCCAGCAGTGGGTTAATGGGGCTGATTTGATTGATCGATTAGACTGTGGTCGAATACAGCGCAATATTGGAAGCAGAACTTAACAAATATTTTTGTAATTTTGACTTCATATAGGTACCTATCAGAACTTCTTTATCAACTTACGCAGAATTGGAAACGATATTTTTCATACTTTATAACATTAGTAGATAAAAGTTCGACTTACCAATAGGTACGGAGGCAGATCTATGTAAAGGTGACGCCCCATAGGGCGGCGGGGGTAGGCAACCGCCTCTTTCTGAGCACGGTGATTTAACTTGTGTACCTGTCGATCATTAATATGTAAGTCTTGACCGCCACGACAAAAAAGGAACACAACTATGGAAAACAATATTTTATAACTAAAGAGAAAATGACAATCGTCATAGACAATCTACCTACCTAGCATGTTGCGCGTGATACGGCTATATCACACCTTTTATCTCATTCGTTCACGCGCAAATAGAAAGAGAGCTAAGGCGCGATAGCGCTATATTACGCTGCCATGCTCTGGCGGCTGGTCACTGGTCATTAAGGCCCGGAATCTACCAAAGCAGAGTGGAAAAACCAATAGGATTTCGTCATTTACCCATCTCCTCTCCGCTAAGCTACAGGGGATACGGTTCAAGCCTTAGACTAATTATATCGGGACGCGTAACCACGTGTCATTCTACTAACAAACTTTCTGCCACTTTTTGCGGGGGGCGAGGTAACATGTTATCCGCAACTTTGGATTTTATTCCCTATGACTTTAGATTCTAATTTTGAATGTTCAAAATCATGAAAAGTAGTCTCGTGTAAACCCCAAACGTTCTAAGTTCAAAATTATTGTTTCGCTATTATAGGCTGTCTCGTTTAGTGATAAGGTATAAAATTGGGTGTAAATGCGCTAGATTAATTGATCTAATACCGTGGCAGAGGGGAAATGCTACCGCAAGGCCGGTCCGGATATAATTAGTCTAAGGTTCAAGCTGAACGGAGAAGAGATTTATCATTATTTTTATGGCGCATTCAAAGCGGAGATGGGCGGAGCGGAGATGTGAATGGTGTGCAGCGGACGGTCCACGATGCCGCTTGTCCTTTGTAAACAAGCTAAGACATGTCTCCATTCAGCTCTGCTCCAGTGGATAAACCCTAGCTGCGAAGCATCTCCACTCCGCCCATGTCCGCTTCGGAGGATACCGGGCCTTAATCACTTTGTCGACGGTCGGTAGGTTAAAGCACGAGAACAAAGAAATTTGTTTCAAATAATCTGTAATCTTCGCCAACAACATCATGGAATGGACCTGCTAAATCCACAAGTATATCTTCAAACTCACTCATATCGTTATCCATAGACTTGGGGTCGTCGAAGAACTGGTGGTGAATCTTCTGCCAGTCGATGTCCGCGCCGCCGGCGGGACTCTTGGGGCTGCGCATGCCCTTGTGCATCCCCGGCCCTGGACCCAGCCCGCCCGGGTCTCCTGGACCCATCTGACAATGTCCAATTGATTATAAATATATGCCTATGAAATATTACGCCTGTCTCATATAATCGTCTCAAGGCAAACATTTGTAATGTGAGATTTTCTGACAGCTAATAAAAACGGTGGAGAATTCGTTAATCCTATCTTTATTCTGCTAGTCTTCTTATCGTGTGGGCAGCAAGCCCTGATATCAGAGTTGTTCAAACCACCTTACGGCTTCTGACTGCTTCTGATTCTGCTAGTGTCTTGAGTTTTTTATATGGCACTCCACCAACAATATGATGATGATGATGATGATAAGTAAAAATCTAGGTTCTAAATGCCTCAATAGATATCATCGACATGACTTGACTCCGAAGATGGTAATTTAGGCTAAAGAAGTAAAAAATAAATGCATGTCCCAGGTTGCGACGTATCCGTATCACATTATGAGAAGTATCTCGGTCACATTATGAGAAGTGATAAATACCAACTTCTCTAGATTATTCTGCAGGGGAAAATTTTGGGAAGACGAAGCCTGGTAGAAGAAGGACGTCCTGGCTTAAAAATCTATGTGAATTGTTCGATATGAACATCACCTCACTGTTCAGGTGTGCAGTCTCCAGGGTCCGAATAGCCCTAACGCTAGCCTACCTCCGATAGGAGATGGCACCACAAGAAGAAGAATAGCATGATGTCTTGCCATGTGTACAGAATAGGCGAAGCTCTATTTGATGCTCAGCTTCTCTACCTAACATCCCCAACATTTGATCAATGTTGATTTTCTCAATGCACTGCTAATTAACAAACAATAAACAAACTTACGTTGCGAGGCCTGCCGTACTCATCGCACATGGGCCCATTGGGCATGCCGTGGTGGTCCGGCGGACAGTCCCCGTGGACCATGCCGCCCATCATCCCGTCCATCATCATACCGCCTGCAACACGATTAGGGTATTTCCCTGTATGCGAAACGAAACGGAAATTTACTTGCTTCTTTTTTTAGTCACGTTGTTTTAAAGTCGCATGCTGATTCCCATCACCTTTTTACGCTTAAGCACTGACACAATACACAACAAGCAGTATTCTTCACATACAAGCGCCTGAATCGGCTTCCAGGTTACAATGACAACTCAGTACTGTTGTTACCACGGGCATCGGCACAGCATAACACGTGGCTCTTGCTTGTGTCGTTTTTTATTAGATCGATATCACACAAGCTATTTTTGAGGGTATCCTTTAGTTAGCGGAACAATATCATCGCGATATTTCTGAGATCAATCAGTGTCGCGGCGGTCCAGTTGTGACATCGCCTACGCTGAAATATCGCTTATGCGATATGGATCTAATTAAACAATCACATACAAATTGGTAAAAACTGTATGCTGACTATTATTTGATTTTGTAAATCGAAAACTCAACATTTACGTCATTCTTTTCAATAAGCATTTTTAAGCAACCATCTTGTTAAAACAAACAACAATTTTTATGCAGGCACTACATTCTCGTGAGAACTTCTGGGCGCGAATTCTCGGCAAGACCTTCCAAGGAAAATTACTAAGGTTCAGCGAGAAAAATTATTTCTCTTTTGTTCTCGGCGAGAATGTAGTGCATGCTTTATACTTAATAACACAATCATCATAATTTTCAATAATTTTTACAATACACATGCACTTATAACCAATATTGGTAATACTGATAGTTTGCTTACCGTTCATGGCATTGAGATTAGGTCCTGGCATCATCCTGGGTCCCATGTGAGGCCCTCCCATCATACAAGGTTTAGGCCCACCCATACCTCCCATAGGATTCGGCATTCGCTGTGGACAAGTCACATTTCGGTCATCATTTAGTAATTACAAACTTTTATTATAATTTTAGTACCAGGTAATAATTAATTTTATAATCAAAACTTTGATTCACTTTCACCAAATTAAAAAAGTTAAGAAAAATAAAGTTGTTTCTTCATTAACTACTACATTACTGTTTTTTTTAAAGATACTGTTATCTGTTTTCATCTTAGACAATTTGATAGTATGGACGCGTAACGCGTGTCATTCTCCTATCAAAATTTTCTGCCACTTTTTGCGGGGGGCGAGGTAACATGAAATCCGCAACTTTGGATTTTATTCCCTATAACTTTAGATTCTAATTTTGAATGTTAAAAATCATGAAAAGTAGTCTCGTGTGAACCCCAAACGTTCTAAGTTCAAAATTATTGTTTCGCTATTATAGGCTGTCTCGTTTAGTGATAAGGTATAAAATTGAGTGTAAATGCGCAAGATTAATTGATCTAATACCGTGGCAGAGGGGAAATGCTACCGCAAGGCCAGTCCTTACTATTAAATTGTCTAAGGTTTTCATACAAAATTTCGATTCAATAGGTACAAAAACAAAAATGAAGCGGGGCATATAAACAGACAGAATGGACGACAGTATAAGGGTTCCTTGTTTGACTACGGAACCCTATAAACAGTAGCATCATTAAGAGGATATTTATCATTTTACACCAAATCAAAGGGGGATAAAAAATCCTTCATGACTTACCCCCATTGGACCACCACACCCTCGTCCCATATGCATATCTGTACACATTCCAGTCTTCATATCCGGTCCACCGCAGGGTCCCCTGATCCCCTTCATACCGCACGGGCCCATCGGACCCATAGGTCCATTAGGACCCATACCAGCCATCATCGGTCCGTTCGGCCCCATCATCCCATTAGGCCCCATAGAACCGTGCCCTCCCATACCCATGCCAGGCCCGCCCATTCCCCCCATAGGACCACCCATAGGTCCGTTCGGACCCATTGGTCCGCCTGGCCCCATAGGTCCAGGGCCCATCGGTCCGTTGGGTCCCATAGGACCGGACATGGTACAGCTCGGGCCAGAATTCATGCTGTTCGACATGGATACCATAGGGCCGTTTGGTCCGGAGCCCATAGGGCCGTTTGGGCCCATACCGGACATGGGTGGGAAAGGCATGTTCATGTTGGCTTGTGAGTTGGGGGGGTTGAGGTCAGGGGACTGTCCGTCGGGGCCCTGGTTGGGGTTGGGGCCTCCACTCTCAGGGAACAGCATCTGGTGCATTTTGCGTATCGTAGCCAGTTGCTCCTCGCGGTGCGCGCGCTGTTGCGGCGTTAGATTTTCATCTGGTATTTTAACTCCTGTAGACAATAAAATGATATCATGACCTTGCAAGAACATAGGATTTGAAAGCGACTAGAGGATCTAAGAGACAGGAAAAGGCCTGGAATCCATCAAAACAGAACAGAGCTGTGTAAAATCAACCAATCGAATTGCTCAATTTTCCTGACTTGACAGAATCAAGCTATTTTATTGGTCGATTTAGCACATTTCCGCTCAACTTCGCTTTGGTGTATTACGGGCCTGAGAAACAAAGCCGGCGCATCGAGTCCATGTCAACAATTTTACCTTATGAAGCTTGATTTAGCGTTGCTATTACTTCGTACAGTGAGCGATGTATGCACCGCTGTCGTTGAGTGGCAGAAATAAGGAAAGCGCATCGCTTACTCAGGTGTTTATCTCAGTGCTTACGGCCGAGTGTCGGAGTCGCCCAGGCAAGCCCGTGTTTGCATCGCCCGCATTGCATTGCCCGTTTGTTTGGCCGTGACATAGGCAAAATCTCCAGAAAATCTATTTAAAAGCAAGAATTAAACCAAGTAAATAATAAAAGTATCGGTCCGTAATTTACCTTTACCTTTAGGCCCTTGGCAGGGCCCGTCGGGGCCCGAGTTGGATTCGTCGGGGGGTCTACCGCCGGAGTCAGAAGGCGTCGAATTGCCTTCAGAACACGGCGGCATTGGCCCGCATCCATTGGGCATACCGTTCGCCATTACGGAGGGGTTTTTCTGAAACATATGGTGGTTTAAAAGGCAATTCTAAACCATAGACAACATTGATTTTATTTAACCACTTGTTTTTATTGACCCAGAGCTTACACTTCCAAGAGTTTGATGTCACAAAAAAAGAGGGAAAAAGCTTCTATGTGAAATATTCACAAAATCCAAGTCTTAGACATTTAAATAATATAATAAATCATTGTATAACTCACGGTGTCCCAGGGCATTTCACCATCAGCACCGAGGCCGTCCATGACACCACAGGACGGGGTGCCCCCTGGAAACCCATCCATGGGACCCATGCCCGGACCCATCGGTCCCATCTGCCCGGGCCCACCCTTCATCATCATCATCTGGTTCCCCGGCCCACCCATCCTGCTCGGACCCATCATGTTGGGTCCCATATGACCCATCCCGCCGTGACCCATGGGTCCCATGTTGGGGCCCATTGGACCGCCCATCATGTGGCCCATTTGGTTGGGGCCGCCCATCATGTTGGGTCCGCCGCGCATTCCTCCGCGGGTTTTTGCCATAGCGAGGTTGTTGAGCCATTGCGCTGGGCTTTGTTTGTTGAATTGGCCCATTTTTAAGGGGTGTTTCTGAAAAAGATTACCAATTTTAGTAAAAGCTTCTCAGCTGTTTTTTCTTTGGTATTTACAGACTCAATACAAATCAAACAATAATAATTGCTTGGTGCATCCCGTCGCATTTAGGTAAAAGTGTCTCAATCTCAAAGGGGCCTACGTGTTGGAACTGTGTCCCCACGCATGCCTTCAAAAGGTCCGGGCTACGGCCCGTGAGTAAACCTTTTACAGAGATACAATAACAAAAATAATCGATAGATCGTGTATGTAAAAATTCGTTGTGTATTTCAAGTATTTTACCGACGAATGCGCCGCCTTGCTTAATCATCATTCCAGCTAGCAGATAAGAATAATTTTGTGTCAAGTTCTCCTTCAAAAACCTTCGAATACGTTATTATAATAAAAAAATCTATTATAATCAAAGAATCGAGTAGCGACCGCGTACCGGAAAGCGAAGTGTGGATAGGCCCCGACAAGGTGGACCGCGTAAAAGCCGCGGGACCCCGGCGCGGCGGTAGCACCAGACCGGTCTTTGTGGCGGATCCTTGGGGAGGCCTATGTCCAGCAGTGGACATCTATCAGCTGATTTGATGATGATGAATCGAAAAATTGCTGTTTCGATTAGCGAGATAGGTTGAAGAGAGGCAGGGATATGCAGAGTTCCCTTGTTCACCAGCATCGTTGTGAACACGTATATTTGCTTAGTTCAAGCGGAGACGGTAACTCACCTCGAGATACTTCTTAGTGCCTGGCTGTGCGCAGTGATAGGCTATGATGGAGTGATGCTGACCGGAGATCACCGCCTCAGCTCCCTTGTTCGCCAGCAACATTGTGAACACGAATATTTGCTTAGTTCAAGCAGAGACAGTAACTCACCTCGAGATACTTCTTAGTGCCTGGCTGTGTGCAGTGATAGGCTATGATGGAGTGATGCTGACCAGAGATCACCGCTTCAGCTCCCTTGTTCGCCAGCATCGTTGTGAACACAAATATTTGCTTAGTTCAAGCGGAGACAGTACTCACCTCGAGATACTTCTTAGTGCCTGGCTGTGCGCAGTGATAGGCGATAATCGAGTGATGCTGACCGGAGATCACCGCCTCAGCTCCCTTGTTCGCCAGCATCGTTGTGAACACGAATATTTGGCTTTGCTGCTGGCCAAATTATTAGCATTTTAGTATTTTCGAAGTCAACTAGTTTTTTATTTTCAAGTTTAAGTATTAAGACAACATTTTGTTCAACTGTTTTTTTTTTGCTTCCTTTTATGAGAATAGACACACATAGTTAAGTACAGTACTAACAATTTATACATATACAGGGCTTTAACGTAAACAGTTGCATTTCTTCTACCTAGAATACAATCACCGATTAAAGTAATGCAACTATTTACCCTAACAGCCTGTAGTATCAATCCACGGCAAAGTGAAATGTCTATCAACTTTAAGCCAACTTTACCTCCATGCTGCCCGCTTGTTTGCTGATGACGTTAGATGGCAGCGCTTGCGCCTCGCTCGCGGACATGGGACCCATTGAGACCCCGGGGCCCATGGGGCCACCGCCCCCCATGCGGCATGACCCCATCTCAGGTCCATTTGGATTGCGGCAGTTTTGATTATCCTGGTTTAGTAAAGAAGATGATGATTATAATATGATGTGAATTGCATTCAGCTAACTGTATTAAAAAGCCTATGCCTAAAAATGGCGCCTTTTTTCTTTTTTTAGCGCGGCCAACAATCAAACTTTAATATTATAGTTCAGAATAAAGTTAAAAAAATACTTGTTATTACAAATATCTCGGAACTCAGTCCGAACTAAGATATAAAGGCTTGAAGTGCACGTAATGGTAATATTTTCAACTGTAAGCCTTTAGATCTCCGTCCGGACTGAGTTTAGGGATATACATGTTAATAAGTTTTGTTTGTTACTTTATTCTGAAATAAAACATTCAAGTTTGGTTGCTGGCCGTGCCAAAAACAACGACGAGAAATAAGGCGCCATCCTTACATACAAAACCCGCATTGTCTTTTGGTTTTATTTTTAGTAAAGCCTGATAGGAATTAAAATTTATTTTTAACTTGTCAGTGTTTTTCGTGGAATATACCAGTCTGGGTTAAAAATCACGCCGTTTACGCTTGAATGAGGGTAAACCAGCCTCTATAGTATGGTTTCTCTACATGCGCGCGACGCGTCTTCGCTGCATAGAAAAGGACCACTTCCCGCGCTGTTCAGAGACCGAACCCGTGCTTTTCGCGATATATAGATAGTATGGAAAAAGGTCGAGACGCGCGAGTAGAGAGATTCCAGAGGGGCCGTTGGGACAATTTTAAAAAGAAGATTATTAAAAAGTATATTACAGAGACACCAAATTTTCCAAATTCAAGCTATGGGTATACAATACATATTTTATCTAAATTACCTTTATATTTAACAATAAACTGACTTACCTGAAGGTTACCACCAGAGCCTCTGAGGCCAGTCTGTGGATCCAATATATCGTTGGAGTCTGACGACAGACGCTCTGACTTCAATGAACCTGGCCCACCCAGCTCGCAGGTTGGCGATTTTGTGGGGTCACCTGAACAAAAATAAACTCTATTTACTTCTTTTACAAGATTAAATTTAGCTACACTGTAGCTAACATGAGCCATACGATTTTTAAAAGTAACTATTTGTCCTATCTCGTATGTAACTGAGGATTTTTATTTTGCAGATCAATTTAGAACCACTTTTACTTGTCTGGGTGACTTTTTTTTCATTCGGGAGTAGGTTCTAATGAAACTGATGCTGTAGTCAGGATACTCTGCACTGCATAACGGAGAACTCAAAGGCAACAAGTTGGGTTATCTAGTGTTTTGTTAAATCGATCTCTCAGGTCCTTTTAAAATAGTATGTATACGACCTCGAACTGTTGCATTCAGCACTCGCGACATGGTGGCGCGATACAGCGCTATCGCACCTTAGCTCTCTATCTTTTTGCGCGCGAACGAACAAGATATCAGGCGCGATTAAACATTTAACGAGGCGCCATGCCGCGGGCGCAGGATACACAACTTTTAATGGTTAGAAGCACATTTATGTTTCATACTGATGAGCGCGGATCTCGGCATAGGGCGTTGCTGGCGGCGCTACGCACTGCGCGGCCGATTGACTAGAAAGATTCCTGAAAAACCGTCCGTGTGGTGTCGGCTAAGTATAGCACCATCCCATTTCCTCCCGTGGGTGTCGTAAAAGGCGACTAAGGGATCTACCGGAGGATGGGCAGCAGCATCTTCTGAGTACACACATTCAATTCAACTGCGATCGCGAACCCGCCTGCCAAGCGTGGCGATTATGGCAAATCCCCCCATTTTGGGGGAGGCCTATGTCCAGCAGTGGACGTCTATCGGCTGATATGATGATGATTCCTGAGAAACAGCCGTGGATATGCTGCAATTCGTTCTAAACGTAACTTACCATCACTATCCATGAGGCCGTCGATCTCAGTCTTGATGCCGTCGACGCCCATGTCGACGGCGGGGTCCTCGCCGGGTTGGTGAGGCTCCATTTTGACCCTGTGCTGTGGCTCGTCTGGCTCCTTCTTCAGCGCCGCTGGGGTCGGCAACGACGCTGACGGCGGGCGAGACCCATGGCCTTTTGAAATATCAAAGGTATAAGCAAATTAAATAAGATCTGTTACGAATCCTAACACTTACATTTTTATGATCCCAAACATAAACTACTAGGTTTTTATGATGGAAACTATGCAACGACAGAAACATCTAACATCTATGAAAGAACCGGGATTCGAACCCAGGTCCTCTGGTTTGGTAACCGATGCACCAAACGGGTGGTTAAAAGTAATGCCAGAATAACAAAGAAATAACGGTCTATGTTAGAGCAGTGGAGCAGCAGTAAGACCACCTTTCGAGGATGCATGTGTCTTGCATAGCTATTATAAATGCTGTTGATGAAATAACGCTCTCAATTATGTTAATGCATTCTTTTGAATCCAAATTGAATGGCTTTAATTACGGGAAGCATTCTAAGCGCCATAACAATATTTATGTAAACCCAGTACTTTAGATATCAGCCTGGTTTCTCTATTCCTTTGCTGCATTGAAAATGAATTCTACCCGCGCTTTTCAGATAGCGAAAGCTGCGCTTGCCGCGACATGTATGGGAAAACGTTGAGTTCTGCGCAAGTAGAGAAATCATACTCCAAGGCGTGAGGAGCTCTCGCATCAGAGTAATTGGACAACATATTTCTACTAGCTCATCTAGCTATGATCTTATAAGTTTCTGCAATTCTATAACTACAATATGCAATAATACAAGCAATACAAGTTACATTATACATATATGATAAGATAATAGGTATTCCCACGAAGAGTTTCCATACAAAGTTTTAACACTATCTTTTCCTTATAGTCAGAACTACTTCTTTATACAATAGGCTACACACCTTTATTTAGGTGGGCACATTCGGTTCGGCTCTTCTCTAACAAATAATATTTAAGAAAAAAAAATCTTTAGATTCTTCTGAGATGAATCGAATTTGCCGATCCGAATCAGTATAGCACGCCTTAGGCCTTATGTAAAATTGTAAACTACGTCTAGGGACTTTTTAGTTGAAAAGAGACACATTTAGGTAACAGGCTTGTTGTAGGCAAAAAATCTGCTATTCCATAGGAAACTTCAATGCTTTTTCGACCGAAACGTAGCATCGTCATCATCATCGGCTTACATAAGTCCCACAGCAGGGCACAGGCCTCCTGTCACGAATAACAGTGAGAGGGAGTGGGCCATACTCCACCACACGGGTCAGTGCGGATTTGTGGAGAAAAGTTTGTGGTCAACTTGTTATCAACGTGTTTTCAAGCCGCCTCTAACTAGTTAGTTACACCGCCCCATTGACAGAATTATTCGGGATCAGCTTAACGTGCCTTCCGAAGCATCGAGACGCTCGAGAAGAAATACCACGGAAATGGACACCAATCCAAAGACTGATCGGAGCGGGCGGTGATTAACTTCGGAAATCGTTGCCAATACAGAAGTTTCACTATGCCAATAAGCGCGTCTACGCCTCTTTCAAATGTAAGGAACAAATTTTTCGTGATTTCGGTATTTCGTCCTGCTGTAAAGTTGTTCAGTTTGATGGTGTAATCCACTGTGTAAAGTTAAACCATATTGCAATCAACATCTTGAATACATCGGAGCATCAGTGGCGCGATGCGGAGAGGATCCGGGTTTGAATCCGCGCGGACGACATGCCATGTACCAATGATTTTTTCTAACTTATGCACGTAATAGCGACTGTTCATAAACGGTGGAGGAAAACATTGTGATCGTAAGGAAACCTGCATACGCTGACGAAGAAATTCTGATGCGTATGTAAAGTTTACCAATTTGCATTGGGCACGCGTGGTGGACTAACGCCCATACACCCCCCCTGAGGGCTATGTCCTGCAGTGGGTGATGATTATCTTGAATACAATTGCATGTAGATTGTCTACTTTCCAATATTAAAAAAAAATCTAGTTTGATAGCTAATAGAGGGAAAAAAAATCTGAGATTTCAGTGAGATATCAGAATTCTCAACAATAAATGAAGTAAATTGAATTGATTTCACGCTTGAACAACTGTTTACTTTCACCATATTTGTTGCTTATGTTTCAGTTGATATCTAAACTATTATTCTATAACGGTATTGACAGTTGGTTCGTTGGTTGCCAGGCTGGTCTGCCAGAGTCCTGGGTTTGAATCCCGACTCAGAGATCTAAAATTATGTCAAGGCGTTATTGTCCGATTCCCATCGACAATGTGACCAGTTATAATACTGAGTTAGGTGGTTACCATAAAGGTATTATACCTTACAGTAGTAGAGGAACTGACATGAGTTGTCAAATGAAACCGTTTTTGGACGTTTTCAGGACTCTATCGGCAGGGTAAAAATTCGAGTTCTGTGTATAATTCTCAATCTAACGTGAAATCGTGGATAATTCAATGAAGTAGTGTTAGTATATGGATTTCACTTTAGGTTCACGATTATTCACAGAAACCGAATTTTTACCAGGACTCTAAATCTTCAAAAACGGTTCTATAGCCTCGCGTCACGTATCTCTTTCTATTATACAGTGATGCCGCTAGGTATATCTCGCTCTCTCAGCTCTCTGTTCCTCTATTCCGTAAGGTATAATAAATACCTTTATGGTGGTTACCTAACTCAAAAGGTTTTTAAGTATTTCCAACCTGCTTCTAGGCCCTGTTAGTCGAGTCCAGAGGGAATAACAGTAGGTATGGGCCGGTGCATCCTACCCACGTACATAAACATAGTTTTTGAGTCATTTATTTTTCTTGTCAGATCTGGCTCTGGCTTATGGCGAATCTGTCCTGGTGGGTTAACGTAGGGCATATGAGGCAGAGGGCACGATGGAGGAACAATTTTGTACGAAATATGAACAATTAAAAGCAAGAATGCTTTTGCGAACAGACTGGCCGAAAACTCATTTTCACACATTGGAGTAGATAACACTGGTCCAACGTAGAGGAATACCCTATAAAATAAAATAAGTCATGTATTCTTACCGGGCTCAGCGGGATCACTGGGCTCGTCCTTGAGACGGGCTCCCCCGCCCTTCTCCTTCTCCTTGATCATACCCCTGCGTGCCTTCGCCAACTTGACTGTACACAAACATTTCATTGTTAAATAGGCTCCTTCTTAACATGCTGACGGATCTTTAAAGGGATGATCAGACTATCAAACTGAGCAACTTCCTCTATGGGATATACGTCGTTATTGCAACAACAAAAAAACAGCTGTTCCAATAGAACTGCAATTTTACTCTACCCTAATGTACGGGAGAGCAGATTTTTTTTCGCGAATTCAGCGTTTCTCTCTTAGAGAAAGTTGTTCAGTTTGATGGACTGATCATTCCCTTAAAATAGTTTCAGCTAATATTGTTAGACCATATAAATTGATCTTAATAGGAATAACGGCACTTTGGAAGAAGTCATGGCCACATGAGTACCCCACGGCAAAGCTTCTAAAGAAAACAAAATCATCACGTGACGTAATCGTCCATAGCATATGCCCATAGATTGTCCACTGGCCGAGCCAGTTTTGTCGGCGATGGTGGCGTGTAGAGGAACACGTCGGTGAAAGTTCACGCACACATCGCCTAATAATACTTGTAGTGGTGTAGCTATCGTAGTGCGGTCGTATGAAACTTTGTCTCTGTGGATATTTACTCATGTGAGATGGCAGAGAAACATTTGGAAATAGAGAGGAATCACCAGAAAAGAACTATCTATTTTGACTGGCAGCGTATTGAGAAATCGCGGTACTGACGGTTAACCTCCTGTAAAAGAGATCTAGGGAGATCTTCTCCTTCTTCGAGAAGAAGAATAGAGAGATACCTTAAGATATTAATAGAATCTGATTCATAGAAGAAGTCCAACGAGAACATTGTTTTTGAGACATATGCAGTGACTATATTACACAATTAATATAGTATCTGATTCACAGAAGAAGTTCTAAGAAAACATAGTTTTTGAGACATATGCTGTGACTACGCAAAATTTATATATTATCTAATTCATAGAGGAAGTCCTAAGAACACATCGTTTTTGAGACATGCAGTGAATCTTGTGACTGACTACATACAATTAATGACGATGAATTATCTGACGGCCCGGTAGCACAGTCGGTAGTGAATCTGCCTGCCGTGCCGAGGGTCGCGGGTTCGAATCCCGTAAGGGGCAAATATTTGTATGATGAATATGAATATTTGTACCCGAGTCATGGATGTTTGTATCTATATATGTATTCTATATCGTTGTCTAGTCATCATAATACAAGTTCAGGCTAGATTCTGGTACTTTAAATGTGACTAGATAATTTGTGTGACATTGTCCAAGATATTAAGATATTAATTAATATAGTATCTGATTCACAGAAGAATTCCTAAGAGAACATAGTTTTTAAGACATATGAAGTGTCTACTCACAATTAATATAGTATCTGATTCAAAGAAGAAGTCTTAAGAGAATATATTTTTTGAGAATATGCAGTGACTATACACAAATAATATAGTATCTGATTCATAGATGTCCTAAGAGAACATAGTTTTTGAGACATGAAGTGACTGATTATACACAATTAATAAAGTATCTGATTCACAGAAGAATTCCTAATAGAACAAAGTTTCTAAGACATATGCAGTGACTATACACAATAAATATAGTATCTGATTCAAAGAAGTCCTAAGAGAATATACTTCTTTAAACAATTAATGTGGCGATCCTTGGGGGAGGCGTATGTCTAGCAGTGGACGTCAATCGGCTGAGATTATGATAATGCACAATTAATGTAGTATCTGATTCATAGAAGAAGTCCTAAGAGAATATAGTTTTTGAAAATATGCACTGACTATACACAAATAATATAGCATCAGACCATATTCATGAAAGAAGTCATAAGAGAACATAGTTTCCGAGACATATCCATCCAGTGACAATTTACTATTAATATAGTATCAGATTTACAGAAGAATTCCTAAGAGAATATAGACATCATCCTAAGGGAACATAGTTTTTGAGACATAATGTAGTGACTATTCAAAATTAATATATATACATATAGTATCTGATTCATGAAAGAAGTCCTAAGAGAACATAGTTTTTGACAAAATGCAGTGACTATACATAATTATGAATTTTATTATACACCGATTAAAGGCCGAGCATATTGTACTTGTGAACAACTTCTTGACATTATGCACATAATAAATTGATTTCTATTTAAAAAATATATATATATAGTACCTGATTCAAAGAAAAAGTCCTATGAGAACATAGTCTTTGAAAATATGCAGTGACTATACACAATTAATATAGTATCTGGTTCATGAAAGAAGTCCTAAGAAAACATAGTTTTTGACAATATGCAGTAAATATACACTATACTTTACTACTTTTTTTTTAATACTTTACTATACTTTACTACTATACTATCTATACTATACTTTTTTTTTATACCTACATGCAAATTCTGAATAGTTATAGTGTTAAAATTTAAATATCTAATTTAATTATGGTTTGGTATTTTAACCCTACTGATGTAATGAATGATTCCTTTAATATATGATTTGATTATAGACTGTTTGGACTTAAAACTTATTACTTTTTATACATTATACTTAACCACAGAAGTTATTGTTTAGAATTTTAGATACTACGATTTGGTATTTAATTTCCAATGATTTTTATGGGTAAGATTTCTAGTAAGATTGAACTAAATGTCAGGTCTACATTATAACAACCAAGTCAATGCAACAAAAAACGTGTTATGAACTAGTAAGGTGCTAAGTGTATGCTTATTTGTGGATTGGATGGTATCAAATAAATTTGTTTACAATGTTATCAAATAAAGTAACACTGTTTTTTTGTTGCAGATTGTTGTGAAGCAAAGTTCTATCATAAAAAATTCAGTAATTTGATGTTTGTTTGTGCAGTATTATGAATTGTTTTGTACTATTCAACTTTTTATGCTGTTTTGTATTGTATTTGGTGTGTAAATAAAGTTATGCTGTATTCTGTCAAAAGGCGTTTTTTTCTGTATTTTTTTATGTTTGAGTTTATAGGTAGTGTTAATGAAATATTTTATTTTTCATCAAACAACCTGTATGAAATTGACAAAAATATTTTAAGTAGTTTCCCAAAATCCCTACATTGTAAATAAGATTAATAATCAGAAAAAGACCCACTGACTGGGTTTCCCGGAATGGTCGCTGGCATAAAGAGAAACCCAGAAAAAGATGGAGTGGTAACCTTATTATGTACCTTCTTGAAGAGTTGAGGAGAGTGAAAAGGGAGGTCTTTGCCCAGCAGTGGACACTGAACTAGCTACATAAAAAAAGAAAAAGAAAGTGACAAGTGATATGTGTATGTATGTGTACTGAAATGGGTCGTGGGTTTTTATCCCGCAAAGGGTAAATATTTTTATAGTGAATATTAATATTTGTACCCAAGTCATGGATTTTTGTACCTAAATAATGTACAACCCGGAATTAACTAGGCACCTGGGTAGCAGAATTTGACACCCCTCCTGCTAACCCCCCGCGGGACCCCGCCGCTACCGTGTAAGGCCGAAGCATAGCATTTCTGTTACCGTTGCACGTGTGCCAGCGCTTTAGCATTTTCGAGTTATTCTTTCAGAGTTTTTTATTCCAAGCCACGTGCGAGCCAAGTGCCTAGTTAATTCGCCCGTGTTGTATTCTATATTGTTGTCTTGTCAGTCATCATAGTAAAATTACAGGCTAGATTCTGGTACTTAAAGTAGGATGGGATAAACTTTGTGACAATGTCGAAGATATTTATTTATATCTAACGAAGGTACCCAGTATTGGAATGACAAAGGCAAATATTTATAATTATCAAGGTGTAACACAGCAATAATTTGTGTTTAGACTACTAAGGGAATAATACAAAACAGAATCTCACTGATGAAAAGATAAAAATAAAAACTACATATAACACAGCATAGATATTTAACAAGCAACAGCTGTGGTAGAGTAAACAAGTTGTTACTATAATTTTAGTACGTACATAAGCTGTATTAAATTGTAATTTCCATTTAAAGCACTCTATGGGCTTGCCAGTTTTAACCTAGATCTAAATACTGGTTTGCAAGGTTGGATGTTAGATGTTTCTATTTCTTTTTTTTTTACTGTACTGTGGATGATGATAGTTTTTTCCACACAATTCAGTGACATTCCATACACAAGGACTTCGGATGTGGCACTGTTACGAGAGGTTGTATGCCGGAAATTACAGATACGATAGAAATCAAGTGTTTCGTCTTACGGATCCGTGCTTCGGGGTTAACACTTTAGCTGCTAAGCTCAAAACAGTGATACTCGCGCAGTGCTGACACTGTGGAATGCTATACAATTCTGACTCAAGGTTTGAGTTGTGCGCACTGCGGCCCATATGTCGCTGACCTATGACGTAGGTCATCAGCAGTTAAAGTGTTAATAGGATGTCAAAAGTGTGTTTGATTGTTTTACATTGCTGCTCAGTGACCGAGGACATTGGAAATGACTGGAATGTCAGTGGTAATGTATGGCAGCCGACACAACTGAAGCATACTAAGGTGACAATAGAGACATGTGTAATTTTTGGGTTTTGTTATTGTATGATGTGGTGAGTCCATGTGTATAGAATGTCATTGACACTATTGTGAAACTGTAACAAGTACAGAGGAGATATTTACAAAAAAAATTATATGTTTTTTACGTGTCGGTGACTCCAAAACACAGATTTTTCAAATTTGTGTGTTTGCTTGAGCATCACGCCAAAACTACTGGACTGATTTTGATGAAACTTTTTGTTTTTAAAAGCTTGTTTAAGACTTAAAAAGTGGGTCAAAGTGGTGGTAATTTTATCTCGGTGACGGGAACCGCTGCAGACAAAATCACAGGCAATAACTAGTTTCTTTATGTTTGTAAATCAATATTGACAAATGATTTGTTTCTCTTGAATTTCATTCACATGGAGATCCTTATACCGTAGTAGTAAACATACGAAACAGGCGCGCCTTTCGTCACGGGCGCAATTATTGGCACCTGTCCCACCACTCAGAACAGCACTTCATTACAAGAATGTCATTATATTGCACTACGATCGAGAGATATTATTATAAATAGAGATACAGAAAACCTTGAACGGGAGGACGCAGGAGGTGCCACTGGACCCAACGCCGCCCCCTTCACCCCACAAACCAACTATCCTACCCAGATATTCAATTAAAACCAGAACACACAACGAAATCCCATAAAAATTCCTGGTTTATCCTCCATACATAAACAATGAGTTCGGGTGTAGACGGTCGCGAACACACCAAAAGCACGCTTATTATGGCCGATTTATTACTTCAACCACGCCGTTCCGTGGAAACGGCATCGCCGGAGAAAGCGTCTAACATTATTTTATATCATTCGTGTGATCTAATTAAGGTAAAACGATGGGTATGCAGCGAGAAACAAAAAATCGGGATCGCTGACATTTTTGTTTATGGTACATCGACGGGTTCCAGAATCCACAAATAGCGAATAAACGTACACGATTACCGCCTCCCGACGGATTCACTAGCACTCTATAACACAAAACACTTCGTTTCTTCACATTTATGAAAGTTTCATCGTCAAAATATACCTGATTTTAATTAATTTCTTTTGATCAGCATTTAACACAAATCACCACGCACACACAACACAACATACATATGTGCACACACATGCATGCATCAATGGATGATCTACAATAGAGATGATAAATCTTGTATCGATAGATATTATTTAATCTTTTTAAATCCCAATAAATAATAATAGCCCAGTCAATTTACGAGGTTTTGTTGGGACGGGAGGAAAAAATTATTGTGTATGTATGGGTCTTTTTAACTGTAACCCAAAGATAATGTAACTCATTATGTAGCCGGTACCATACAGTTACTAAAAGAGGTAAAAAAAATTTTTGAAATGAGTTATTCATTAGAAAATTCTACTTAGACAACAATATTTAGTCCGTGTTTGAAGTGTGGTATAAAGCTTTAAAAGTGAACAAACGAATTTTTACGATCAGGTTTTTTAGAATCAGATAAATTATAATAAAATGTTGAAAGCTGCATGGGTAGCATGCCACCGAGATACAGCGCTATCACACCTTCGCTCTCTTTCTATTTGCGCGCAAACGAACGAGATAAAAGATGTGATACAGCCTTATCACGTGTAGCATGCTACGGCTTCTGGTTGCTGACATATATATTTTTTTATTTTGGTATATTGTTAGGATCTAATTAATTCTTAAATGATACATCAAAAAAACAATTCTTATTTAGTTTCGGGTCAAACCGTAAAATTCATCAGCTACCGTCAGTGGCAAGACTCAAATTTGACGTTGCAAAGTGGGACTGAAAAAAGAATAAGGTCGTCGCTACACGATCTAAAATCAGGTGAAAAATGTTGTCGCAATCCTATGTTGCTATTTTTAAATTAAATTAAATTTAAGTATCGAACTAAACAGCCGTCACGCACTTGATAAATCTATGTATATTTATTTAAGGTAAAGAAAGTACTTACATACTTCTAGTTAATATGTATTAATTTGTTATTTAATGTAATCTAATGAGAGCTAAAACGAGATTAGAGACGAGTTAAGAGAGATCATTGGAAGAGGATGACATATTGCGCTGACCCTAAATAATGGGAAATGGGTACGAGTATGATGATGATTTAATTTAATCTAATGATTTCAATATTGGTCTTGTACTAAAAGTTATTCAGTTTGATGGTTTGAAGCACCCTCTAAAGTATTTAACGCATTTTTACACAATGTATAATTATTAATGTTACACTTACACCTTTTGTTACTATGTAGGTACTCGTATTCACATGAAATGCAATGAATAAATTAATTTTAAACGCAGTGACATTTTGCGTTTTTTTATCGAGCGTACATCAAAAGGAGGACGAAACATGGCAGATTTCTAATCTTGTCTTGCCTATTTATTTACAATACCTCCATGCTCCTGCCCATTTTCGCAAAACGTCATCCTCTTCCATTCATCTCTCTTAGCCGTCATTTTAGCACTCACCTACGAATAAGAATAACTATAGAAGAATAACTCTAAACAAAAGCAACATAATTTTTGGCACCCTTTGAAAAATGACATTTTGTATGAGTTTTGGCGGCAAGGTGTAGTTTTTGATTTACATTTCTGTGCATTCTTATTCGTAGGCACTCACCTATTTATTTACATTGGGATAAAATAAAGTGGATGGATTATCGATAAACTCGTAAATTTTTATACGCTACAACTCTATTGTAAAGAATAGACAATGATTTCGGATTTCATTGGCTCTATGGTAAAAATATCTCCGGTGTTCATCGCTTTCTCGAGACTTTCTCGACTCGATTCAATTCTGTCTCTTTCTACAATAAGCAAAGGAGGCAGTGTAAGAAAGACAAAAACTTCTGTAAGAAGCATTATGTAGATTCGTGTGATTTTGTGGTGGTACTATGATTTATGGTTACGTGTCTATGGTTGAATTTTCTTTTGCAAAATTTAAATTTCATGAACTTTAGAAGTAAATAGGACAAACATTTTTCATTCTAAGCTGTAATTTTAAAACTTATTGCAGTAAATAAATATGATAATATTCTGAAAACATAATTTCAAAATACATTGGTTGTATGTTTTCACAACATCCTATTCAAGGAACATATGTACTCTCTACATCCTATTCTACTTGAAGTTAGAAAAAACAAATTTATTGTCTATGAACTATACATGGTGAAGGGAGGAGGGACAAATTTCGCTTCGTTGTCGCTAAAAATTACAATTTTACAGTGATTTGTGATAAATTCCTTATATTTGGATATAAATAAGTGACGCTAATTAGTGCTACTATTTGTGTGTAATAGTGAATTGGACGCATCGTCGCTGTTCTGTTTATCGCAACTGATTAAATTCCGACCGCTCCCTTGCGTTGGTACGTCAGTCTCGAAGTATTTTCATGCCGTTTGTACTACTTGCTACTAGTAGGGGCCTAGTAAAAGCTGTTGGAAAGTGTATGTCGGGAAACTGATAGAGTAAAAAACTATCTCACGTTCCATTTCTAAAACGTTATGAGGTGATTGTGGATACTGCATTATTCCGAAGTTGGCCATTTTCGGTGAGTTTCTGATTGAATTTACGCTTGTTTTTACTTGTGGTTGTCGTGTTTGGTGTGATAATATGCATGAAGATTCACCAGCATTCCGATTTGGTATGACAATTAAGGGTTCTGGTGATATCTCATGTTTGAACATTGGTTTCCTATTGGTATCATTTTGTTGAGATTATGTCTTCTGTCATGCATGTTTTCCACCCAAAGTACATATTTGAGGATGGGACGAGAAGTAGCTGTAAAATTATAGATACCTAATCTTAGAAGTATAATAAAAATGCAATTTAGAAGTTCCATTTATAAATAATTAAATACACATTTAGTTTTAGTCACATTGATATGTCTAGGAAATTGGTTTAATTATTATCAGTAGGTTGAGGTTTGTTATATGTATGGACATGGACATGGCATTCTTATTTTATCCAAAAACGTGGTGACGGGCTCATTACCGATCACACTGGACAGTTTGGGCATATCTTAGTGTAATGTGGATGTTGTAAAATAAATATGGTATATGCCATAGTCTAAAAAAACAAGGTCTTCTATTCCCAGAGTGACACAAGCCTACGTCACAAAAAAATTGCCGCTAAACATGGTAAAAGGGTATGATGACGTAGGCTTGTGTCAGTCACGTGGCCAGTCACGTGATCGGAAGAGAATACCAGGCGCAGTATATTATTGTACCATGGGTATATGCCTAGTTTTTGCCAGCTACTTTGTCTGTGACTTTAACACTTCCGCTGCTAAGATGAAAACAATTATATTCGCACAGTGCTAACACCGTGGAATGCGATACAATCCTGACTCACAAGGTGAGTCGTGCGCACTGCGGCCCATTTGTTGCTGACTTACTTCGTTGATCGTCAGCAGTCAACGTGTTAAATAAAACTGGTCAAGTGTGAGTCGGGCTACTCGCGCACCGAGGGTTCCATACGACACCACTATAGATCAGAACTAGGGCTTGCATTCGAATATTCGAATATTCGAATTATTCGAATAAAAAGTCTGTTCGAATATTCGAAAAGTATAATAAGGTATTCGAATATTAGTTCATACTCAGAACTATGACGTGTGCAACCATAATTTTCAAATTTCGCGCGCGACATTAATTCTAGGTTACGTTGTTAGGCTGACTTTTGTAAAAGACAGGACTCTGATGATCATAAGGATCATAAGGATAAGGATGACATAGCCTTAATTCATTTGTTTTGTGTCATCACCATCGTCGTAATGACCGTTATTGGCCACAGCGACTTTTTACTGATAGTTGAGAGCTGATAGTTTGTGCGCTCTCAGGTGGCTGAAAAATAGGGATTTTTTGCAGTAAATGTGCTCCCAAATTCTGCACGTCAGCATCCGACTAAATTAAGTTGAACGGGCCTTCAGCTCGTCGGGTTCATTCCAAACGTCGCGCTTGTTCGAACGCATACACTTAAGTGTTCACGATGTGCCTCCAAAGTGGCCGGTGTTTAGCCAGTGTCTCCCACCTTGATCCGTCAATCAACGTCACAACTCTTCGTGTGATGCTTCAGCACATCGCAAGATTTAGCCGCCTTGTTTCCATTTGTCCTCCTGCAGTTCTGAGTACAAGATGTACGTCGTAACTCTGTCATTCACCAATTTCAAATTCATTCTGTGTTGACCAAATTCGACGAAAGTTCCTGCCAAGTATTTTTAAGACTTTCGCCACCACCCTCAATTTCCAGCGTCAGAACCATGTTTCCAACTACCCGAATAAAAGTCTCGTTGATAATTGGATCTAGGAGTTTTCCCACATTAAGACGTAAAGGTTGAGACCTGTGAGGAGGATTAAGATAGTGCTTGAGCTTAGTCAACACAATTCAGTTGTCACTCCAACAATTAGGAGTCTTGCATAACCCGAGTGATATGGATTTGGGAGATAATATCTCTTTGTCTGACGATAATGTAGTCAATAAGATGCCAATGCTTGGACCTTGAATGCATCCGTGTGGTCTTGAGCTTGGCAGGTAGCCTAAACATAGTGTTGGTATATCTAATTAAATTTGATCACAGAGAGAGAGTAACAGAAGGCAATTCAAGCAGTTCATGTAACCAACATTATGGCTTGAAGTAGCGCCCAACTCTCGCGTCAAAATCGCCTTATATGAGTATCTTCTCCCTAGGACGGATCCCATAAATAAAACACCGTCAGTAAAGAAGTAACGCGGTCCGAGATGTGCACGGGATACTCCTCCAGTTTTCTAGCAATTCAGTTTTTAACTGCGAAAACAACACCAGGGCAGGGGTTCCGCCTAATTTGTACCAGAATAAGCTTTGTTTCCTATTGTGTAATGTAATTTGTATTTGGTGTTAAAGTATATTTCATTCATTCATTCATTTCATTTGCTTTCGACCACGAGTGAAGATGCTGTAAAAAAGGGTCGTAGTTACCTCTTCCAAATAGTGAGATATAAGTATTTAGCGCTGAGTGGGGGAAGCAGTGTGCCTTCTTCAATAGGGCTGCTTCGTCAAGTCATAAAATTTCGTTTTCATTTGGAGAAATTTAGACTATGTAAGTCAGATATTAGCAATTAACAACATTATTACTTAAACCGGTTAAAACTTGGTCAATATTCGAATATTATTCGAATAATTCGAATATTACCTAAAAAAAATCGAATAATTCGAATATTGAAAATTATCGAATATTTGCAAGCCCTAATCAGAACACAACATTATTAAATTAAAAAAATTTTTTTTTTGTCTGGGACCTTTAGCGTAAGACCGACTCAGACTTGGCTGGTTTTTAGTATTTGTTATTATTCTGTAGAGTTTGGTCTATAATCACTCAAAGTTTGACGCTTGTATGTATTACCGTTTTTACGATAGAGCGTGAAGAAAAAAAACATTGATAAAAACTAGTTTCTTGTTGAGAACCTCCCTTAATTTTTACTTTTTGACATTTTTATTATTTGTTAACAAATCCGCCATAATAACGCATAATCTGAGAAAATTTCAACTATCTAGCTATTACGGTTCAAAAGTTAGAGCCTCAAATAGGTAGGACAGATGGACGGACAGACAACATAGGCTTAGTGATAGGGTCCCGTTTTCCCCCTTGGGTTTGGACCCCTAAAAAGTATCCTATGAAGTAGTATAAGTAGAGACAGTCTGATCCCAGTATGGCTAGCATGCCATGCAGTACAAAATAGGAGATCCCGACGATAAGACGCTTGCAAAGACAGGTACATCTCAATCATTCTTGTTTTCCCAGGGGAGGCATGCTAGACTCACTATAGACACATATATATAAAAATTCCATGCAGACAAAGCAGAGGGTAACAGAGGGTAGCTTGTCTTTAATATACTGAGTTTTTTTCAGTGTTATAAATTATAATAATCAGGGAGCGGAATCTCATATCAAAACAATTGAAATGTCATAGAGATGCGACATTGTTTTTTATCGAGTATTCAAGCTTGGTATCGATAGTTTTTAGTTAGACTTAACATTTTTCATTGCAATACAGTACGGTAATCTAAAGATTGTTGTTGTTGTTGTTGTCCTAAGGTACCCCGATGGTACAAAAGATTAAGAGAGAGGTATCATAATAGGGATTGTAGGGTAAACTTCAAGTCGCGGTAGTAATCAGAATTTTATTGATAGACGAGCTTTTACCCGCGACTTCGTCCGCATAAATTATATACCAGATTTTAAGTCAGATGATGAGCTATCAAACAAAAAAAGTTTCATCAAAATCGGTTCAGTAGTTTTTGCGTGATACTCGAACAAACAAACACCCAAACAAACAAACGAACAAACAAACAAACAAACAAACAGACAGACAAAAAATCCAAAAATTGGTGATTTGGAATCAGGGACATCTAAAAACCATATCGTAATTTTTTTTTTGTAAATATCTTCAATGTACAGACAAATTTCTGTTACAGTTTTATAGTAGTTTAGATAAGAAAAAGAGGTTTGTTTTATTTGTGTGTCATCTTGTATCATAAATAATTAATATTAAATGTTCGTGTAAGTTGATTAACACTTTAACTGCTGAAGACCTACGTCATATGACTCAAACCTTGAGTCAGAATTGTATATCATTCCACGGTGTTAGCACTGCGCGAGTATCATTGTTTTGAGCTTAGCAGCGAAAGTATTAAGCAATGAAGATCAAAACTAAAAAGTATCGACAGCCTGAAAACACGATAAAAACAATATCCCATCTCTATGATATTTCAATTGTTTTGATATGAGATTCCACTCCCTGATAATCCTACTAATATTATAAACGCGAAAGTTTGTAAGTATGGATGGATGGATGTTTGTTACTCTTTCACGCAAAAACTACTGAATGGATTTGGATGAAATTTGGCACACAGATAGAATATGTTTTGGATTAACACATAGGATACTTTTTTAAGTTCTACGCAGACGGAGTCGCGGGCAACAGCTAGTAATACATAGTTTAAACAGTTTTATCTAAACAAGATGTTTCACAACAACAACAATTGGTTTGCATGTCCTCTTTCTGAACAAACCTATTCGAACTGACGGATGAATAGACCATTACAATTGAATTTCCTCTGTTTACCTACATACCTCACGGATGAACAGTGCTAATATGTACACCAGTGGCTCTTAAACTGTAATATTACATTCTGTTTCAATAAAAATTACTGTTCAAAAAATTTAAGAACTGTATAAAGAATTATTGTCAAAATGTTTAACAGTAAATTGACAAAATTAGAATCTAAAGTAATGGAATAAAATCCAAATTTGCAGATTTCATGCCACCTCGTCCCTAGCAAAAAGAAACAGAAAAGTTCCTTATTAGAATTACACGCGTAACTCGTCCGTAGTTAAATGGTCTAAATGTACAATAGATAATCAGGTACACAGTCAACCAAAAAAGTGGTACAATCAGTTTTGACAAAACTTCCCAGGTAACAAAGATCTTGCTAAGGTTGAGTTTGCAATTTGTTTTAGTTAGCCAATGGCCTCGATTCGGACTGTGCCACGACTTAACTTAACTAAATTTATTCCTGTCACTTTATAAAATAAGATAAAGAAAAGAGACAGAAAACACACAGCTGACTTTAGTGCTGTCAAAGTGATGTTACACGCCCAAAAACGCTTTAAATAAGATGGCATCTTATTTTGGGCGTGTAACGTCACTTTGACAGCACTTAAGTCAGCTGTTGGTTTTCTGTCTCTTTTCTTAATCTTATTTTAGAAAGTGACAGGAATAAAATAAATTTAGTTAAGTCGTGGCACAGTCTGAATCGGTACCAATGCCAGTAGATGTCACAAATCACAATTAATTGCAAGATGAAACTGTCCTTGTGTGTTATTCTTATCATATGTTATTATTCAATCTTAAAACATAATAAGATGCAGACATTGTTATAATTTAGACAATGTCTTGCATTAGACCATATTTGGATCAACTTCACTCCATACCATAGTCTCACTTACACACACTACCTTGTTGGTCCAATACAGAATTTTCCAGGTCAAAGCTACTACTCTACATCCTGTATTCACCACCAGGTATAAAATAAGTGGGCGGTCCAACTTGGTTAGCACAAAATTGAATTTACAGTTATTTTCAATCAAGCAACTGCATTATTTTTAATTTATACCAAAACTTTGTATAGAATAAAACATAGAGAAAGGAAACTAGTAAACTTCAAGTCGCGGTAGTAATCAGAATTTTATTGATAGACGAGCTTTTACCCGCGACTTCGTCCGCATAAATTATATACCAGATTTTAAGTCAGATGATGAGCTATCAAACAAAAAAAGTTTCATCAAAATCGGTTCAGTAGTTTTTGCGTGATACTCGAACAAACAAACACCCAAACAAACAAACGAACAAACAAACAAACAAACAAACAGACAGACAAAAAATCCAAAAATTGGTGATTTGGAATCAGGGACATCTAAAAACCATATCGTAATTTTTTTTTTGTAAATATCTTCAATGTACAGACAAATTTCTGTTACAGTTTTATAGTAGTTTAGATAAGAAAAAGAGGTTTGTTTTATTTGTGTGTCATCTTGTATCATAAATAATTAATATTAAATGTTCGTGTAAGTTGATTAACACTTTAACTGCTGAAGACCTACGTCATATGACTCAAACCTTGAGTCAGAATTGTATATCATTCCACGGTGTTAGCACTGCGCGAGTATCATTGTTTTGAGCTTAGCAGCGAAAGTATTAAGCAATGAAGATCAAAACTAAAAAGTATCGACAGCCTGAAAACACGATAAAAACAATATCCCATCTCTATGATATTTCAATTGTTTTGATATGAGATTCCACTCCCTGATAATCCTACTAATATTATAAACGCGAAAGTTTGTAAGTATGGATGGATGGATGTTTGTTACTCTTTCACGCAAAAACTACTGAATGGATTTGGATGAAATTTGGCACACAGATAGAATATGTTTTGGATTAACACATAGGATACTTTTTTAAGTTCTACGCAGACGGAGTCGCGGGCAACAGCTAGTAATACATAGTTTAAACAGTTTTATCTAAACAAGATGTTTCACAACAACAACAATTGGTTTGCATGTCCTCTTTCTGAACAAACCTATTCGAACTGACGGATGAATAGACCATTACAATTGAATTTCCTCTGTTTACCTACATACCTCACGGATGAACAGTGCTAATATGTACACCAGTGGCTCTTAAACTGTAATATTACATTCTGTTTCAATAAAAATTACTGTTCAAAAAATTTAAGAACTGTATAAAGAATTATTGTCAAAATGTTTAACAGTAAATTGACAAAATTAGAATCTAAAGTAATGGAATAAAATCCAAATTTGCAGATTTCATGCCACCTCGTCCCTAGCAAAAAGAAACAGAAAAGTTCCTTATTAGAATTACACGCGTAACTCGTCCGTAGTTAAATGGTCTAAATGTACAATAGATAATCAGGTACACAGTCAACCAAAAAAGTGGTACAATCAGTTTTGACAAAACTTCCCAGGTAACAAAGATCTTGCTAAGGTTGAGTTTGCAATTTGTTTTAGTTAGCCAATGGCCTCGATTCGGACTGTGCCACGACTTAACTTAACTAAATTTATTCCTGTCACTTTATAAAATAAGATAAAGAAAAGAGACAGAAAACACACAGCTGACTTTAGTGCTGTCAAAGTGATGTTACACGCCCAAAAACGCTTTAAATAAGATGGCATCTTATTTTGGGCGTGTAACGTCACTTTGACAGCACTTAAGTCAGCTGTTGGTTTTCTGTCTCTTTTCTTAATCTTATTTTAGAAAGTGACAGGAATAAAATAAATTTAGTTAAGTCGTGGCACAGTCTGAATCGGTACCAATGCCAGTAGATGTCACAAATCACAATTAATTGCAAGATGAAACTGTCCTTGTGTGTTATTCTTATCATATGTTATTATTCAATCTTAAAACATAATAAGATGCAGACATTGTTATAATTTAGACAATGTCTTGCATTAGACCATATTTGGATCAACTTCACTCCATACCATAGTCTCACTTACACACACTACCTTGTTGGTCCAATACAGAATTTTCCAGGTCAAAGCTACTACTCTACATCCTGTATTCACCACCAGGTATAAAATAAGTGGGCGGTCCAACTTGGTTAGCACAAAATTGAATTTACAGTTATTTTCAATCAAGCAACTGCATTATTTTTAATTTATACCAAAACTTTGTATAGAATAAAACATAGAGAAAGGAAATACAGAAGGTACAGAAGGTGGTCTTATAGCTGAAAAGCTATTCCAGATATCTAAGGTAGCAGAATTAGTAAAAGAAAAGACCTAGTTAGTATTCACATTTTCTTCTTTAATAACTTTTTGTAACTAAAATATTTTTAAATAAAGTACCTAATTATTAAACCTAAAAACTTGTGCCTATTATACAGGGTGAAATTGTTATCATTAGCATCCTTTTAAACTAAGAGTCTACCCATCAAACTGAACAACTTTTATTGTGGGAGCAAACCGATCGGAGCAAAAAAAATCTGCTGTTGCATACATTTGTGTCGCGTAGGCATTGCAGTTTAGTATGGAACAGGCAGCAGATTTTTTTGTTGCTCTGATCGGTTTGCTCCCATAGTGAAAGTTGTTCAGTTTGCTGGGTAGACTTTGACTCTTAGTTTAAAAGGATGCTAATGACATCAATTTCACCCTGTAGTCACGACTAAATACCACAACATTTATAAAACGTACTAAATCAAATAACACTTATTTATCATCTTTATTACCAAAAAAAAAACTTAATTACCATAAACACCATTATGCAAATACGCAATCTCGTTCATCTGTACACATTTTTTCTCAGTTCCATACTTTGCCGAAGCTAGCATCAACTATGTCTCCGTTAATATTTAATGCTGACTTCATATTTCTTAGCTAATTGCTCGGGCAATTAACCCCGATAACAGTAGTGTGAATGCACAAAACAGAGTTCATTCTACACAAGAAGTTCTCACACAGAAACCTTATTCCAACAGACATAACTGTTAAAATTGCTTGGTTTGTGTGACTTTGTGTATGGAGTTTGACGTGTGAGATGACAAAGGCCAATTACTGAGCTTTCTTCATTCTACATCCACAACTTCTGTAAATAAATACAAAATTGCATTGTCATTTATTCTTTTTCTCATATCTACAATCGGTGAAAGTTGTTTCTAATTAGACAAATCGTTTTTGGAATAAAATGTACTTAACATTAATATTATGTTTGCTATTTTATGCCACAGACTTTGTCGGCGTGTACAGTCAGCATCAGAGAAATCTTACCCTTCTATCTTAATTTTTATAAGCGCGAGGGGGTTCCATTCCTCTGATGCTGACCATACTTATCGACCAGGAGTGCGATTTTTGAATCTCATTCGCTGAGTTCAGCAGTTGAAAAGGTCAAAATTACTATGAAGATATGCATCTTTCTACTGCTGATTTGACTTTCAAAATTCAAACTTCAGGAGTGCGATTTATGAAAGTCATATCAGCAGTAGAAAGATGCGTATCTCTACAGTAATTCTGACATTTTCAACTGCTGAACTCAGCGAATGAGATTCAAAAATCGCACTCCTGCTTTTTTAATTTAGGTCATTCTAGGGTTTCCCAAGAATATTTGTCAGTCATAATTGGTCATAGCAATTTTCACCTAAAACCCGAAACCCTAGCGGGATATCCTGCTAGTATTCTAAAAGTTTACATGTTTGTAATTCTGCCGTGACTGAATGGGTTTTTGGTGAATCTTGCTATGACCAAACCAACTGACAAAATATATTTTTGGATAACCCTATATTTATATTATTCTATATCACATTTTTTATTCAAAGTGATAAATAATAGTTCAAATGGCAGCCTTGAAAAAATGGCGGCATTTAAAGCGATTTTCGGAATTATAAAACCTTTCATTAAAATAAATGTATAAATTTTTTTAATAACATAAAATACTCTAACATTTAGTAACATACTGAATTGATAAATTAATATAATAATCACATGACAATTATGTCATATTGACCCGGTAGCACTGTCGGCAGTGAACCTGCCTGCTGTGTCGAGGGTCGCGGGTTCGAATCCCGTAAGGGACAAATATTTGTATGATGAATATGAATATTTGTACCCGAGTCATGGATGTTTGTATCATATAAGTATTCTATATTGTTGTCTAGTCATCATAATACAAGTCCAGGCTAGATTCTGGTACTTTAAATGTGACTAGATAATTTGTGTGACATTGTCCAAGATATTTATTTATTATTATTATATGAAAGTTTTTAGAACAATTTTGATAAAGAATCAGGAACAAGGACACAAAGAACTTCACTTTTATTTCGTTTTTCTCCTCCTACTGTTGCTTCCGTATTGTATGTAGTACGTGGTAGTACTCACTTATCTATGTATATAGTTTAAGAAATATGTATGTATGTATGTATATATTTTAGATTATTTAATTTTTAAGCGTGTTTATACTTTCATTGTCATTCTGGATTTCTTTCTTCTCTTGATCTTCACCGCCTACCTATTTTCGTTTTTGTAATCCCTCTACCCTAAGGTTGTCGGGAAGAAATAGCTTTTTAGCGATAAGACCGCCTTATTTGTACGTAATTGTAATTCTTTATCTTTATTCAAATGTATATTCTGTTTTGGTGTGCAATAAAGTATAATTGAATTGAATTGAATTGAAAGAATCAGAAATTAAACTTTTTCTTTGATTTCAGTTTCCAGAAAAAATTAATAGACCTGTTCTGTCGACAGTACTATAAATATTAACTCATCTAGATTTAATCTTACGTAACCTACATTACATAGTAGCTTATAACAAAGAGACTTGGTAATGTATTTGTTATTGAGCATTATGAATAAACCAATAGCCTTGTGGTTTATCAAATTGATACATTACATTACTTAGCTTAGTACTAAGTAATATTGAGTCATATTACCAACTACATATTAAACACACAATAATTTTGCCTAGTTTAAAGAAATAGTGATACAGTTACGACTACTGGTTGACATCTATCCATGTGGTCCCAATGCAATTTGGCTGGACTTTCGCCCAAAAGCCTCTAACTTGAAGAACTTCTTATAATTTTTCCTCTTGTTTGCAGGTACCACAAACATCAGTGCAGTTAAAATGCTTAGTACTATTTTAAGTACATTACCGCGCCATTAAGAAATCTACCTGGAGTTTAGACATGATAAGAATACCTCAGCAGACATGGACGGCGTGAAGAAAATACACTCAGGGACACTGTATCGGTGAGTTTTATTTCTTTTTATTAGGGTTCCGTTAAGTTTTATTGGTTGACAGACTTGTTTGTTTGTCAATGAAAATAGAAATGTTAAGTTTACGCGAGCACATGTCTTAGTCTTTTTCTACGTATTTTCTACTGTGTGTCTACCGCGCAGGTACAGTCGCCATCAGATAGATCATAGCAGACAAGGTGTTTAAATATTTCTGAGCGTGGTTAATTTCCAATAAATTCTATACAGTAAATGTTTTTTGCTATGGTTACCAAAGTGGTTGGAAGTTATAGTTATACAGTTTTTGAGAGTTACGCGGTTATTATTTAATCTAGAACATACACACCAAACATACCAAAATGCGGTAAGAACCCGTTAAAATGTTTAATTCTTGTTAGAGTTATGGTAACTAGAATAAAAATTCAAATATTAATCTGAATCGTGATCTATTTGATGGAGACTGTACCTCGCATTTTCGTTTATCTGTTTGTCAAAGGACTTTCAGATCTCTGACTCGTTTACTAAATAAAATATAGGGAGAAGTAAAAAAATACTTTATGTTGGAGAATGTAGAATTTTTAAACAAAACAGTTTTTGAAAAAGAAAAAAGCAATTGTTCAGAACCCTTGATAAAAAATCCAATCTTGCACCTTGCCAGGTTTTTTTTTTCATTTTAGCGGGCGTCGGAAGTGAGTCATGTACGCATTCGTGAGAGCGGGGTTCAAATCCGCGTATCGTGGATTCTTGGAACTTCAAAAGATTTATAATAAGGAATGACTGAATAAAATAAATGTAAAGAATTTTAGAAATGCGGGTTTCAGTTTCTTTATAAACGGCCTTGCTCCGCGTAGTGATTTATTTTCAATTAACTCTTTTACGACACAAGCTTTGTGGCTTCAGCAGTATTTTATGACTTTTAAAGAACATTATAGGATACATGCCTAGGATGATTAAGCTTTTCTTATAGATTAAGAGGGGACCGTTGGCAACCCTACCTCATCGAGTAACAAGATGCGACCTACCTAGGGTGTAGCACATGAGAAAGGTACGTCTTAAAGTACAGGGTTGCCTGGGCGTAACCTGGAGCGTTTTGTACAGTGAGCAAAAAAGTGGGTATTTTTTTTGGTGTCAATAACCTCATCGGGTAACAAGTTGGTATATAGTACATTCGATAGAGCTCATCAAGAAGTGCCAAAATATATAGGGTTGCCTCGCGTAGTCCTGGGACTTTCTCGAGTCGGCCTGATTTTAGAGTGGCAAAAAATTCAAAAAATTACCTCATCTAGTAACAAAATGACACTTATGCCATTTGATAGCTCTAGTCATCCTATTAATTATTAATAAAGGTTGCCGGCCCTATACCTGGAACTTTTCTTAGTCGGCCGAGTTTTATGTTCGAATGTAAATACTGATTGATGCTACAACGTCGTGGAAATGAGTCCAATGGATGGTTTAAAGATTGGTGGCATGTAGTGATCGATTGTAGGTATTAATTTGGAGGGACACAACCTTAAAAGGTTTGTACAGTTAGCAAAAAAAGAATTTAACTTTGCGTTTTCTGAAAGTTCTAATACCTCAACCGCAGTTGAACCTATAAAGACTTATGTTCCTTATTAGTAACAGAATCGAATGGGATGAAAAAAAAAGTATTGTGAAAATTGCGGTTATTGTCGATGACTGTACATTTTTTTCAAAATCGGTGAATGTAGAAGTAACACACTCCAAAAGTTAAGGTTAGTCTTCAAAGAATGGTTTCTTGTAGCTATAAAGCTTCTGGTAGCTTCCCTTTGTGTCCCATCTTTACTTTCCACCCTGTATAAAAGTAATAATTTGGTTATCAAAAACCGGTTCGAAAACAGACAAAAAACGTTCAAAACGTTAAGAGGAAAGCTGGTCCACTAAAAATTTGAAGAATAGGTATTTAAGAGATCTATTTAATGCCGCGCTGTTCCTGAGCAACTGAGCTTCCAGTGTGAAAGTGACAACTGCTGCGCGGACCGATTTTAACTACATAAAAATGGACAAAATCACGGTTTCGTATTCCCGTTTCTTCCTCCAAAACTAAACCGAATTTAAAAATTTTTTCAAAATAATATCAGACAGACTTTTTCCGTTTGTTTTCCTTTTTTTATCATGTTCGTCAAAGGGGTACGAGGGGGGTGGGTAATATTGGCGTCTTTTTTTTAAGCAGTCAGGTACCAAATGTTACGGGTATTTTAGGGCTAAAATCACCGTACATTATTATGTAAAATAAATAGTCCTGCGGTGTAACGTTTTGGAGATATACAGGAAGATTTTTTTTACCGTTCCGAAACTTTCATGCGTGGTTCAGACCATCAAACTGAACAATTTTTATTATGGGACCAAACCTGAAATCGCGAAAAAAAAATCTGCTGTTCCATACTAAACTGCAATTCTTAGTAGACTTAAATGTATGAGACAGACGATTTTTAGTATTCTTGAAGTGATTGTGATAAATTTCAAATTAAAATAGTTTCGTAAAATAATAATAATAATTAGAAAGGAAAAGTGAAAATAAAACAGAGTGTTTCAAAGTCCACCGGTTTTTGATTTCGTGATATTCAGTTTCATGGTCTGAACCACCCCTGAAATTTTCGGAACGGTAAAAGAAATCAAACGCTATAATTTTAAATAAAAAAAAATAATAACTTTACAAAGCCAATTAAAAGTTACTCATTTTGGTTTTTTTATCACTTTATTTGTTTTTATAGTTTTGGTTTTATATTCCCAGTTGTCGCCAGTGCTGTGACAAAGCAGTGGCGATGACTGGGAATACTCGTTTGCGGCGTGTATACCCAGTTGTCGCCATGGCCTCCATCGCTGCCAGCAGCGATGGAGGCCATGGCGACAACTGGGTACTGTCTCCAGAGACAAATGGGAAAAAAATCCCAGTCATCGCCACTACTTTGTAGAGTTCTTTTTTTAAAGTTAATTAAATATCTCCAAAACGTTACACCGTCGGACATTTTTTGCATAATAATGTAAGGTGATATTAGCCTTAAAATATCCCCAACATTTGGCACCGTTAAAACTCATATTAAAACAAACAGACGAGCGGAAACTAGCAAGGAGCCGAGGATTGCGGCGCGTTAACATGAAATATACGTGATTATGTCACAAATAATTAAAAACTAATAATTATGGGCTATAAGAACAAATAATGTGGTAAAAAAACAAAATGAGTAACTTTTAACGAGCTTCGTAGAGTCTTTTCTTTTTAACTTAATTAAATATCTCCTAAACGTTACACCGTAGGACAATTTTTAATGCATAATAATGTAAGGTAATATTAGCCTTAAAATACCCACTACATTTGGCACCTGGCCGTATTAGCATTTAAACTCAAATTAATTCAAACAGACTAAAATTAAAGTGGTAAAAAAACCAAAATGAGAAACTTTTAATGAGCTTCGTAGAGTAATTTTTTAAACTTTAAAATTAAACATTTCCGAAACGTTACACCACAGAACTATTTCGTTTGCATAATAATGTTAGGTGATATTAGCCCTAAAATAACCGTAACATTTGGTACCCGGCCGCTTAAAAAAAATGACGCCAATATTACCCATACCCCTTTTTATTTTATTTTATTTTATTTATTAGGCACATAAAACAGATTACAGTTAAAAAAACACAAAATATAGACATTAAAAGGTAAAGCAAGCCATAATCCTAAGCATATGTGCACATCATGAAATAAGCAAAAGGTGAACAATTAGCATCGTGTGCGTGACTCTATACATATTAAAAAGAAAAAGAAAACAAGAGAATAAATTTTTCCATGCATCGAACGACAAATGACCTTTGATGAACATGATAAAAAAAAACATACAGGAGTGCGATTTTTGAATCTCATTCGCTGAGTTCAGCAGTTGAAAATGTCAAAATTACTATGGAGCTACGCATCTTTCTTCTGCTTATTTGACTTTCAAAAATCGAACTCCTGAAGTATGATTTTTGAAAGTCAAATCAGCAATAGAAAGATACATATCTCCACAGTAATTTTAAATTTTCAACTGCTGAACTCAGCGAATGAGATTCAAAAATCGTACTCCTGACAGCAAAAGTCTTTCTTATATCGACAGTCTTCGATCAACAATATATTGTTGATCGAAGTCGACAGTGGAAAAATATGTCGTAATATTTATCGTCATAATCTAAAAAGCAATGTTACTAGCCTCTTTAAGAAGACAACATTTTGAACTCTTATTATAGCCATATAAATCGGATTTATTAACGTTTACCCAACCAAATTATAAGAATAAAGGTAGGTAATATTAGCCAAATCTTCTTATAAGGTACATTGACATAATGAATGCTCTTTTAAAACAATTATAAGAACTTAGACCTTATAAAGTAAAGAAGTTTGGCGGAAGGCCATATAATTTGAGAACCTGACATAGAGGTCCCATACATGAATGAAACTTAGTAATACGTGTAGAGTGAAACAAAACTAACAAAAATGTTGATTAGTTGTAATCTTTAGAAGTTGGGGGAAAGGTATTTCTCCTTATGATACCTTTTGTATCAAGTGTGTGAAACTCATAATCTTTCTTATTAGATAGTCCACTCAATCTTCTACACATTCATTGTGTATATTTTAATGAAAGTTCACGATAACCGTACCATATTATGATAATGGAAGAAAACGAAATCACACACACTATCAGATCAACCAAGCAAAATACGTTCTGTAACGACCGAAATTACCTCAGTGATAATATTAGATGAAAATAGCTGACTTGGTTGCGTTTTGCTACTGCTTTTTGGACGATTAGTCTATTTTACTAGTAAATTCTACTTTTGAATCCGGACTTCTGGAGATGTGGAAGTTTTTTTAAAAATGCCTTAATTTTTTCTGTTTATAATAATTATGACCGCCGTCCTGGCCTGAATGGCTTTTAGTTTTCGTAAAAAATGGCTGGGTCCAAATCTGCCAATCTTCTTTTATAAGCTTAGCTTGTTTGTTTCTTGAAAGAATTATTAAACTCGGTTTAGTTGTGGAGGAGGAAACGGGAATACGAAACCGTGATTTTGTCCATTTTATGTAGGTAAAATCGGTCCGCGCAGCAGTTGTCACTTTCGCACTGGTAGCTCGGTTGCTCAGAAATAGCGCGACAGTAATAGATCTCTTAAATACCTATTCTTCAAATATCTTGCGGACCACCTCTTAACGTTTTTTGTCTGTTTTCGAACCGGTTTTTGATAACATAATTATTAAATTTAATATACAGGGTGGAAAGTTAAGATGGGACACAAAAGGCAGCTACCAGAAGCATTATAGCTACAAGAAAACGTTCTTAGGAGACTAACCTTATCTTTTGAAGAGTTTTACTTCTGCATTCACCGATTTTGAAAAAATGTACAGTCATCGACAAAAACCGCAATTTTCACAAAACTTTTTTTTCATCCCATTCGATTCTCTTACTGATAAGGAACATAAGTCTTTACGGGTTCAACTGCGGTTGAGGTAATAGAACTCTCAGAAAACGCAAAGTTAAATTCTTTTTTTGCTAACTGTACAAAATTTTCAAGGTTGTGTCCCTCCAAATTAATACCTACAATCGATCACTACATGCCACCAATCTTTAAACCATCCATTGGACTCATTTCCACGACGTTGTAGCATCAATCAGTATTTACATTCGAACATAAAACTCGGCTGACTAAGAAAAGTTCCAGGTATAGGGCCGGCAACCTTTATTAATAATTAATAGGATGACTAGAGCTATCAAATGGCATAAGTGTCATTTTGTTACTAGATGAGGTAATTTTTTGAATTTTTTGCCACTCTAAAATCAGGCCGACTCGAGAAAGTCCCAGGACTACGCGAGGCAACCCTATATATTTTGGCACTTCTTGATGAGCTCTATCGAATGTACTATATACAAACTTGTTACCCGATGAGGTAATTGACACCAAAAAAAATACCCACTTTTTTGCTCACTGTACAAAACGCTCCAGGTTACGCCCAGGCAACCCTGTACTTTAAGACGTACCTTTCTCATGTGCTACACCCTAGGTAGGTCTCATCTTGTTACTCGATGAGGTAGGGTTGCCAACGGTCCCCTCTTAATCTATTAGTGCTGCATTCAATGAAAGGCGATGTTTAAGGCGTACATTTGCCTAGAAGAGCTTTGTTATTGGAATCGATGCTGCAGGACAAATGGAGTCACAGGTGGTGGATAGTGAACTGGTATCAGATACGGTGGTTAACTGCAAATACAGGGTGTAAACTAATGCATTACATATGGAACTGGGTGCTTCAGAACATCAAACTGAACAACTTTTACTGTAAGAACAACTTTGAAATCTCGAAAAAAAATCTGCTCTTTTATACATTGTATTGAAAGTCGAGTAGCTATCGAGATTTTCTATGAAACAGCAGATTTCTTGGTCGCGAATTCGGTTTTGGCTCCATAGTGAAAGTTGGTCAGTTTGATGGTGGATTTTAACGAATAAGCAGTCCTCGACCTCAGTATAAGAAAGAATATCTATTACTTACTAAATACAGTACGGACACTCCCTTCCTCCCACCAACTTTTTACCTCACCCCCTCTATCGCCCTCTGTTTATCTCGCACTGGTTACTCGTTACATCTGTGCTCGTTACCTACGAAGAAGACTTAAGGTTCAATTTCTTTGGTTTCGCATGTGCTGACGTCATCTTGTCAATTTCAAATTTTTGTATGCAGTGTCCGGGCTGTGCCTCGACCAAGTGTCAGGATTATCTGGACGGTAGTCTGGACGTAGTAGGTTGGCCGGTGGAACGGACTCCCCTATAAAAAGCTACATAAGTCTTAGGACGATTTTTACTAAGCCTACGTTGTCCGTCCGTCCTTCCGTCCGTCCGTCCGTCCGTCCGTCTGTCCGTCCGTCTGTCCGTCCGTCCGTCTGTCCGACCTATTTAGGGCTGTAACTTTTAAACTGTAAGAGCTAGATAGTTGAAATTTTCACAGAATGTGCGTTATTACGGCGGATTTGTTAACAAATAATAAAAATATCAAAAAGTTAAAAATTAAGGGGGATTCTCAACAAGAAACTAGTTTTTATCGACGTTTTTTCTTCACGCTCTATCGTAAAAACGGTAATACATACAAGCGTCAAACTTAGTGTAATTATAGAGCAAACTCTACAGAATAACAACAAATACTAAAAACCCGCCAAGTGTGAGTCGGTCTCGCGCTAAAGGTCCCGGACAACAAAGTTTTTTTTCTAAGTTAATAATGTTGTGTTCTTCTGTGGTGGTGTGGTACGGAACCCATGGTGCGCGAATAGCTCGACTCGCACTTGACCGGTTTTTATTCAGATGTGGCGAAATAAAGCCGCTACTAAATATGCCTTTCAGACACAACAGTAGGCTTTGCTTCCATTCTCACCCTTTCAGAAGGCACGGAAGCGTGCAAACCAGCAATCAGGCGTCTAGCTTACCAATTTATAGTCCGGCCGCCATTGTTTGACATTTCAATAGATGCGAATGAACACGTATTCAGTGCAACTGTCATAACCCGTGAATGCCTCTCGCTAGAGCAACTTGCGACACTAACTTGACACTAATGACATCTAGAAATCTGTTTGCTACCAGTTCTGGTTTTAATTAGCATTTAATTCGTTTAGTCTGGTTTGTAGAAATTCTGCGCTTGCAGTCTATTTAGGTGTCTATGTGTATTCGGTTTGATTTATTCCACTTTAATCTGGGTGGTCATATGCGACTCATTTGTGTCATATCACCTTCAGAGATGATCAATTGATCACTCAGGTGATTAAAGTAAACTCGGCTTCAAAACGTTTTTATGCGGTCTATTATTCATAATTTCACTCGTAATTCCCCGTTTGAGTAGGGGAAACAATTACGTGTCATATTGTGTCACCTTCCTTTGACACTTAGCTGTCATTTTATACAAATGGAAAAATTTTATAGATGAGTTAAGCATGTGCGATACTGAATGAGTGCAAACGAGAAAGGAATACTTATTTGCTTAACATTGGTAACTGCCGAGGTAATCAGAGGGGGTGAGGTAAAAAGTTGGTGGGAGGCATAGTGTCCGTAATGTGTCTAGTAATAGATACTCTTTCTTATACTGTGACCTTAGGCTAAGGATGCCGCTAGATATTATACGGCGAGACGTCCGTCACTCACCACCATACACTTGTTTGACACATAACATAACTCACTATTTACGCTAAAAAGGAAACCTGGTTGCTACTGTCGCATGTTTAAAATGTTGGTATTTGTAACAAATGCTCTGACCACTCCAAAAAGGAACATGTATATGTACTTAGTAGGATTTATATTCATAGTCCCTGTCACATACAATTTATTCATGAAGCAAATACAGACATTTATCTTCCTTTGGGTACCTAGTAACCTACTACAACATTACATATCATCATCATCGGCCTATAAACGTCCCACTGCAGGGCACAGGCCTACCCTCAGGGAGGGATGTCCAACATTACATATACTACCACCTATATTGCCTTTAAAAAGTTTAAAACAAAAACCTGTTCGTAAGTCTTGCCTTGAATTCGATGAAGATGGAGGATTCCCTTTTTATGACGTCACAAATATGAGAGTAATGACGTCACGTTAAACACGCGCACGATAAGATACTATCTTAGGGTACCTTTTACAACTGTATACCGCGCTTACACTTCCAAAAACATGTTTTATTCACCTAGGTATAAATATCAAATTGGCTTACATTAGCTGTAATGTAAAAAACAATTTAGGGGATAATTTGTTGTCTCTGCTCATTACGAGCCTCATTCGTTCCAAGAACACGAAATTTCAATTCAAATTGATTTGCAAAATGGAACCTAAGTGCGCACAGGTAATCTGATAAGGCAATACGTGATTTCCATGAAAAATAGGCTCGTGTCTATAAAATCCAATTTGGCTTGTATTTAAATATCTTAGGGCCATCGCCTACGACGACTTTTTGCAGCGATGCAGTCGCGCGATTCGTCATTACGATTGTGTTTGTCGCATTTGCAACGCGCGAAAGAAGCGATACAGTCGTGCCCTGTCGTGCTGACTGTAGTCATGCAGTCGCGCATTCGCATTGCTGCTGTATCGATCATACAAAACGCGCTACTGTATCGGACGACATCGGGGGAAAGGGAAGAGAGGAGGCGGGTTGTAGCGATGCTGCATCGCGTCTGTAGCACGATTGCATCGCGATAGTAGCGATACAGAATCGTGTCTGCGTGGGCTGGGTACGCGGTGATAGTAACGCGACTGCATAGCTGCAAAAAGTCGTCGTGGCTTATGTCGTATGTAGTATGGCCCTTATGCCTGCTTACGTATTTATTTCACCTGATGTTAAAAATAGAGGCTCGCATTGATTCGCAGGCTGACCACAATAGGCCATTGTATCTACGAGTATGTGTACTTTTTCAACTGTTGTGTCTGTGTTTCGTAAAAACAATAACTGACCGCATGGTAGGGTTGTCTATTATGTGAGAGATTCTTATTTTTTTATTGTTCTAGTCATCTTTACTGTGAGGAATTTTTGAGACTATGATGAAGATTTTATGGGTAGAGTCTGAGGGAGAAATGAATGTTTGCAGGGAGTGAGTAGGTTTTTCAACAGACTTGCGAGGAAAAATTAAATAAAATGTCTCAAATAGGATTGGACAAATATTTTGCGAAAAACGGTGGATTTGTTTTTTTTTTCAATTTAGTACTGCGCGCCCAGGAGTGTGATTTTTGAATCTCATTTGCTGAGTTCAGCAGTTGTAAATGTCAAAATTACTATAGAGATATGCATCTTTCTACTTATGAGTTGACTTTTAAAAACCATACTACAGGAGTGCTATTTTTTAAAGTCAAATCAGCAGTAGAAAGATGCGTATCTCCATATATTTTCAACTGCTGAGTTCAACGTATGAGATTCAAAAATCGCACTCCAGATATAGTGTGTAAAGTAAAAAGCACGCGTGTTTTAAAAGCTGCATTATAATTATAAACCTTAAATCATTGCAATAAGAGCCACTTTACGAGCTAGTGTGTTGAAAAATAGGCATTTCAGAACATTGTCCTTAGCAACCCTACAGCTAGTCAGTGGCCCATTTACAGCCCATCTCTGTGAGATCATTCACTGTTTGAATGTGACACCGGGCACCGGTCTCGTCGTATTGTGTTGTGTTGTGTGTAACATGTTTGTTTGTATGTGCCGGGGATGTTGTTTCAAACAAAGGGTCAAATTATTTGGAAGGAATGCTGATTTACTTTGTGACGTCATATGATAATGTTGAGTGTTTTGGGGGACACAACGTGCCTATGAAAACATTGTTTATTTAAATAGGGTGTAATAAAATACCCTAATAGTAATATTTAAAGGAGTGGTTTAGATTAGATCAATCAAACTAAACAACATTCACTATGGAACATAGAAAACATAGAAAGAAACGATGTGTGAAATTTGTGTGAACGACTTTTCCATCCAAAATTGCAGTACCAAACCAACTGATTTTTTGTAGGATTTCTCGATATTGGCTCCATAGTAAAAGTTGTTCAGTTTGATGGTCTAGAAATTTTACTTAAAACTAAGAATCAGCTTGGATAGTTATCAGATAATTATCCGATAATTATCTTGATAATTTCGAACCCTGGTTATTGTATGGTTCTCGCTCTAGTGACCATGATATTTTTCCCGTAGCTGTCTGTCGCATTGAATAGTTTTTGTGGCTATCACCAGCTAAGAAAATGTCTCGTAGTCCACCAGTCGATACGTCATTTCATCTTCATAAGCATAAGCATATGTTCACGACTATATTCCCCGAGGGGGTAGTCAGAGATATTCTGAAACCTCAGAACATCCACATTTCACTAGTAGTACCGAAACTTTGTCCGGCGTGACGGGGAGTGAGCCCGTCGCCACTTTTAATGAACAGTAGGTACAATACATGCCTCGAAATTGTAGCATGCAGGTTTCCTCACGATGTTTTCCTTTCGGGCATGTATCGTACCTACTGTCCATTACAAGTGGCGACGGGCTCACTCCCCGTCACATTGGACAGAGTTTCGGTACTACTAGTGAAACGTGGATGTTCTGAAGTTTCAGAATATCTCTGACTACCCCCTCGGGGAATATAGTCGTGAGCATATGCTTATGCTATGCTGTTTTCCGTCACCGAAAAGCCAAGTGGTATTACAAATCGTACATAAATTCCGAAAAACTCATTGGTACGAGTCGGCCTGGACGGGGATCGAACCATCGCCTCCTGCGCGGCAGGCAAGGTTACTCGCCACTGGACCACCACGGCATTTCATCTTGAAACCTGTAAATTGGCAAGCGAACCTTGCTTACAATAATGCACCCATAAAAGTTGGGTTTGTATTTGTAGCAAAGTTTATGTCCAAAAGAAATAGCCAGTCTAATAAAGGCCCTACACAAAACATTTGATATTTATACAAACTACCTCTGAACGAATTGAAGCTCTTCAAATGCTTTGTACTTGTTTCTATAGCTACTCTTGTTTAAAAGGTCACGCTGTATTGTTCTATCAAAATAGGTGTGAAATAGAACTGAATAAAATTATATAAAAATACAATGTACTTAATTAAAAGGGACTGTAAAAGAACCCTCTCACCAAAGAGGGTAAGGGTTGAACCTCATCTGACAGCACCGCATCCCTTTTTCTGTCGCTCCATCCTTTTCTGTCACTCAGAAACGTCATTTGCTAGAGCAAATAAGGTAGACGGAACGCCACCGCACGCCGCAGCACCACCCCGCGCGCGATCGCATTCCGTCTATCTTATATGCTCTAGCAAATGACGTTCTTGAGTGACAGAAAAGGATGGAGCGACAGAAAACGGCGATGCGGTGCTGTCAGATGAGGAACAACCCTAGGAAGGAGGTGGGCCATATTGCACCATGGGAAACCATGGTAAGCCAGTGTAGGTTGAAGGCATGTTAGTGGTATCGTAGTATCAAACAGTAGGGTTATTGTGTAAATTTCCAAATATATTGTTTACAAGATCGATAACGTATTACGACTATACTAGGCATTTTTAGGGTTCCGTAGTCAAACCGCCAGAACCAACTTAGGTCACCATAGTTTGCTACCTCGAATCTTTCGTGAGCATAATGAACTTTCTAAATCTTCACAAATTGATATATTCTCAAATTCATTGCAAACCTTTAAAAAAAACATTGTACTCTCTCTAGTGTAAACTTTGTACTCTCTCTAGTGTAGCTAAGATAAGTTATGCATGCATTTTGTAAATCTAAAGTATTGTTTAAGATTATTTAACCTATGTATCTATATATCAGTAAGCCTTACATAATTATTATGTTCAAGTTGTGTTTGCCTGTAATTGGGTCTACTTCGTTTAAAGAATTGTGAACAGGATTGTTATTTAATATTGTACGATGTTAGCCTGTTGGCAAACCTTATAAATAAAATAAAAATAAAAAATAAACAAGGAACCCTTATACTTTCGTCCATTCTGTCTGTCCGTATGCCCTGCCTCAATTACTCGCTCATTATTGCACCTATTTGAATCAAAATTTAGCACGAAGACAGTTATCATTAACCCAAAAACAGAAATATGGTAATTAAGAAGAATCGAATGTTTTTCGACCTCTCTCCCATCACAACGAAAAGGGGGTTGAAAATGTTTTTTTTTTTATAAATTGAGTTAGATGTCGTTGGAGAGCTCTTGTAACGTGGAACAAAACACCCCTACAAGCTAAGTCGTTAGTCTATTCTATTCTATGCCCAAGGTATGAGTTTATGTATTTTATGATATTTAACATCTCTGCCGTGCACAAATGCATGTCGTTCTGTTAGCTCTTCGAGCTGGTGGACCCCCGGGTGGAGTAAAATAAGACGACGTGTGTTCTTGGTTCGATCGTGTAATAAAATGCCCGAATCCTCACAAGGTTTTCTCCAACCAGAGGGCTCTGTCGATGGGAAAACAAAGGTGTCAAGACGGTGGCGACGTCTGCAGATATGCCCCCGTAATAAAGAGGCGACCCCTGCAATACGCCCCCCGAACTACATACAGGGTCCTTCTTAATATGCTGACACTTTTTTAAAGGGATGATCAGATCATCAAACTGAACAACTTTCTCTATGGGACCAACATCGAAATCGCAAAAAAAATATCAGCTGTCTCATACATTTGGCTCGAGTATGTTTGCAATTTCGATTTGATGTCCCATAGAGAATGTTGTTAAGTTTGACGGTCTGATCTTCCAGTTGAAAAAGTGTCAGCATATTAAGAAGGAACCTATACGGGGTGAAATTGATATCATTGGCATCCTTTTAAACTAAGAGTCTACCCATCAAACTGAACAACTTTTACTATGGGAGCAAACGCATCGGAGCAAAAAAAAAATCTGCTGTTACATTTGAGTCGAGTAGGCACAGACATTTAGTATGGGACAGCTGATTTTTTAGTTGCTCCGATCGGTTTGCTCCCATAGTGAAAGTTGTTCAGTTTGATGGGTAGACTCTTAGTTTAAAGGATGCCAATGATATCAATTTCACCCTGTATATTTAAGCGATGGCGCTGCGCTGTCTTTAGACAGGTTCTGGCTTAGAATATACCACCCCAACTGCCTACAATACCGCTGGAAGTTGTAACAATTCTGACCACCCTGCAAGGGATTATAGTTTATGTATGAATGTATAGATGTAGTATGAATACTGTTATTTATTTTGTAGTGTGACTCGAAATCATTTTGGTCTGTATCCAACACTTTCTCTTCGATTCGAAATCTTTTCACGTCCGCAGAAGATAAGATTATACTTTTCGGTGTTTATGAATTCTGCCAGTGTCCTTATCGGTATTGATTGAATGCACCGATATCTTGTGCATTCTTTGTTGTCGAGTCTAACTTTAGAACGTGACTTCGCTCGTTGGGAAGAGGATGATAGTACCGTTGGCGCTCTCCATAAACGAAGTTTGATCATATTTTGGATATAAATCAATTGACGTCTATGATTTTTTTTAGACACTATCTAGAAACCAACATCTATGCTTAACATTTGTCAGATTTTTGTTAAAATACATATACAGGGTGAAATTGATATCATTGGCATCCTTTTAAACTACGCGTGTACCGATCTAAACTGAACATCTTTTATGGACCAAACCGATCGGAGCAAAAAAAAAAATCTGCTGTTGCATACATATTTTGAGTCGAGTAAGCATTGCAGTTTAGTATGGAACAGCTGATTTTATAACAGCTGATTTTATTTTTGCTGTGATCGGTTTGCTCCCATAGTAATAGTTGGTCAGTTTGAAGGGTAGACTGTTAGTTTAAAAGGATGCTAAATTCACCCTGTAAATTTATAGTTATTGTATCTCTAAAGTTTTCCATACAAATCTTTAATTAATCCTAGCACAAGCATTGAACTTCAAACATACATATTTTTGACGGAGAGGCCAGATTTCTATCACCTGACACTTCATTCCATCCTGATGCTCTCAATATACAGGGTGTAAACATGCGACACATCCTTAAATGAATGATACAGACCATCAAACTGAGCAACTTTTACTACGTGACCAACAATGAAATCGCGCAAAAAAAGGCTGTTGCATAGAAAATGTTAATAGATTTCGATGTCGATGCCATAGAGAAAGTTGTTCAGTTTGATGATCATTCCCTTAAAAAAGTGTCAGCATATTAAGCAGGACCCTATATGCATTTAAGGTTACACCCTGTATACATAGGTGCCAACCTTGCAGAAATTGCACACTTGGCAAGATAGTATCGTACGTTTTTGACCTTTTGAAAGGAAATGCGGTACTGAAACCGAATAATACGTCGGGTCAAGCTACTAGCGGTCAAGGTAATTAAGTTATTTTGTTGGCAAGCTCTAGTCTGCTTGTATAATTTGGAATTAAACTTTTTAACGTTTGTTTGTACGTTATTTGAATATGTTTATTTAAATCCTGAACGTAAAATACCTTTTAAAATACAGGATGTAAAATTAAATGATTTTTTTTTTTTTTTTTTTTTGTGTGTGATAGGTAAGCATTTGACCCCAATCTCACCTGATGTTGAGTGATGATGAGGCCGAAGATGTAGCATGCTTACCTAGAAAGATGCCTAATCTGGACCATCCCTTAAGTATGTAAACTTAAAGGGACCTGATCATCAAATTGAACAAGTTTAACATAATACAATGTGTAGATAATTAGATATCATAAATAAATAAATAAATATCTTGGACATTGTCACACAAATTATCTAGTCACATTTTAAAGTGCCAGAATTTAGCCTGGACTTGTATTATGATGACTAGACAACGATATAGAATACATATACAGGGTGTAACAAAACACCTTAGTAATACTTAAGGGGGTGCTTCAGACCATCAAAATGAACAACTTTCACTATGGAGCCAACATCGAGAAAAAATTAAAAAAAATTGCAGTCCCATATATTTTAGTAGAGTCGGTACTGCAGTTTTGTATGAGACAGCTGATTTATTTTATTTTTTCTCGATGTTGGCTCCATAGTGAAAGTTGTTCAGTTTGATGGTCTGAAGCACCCCCTTAAGTATTACTAGGGTGTTTTGTTACACCCTGTATTGATACAAACATTCATGACTCGGATACAAATATTCATATTCATCATACAAATATTTGTCTCTTACGGGATTCGAACCCGCGACCCTCGGCACAGCAGGCAGGTTCACTACCGACTGTGCTACCGGGCCGTCAGATCATCATACATCAGAGAATCATACGATTGATTATAAATAGAGATACGCGATAATGTAATGTAATGTATGTAATGTATTACATCAGATTCTAGATTTAATATTACAAGTCTATCTCTAGAAATTACGCAATAATATTTATGTTTTAGTCAGAATTTTGAAAGCATCTAATTATTCAAGATTAACATTCTGTTTATTTGTAAAGCGTAGATTTTAGATTTCTTGATATTTACATTTACCTTTTAGACAAACTTGATTAGATTTATAGCTTTTAGAATATTCGGCTATGATTCGGCAGTTCTCCAAAAATGTTTAGTAACTTAGGATAAAGATGCATTGCTTCTGTATTAAATAAGAAGAAATTCTGATGTGCGTATGTTAAGTTTAGAAATCTTCATTGGACATGCCTGGTGGAATAACCTAACGCTCATATATACCTTGAGGGCAGGCCTATGCCCTGCAGTGGGACGTATATACCAGGGTGAAATTGATATCATTAGCATCCTTTTAAACTAAGAGTCTACCCATCAAACGGAACAACTTTTACTATGGGAGCAAACCGATCGGAGCAAAAAAAAGCTGTTGCATGCATTTAAGTGAAGTAGGCATAGCAGTTTAGTATGAAAAATAGGGGAGTACGATTGATATCAATTTCACCCTGTACAGGCTGACGATGATGATTACTGAAATTATATTAAGCGTATTAGCTTCAGAAATTATAAAAAAAGGTGCTGGTGTTCGACGACCCGGTTGGTGACCACGCCGGACTAGTAGTTTACTTGGGATCATTCCAATGTCTGTAAGCGTTATTTATTATTATTTTATTATTATAGTAGCTAAAGGGTACATACAGCCTCAAAAAGATGTATACAGTGTTGTTCCATGTCATAGTACTAAAATATATATACATCTTTTTGAGGCTGACTGTACAAGTCCATATTTAGCCGACTACAAAGTATAAATAAATTAAAAATTGATGCGCCAGCCAATTGAATCAATAGTAGCTGAACTGAAACTCATCGGAGATTGCAAATGAAAAACTATCGGCCTAAAAAAACGCAAATGCTGTATGATAAAATTTTAACCCCGCATGATAGTTTTTTCTGTCGAGACGATAGCATGTTACTGAGTTTGACATGCCATAGTGATGAAGAGATTTCCCAATCAACGTTAAAGGCTTGCTGATTGCCCAAGGGTGAACCGGACGTTGTATCTGACATAGTAGTGTTGATATATTTGGACCTGTGACACGCTGTATGTAGAGCTTAGATCAAAGTTCAAGTGTAGGGTAACTTCAAACATATTCATAATATAATCCACAATCAATCATTCAAATTAGACCACATCAACCCACTGCGCAGGACCTGTCGTTATGGCGATCCTTGGGGGAGGCCTATGTCCAGCAGTGGACGTCCATCGGCTGAAATGATGATGATGATGAACCCACTGCTAGGCATAGGCCTCCCTTTTATTGCGCCATTCTTCACAGTCCTGTGCTTATCTGATCCAATGCGAACCCGTCACTCTCACAATGTCATCAGACCAACATGCTGGTGGTCTGCCTACTGACCTCCGTCCCTCTCTTGGCCACCACTCTGATATTGCCTTGGTCCACAGGCCGTCTTCCTGTCTCTAGCCAAGTCGAATAAGAAAGGTAGTGAGTCCTACTTCACTTTTAACCAAAGACATTCAGGCGCTGTCCTATTGCCATCGCTCGCGCGATAATGCGTTCGTCCGATGAAAATCATTGTGCCACTGTGCTTTTAAACATACTTATATCTGAATAAAAATAGAACAATTCGATCGCATCTCATGACAGCACGACCTTCTATAGGATATTTTGCAGATATAAGTATCGCACAGTGGCACAATGATTTTCGTTGGACGAACGCATGATCGCGCGAGCGATGGCAATAGGACAGCGCCATATACTATTACTTAGTATTATGTTAAATCTCTTTGCTTTTAACGGGTAGTGGATACGCTCTTCGTAATTGAAACATGTTGGTTTTTTCCCGATGTTTTCTTTCAGAAAAGCCAAAGCCATGTTACAAATCGTACACAGGTTTCTAATAGCTCGTTAACAGCCGGGTCATGAACATTTCCTCCTCCAAGTGCTTTAGGCATTGCCGTAGTCGATCAAATATGTCACGGTACATAAAGTTGACATTCAATACCAAAGTAATTTATTAGCTGGTTCCATGCCATAGAGATTTTATCATTAGTTACATAAGAATCACTATGGATATGACCATGCATTGTTAAGTTACGGATGAATATTATGGGGAAATTGTACAGATGCCCAGCAACTATTCATACTACAGAAAGATGTATCCGAATTATAGTAAATATAAATAAAATGGAGAGTTGCAGGCAGGCGGAGGACATTAGCCTTTTGGTGCTTTTTCCGATTCAGTTTGCATAGAATGTGCTGCCATCTGTTAAATATATCTTTTACTATGAAAAAAAAGATTATATTGTCTATGTCTATGTCAAATTGACAAATTTACAAAATGGCGACCTACCTTGCGTAATGTGCATGTTGTTTGTAGTTTTTGTTCAATTTTGTGCCGATTTAGTGATGTTCTGGAGTTTCAGTTGTTCTCTTACCAATGTACAGATTACAGAAATAGTAAGGATACTGGAATTTCACTCGATCGGTGCGGGATTGAACGAAAACTAGCATTCAAACAACGGTATGAGTATATAAGTAGGTATATATTATATAAGTAGGTATGTATAGTATAGGTAGAATTATTTTCAGAGAACCACAGATGGCGCTAGCTAGCCTTCAATTTGACATAAGGTGGATGCATAATGTTGCCACGAGTGGGTTCTCTTTTCTAATATACTTATATTACTCTTTGGTTGCAGGCCTCACTTCAAACATCACAAAATACTTACTCTAACTTCGATGAACATGAAGAAGGAGGGTGGTCAAGGGATCTCATCCGTGAATTATAGCAGAACAATCTGTTTGTTGTTATTTCAATTGTTTCGATGAGAACTTTATGGTACCAGTAAAATTGAGGGTTTGATAATGGAGACGGATGGTGGACGAGCAATCTCCTCTACAAGTGTAGCAAATCATTCGGTTTTGATCACGTTTCAATTGCTTCGATAAGAACTTTGTAGTGTCAGTAAGATTGCGAGGATCTGATGATGGAGACGGAAGGTCGTCAAGGGATTTTCTCAGTTAATTGAAGTAGAACACTCGTGTTTGGTCACAATTAATTGATTTAATGAGGATTCTAGTCTCGGTTAGATTGAGGGTCTGATAATGGAGACAAAAGGTGATCAAGGGTACACTTCAGTAAATTGTAGCAGTACAGTCGAGTTTGATAAAATTTAATTGGTTTTGATAACGACCTTATAGTCCCGGTATGATTCAGACGGAAGGTGACTATGGGATCTCCTCAGTAAACTGTTGCACAACATTCGTCATTGGTATCATATAATTTTTGTCGATGAGAACTTAATGATAGGTACTCGTAAGATTGAGTGTCTGATAATGGAGATGGAAGGTTGTCAAAGGATCTATATTTACAACTAATTGTAGCAGAACACTCATGTTTGGTATCATTTAATTTGTTTCGATCAATACTTTTTTAGTCTCGGTAAGATTGAGCGTCTGATGATAGGGACAGGCGGTGGTCAAGGGATCTCGACTAATTGTAGCAGATCTTTACTCAGAAACTAAAAAGTAAAAAATAAAATAAGTAAAAAAAACTTTTTAAGTAAAACGATTTTATTTTAATAAAACTGCACTAAACGGTAAAAAATAATTTTGTAAAATTTTCCTACCATGTTGCACCATACTGTTAGCTGGAAATTTGTGAGTATAACCTATGTCAACCTATCTTCATAATACTTATGACGAAAAAAGGTATTACAATAGGGATTCATATTTTAGATTAATACTTTGTTAATTAATTTTGATTATAAAATCGTGGGCGCTTGCATAGTAGTAGGAATAACTCAATAGTTACACATACTATTTAAGTTTTCAAACATTTTCAAAGTAAATAGGCCTAGTACGGCTAATGTGATTTTCATTGTTTTATGGTATCGAGCTATGAAGGCTGTCGTACCTGTACTAAGAATGATAGCAAATTGCTAGGAAAGTTTTATATTTCACTAGCAAGCGCCCACGATTTTATAATCAAAATTAATTAACAAAGTATTAATCTAAAATATGAATCCCTATTGTAATACCTTTTTTCGTCATAAGTATTATGAAGATAGGTTGACATAGGTTATACTCACAAATTTCCAGCTAACAGTATGGTGAAACATGGTAGGAAAATTTTACAAAATTATTTTTTACCGTTTAGTGCAGTTTTATTAAAATAAAATCGTTTTACTTAAAAAGTTTTTTTTACTTATTTTTTTTTTATTTGATCACTAAGATTTCTTGTTTTTAAATTTTATGTGTTGTTTTTTATTAGTTTTAAGATATTGCTGTGCCATTTCAGGGTTTATGTGTGTGCTGTACCACATTTATAAGATCTTATGTAACCACATAACGCAATAAATGATACGATTATCTTGCCGTTTGATATAACAAGGCAAGTGTGAACAAGAAACACTGTTCCAAGTCGTAGACGTAGGTGTTAGAAACGCAGACAGTGTAGTGACAATAACGCCATTAGGTACCGAGAGCAAGTCCGCATCGATTTGATATTCACCAGACTAGACTGTAGGCACGATAAGTTGAGCTTTGATACTGCTATCTATTGTCTATCTTTGATAACAACCATCAGAATATCTCTGACTACCCCCTCGGGGAATATAGTCGTGAGGTGAGCATATGCTATGCTTATTATAGGAGAAGATGTTTTTAGGTCTTAAAAGTGTAGTACTTCTGAAACTTCAAATCATCCACGTTTTCTCCTATAATCATTCTGCAAAATTGAGGCTGCCCAGTCTTTATTATGGGAATGATAATGGTAAAGGAAGTGAAAAATTAATTTTTTATACATGCATCGTGTTAATAAATTAACGCAAAACCTCATACACCCCATCTGATTTATAACAAAATAATTAGATTGAAACAAAAATTTCATTATTTTGATAGTTAAAATTTAAAGTTATTCGCATTTTAAGTTTTGAGGCAAAAATGATTTGTTACCATTTCAGCAATGAATGAAAGCGCTAACGTACTCATGGATACATTTTAATAATCTTGTTTTGGTAGTAAGTAGGGTGAGTGTGCCCGTGCGGTGGGTTGACATCGCATAGCATAGCATAGCATATGCTCACGACTATATTCCCCGAGGGGGTAGTCAGAGATATTCTGAAACTTCAGAACATCCACGTTTCACTAGTAGTACCGAAAATCTGTCCAGTGTGAAGGGGAGTGAGCCCGTCGCCACTTGTAATGGACAGTAGGTACAATACATGTCTCGAAATTGAAGCATGCAGGTTTCCTCACGATGTTTTCCTTCACCGAAAAGCCAGTGGTGTTACAAATCGTACATAAATTTTGAAAAACTCATTGGTACGAGTCGGCCTGGACGGGGATCGAACCTTCGCCTCCTGCACGGCAGGCAAGGTTACTCGCCACTGGACCACCACGGCTTTTTTACGTTGACATCGAGTTCAGTAAATTTTAGTTTTTACAAAAAAATTATTAAATATTTAAAAAAAAATTACCTATGTTGAAACTATGATAATTCGATTCTGCTCTCGATTCTAAACAAACTACTTTCTAGTTTTGCGTTAATTCATTAACACGTTGTATGTCCTTCGTACGAGGGTTTCGTTCGTACGAAGCGACTAAGGGATTAAAGGTTTCTTGTGCAGTTTTTAAGTGGGCGTATGGCTTGCCATCCACCTCTCACCACTTGACACGTCATTCCATCCTGAAAGTTTAATTGCTAAATCTGAGCATTGCTACAGCTACATTGTTAAACAGAAAGTTGGTATTTGCAGCAAGGCCACCCCAAAAGGGAAAGCTGTCGTGAGTTTATTGTATGTTAAAGTAAAATAGCTCAACGTTGCTGGAATCATGGACCTGAAAAAAAGACGGACGTAATGTTTCTTTAAAAAGAGGTGAAGCATGCAAGGTCCTACAATTTCGTTTGTTCTACAAGGGACCTACACTCACACAGACGCACCAGTTCTAAGCGCAGGTCCGACAACCCGCCACCATTGTGTACCGCGCGACAGGGCGACAGCACGCACACTCATATAAATGGGTGCTTCACTTTTCATTATACGAGATTCCGTCCGTCTTTTTTTCAGGTCCGTGGCTGGAATCTAGTATAGCTGCATACAATCCTATGCTTACAACGAACGTCTCGGTTTACCAAACTAATTCTCAGTACGCCGTCCGCATTGCCAAGTACCATTAGCCCCTCCGTATGCTATCGGTTTTTCAGCCAGGCCGTATAATGCACCCCAGCCTTATGCCTATTGTAATAAAGTCCTGTCTTCAACAGCTAGTTTAGTACCAAAAAGTTGATAACATGCCCTATTTGCATGGTTATCTGTAAGTATGTGGTTTAACGTCGTTTGCCTAGGATTAGTTTTAATCGGTTTGTAATGTGAACTTAATGTCAGTGTAAATAAGTCTTATATTTATGAGGAAGGTTTTAAAACGGGAGTCAAGTGCAGCATATTTTCTTTTCTTCTTGGGGGAGGAAATGGCTTTGATGAAAATATGACTGACGGTTCTTTGCGAGGGAGAAAATGTTTCGCAATTTCGCTAGTCACGTGTAGGAAGTGGTATTAAATTGCTTATTATAGTAGCATCTCTGAATAATTGATTATTATTGCACGCCTATACAGGGTGTTAGGGTAAACAGTTGCATTACATTGTACTCTTGATAATGAACGACTTTCCCTAAGAAAGGACAACCGCCGCTCTCCCTTGAAAAAATACCTTAAAATGTATAGAAGTTTTGACTGAAGTCAAATATGTAATAAATTATGGGGTTTTATAAAAACGACTCAGATAGTATCATTTATTTTTATTTAACGAGTTATTTAGTCATTTATTATTAATCACCATCATCATCATGATCCCAGCCGATGGCCGTCCACTGCTGGACTCCCATCTGCTGCCTCCCCCAAGGATCGCCCGGATTTATTATTAATAAATTATAAAAAACCCCAAAATGGCTGTCAATATTGTTTAGTAGGAGGTGATGCAAGCACAATGCTTTTATTAAAATATAAAAATGATCATCATCATCATCAGCCTATAAACGTCCCACTGCAGGGCACAGGCCTACCCTCAAGGAGGGTGTATGGGCATTAGTCCACCACGCCTTCCCAATGCGGGGTGGAAACCTGCATACACTGAAGAAGAAATTCTGATGTGTATGTGAAGTCTATAAAAATGATAAAAACTAATAAATCATTATAAAATAAACTAATGCCTTCAGTTAGTTTCTAGTGTTCCATAGTCCATAATAAAAAAATAGAAGTACGGTTATACATTTTTTGGTATTATGTGCCGGGATGTCCTTTAAAGGAAATTCTCAAAAAAAAAAACGACTTTTCATACTAACCTTCGATCAGCTGATTGCATTTCAGTATGGCAATCATTGATTTATTCAAAGATGGGAAGTCCACAATTTTTTTTGCGAATTTCCTATTGGATTCTTAGGGAAAGTTGTTCAGTCAGTATCATGGTTACAATTACCCCTTAAAGTAATGCAACTGTTTACCCTTACACCCTGTATACAGGTGTGAATTTATTTTTATTTTATTTGTTATTTTATTTGTAGGACTGTGATGGAAATATAGGGTATAAACTTAAAAGAGTTACATATTTAAATGGGTGCTTCATACCATCAAACTGAACAACTTTTACTATGGGACAAACATAGAAATCGCGGTTAAAGAAAATTGTTCAATTTAACGGTCTGAAGCCTTTTAAATTAGATTTTACGACTTTGTGTAAATGCCTGCAAAGGTAGGCTTCAGTACACTGCAAAACATCTGCTAAAGCTTGTATACCTGAATCCATACACAATAAACATTCATTCATACATTCCACCACTAATATTTTCTAAGGAACATCAGATTTTTTATCGCGCTTTCAATGTTTGTCCCCGAGATTTATTTTTAATTTAACCTCATATTCTTGAAATAGCACATGAAATCAAAATCACAAGTCTACGCGAAGTCGCGGGCATTAGCTAGTTAACTTTTAATTGTAAATTTAATGAGAACACACGTGCAGTACTTATTGCAGTAGTTTACGTAACAGCACTCAATTAAACGAATCAAATCACGGCTCAGAGAGTGCTCGCCTTCTAATTATGTACCATTTAATACACTGAATTCACCGTTATTTACAATCGCTTTGACAAGTAATAGCTGTATCGATTGTGATGATTGCATTAAATTTTAAAACAACGAACGTCAGAATGGATGCATCATGGAATAATTGAGGGTAAGTATGTACCTATCCCTGTATAAAATCTAAATTAATTATGTCAAAAATTGTAATAATGGTGACTGCACCCAAGTGGTGACTGGACCCAAATGCAATGAACAACTGGTTTTTTCTCGCAATTTCAATGTTGGTCCCGTAGTGAACGTTGTTCACTTCGATGGTCTGAAGAACCCTCTTTGATATTGTTACGGCCGCTGTCAAACGTCAAACGTAAAGAAGGCATTCGAAAATTCGGCCGGCTCATTAACAATCGCCGTGGTCCTACGGTCTAAGGTTCCGCCTCCCATGCTAGGGGGTGACGGTTCGAATCCGACCCGCGCCAAAAATATTTCTAGATTTTTGTGTTTTTAGAAATGTTCTAGAAGGTAGAGAGAGAAGGAATATTTAAAAAGGGACCAAAAGGTCTAGGGGTGTCTAGGAACTTCGAGAAAGGAGGCGAAATTACGAATATTTGAAAAGAATCAGAAAAGTGGGCGTGTCTTCGATCTGTTTCGAGAAAAGAAGGCGGGGTTGGAAATATCTGGAGGTAAACAAACGAGTAAAGAAAAGAAGATCGGAAAAAGGGTATTCCAGAACGTTCTGCGGGATATAAAAGGCGGCGAATTCCGTCTGATGGATCAGTATTTGATTTAACAGTGAACAGTGCGAAACAAAAGGAAGAAAAGTAAAAGTGGAAAAGTACTAGTGAAGAGAAAAGTGCTAAGAGTGGAACAGTGAGTAGACTAGTGTCAGTGTAGTGCGTGACGTCATAGTGTCGGTGTAGTACGTGACGTCATAGTGTCAGTGTAGTGCGTGACGTCATAGTGTCGTACGTCGTGACGTCATAGCCGTGACGCGTGTCGTGTCGTCACAGTAGTGACGTAGTGGACTGTGAACAGTGACAGTAAGTGGTGCACGGGGAATCCCTGCGAGGAGGACCCGGTGAAGTGAACCGTATAAGGGAACCTCTGCGAGGTGGACCGTTTGTAAGTGTATCCCAAATAAACTCTGTAAAATTGGGCTTAGCGTTTCACTCCAATCCCGGAACCCGTAGCTCGTAACATTTGGTGTCAGAAGTGGGATTGGAGTAAGATGCCGCTGGTGCCAAAAGAGTTAAAGGGTGTCACCACCCGGGCCATGTCGGAAGCGCGGCAGGAAGGTGCGGCCCCGGTTACTGAGGTGCAGCGAACCCCGGAGAGAAGACCTGAGGGGGGTGAGGTGCAGCGCACTCCGGAGCAGAACCCAGGAAACTTCCTCTATCAAATCCAGTGCATGATGGAAGAACAAGCTCGTCGTCAGGAGGAACAGGCAGCTCGTCGCCAGGAGGAACAGACTCGCCGCCAGGAGGAACAGGCTCGCCGCCAGGAAGAGCAAATGCGCACGATGCAGGAGGCGCTTCATAAAGATATCACGAAAGGCTTGCGGCAGGCAGTAGAGAGAGTCGAAGCTGTAGAAGGAAGGCTGGATCGCGTGGAGGGTGAGTTTGCCAAAATCCGGCGAGAGGTTGAACAGACCAAATCTCATAGCCGTGTCGCTGCTGTTTTTGACTCACCTATGCAACCAAAAGGTGTGAAGACTCCGGTTTACGATGGACTGACGTCATGGCCCGCCTTCAAGCTACAATTTGAGACAGCGATGAAAGTTAATGGCTGGGGCAAGGAGGAGGCGGAGCCTGCGTTGATATTAGCACTCCAGGGACAGGCTCTCACAGTACTAGAAGCCGTGGGTGCTGGAGGAGACCTGTCGTTCGACAATCTTTTTGGAGCTCTGGAGGCTAGATTCGGCGATGGACATATGGAACACGTGTATCGGGCGCGGTTGAAGGAACGTAACCAACATGCTAACGAGAGTCTACAACAGTGGTCCGTGGAAGTGGAGAAGCTCGTGCGGAAGGCTTTTCAGTCGTCACCGGCAGTCATCGATAACATGCTCCTGCAGATCTTTACGGATGGGATACGGGACCCGGAGGTGCGAGCTGCGGTACGACTTGGGCACCATGTTACACTCAGGGACGCTGTTGCTCATGCATTGGAAGTGGAAGCTGTACGTCAGGATCCTCGTTCCGGTCGTCTCAGGGAGATTGTGGTGACTGGAGCGTCAGCGCCGAGAAATCGGAGTGACAATTATATGTGCTACAAGTGTGGTGAACAAGGGCATATTCGTAGCTCCTGTCCGAACCGATCAGGCCGTCGTTATGTGTGCTACAAGTGTGGTGAACGAGGGCATATTCGCAGCTCCTGCCCGGGGCGCACAGGCCGTCGTTATGTGTGCTACGAGTGTGGTGAACGGGGGCATATTCGCAGTTCCTGCCCGAAGCGAACAGGTCGTCGGGACATAGGAGTCTCGACTAATGAGCAGCAGGAGAACTGGAGGACGTTGGCCGGTTATGATGCAAACCCAATCATTAGAGTCAGGCAAATATCGGACGGAGATAGTCTGCTAGTTGAAGGAGAGGTCAATGGTAGAATCTGTCAACTAGCTGTGGATACCGGAGCTTCGAGGACGGTGGTCAATGCTCGACTGATAAGCGAAATGGAAAGTTATCAGGAGAAACGACTTCTGCAGCGAACCAAACTACAGTTAACGACTGCGACCGGCCAGCGCATACCAGTTAAGGGGGAGTTGGGAGTTTCGATTACGATCGGTGAGACTCTTTTCAAACATGAGGTAATTGTAGCTGAGATAGTGGACGATTGCATCATTGGCTTGGATTTCTTACAAAATCACCAGTGCAACATAGACATGAAGAACGGAGTGCTACGATGTAATACAGAGGAGGTTCCGATGAAAGGTGGATCATCGGAAAAGGTCTACCATGTGAGAAGAATGGTTCTCGAGCCTGGATCACAGAACTTGGTACCTGTTGTTTTGCCCAAGAGTAACGATGGGAGCTGTGCTGTGATGGAAAAGGTTGAAGCTGGGACTTGTTGGATTCCGGTGAGGAAAGTTGTTGGACCAGTTTCTTCTGCTCCGATCCTGATACCTAACGTTGGAGATATGGACCTGACGATTGGGAAGGGGGAGGTTGTTGATCACTGTGGAGATAATCCTCCTAGGAAGCAGAAGGCTGAGGGGGATGTCGTATCGAAAGTTGTAGAAGACTCCAGCAAGGACCTGGCAAAGCCACAGGCTGTGATAGCGAAGAACTCGCTCTCTAAGAACGGCGCACATATTGGTAAAATAGACCTGGTGAAGCATGCGAACAATACAGGAGACGTAGCGCCAGTCAATCAGCAGCTTAGGCGCATTCCGTTTGCTCGTAAGAAGGAGAAGCGTCCGAAGTTACAATCAAGTTGGAAAAGGCCATATGAGGTAGTGACCAGGATGGACGTCGGCCAATACCGACTCCGGCGTCCGCCAGGGAGCCCGTTGAAGTTAGTGCACGTTGACCGGTTGGCTCGATATTTCAGCAGTAATGATGCTCGGGACGAGCAGAACTAAGGGAGGGGCAGTGTTACGGCCGCTGTCAAACGTCAAACGTAAAGAAGGCATTCGAAAATTCGGCCGGCTCATTAACAATCGCCGTGGTCCTACGGTCTAAGGTTCCGCCTCCCATGCTAGGGGGTGACGGTTCGAATCCGACCCGCGCCAAAAATATTTCTAGATTTTTGTGTTTTTAGAAATGTTCTAGAAGGTAGAGAGAGAAGGAATATTTAAAAAGGGACCAAAAGGTCTAGGGGTGTCTAGGAACTTCGAGAAAGGAGGCGAAATTACGAATATTTGAAAAGAATCAGAAAAGTGGGCGTGTCTTCGATCTGTTTCGAGAAAAGAAGGCGGGGTTGGAAATATCTGGAGGTAAACAAACGAGTAAAGAAAAGAAGATCGGAAAAAGGGTATTCCAGAACGTTCTGCGGGATATAAAAGGCGGCGAATTCCGTCTGATGGATCAGTATTTGATTTAACAGTGAACAGTGCGAAACAAAAGGAAGAAAAGTAAAAGTGGAAAAGTACTAGTGAAGAGAAAAGTGCTAAGAGTGGAACAGTGAGTAGACTAGTGTCAGTGTAGTGCGTGACGTCATAGTGTCGGTGTAGTACGTGACGTCATAGTGTCAGTGTAGTGCGTGACGTCATAGTGTCGTACGTCGTGACGTCATAGCCGTGACGCGTGTCGTGTCGTCACAGTAGTGACGTAGTGGACTGTGAACAGTGACAGTAAGTGGTGCACGGGGAATCCCTGCGAGGAGGACCCGGTGAAGTGAACCGTATAAGGGAACCTCTGCGAGGTGGACCGTTTGTAAGTGTATCCCAAATAAACTCTGTAAAATTGGGCTTAGCGTTTCACTCCAATCCCGGAACCCGTAGCTCGTAACAATATGTAACGTATTTAATTTTACACCCTGTATATCCTACAGTGGATGGATAAGTGATGATGATGATTTTTAGGGTTCCGTACCCAAAGGGTGAAAACGGGACCCTATTACTAAGCCTACGTTGTCCGTCCGTCCGTCCGTCCGTCCGTCTGTCCGTCCGTCTGTCCGTCTGTCCGTCTGTCCGTCTGTCCGTCTGTCCGTCCGGCCGTCCGTCTGTCCTACCTATTTAGGGCTGTAACTTTTAAACCGTAATAGCTAGATAGTTGAAATTTTCTCAGATTATGCGTTATTACGGCGGATTTGTTAACAAATAATAAAAATGGCAGAAAGTTAAAAATTAATAGGGGTTTTCAACAAGAAACTAGTTTTTATCAACGTTTTTTCTTCACGCTCTATAGTAAAAACGGTAATACATACAAGCGTCAAACTTAGTGTGATTATAGAGCAAACTCTACAGAATAACAACAAATACTAAAAACCGGCCAAGTGTGAGTCGGTCTCGCACTAAAGGTCTCGGACAAAAAAAGTTTTTTTTCTATGTTAATAATGTTGTGTTCTGTGGTGGTGTGGTACGGAACCCTCGGTGCGCGAGTAGCCCGACTCGCACTTGTCCGCTTTTATTTATTACATTTATGATTATTAACAAGTTTTTGAGTGTGACTGTACATCCCCTCCCTTGGCGTTAGCTACCGTCCGCGTCGCACCGAACGGTAGCAGGTTCGATTTCCGGTGCATAAATATTAAATGCAGTTAGGTTACCTTAGGCCCCTTAGGGCATAGCAACTTGTGCGTCAAGTAAAGCTCTGCTTTTCGAAATGTCGACGTTTGTAGAAAAGAAAATTGTTGATTCTCTATGTTTTTTTCATGTTATACAAAATGATCTTGTGATCTGTGTAAGATTATAACAAAACGAGCTTTTACCCGCGACTTCGTCCGCATAATTTATGTACCAGATTTTAAGTCAGATGATAAGCTATCAAACAAAAAAAGTTTCATCAAAATCGGTTCAGTAGTTTTTCCGTGATACTCGAATAAACAAACACCCAAACAAACAAACAAACAAATAAAGAAACAAACAGACAGACAAAAAATAAAAAAATTGGTGATTTGGAATCAGGGACACCTAAAAACCATATCGTAATCTTTTTTTTGTAAATATCTTCAATGTACAGACACACTTCTGTTACAGTTTTATAATAGTTTAGATTAGATAAATTGCGAGGGGGTTCAGATTGCGTTCACTGGATTCAGACCATCAAACTGAACAACTTTCACTATGTTATTTAATTTATTATTTTTATTGTATAAGCATCATGCTTACGATTTTATTCCCCGATATCTACGTTATTTTAAAATTATAAGTAATGCCGTTTCAAAAATTTTGTTATTGATTCTGTCATTCATATTTAATGACTTCGTTATAATAAAAATGTTACCTAACTACCTGAAAACCGTTTGCACAGAATTTATCACCTCTCACCAGCTTATACAACGTGTTAATGAATAAGCGCAAAACCTCATACATCCCAACTGATTTATTTATAACAAAATAATTGCATTGAAACAATAATTTAATTATTTTATTGATTAAAATTTTAAGCAAAAATAATTTGTTATTATTAGAGCGCGGATACATAAAATCTTGTTTTGGTAGTAAGTAGAGTGAGTGTGCCCGTGTGGTGGCTAGACATCGAGTTCAGTAAATTTTAAATTATACAAACAATTTTTTTAATATTAAAAAAAACTTATGTTGAAAACCTTGATAAATCGATTGTACTCTCGATTTTAAACAAACTGTTTTCTAGTTTTACGTTTGTTCATTAACACGTTGTATGTCCCACTGCAGGGCAGGGCAACCTACCCCCCATAGAGGGTGTAGTCTTCACCACGCGTGTCCGCGGATTGGTGGACTACACATACGGAATCACACGGATCAGAATGTCTCATTCAGCGTATGCAGGTTTCTTCTTGATATTTTCCTTCACCGTTTGAGAGCAGTCTGTATTACGTACATAAGTTAGAAAACTCGTCGGCATGTCGTCCGTGCAACTTTGAACCCGGACCCTGATGATTGAGTGTACATACCTCTCCGCAACGCGCCACCGACGCTCTTTTTCAGAATTTATGACTGAACATAATTTCATGTGACTCTTTTTAAATTAAAATTGTTTTACTTTTGAATAGAAGTTCAACCGGCCTTTCGACATTAACATTTTGGTTTTTTTTTTTTTGGTTTAACATCGATAATCTAGTTTGCGCTAGATACGGTATTTCGTACTTGGGTCAATCAACTATTTTTTGTCCTGTTGGTACTGTTTTAAAAAAAGTTTTTATTCTTATTTTCTTGACATTCATTAATTTTTTAATGTATCAAATGTTATGATTCTTCTACTTAGACTACTTATATAAGGACCGGCCTTGGGGTAGCATTTCCCCTCTGCCACGGTATTAGATCAATTAATCTTGCGCATTTACATTCAATTTTATAACTTATCACTAAACTAGACAGCCTATTATTGCGAAACAATAATTTCGAACTTAGAACGTTTACACGAGACTACTTTTCATGATTTTGAACATTCAAAATTAGAATCTAAAGTCATAGGGAATAAAATCCAAAGTTGCGGATAACATGTTACTTCGCCCCCCGCATAAAGTGGCAGAAAGTTTGTTAGTAGAATTGACACGTAGTTACGCGTCCCTATATAAGTAGTCTAAGTTCTTCTACACGCATACGCATTACACCATCTGTGTTGAACTACTAGTAGTTTTTAGTGGTTTTCCGATAGACCAACAAGCTTGGGGACAACGAAATAATTCAGAAATTATCCGATAGGGGGAGAATAAAGACATTTTTGCACACTTTTGAGAACTAAACAATAAGGCGAAATATGATAGTAAAATTAGTTTTTGTGTGGCAATAGTAATTTTTTTCACTGCGTAAAGTTTTGCTTATAGGGACCGACAGTTCTACTATGAAAAGATACTTTGCATCCATCGGACAACCGCCAAAATTCAAGTAAAATTCAATTGCGAAATCGTGTATGTATTTAATAAATGGAATCCTTAGTTATTTAACAAACATTAGTTTTTGGGGCAAGCAAAACCTGAGCTTGAGCCTGAGCCTAAACATTGAGAAAATTTTGTGCAAACGACTGTGGACAAGTTATTGACAAAAAATTGTTGATCGACCCACTTGCTTTACCTGCTTATCGTGTGTTCCGAAATAAAATACTAAAATTCAATTCCTGAGTGAGAAAAACGGGGTTAAACGAATTACATTTGCTCTCACTCGCTTTACTAGGTTATAAATAACATTCCTCTACAAAATAGATACAGACGCATCCCGCAGAAACTAATTAAATTTTCTTTATTTGCTTTTCTATAAACATAAAAAATATGGCAATGTGCAGATTGCACCGCTTTGTCCGCCAAGTTTATACTTTCATTTGGAAATGGGGCGGAAAAATTAAAACTTGACTCTGGACACAGTTTCATACTTTACTAGCCTTTGCTTCCGTATTCAATGCACGTTGTGTGCTTTTACTCTACCACGGAGGGGGTATAATTTTGGCGTTTTATGCGGGCGTATATGTGTAAGTTCTAGAAAGAACATCCTCAGTTTTACTATGGGAAAAAGGCTGACAAAAAAAAGTTAGCGTATTAGTTGACGTATAGTTATGGAACTCATGTCGATTTGTTTCTCATAATCTCTAGATTACAGTGGTAATATTAGTTATACCTCATCTAAATGGAGTGTCGCGTAATCGCAGTTGGCGCACATGTTGTCTTGGTAAAATATGTTCGGTTTTTTATTTTTATTTTCGTGTTAACATTTAAGACGTTCCTGTACACGCATTGCTTTACATGTGCCGTTTTAACAAGAAAAAAGAATCTTAGCAAAAAAGTCAAAACGGTGCATTTTTTATATTTATTTCGTAATTCCGTTTGCATTTTTACCAAATCTATCGTCTGATTACTATAATAAATTAAATTATGTATTTAGAGTGTAATACCATCAATAAACGTTACCGTTTGTGGGCCGGGCCTACAATAAATTGACTCTTTGTGATGTGATTCCGGTTTTTGGATGGTTGGATGGACTACCCTATTTCCTATAGTAGGTTCATATACGTCTAACGGAGGGTTTCTTATGCAGTGTTTTGCTCGCGAAAGGCTGGCCTTCCTTCTCTTCATCTTCACTTGATACACACGGCGACACATCAAGTTACGCAAAACCAATATAAGCTGGCTGCGCGACGTTATACATTACCCTACCTACGCGTGACCAGCTTATTTTGGTTTTGCGTAGCTTGATGTGTCATAATTGATCCTGTAACCTTAAAAAACCATAATCTATCTTATAAATATGCTAAAGGCTGAGCTGAGCCATGCCTATAGTATGTGGTATCTCGTGGGTTATTGCACGGTAGTTTCTGTGCTACAACTGAACAGTGAAAACGATAGTAGGTAGTTGTAGCAGAGATTCGGACTACCCCGAAAGGGATTATGGTCTTGAGTTTATGTGTTATGCTCTAGAAACATTTAGTGGATCCGATAATCGGAGGAGTTAGGAGATTTCGCCTTTTTTTTTATAGGGCTGCCACCCGATTCCTGCTTCTGTAAATCAGGACCAACATCGGCGACCATTCACAACAGTTTTTTAGGGTTAAACCCTAAAAAGTCAATTGAGCCGGGATCACTCTAACCCAGGACTTCCCAACCAGTGGGGCGCGCCCCCCTTGGGGGGCGTAGTGATATCTTAGGGGGGGCACAATGCGTTTACATTTTGAAAATAAAAATCCAGTTAAGGATGTAAATTCCACTCAATTATTAATTAACTTATTCATTCAGTTACTAATTCACCTATAAGTTTGTTGTTACTGATATGTTCAGGCTCAGTAGGTCTCAGATAGCAACTTTCCAGCCGCGCTTGTCGTTAAAATTTCGATAGTGGGGGGCATGTAAATATTACTTATTATGCCAGGGGAGGCGTGACGCAAAAAAGGTTGGGAAACCCTGCTCTAACCTGTCTTGGAGCCCGCAACGAACTGTTTAAATCTAACCAAGTATGGTTTGTTTTTTACCTTTCACCATTGAACCAATCGTGAAAAAATAAAAGTTAGTTAAAAAGTTGTCAATACCCTATTAGCGTTTCATTCTGTGTTTAATGATTGAACTTCTGAGTTGACTTGAATAGAAATAAGTTACGCGGTTATAATAGGATTTATGTTTAACTTTTCACCCTAATAATGTATATCAATGGTGAGGCATAGGAGGGTGAAGACGAGAGAGTGCATCTGTGTTTTACACTTTTCTTTCCGTGTCAATTGTTCTTTGAGTGGTATTTTTAGGGTTCCGTACCCAAAGGGTAAAAACGGGACCCTATTACTAAATAGGTAGGACGGACGGACAACGTAGGCTTAGTAATAGGGTCCCGTTTTTACCCTTTGGGTACGGAACCCTAAAAACACCAGTCAAAGAACAATTGGGCTGTAACTTTTGAACCGTAATAGCTAGATAGTTGAAATTTTCTCAGATTATGCGTTATTGCGGCGGATTTGTTAACAAATAATAAAGATGTCAAATGTTTATCAACAAGAAACTAGTTTTTATCAACGTTTTTTCTTCACGCTCTATCGTAAAAACGGTAATACATACAAGCGTCAAACTCAGTGTGATTATAGAGCATACTCTACAGAATACAACAAATATTAAAAACCGGCCAAGTGTGAGTCGGCCTCGCGCTAAAGGTCGTGGACAAACAACGTTTTTTTTTTCTAAGTTAATAATGTTGTGCGTTTTTAGTGGTGTGGTACGGAACCCTCGGTGCGCGAGTAGCCCGACTCGCACTTGACCGCTTTTATTATATTTTAGTAGCCAGTTATTCGGCAAGCCTGACAGCGTCAGGTGTAGCTGTTTTTAAATCCTATCTCTTGTAGGTGTTCGGGCACAAGGGACATTCTAGCTGACCCATCTACTGGATAGGTTCGCCGCAATCACACTCTGTTATACCAGGATCCCTATTCCCCCCAATTGCACAAAATTATTCTGCAACGTGTTTTACACTTATACAACGTGTTAATGAATTAGCGCAAAACCTGATACACCCCAACTAGGGCTTGAATATCGGACGCTTTTTCAATTCCGGAATTGGGTTTCGATATTCAGTATTTCAATTCCGGAATTCCGGAATTCCGGAACTCAAAAGTGTCTTTTTGTATAAAGTTGTGATACGTAAAAGTTTTCATTGACTCTAAGTGTAAAAAAATTGCAAAAATGTCATACCTAATATTATTATAATTTAAATGTATGTTTTCTATCAAATACCATTAATTTTATGGATTTACTTTCTTATTAGGTTTTAGAAATATGATCATATAAAACAAATAAAATGATGAAGTACTTGAATTACATTTATAAAAGAGAAATCAGAAATTATTCAACTTTGTAGTAATTAAAGTTAATTAAATCGCATAAGAAGCTCACTAACGGACGACAGCTGTTGATGATTTATAAATTTTATAATCCACATTTTTGTTTAAATAATGAAATTTTAATAACGTTAGCGCGTTTAAACTGTCGTCATTGAGTGAGCTTCGTATTCGTGTGTAAGAAGGACCCTGTATAGGTGTGTGACCGCCGAAAAAGCTCTTTCTGTTTTTACGCTCGTTGGCGGTATTGTTTTTAAATATTGGAAACATTTTTGCAAGTTTGTACTGTCTTCTAACGCCACCGTTTTCATAAACTGCCATCTCTACTCTTATTAAACTTTCTAAATCTAAAACGTTCGTCTTCCTTCTCCTTTTTTCGTTATAATTCTTTTTTCATGTCTTTTTTTCCATGTTCTGTATTTGTTTCTATTTCAGTATTTCACCTCGTGGCTCAAACCGCGTAGTAAAATATTATTTTATTTCAATATCGAAATTTCGATATTGATATCGAGAATTCCGGGATTGAAAACGATATTAGATTCTATCGGAATTCCGGAATTATGCCAATTCCGGAATTCCGGAGCTCAAGCCCTAACCCCAACTGATTTATAATAAAATAATTAGATTGCAACAATAATTTCATTACTTGGATAGTTAAAATTTAAAGTTATTCGCATTTTAAGTTTTGAGGCAAAAATGATTTGTTATCATTTCAGCACTGAAAGAAAGCGCTAACGTACTCATGGATACATTTTTATAATCTTGTTTTGATAGTAAGTAGGGTGAGTGTGCGTGCGGTGGGTTGTCATCGGGTTCAGTAAATTTTAAATTTTTCAAAAAAATTATTAAATATTTTGAAAAAAAATTCCTATGTTGAAACCATGATAATTCGATTCTGCTCTCGATTCTAAACAAACTACTTTCTAGTTTTGCGTTAATTCATTAACACGTTGTATATCTACTTTAAAATTGCTTTTTGCAAAGATGAGCAGTCGCCGTAGTCGAATGGGAACCCATCATCAATGTTCATACCTCGTGTATTTTATCGACCTCAAAATTTTGATTCTAACCGATCAATAAATTATATCAAGCGATTCTAATCGTAATATCAATAGTGCGATCATGTTCAAGCTATCATCTCAAAACGATGTGAAGAGCTAAGGGAGTAAGGGATTTGTAAATCGCTTCGGGGTTTTGATAGCGTACGTAATGTGCGACAAGCATCATACGTAGTTCGTTACATTTTATATTTACTTTTAAAATAGACCTAGAAACATTTTTACTGACATAGCAATTGTTACTGGAGTATAGGTTTGCTTACAATATAATGAGAAGTATTTTTAATTGGTTCATCATCATCATCATCATATCAGCCTATACAGGGTGTAACAAAACACCCTAGTAATACTTAAGGGGGTGCTTCAGACCATCAAACTGAACAACTTTCACTATGGAGCCAACGTCGAGAAAAAATTAAAAAAATCTGCCATACCATACATTTGAGTCGAGACGGTACTGCAGTTTTGTATGAAGGATTTTTTTTTCACGATTTCGATGTTGGCTCCATAGTGAAAGTTGTTCAGTTTGATGGTCTGAAGCACCCCCTTAAGTTTTACTAGGGTGTTTTGTTACACCCTGTAGACGTCCACTGCTGGACATAGGGACTCCCCCAAAATGGGGGTTTGCAGTAATCGCCAAGCTTGGCAGGCGGGTTAGCGATCGCAGTTAGATTGAATATGTGTACTCAGAGGATGCTGCTACCCATCCTCCGGTAGATCCCTTAGTCGCCTTTTACGACACCCACGGGAGGAAATGGGGTGGTGCTATTCTTAGCCGACACCAGACGGGCATTTTTTAATACGACGCATAGGACAGATTTTAATTGGTTAGTTAGGACTGCCTCCGTGGTCTAATGGTTAAGAGCTTTGGCTCTCGACACGGAGGTCGTGGGTTCGATTCCCACGGGGGACACCTAGTGATATGTCACTTTGTGCATTTTTCCCCAGTTGGTTAGGACATTGCAGGCTGAATCACCTGATTGTCTGAAAAGAAAAATGATTCCGTGCTTCGGATGGCACGTTAAGCCGTTGGTCCCGGCTACTATCTCTGGTGGTAGTAGTCGTTACATAAAAACCACGTCAGAGGCCGTTAAGGCGGTCTGAAAAAACTCTGACACCAGGGCTCTGCCCACACGATAAGAAGAATTGGTTAGTTATTGTATTACCATACTGCAATTTATTCAATGTTTAAATTGAATTTGCTAATTTTCAAAGAGTTCCAAACATTCATGTGAAGTCTACTTTAAATGAAGAAAGACACCTACATAATTTAAGTGCGAATAAAAGCATGAAACTTGGAGTATTTTAGAAGTTTGCTAGCACGGGCGTCTACCCCAAATTAGATTCGCAGTTGGAATGAACGCGTCCCAAACTTTCTGGTTACCCGGTTGATCCGGGCGGAATGGGACTAACATTCGCTCTTCGATTTTCCAATAATATTTTTATAGAACGCTGAAAACACGCTGAATTCACCGCAGCAGCAAAACACAAAGTTTTAACTTTATTATCCTGATATCCTTTAAACAAAAGACATTTGAAAAAGGACGTAAAGATAGAGAAAGATATGGTGAGATGGTTTGGTCATGAAAATAGATTGACGTGTGCGATTTTTTAATTTATAATTCAAGCAACGAGGAATGCCGGAAGGGGACGGTTTAAGCGTACGTAAACTGATAATTGGTAACCCGGTCAAGTGCGAGTCGGGCTACTCGCGCACCGAGGGTTTCGTACCGCACCACTACAGTCTACATAACATAGTATTAACATAAAAAAATTGTCTCCGTGACCTATAGCAAGAGACCGACTCACACTTGGCCTGTTTTTATTATTTGTTGTTATACTGTAGAGTTTGTTCTATAATCAGACAAAGCTTGACGCTTGTATGTATTACCGTTTTTACGATAGTGCGAGAAGAAAAAAATTTTGATAAAAACTAGTTTCTTGTTGAGAATCCCCGTTAATTTTAATTTTTTGTCATTTTTATTATTTGTTAAATCCGCCGTAATAAAGCATATTCTGTGAAAATTTCAACTATCTAGCTATTACGGTTCAAAAGTTACAGCCCTAAATAGGTAGGACGGACGGACGGACAACGGAGGCTTAGTAATACGGTCCAGTTTTCACCCTTTGAGTACGGAACCCTAAAAACCCCCGAAACCGACCAGTATGCTTGAAGAGGCTAGAGAATGTCGAAGAAGTGAGGGAAGTCTGTCAGGATCGTAGCAGCCTACTCCAATATGGTAGTCAGGCGTGATTATGTATGTATGTAAACAACAGAGATCGTGGCACAATCTTCTACATATTTTTGATCTTCTATTTTTGGGGCTTCTCAAGTTCTTAGCAATTAAAATGTCTTTTAAAGTTTAGACAGGGCGGAAGTTTCGCTGCGAATGCGAAAGAAATTATAAAGTGTCATTAGGTAAAGTCCTAGAATGATTTCTTATTGTTTTTTTTTAGAATTCTTTATAGAGGTAAAGCCCGTGGCGATCAGACCTTCGTTATTTTATAAAAGCTGAAAGTTTCTCAGCGCTTGCTCCTAACACAACAGGTAGGAATGATGGGCAACTATGAAGTTTGAATCATGGTTGCTTTGGCAGGTAGCAGGTTAAAATTGTCTGGCCAGGGGTTGGAAGTATCAAAACTGTCGGGCTACTGTGGACATGTTACTTGGGTAACTATTAGAAGATGTTTCCTCAGTAGTCCGACAGTTTTGATACCTCCAACCCTTGGCCAGTCAATTTTTACCTGCTGCCTGCCAAGGCAACCATGATTCAAGCTGCCCATCATTTCTAACTGTGTTAGAAGCATGCGCTGAGAAACTTTCAGCTTTTATAAAATAACGACTGGTTCTTGGACCATTACGGAACGTGATTGTAAACCCGTATTTTTCAACGAGAGTGACAATTCTTCGGATTCAAGCTTCGACAAAAATAATATTCAAGTTTCATCTAAATAGTACTGCCTCCGTGGTCTAATGGTTAAGAGCATTGGCTCACATTGGCGACACGGAGGTCGTGGGTTCGATTCCCACGGAGGACACCTCGTGATATGTCACTTTGTGCGTTTTTCCCCAGTTGGTTAGGACATGACTGAATCACCTGATTGTCTGAAAAGAAAATGATTCCGTGCTTCAGATGGCACGTTAAGCCGTTGATCCCGGCTACTACCTCTGGTGGTAGTAGTCGTTGCATAGAAACCATGTCAGAGGCCGTAAGGCGGTCTGAAAAACTCTGACACCAGGGCTCTGCCCACACGATAAGATCTAAATAGTATTGCAATTTTAGCAATAACAATTTTTGTATACAAATGTTCCCTTTTATTTCATTGCTTGTATGGTGTTCATTGTCAATTAATAGTGCTGAAGGCCTGTCTGTCACATTGAACTGAGTTTAGTCACTCCATCTCTCGTTTCACATCACTTTATTTTCAAGGTAGTGAAATGTGGATACTCGAAATATTGTGGTGATTATTATACTTATCATGTTTTCCCCTTACATATGCGCAATGGTAATCAAGAGTGATTAATATTTAATTAATCTGCATCTAATCCCCCTTTTGAGGTTGAGTTTATAAGCATGACATAGTAATAGTCCGAGATCCGACCGTAAAATTATGCACCTATTTAATAGGCGAACGAAATGTGATTCTAGTGTATGTTTACACAGGGGTTAATTCAACGCTGTCAAGTTGCCTAGAAAAATCTTGCCGCAAGTACCTTTTCTATTATAATTTTTGGTAGGTATAACTTTTTCCACCTGTCTGTTAGGGAAGTAAATGAGGCGTCATCGGAAGGAGACTGATATAAAGTACTGGAAAAACTAGGGTTACCACCTCTCAATCTGCCGCAACCTTAGACTAATTATATCGGGACCCGTAACCACGTGTCATTCTACTAACAAACTTTCTGCCACTTTTTGCGGGGGGCGAGGTAACATGTTATCCGCAACTTTGGATTTTATTCCCTATCACTTTAGATTCTAATTTTGAATGTTTAAAATCATGAAAAGTAGTCTCGTGTAAACCCCAAACGTTCTAAGTTCGAAATTATTGTTTCGCAATAATAGGCTGTCTAGTTTAGTGATAAGTTATAAAATTGAATGTTGAATGTACATGATCATTGCTCTTATACCGTGGCAGAGGGGAAATGCTACAGCAAGGCCGGTCCGGATATAATTAGTCTAAGGCCGCAACTATAGGGTTGCCAGGTTAAAAAATGACTTCTTTGATCCTGGCAACCCTATAGTTGCGGCTGATTAAGAGGTGGTAACCCTAGTTTTTCCAGTACTTTATATCAGTCTCCTTCCGATGACGCCTCATTTACTTCCCTAACAGACAGGTGGAAAAAGTTATACCTACCAAAAATCATAATGGAAAAGGTACTTGCGGCAAGATTTTTCTAGGCTACTTGACAGCGTTGAATTAACCCCTGTGTAAACATACACTAGAATCACATTTCATTCGCCTATTAAATAGGTGCATAATTTTACGGTCGGATCTCGGTTTATAATGCGGAATAGGGTTCATAATCGTGAACTTTAAACAAGGTGGCAACTCTACAATTAGGCACGCACGTAGACCGACTATATGACGCTAATTCCGACTCGTTCGTACGTAACTTGCTTACGGTACATAACTGACCTAACTGCTGCATTACTTAAGGGACATCCAACTGCAATACAACGCCCGTAAATTATAAGTTTTGATTTTGCTTTTAAACTTTTACTGGCAGTGTTTGTAGCCAAGAATGTGTTCCTATCTATGTTCTAACTTTAGTTGCGTTTGGAAATCGATTTTTATTTTCTTGCTACGTTGGTTTTGTTTTATGGTAGACATAAGCAATGGTTTAGCTGCCATTAATGAAGCTTTAAGCATCTTCATTTTCCTTATGAAGCAATCCTATTGATGGATTTTTTCTCGCTCAATTTTTTTGTATTATTTCTTGTGGATAGACCCAGTGCTGAGAATAGGTCTTACCGAAGGACGCACCACTAGACTCTTTCCTCGGCCTTCTTTATCGAGTCGCTCAGTCCGTGGTGACAATGGGCTGGTCTTTTCTGTTGAAGGACTGACAGCCGACAAGGTGTCAGAGTTCTAGAAAGGATACCATATACTGGCTGGGGCCAGGCGTAGTGTAGGACGCCCACTGACTTTACTTATTTTAATTTACAAACTTTTCAAAGCAATAGTGAAGAGGCATCTTCTAAGTAACAGGATAACCAAACTGAGGCAAAACGTAACCTCATAATATCACATACAAACATACATTAACTCACGACCGTAATTCCTTCCCGGGTGGTCAGAAACATTGCTACAAGTTCCAACTTTCTGTTTAAGGGGCGTCCGCCCGGTTTTGAGTAACTTTGTAACCATTTTATACATTAACTATGACACTTTTTAAGCAGAAAACAAAACTGAACAATCTACAGGATATGAGAAGTGATGTGGTTTTTCTCGAAATCTATTTTAATGAATAAAACTGAAGAAAAACGAATCCAAAGTCACCTCTTTTTTTCCAGTTGTAACCGTTTTACTCTTACATTGTTGATCAGAAGAATATGAAAATTTACAAAATTCTTCACAATACAATATAGAATGATGTGGTTTTCTTATTTTTTGAAAATTCATAAAAAATCATACAGGTTTTCAAAGAAAACGGAAAATTCCGACCGGCGCCACGCAATTGAAGCGGGATGGCTAATTGCAAAAGTTTGCTTGTAAGAAAGAGAGCCTTGCAAATGGGAGGAGTGGCATTAAGAATGTAGTTGTAGCAATGCTCACATTTAGCAATTTAAGTTTCATCATGGGATAACATGTCAAGTGGTAAGAGGTGGCTATCCTTTCGCCCACATTAAGGGTTGAACCTGGTCTGGCAGCCCGGAACCGCATTTTTTTCACGATCCATCCTTTTCTGTCGCTCAGGAACATCATTTGCTAGACCGAAAAAGATAGCGGGAATGCGACAGTTCTTTGAGCCTTCTCTCTCTAGCAAAATACGTTCCTGAGCGAAAGAAAAGGATAGATCGTGAAAAAATGCGATTCCGTGCCAGATGACGCTCAACCCTTACTCTCATAATATCACATTTAATAAAACCTCCCCTAACAACCGAACCGCTCGACGTCAAAAACTAAGGGGTGTATGAGACCAAAGCCTTAACTCTAATGAACGTTGTCGACCATAAACTGAGGCGGCAAGTTATTGTCACAAAGTAAACTGACAACTGCGGCAGTTTCCAACTTAGCTCTGATATTATTGTGTATTAACTTTAACTTCTGGCCTTAATTGAATGTCTGGTTATACCAATACTGTCTGTAGAAGTTAGGACTCACCGTTGATAGATTTGGTACAGTTTTGGACGTGTTGGGGAAAGATTGCGTTTGGTTTAATTGAAATTGTTCGGTCTTGGATTAAAGTTTTATGAATTACGTTCTTTGTTTTTCCGTGCCGTGTAATTCCGGCTTAGAATGGACAACATGTCTTCCTGTGGGTGTTGTACAAGGCGATTAAGGGACGAGGGTTTCTAATACCACTTCACATATACTTTCATCTTGAATCAGCTTTGATTCTACTGTCTGCAATAGGCAGTTGCTAGTTGTAGCAACGTTTCTGGCCACCTGGAAAGGGTTTACGGTCTTGAGTACGCACCCCTATTTTTTAATTACTATTTACATTTCAAGGGTGTATTCAGATAATGAAAATAAACAAATTTTCCTAATGAACATGGGACGAAAAACGAGAATTGTTATTTGCACCTGCCCTAGAAAATCGATCGATTAGACTTAGAGAGATGTTTACAACAGATTTTTAAAAGTATGCTACTTCTGTTTTGCTGATTGTCCCTCTAATGTCAATACAAACATCACAATAAGGTTGTATAAATGCATGTCAACAATAATTGAAAGTCAATAAAACCATTATTCAACGTTTATTGATGGAGGTATTTTTAAATTGTACAAGCGTGTTTGTCATAACTAGTCATAAGTCAATATAATAAATTATTATGAACTTTTATCGCTCAATAAGCGCCCTGATAAGTTGATATTACGTCTGTCCCCAACTAATTCGATTATTCGTGCGGTAAAGTGGTATTAATTGATCAATTTCGTTTTATTAAGCGTTTTGTGTCACATTGAAGTATTATTTTAAGGGCTTCAGCACTGCTAGCATGCCACGCACGACAAAGCGTTTAAACGAGTAAAACGTCATGCGCGCTCTTTCTGGCATACGTAAAATAATAAAGATGGAGGCACATCTCGATTTTTGTCGTTTTCTTGTGGGTGGCATGCTAGGCCTACAGGGTTTATTTTGAGTGAAAATATTAACCATTTTTAGTTTTCATAAATATAGGCCCCTTCTTAATTGCTGCCACTCTTTTAAGGCGATGATCAGACCATCAAACTGAACAACTTTATCTATAGGACCAACGTCGGAATCGCAAAAAAAATCTGCTCGCCCATACAAAACTGCAAACCTACTCGAGCCAAATGTATATTTTTTTTCGCGATTTCGACGTTGGTCCCATAGAGAAAGTTGTTCAGTTTGATGGTCTGATCATCCCCTTAAAAAAGTTTCAGCATATTAAGAAGACCCTGTATAGAATTAACATCAGACAATATTGCCGAACTTGTTAATTTTACTTAATTTAGTTTCGGGCTATTTATGTTGGATTGGGTTGGTTTATCACGTCTCATTTACAAATAAATGCTAAGTGAGTTTTTTATTTTTGTAAAAATACTTAGGGCCTGTTTCACCACTTCTGAATAAGTTCTTGATAGCTTATTCGACAGATCATTTGACATATTTTTCATACAAAATGTTTCTAAAGACCTATCAGATAAGCTAACAAGAACTTACCCAAAAGTGGTGAATCAGGCCCTTAGCTTCGCAATCATATTAATATTTGATAATTTCTAGAACCATGTCGTTTGACCACAGTTTCATGTTTGTTACAGCAACGGTCCGGTGGAAGGCGCGTACGGTCCGCAACACAGTCCGGTGTCGCGGTCGGACGCGTCCACCGAGGACGCGGAGCTATCCGCTGCGCTCGCGCATCAGCACCATCTCGCTATGCAGGTATGCTATCACACATCTAGTTAATGTAATATTCTGATTACATACTACATCATTGCAATTTGTAGTGTACACCAGTTGACTAGACGAAAGAAATTGCCAGATTCCGAAGGGTCGTCAGAAGTAACGGTAGCTTCGACTAAAGCATCGTTTCTCAACCTGGGGTCGCGACCACTAGTCGCATTTAGGTGCCAGAGGTGCAAGACCCCCTGTCCAAGAAAAAATACCCTTATGTATACGAAACATCATTTTATTAAATCAAATTTTAATCAAGAGTTACAAACAATATTATCAATCAATCAATCAATCGGATATTAATAAAAAAATTTGAAGCAAATAATTACAGAACAATTGATGCACGCTTAGAAAAATGAAATGGAGCTAAATACCATACTAGCAAACTCGCTCTCGAACACATCATTGGCGTAGACAAAATGCTCAGCTGCTCACACACACTTTACTCTTACACTTTGTAGTCATGGTTGCCATCCCACACATTACCTCTTTACACTCCAACACAACATCTCTAGGAGCAAGGGCAGGGCTGACAAACTGCGCTGCTTACTGTCAGTTGCACTGACTGTAGCCAGCTTAGCTGAGTCCCTGTCCTATTGCCAGTAATTATGTTTGTCTTTTCTTTTTGTTTTAATTGTATGATTTTTATTTTTTGTATGTTTAATTTTGTATGTTCTTTTTTAGTAATAATTGGCAATAAAGCCATTTTCTTTCTTTCTTCTTTCAAATTTACACCAAAACATAAACAGTAAAATACAGAGAAAAAAATTCAAGAGGCACAAAATAAGGCGGTAAGGGGAATTATGTTACGGGTCGTAAGGTATTTATTTACCTACATCATTTTGGGGGGGGGGGGGGGGGGGGGGGTCGCGACACTACAATGGCTCAGAATAGATGGACTAAAGTCCCCTTGTAGGTTGCTGGTTCGAATACAGCCCGATACACAATTTTTCAATCTTTAAAATGTGGCAAAATGTAATTGGTTGACCACTCTTTGACACTCAGTTGCAGAAACGCTCATTACAGTTAATCCTCCATTAAATCTCTTGCTGGCTTTTACTACGTCAAATAAACAAAAAGCGACAGCAAGAGATTTAATGGAGGATTAACTTTAATGAGCGTTTCTGTAACTGAGTGTTACTTAATATTGTGACTTTTACTACCAGGCCTAACCTAAAAATTATGACTAGAATACTAGTCTACAATTCATTTTGTAAACACCACACGGTTCACTAAAAACGATTGCTCCTAAAACGTTCTAACACACTTTTTACCTAATAGCTTTAGGAAGCCAAAAAATAAACAGTTCACTTGGTTAGATATCAATTACTCTCTTACTATATTGTTGGAGGAGCGTAGGTAGATAACGGCTACAATCTAACGTATGTGTCGATTTGCCCGTTTCCATTCACATGTGAGCTTGGATATCGTCCAAAACTTTGTAATATCTGCTAAATCGCACTAAACATGTAAAGAACATTTACTTGGCGTTTGATAGATTTAGTTGAACACAGATTTATTGAATCTAAGAAAAGATGGAAATATTCTGATGATCTCATCGCTTTGATCTGATAATTGGTACTTACGAGTACCTGTGTTGTTTTTCCTTAGTTCATGAAATAACATGCATACCACGTATTAATATATTCCAGTATAAAGTTTTAGCCGTGCATTTGAATGGATATTTATGTTGCGAAAAAAAGCAACATAAGCAGAAGCATATGCTCACGACTATATTCCCCGAGGGGGTAGTCAGAGATATTCTGAAACTTCAGAACATTTTCACTAGTTGTACCGAAACTCTGTCCAGTGTGACGGGGAGTGAGCCCGTCGCCACTTGTAATGGACAGTAGGTACAATACATGCCTCGAAATTGAAGCATGCAGGTTTCCTCACGATGTTTTCCTTCACCGAAAAGCCAGTGCGAAAAAAAGGTTACCTACATATATGTAGGTCTATATGTATTCTATATCGTTGTCTAGTCATCATAATACAAGTCCAGGCTAGATTCTGGTACTTTAAATGTGACTAGATAATTTGTGTGACATTGTCCAAGATATTTATTATTTATTATTATTATAAGTTGTTCAGAAAGAAAACTCCATAAATAAGATGACTTCTGATGATCGACCGGGAGATCTTAGGTTTCTTCACGTTAATGGTATTGCCTCCTTCATTGACCATGTATTTGAAGGGTGAAGAAAGCAAAAAGTATTGGGGCTAACACAAAAGATCCTACTGGGTCGAAGTGTTGCTGGCTTGCCAGCCCCCACAACAAGATAAGATAAGATAAGAAGATGACTTCGAATAGGTATTTCATACCTTTCGAGCAATTAAATTGTGAGGCTTTCACAAGTCGTGAAATCAACTCCTCCGTACAGTATACCAGGCAGTAGTAGTATTAGTAGATATTGACTATGAGAAATCAATCAATCATAGTCAATCAATCAATCAATATAATATAGTCATAAAAATAAATAAGTGGATGATCAGACCGTCAAACTGAACAAATTTCTCTATGGCACCAACATCGAAATTGTGAAAAAAAAAACAGATGTTCCATATAAAACTGTAAACTTACTCGTGCCAAATGTATGGGAAAGCAGATTTTTTTTTTCGCTTTTTCGATATTGGTCCCATAGAGAAAGTTGTTCAGTATGATGGTCTGGATATCCCCTTAAAAAAGTGTCAGCATATTAAGAAGGACCCTGTATATGATACCGTTTGTTTTCAAACCGACCGACTGCTCTCTAATGGTGAAGGGAAACATCGTGAAGAAACCTGGGCCTCTACCCGCACATTCGAACTTCGCAATTGCGTGACGTTTCCGTTCCAATGTTAACTCTATTACAATATCGAACATCGAAAGTCCAGGTACAAGGCCTGCATACGCTAAAGAATAAATTCCGATGCGTATGTGAAGTCTACCAATCTGCATTGGGCACGCATGGTTGACTAACGACCATATCCCCTCCCTGAGGGTAGGCCTGTGCCCTGCAGTGGGACGTATATAGGCTGTGATGGTGATGATGACTGTTTGTTTTATTTATTTGGAGCTAAGAGTTTTTAACATTGGGACAGGCGGGCGATTACCCGGTGGTCGGCGCCGGAGTTGATCCGGACTACGGGCAATATGTTTCCTCGCCGGCAGCTCACTACAACCACTTGGGGCATCTCACTATGGCGCCCTCACAGAAATATCCACACGTAAGTGCTACTAGACTATCGTTTGTCGTCGTCGTTTATAATTCTTAGTTCAATACGTTGAATCTTACGCTTACGACTATATTCATAGGTGTTCTAAATACACCTTCAGAAAATCCAGAATTCACTAGCAGTGATCAAAGTCTGTCCAGTGTGACAGGTCAGGTGTGAACACATCATCACCAGTTTTAATAGAGTAGACAATACTCGCTTTTCTTTCGGTGTTTTCCTTCACAAAAAACACCAGTGGTGTTGCAAATTGTACATTTGTTTCTAAAAACTTATTGGAGTCGGTCTGGGCGGAAATCGAACCGTCGACTTCTGCGCGGAAGTCAAGGCTATTCACCACCACAAGATTTTTGTTTTCTTTTTCTTAGTTAAAGTTTTAAATCAGAATTGGTACTCGTACCGTTAGCACACGCTAATAAACAATATAGCAGCGGTTGATTACCATCAACAAGCTCAGCAACCAATTCCAAGTCCAATTTGACTTGTTTACCATCTCTGTGCTTCGGTCAGCTTCTGTGGATGCCACTCTTACACGTAGGAACTAGTTTAAATCTTTGCTCATGTCAGTGAAAAGAAAATAAGAGCTTAGGCTTAGGTGAGAGAGCTCTATGTAACAGGGTGTAAGATTAAATGCGTTACATATGAGCTTTAGCTCCGTGTTTAATATACCGAAGATACAACATTTGGCAATGATCCTGATATTTTAGCGTAGCCCTCTATACAGGGTATAAACTGCAATGCGTTACATACTTCAGTTTAGGCGATGCTTGCGACCATCATACTGAACAACTTTCACTATGGGAGCAACATTGAAATTGCGAAAAATAAAACAGCTGTTCCATACATTTCGGTCCATCCAGCAGTCTGAAGCACCTCCTTACGTACGTAATGCATTGGAGTTTATAACCTGTATAGTGGGGCTACGCCAAAATATCAGGATCATTGCCAAATGTTGTATCTTCGGTGATCAAATCTAAAAATAGTTAAATCACTGTTATATTTAGCAATCCCATTTCCGCAAATACAATTACTATTCTGTGAAGTAGGTTAGAGTTTGTTCAAATATTTTGTTTGGTTCAAGGTTTTTTATTGAATAGGTAACGGTAAGAGCATAGGTCTGCTCAAATAGTTTGCTATTTACAAATTAATTCAATGCACTGTTTCGCTCTTTGTTATAAGTTACTGGATGATAAACTATAAATAAAGAATCTCTCTTTATACGCAGAAGCTTTACGGGGATAATCAGACTATCAAACTGAACAACTTTCTATACGAAAAAAGAATCTGCTGATGGTAGAGTAGCTATTGACGTTTTGTATGAAACAGCTGATTTGTTTCTTGATTTCGATGTTCGTCTAATATAGTAAGTTGTTCAGTTTGATAAGAGTTGATAATGATATGGGCTGCTTGTGGCAAGCTGTTGGTGAGTGGCGACACCACGGACCCGATTGCTCCCGGCGGAAGTCCCTGATCCTCCTCTCCGACTTGCCTTTACTGGCTGATCGGAGTGAATCCCAAGTCATAGTCATATAATTTATTGCAACCATGGGTTTAAAAGATGTTACATAATATTGATTCCAGTACACATGCTACAGTACAGTGCTAGGGCACTGCAAAACTTAAATCTAGAATTAGAATTAAAATTGAATTAGAATTAAAATTATTTCATTACATTATAATTTGTTAATAAATGCCTACTGAATTGAATTTATAACCACAAAAACTTAAATCTAGAATTAAAATTATTTCATATACAGGGTGTAACAAAACACCCTAGTAATACTTAAGGGGGTGCTTCAAACCATCAATCTGAACAACTTTCACTATGGAGCCAAAATCGAGAAAAAAATTAAAAAAATCTGCCGTCCCATACATTTGAGTCGAGACGGTACTGCAGTTTTGTATGAAAGCAGTTTTGTTTGTATGGATTTTTTTTTCGGGATTCGACGTTGTCTCATAGTGAAAGTTGTTCAGATTTATGGTCTGAAGCACCCCCTTGAGTATTACTAGGGTGTTTTGTTACACCCTGTATTATAATTTGTTAATCATGGCTATCAAATTGAATTGAATTAAATCACACTTCCAAATAGAAAACAATTAGTAAAACAAAACAAAAACATGAACCATCCCAGGGCACTGCAAATGCTTACAGAGGATCAGATCCCCCACCTCTGTTCTTGCCTTCATTGGCCTTGATTATGTCCGGTGTAATGCAAGTTGTTATCTGCAATTTTAATGTATCCCAAATATAAAATCAACAGGTAATGGATTCGGTATCAGTCAGCGGCGGGGGAAGCTACGCCGGAGCGGGGGGTGCGGGGCACTACGGCACTTACGGGCACTATGGAGCCACGGCGTACAACGCCCAGCCCGCCTACATGGTGGAGCCACCTCCCCAAGTACCCGCTTATATGGGACAGGTGAGTTTAGATGACTATTTGATTACTATACCATGCAACATGTAAGGATTGGGAGCAACGTGCGCTAATGAAACCAGAATGGCGTTTCTCTGTAAAAAAGCCAACTCAGGAGTTCGATGAAACGTGTCTAGCAGACCTTGACGCTAAGCTCCAAATTAGGAAGACCCAGTCAAAGCAAAGTAATAACTACACTATAATGACTGACAATATAGTACATTACTGCAGTGGCCAGCAACAGAGGCATTGATGGACGAACGTGTAAATGTGGGCCGAGACGAAGTCGAGGCACACATACGTAAGTCCATCAATGCCTAGTTGTGGCCAAGGCTTGTATAGTACTTTTCTCAAACAATGCGCGGAAATTAAAACAGTAAATTTTCTCAAATAATGCGCGGAAATTAAAACTAAGTTTTCAATTAGGCAGAACTTTTTATTTAAAAATGCAGTTGTGGAATGTACAATTTTTGAAATTTAATGTGGACTTTCCGGGGATTATGTTGGTTTGGGATAATTCTAATGAGGTTGAAGTTTGTTGCATAGTATTCTCTTCAGTGTGATTCTGTATTTCAAAGCTTTGATGGGAGGTCGATGGACGAGATTGAATACTTTCGTTGATTTTACGTGTAATGCTACTTTTATTTTCAATTGATTCTTCTATGTAGCTTTCAGCTACCCGGTCAGACTTCCATTATTATCACACCCTCGTTATTTTCTACGTCTTTTATAGTAATATATTTAATTTCGATACATCGGCATGCACCAAAAATGACGAAAATAAGAATAACCTGCAACAAAAACAAAGTAGGTAAGTACGTTATAGCTTACGTTCACATAGCTAATTTTCCTAAAAAAAAAGAGGTTACAATAAAATAAAAATAAAATAAATAATGCTCACAGACATTGGTTAATATTATCAAGTGTAAAACTTACTTTGAGGTCCAGATACACACTGTCTGGTGCTTCAAACAAAAACATTTTTACATTTGATGCGGTGAAAACTTTTGATTTTTTACATTTGTATCCATCCGACTGTCTTTTGAGCATTGAAGTCAGGTTTACATACTGTTTTAAATTCACGTTATGTTTCATTAAAACTGTACATTTTAGCATTGAATAGATGACCCATAGCGTTGTCGGCTTAACTTTCTTGGCGAGTTCACCGAAATAAGCCAAAAAAAACGTTTTCGGATAAGGATTTCGATTTTCTTTCATTCTTCCACTGAACAAAATTTTCATAGGCTTTCAAATATTTTTCTTTTGATTTTGGCGGTAACAAGTTTTCTATTACGGCTCTTGCAGCCTCTTGAATTTCAGGTGGCGTTAAAATAACTTCAGTATACTCACTGTCTTCACTTGAACTCATTTTGCCAAATACAATTACTCAACAATTACTTATTTTTCCCGCGGCAGTGTTCTTTTTTTTTCAATGAACAGCAGCTTTCTATTTGCAAGTCAGTTCGAAATTTAAATAAAACCTTTGATAAGTTACCTCCTTGGTCGCCATGTTTCGGAGAAAAAGATCGTTCCATTTTTAAATTACACGACAGATATGAGTTTAGTATGTAATTTATTTGGTCGCTAAACACGACAGATATGGATTTTCATACAAACATTGCCGGCCGCTGCGCGCATGTATTTGGCCAGTACTGCAATTTCGATTTATCTCGAAGAAGGTTGTCAAAATAATGCTCACATTTCCAAGCATGTTTGAGAAAAAGAACTTTATCTTCAATCAACAGTAATTTTAACGGTCAGTCAATGCTAGTCTTTTACTAAAGTCAAATTCATAATTCGACGACCAATTCTGACCAAAGTACCTAATTGATTCCGTCATCAATTACTTCAAAGTCATTCATAATAATCTTCTTCTATCGAGTCGATGGCATGTCATTTAAATCTTTCCAGTCCAGACTGCCTCCGTGGTCTAGTGGTTAAGAGCATTGGCTCTCGATACGGAGGTCGTGGGTTCGATTCCCACGGGGGACACCTAGTGATATGTCACTTTGTGCGTTTTTCCCCAGTTGGTTAGGACATTGCAGGCTGAATCACCTGATTGTCCGAAAAGAAAAATGATTCCGTGCTTCGGATGGCACGCTAAGCCGTTGGTCCCGGTTACTATCCCTGGTGGTAGTAGTCGTTACATAAAAACCACGTCAGAGGCCGTAAGGCGGTCTGAAAGAACTCTGACATCAGGGCTCTGCCCACACGATAAGAAGAAGAAGCCCAGTATTTCGCCACACGGATAGCATAATAATAAGTTACGTCAAAATTGATTGCTGAATTATAAACCTGAGTATTGGCCATGTGCGAAGTTGGTGTTGGGGACTGTCAAGTCGATCGCAGTGCACGCTGTGGCAGAAATTTGTTATATTTTTGAAGAATCTGTGTCAGATTTGCTTAAATCTATTCAAATCCGTACACTAACTCAACACTCAAATATCCAAAACTACAACGACTACCAACTTATAATTTGGCAGGGATGTTTTTATTGCCATCTAGGTGTTCACAAAAAAATATTTTTCGCAATTCAACCCCCAAATGTGTGAAAACGGGGGTGAAAGTTTACTATGAGAATATCGTAACAAAGAATGGGAATTCCAGCTAGTTAGGTATTATAATATTTTTAATATCGACAATATTGCTTATTTATTTAGTTTTTACTTATGTACAAACAATTAACAGGGCCGTAGTGCGCTAGATGGCGCTAGTGTCGAGAACATAATCAATATGCTATTTATTGTAAAAGTTTAGATCTGCATTGCAAAGCTAATGTGTCGTTGCGATGATTAGGGAAAGGTGAAAAATATACCCAAGTTAGGGTGTTGCCCGTATATGTTTAGAGCGTATGTTGATGGTAGTAAATGTTTTTTTACAGGAGTATGTAGAAGGCGGTGGCAGTGCATCACCAAGGAGCGCTTCGCCCGGCGCCCTCCCCTCACAACACAATTTGCATTTACAACAGAGGTATGATTGTTTTTGTTGCATGTTGTTATTAGTTTAAGATGACAGTATATAGTACAAAAATTAGTTTCAATGATTTTATCAACACGGAGAGGTTTTTTATTTTTCTATTCAGGCTTTAGTATATTCTACAGGGTGAAATTGATATCATTGACATCCTTTTAAACTAAGAGTCTACCCATCAAACTGAACCACTTTTACTATGGGAGCAAACCGATCGGAGCAACTAAAAAATCAGCTGCCCCATACTAAACTGCAATGCCTACTCGACTCAAATGTATGCAACAGCTGATTTCTTTTTTGCTCCGATCGCTTTGCTCTCATAGTAAAAGTTGTTCAGTTTGATGGGTAGACTCTTAGTTTAAAAGGATGTCAATGATATCAATTTCACCCTGTATATCAATGAAAAAATACAAATAAATTTTTATAACGCACTCGGTAGGTACGACTCAGCATCGCTGGAGCAGCTCGGGCGGCACTACTGCGTGACGTCACCGCGCGGCGAGTACGCGGGCGACGCGTACGGCTACCAGCACTACCCGGCCGCGTACGAGGCCGCGCCGCACCAGCCGCCCTTCAAGGTATTTACCTTGAACGCATGGCGCTTAGCACCCTAGCTGCGCTCGGGCGCTAACTTCACGCCGTGCAATAATGGACTACTTAGGTCGAACGTGTCCTAATGTACAATTTTTTTTTTCGCAGGACTCTCAAAACGGTTTAAGTCTGGGAAGTGCCGGGGGACAATCCATGTACGGAGATGACGAGGAACTACAGAAACAAATGGCGTCCATGGCGTTAGGTAATTAAACTATTTAGCCTTGAAAATAGTCTTCGTTACGTAGAGTAGACATAGGTTTTAGAAACACAAGACGTGCGCAAATCTGACCGTTCGAATGAACAGCTTTACTACTAGAACGAAATCTAAAATTACAATAAATACAAACAAATTATTCAATATTTTGAAAAAAAAAATCCTATGTTGAAACCATGATTAATACGATTCTACTCTCGATTCTAGACAAACTACTTTCTAGTTTTGCGTTAATTCATTAGCACGTTGTATAAATTTGAAAAACTAGAATTAATTTTGCAACTTCAGCTTTCTTGGTAAATGGCCTAAAACAACGCCTAATAATATTATAGTACTATACATAACTATGCCATATATTAAAACTGTGAATAAAATTATAGTAATAGTAGAATGGCAATAAAGGTATTGATCACTGAATAAGACTTCAAAACTACATAACAAAAACTGCAAATAAATAGTTGACCGCGCACAATTTACATTGCTTGCGTAATACAGTAGCAGTATTATATTTTTAGATAATAAAAACCACAAAAAATTAAGCTTTAAGTTCTCTAACATAAAGTCTATTTTAACAGTGCACGGAGGCGTGGCAGTCCGTGAAGAGGGAGGTCTACAATGGCGCGACCCCAACCTCCCTGAAGTGATCGGCTTCCTAAACTCCCCCTCAGACGTCGTGAAGGCGAACGCGGCGGCCTACCTACAGCACCTCACCTACATGGATGACCCCAACAAACAGAAGACTAGGAGCTTAGGTCAGTTGTTATAAGGTCTATTATCTCTTGATATCATGTCGATATGATCGTAGCATCTCACCTATATAGACGACCTGCGTTCACTACGCGTAATACCCCTCAAGTATGGCTTCTCTACAAGCTCGCGACGTGCCTTCTCTGTTTAGAATAAGGACTCCTTCTTGTGCTTTTCAGGGAGCGAAAGTCGCGTTATGTATGGATAAGCCCATTCTCACGCAAGTAAAGAAATGATACTAGAGCTGTTGTGTGCAATTGCGACGGCCTTTCTTGGTCAACCCTTCAACTGAAAGGCTTTAACAAATAGTAACATTTTGGTGGCAGGTGGTATCCCCCCACTGGTGCGGCTAGTGTCGCACGAGAACCCGGAGGTGTGTCGCAACGCGTGCGGCGCGCTGAGGAACCTCTCCTACGGCCGACAGAACGACGAGAACAAGCGCGCCATCCGCGACGCCGGCGGAATACCAGCCCTGATGGCGCTGCTCTGCCGAGCCACTGACATGGAGGTGATCTATTACTGCTGTTCACTTTTAATTTAGTCTACAGGGTGAAATTGATATCATTGGCATCCTTTTAAACTAAGAGTCTACCCATCAAACTGAACAACTTTTACTATGGGAGCAAACCGACCAAAGCAAAAAAAAAATCAGCTGTTGCATACATTTGAGTCGAGTAGGCATTGCAGTTTAGTATGGGACAGCAGATTTTTTAGTTGCTCCGATTGGTTTGCTCCCATAGTGAAAGCTGTTCAGTTTGATGGGTAGACTCTTAGTTTAAAAGGATGCCATTGATATCAATTTCACCCTGTATAGTTTGAAGATTTCGTAGTTTGGCTGGCTTTTAAATTAAAATAGAAGTAGGCTGATGCCAGATCAGGGTTACCAGGTATTGATGTCTTATATAACAGTTACCAGGTTTAAATTTGTCTCCTGTCAAATAATTCCAGAATCGTTAAAACATGTGTCTCATATGGCATTGTAAAAGTCTTATCTTTTTTTGGGTAAAATACTCTTTTGGGTACTTAGTAATATTTTTCTTACCAGTCTTTAAAATTTTAAGCAAATGCGTTCTAAATTATTTCTAATTAAGTTATAATGTACACAGTAAAAGGAAAATAAACAGGCTATCGTCTTGAGTTTTAGATTTGGTGTATCCGTGTTCGATAAAGATAAAACCTGTCTCTCAGACTGTGACAATCTGAAAAAAAAAACATTCTTTATCTTTTTTTTTTAAGTGTAGAATATTATGTTAATCGGAACCAATACTAAAACGTAAACTGATGTTATGTTGAGGTGAAGGAGCTGGTGACAGGCGTGATCTGGAACATGTCGTCTTGCGAAGACCTCAAGCAGGCCATCATAGACGACGCGGCCCACGTCATAGTCAACAAGGTCCTCATACCACACTCCGGCTGGCACCCCACCAACCCCGGTGACACTTACTGGTCCACTGGTGAGTCATATCATAGTAACTACATGTTGCGAGCCCGAGGAGCTCAAGCAGGCCATCATAGACGCGGCCACGTCATAGTGAACGAGGTCCTCATACCCCACTCCGGCTGGCACCCCACCAACCCCGGCGACACTTACTGATCCACTGGTGAGTCATATCATAGTGTAAATACATGTTGCGAGCCCTAGGAGCTCAAGCAGGCCATCATAGACGCGGCCACGTCATAGTGAACAAGGTCCTCATACCACTCTCCGGCTGGCACCCCACCGACCCCGGTGACACTTACTGGTCCACTGGTGAGTCATATCATAGTGTAAATACATGTTGCGAGCCCGAGGAGCTCAAGCAGGCCATCATAGACGCGGCCACGTCATAGTGAACGAGGTCCTCATACCCCACTCCGGCTGGCACCCCACCAACCCCGGCGACACTTACTGGTCCACTGGTGAGTCATATCATAGTGTAAATACATGTTGCGAGCCCTAGGAGCTCAAGCAGGCCATCATAGACGCGGCCACGTCATAGTGAACGAGGTCCTCATACCCCACTCCGGCTGGCACCCCACCAACCCCGGCGACACTTACTGGTCCACTGGTGAGTCATATCATAGTGTAAATACATGTTGCGAGCCCTAGGAGCTCAAGCAGGCCATCATAGACGCGGCCACGTCATAGTGAACAAGGTCCTCATACCACTCTCCGGCTGGCACCCCACCAACCCCGGCGACACTTACTGGTCCACTGGTGAGTCATATCATAGTGTAACTATATGTTGCGAGCCCGAGGAGCTCAAGCAGGCCATCATAGACGCGGCCCACGTCATAGTGAACAAGGTCCTCATACCACACTCCGGCTGGCACCCCACCAACCCCGGCGACACTTACTGGTCCACTGGTTTGTCATATCATAGTAACTACATGTTGCGAGCCCGAGGAGCTCAAGCAGGCCATCATAGACGAGGCCACGTCATAGTCAACAAGGTCCTCATACTCCACTCCGGCTGGCATATTCTGTGAAAATTTCAATTGTCTAGTTATTATGGATCAAAAATATATATGTATGCAAGCATGCATATGTTTATGAGTATTATTCTGCGAGGAGGGTAATCAGAAATATTCTGAAAACTCAGAACATCCATCCACGTTTCACTAAGAAAACAAAAAGAAACTGCCATTATAGATAGAACAGACATACGGACGGGCGGATGGACGGTCGGACAGTGTAAGCTTATGCATAGGGTCCCGTTTAAATCTTTTGGGTATAAGTCGCGGCACGAATCTCTAGCGCTGATCTAGATTGCGCTGACCGTATGTACAAGAAGACACTATGCACTGGGGGTTTTTGGCGGGATTTGAACAGCTACGTTTGGAGTCCTCATATTTCATCGAATTTTTATTGTTTATACTGAGTTTTGGTTCGTAAAATCGGTGTTTTTTTGCGTAACAAAGTGTCGTGCAAGTGAATAATATACAGTTCAGTGAAATATGATGGTGTATGGGCGTAAACAGGAAAATTGTTCCATCATTTTTAGCGTGGCAAAGTGGTCGGTTCACCTCTTTCCTGTGGACTTCTGCGATTCCTGCGTCTTTCGATTGTCTCCAAAAACTCAAAACGTCGAACACCAACGTTTCGAGGCTTAAAATTCATCGTCATCTATCATCCTCATCCACCATCAAAATTAAGAATTTGTAGAAGAAAACGTAGATATGGCTTTAAAGGACATAGTATCCGGAGCCATAAAACACATTTGAAAAAAAAAAAAACACTATGCACTATTTTCGTCTAAATATACTCATTCCAGCGCTAGAGTTTCGTGCCGCGAGGTATACAGCACTGGTAGCATGCCAACCCGCGATACCAGTGATACGGCTTTATCACATCTTTTATCTCGTTCTTTTGCGCGCGAACGAACGAGATAAAAGACGTGATAAAGCCGTATCACGGCTATCGCGGGTTGGCATGTTATCAGTGCAGAACTCTAAAAAGCAGTGTTCAAACTCTGATTGACTGATTTTTTTCTTTATAATAAGCTCGCCCTTTGCTTGCACCTATCTATTATGCTGTTTTTCATCTGTATTTCCGTGTGTAGAATAAAGGGTTAATATAAATAAATAAATTAGTGATGCAACGATATTTCTATTACAATACCGATACGAATACAGATAATATCGTATAAGCTATTACGATCACGATATATCATTACGATACGAATACATTACGATACTTTAAAGCTTTCTGTAGATCCTGGGACTTAGAGAAATATTTCCATATCTCGCTGTGTTCTGGTTTTTTCGGTATTCTTGGTTATATTATGATAATTGTTACGCATTTTGTTTACATTTACATTGAAAGAAACGAAAAAAGTGAAAACAAGATTGACAGGGCTGCGTTCACGACCTTTTTGTGCGGTTGTTTTTTCAACTCGCTCTATAGTAGAACGTCTTTCACCGAGGCTCTGAACGGCGTTAAGTGCGAAAAGTTGCGCTCGGGGTGCACTCTGGGTGCATCTAGGGTGTAGATTCTGAACGTAGCTCAGGCCGGCAAGTGACACACAAAAGTCAAAGTCAAGGCTAGTGCTAGAGTTGCCAATGCAAAATTTAATACCGAGTTGCGTTTCGTTTCAAGCAAAACATGTATGTTTTTTTTTTTCAAATATCGTATCGTAAAAATCGTATAATGTGCTTACGATGCCGATTATCGTAATAAAACACGATAATCGGCAGTATACGATAATCGGTATCGGTATCGTTGTATCACTAAAATAAATGTATTAATGTATGTACCTGTTTGGTGCAGTATTCCGGAACGCGTCGGGCGTGCTGCGCAACGCGTCGTCGGCCGGGGAGTACGCGCGGCGGCGGCTGCGCTGCCTGGCCGGCCTCACCGAGGCGCTGCTGCACGCCGTGCGCGCCGCCGTCCAGGCCAACGCCATCGGCACCAAGATAGTTGAGAACTGCGTCTGCGTGCTCAGGAACCTCTCCTACAGGTACAATTGGCTATGTGCGAAGTGGGTGTTGGGAACTGTCAAGTCGAGCGCAGCGCACGCTGTGCCAGAAATTTGTACTTTTGCCGGACAAGCTTGAATCTATGCAAAACCACACACTAACTAAACACGAAATCTCCAAAACTGTCAAGACTACAAACTTAAAATTTGGCATGGAAGTTTCTTACAGGTCACTAAACAGGGTGTAACAAAACACCCTAGTAATACTTAAGGGGGTGCTTCAGACCATCAATCTGAACAACTTTCACTATCGAGCCAAAACGTCGAGAAAAAATAAAAAAAATCTGCCGTCCCATACATTTGAGTCGAGACGGTACTGCAGTTTTGTATGAAAGAGAGGATTTTTTTTCTCGATTTCGATGTTGGCTCCATAGTGAAAGTTGTTCAGTTTGGTGGTCTGCAGCACCCACTTAAGTATTACTAGGGTGTTTTGTTACACCCTGTTTAGTGACCTACAATCAATAAATGGGTCAATCAACTATTGTTTGTCCTGACGGTACTGATTAAAAAACAAAATTTAGTTCTTTTTTCTTCACATTCATAATTTTTTAAAGATAAATAATTTATCTAATATTATAATTCTTCTACACGCATACGCATTACACCATCTGTGTTGAACTACTAGAAGTTTTTAGCGGTTGTCCGATAGACAGTTTTGATTGGGGACAATTTTATAATTCAGAAACTATCCGATAGGGGGAGAATAAAACGAATTTTGCACACTTTTGAGAACTAATAAATAATGTGAAATAGTATAGTAAAATTAGTTTTTGATTAGCAATAGTAATTTTTTTCACTGTTAAGTTTTGTCAACTAGTATTGCTTAGGGACTGACAATTGTACTATGAAAAGATACTTTGCATCCATTGGACAACCGCCAAAATTCAAGTAAAATTCAAGTTATTTTTCAAAACCGTGTATGTATTTAATAAATACAATCTTTAGTTATTCAACAAACATACTTTTTTGGGGCAATCAAAACCTGAGCTTGAGCCTGAGCCTGAACATTGAGAAAATTTTATGCAAATGACTGGGGACAAGGTATCGACAAAAAATAGTTGATCTACCCAAATAACTTACAGGCACATAGTCACACAATGGCAGTATATTAACAAGAACCTTGTATATGTATATGCTAAGTTGTGCATACATCCTGATTGATTTCTGTGTTTATTGCAATTCGTCTAGGCCGCAGATGATGTTTATGATTAGAAAGTCAGTTTAGACTGACTTTCGACTATTATCAGATGGCGAAAGACCGCATGCGGCGACGTGGGTAATAAAGTGAGATTTACACGTGTCGATTTTCGCCGTACGGCTAATTGCGATTTGAAATAACATCGATTGGTTAGTTTGACAAACTTGAAATGCACGCTTACGCAGCAATGTACTTCAAATCGCGCATAACCGTACGGCGAAAATTTACCCATGTAAATCCCGGTTTTGCCGATTTGGGTGGTATAAATTGACCCGCGTAAACCCCCTCTATCCATTTTGTGAAATGGTGAGAAAAGGATGTTGAGGAATTTTAGAAGCGGTATTTATTAGTGGTATACGTAATTACTCTTAAAGCCTCATAAATCAAGTCTTTTAACACCGTGATAATATTTCAGATGTCAAGAAATAGAAGACCCTCTCTACGACACGAGAGCACCGCCCACACAGTCATCCGGGCAGGCTAGGATACAGGCCAGCGCGTCTAAAGGTGAGAAAAAACTGCTACTGGTTTACTCACATGTCACAGAGCATTGGAATAATAACTGATACTTTTATGTGTAATTGATTTCCCAGTATTTCATTCGCCATCAACCTCAACGCCTTAACTTCGAAGATTATCTTCTATATTAACTTATATGCCATAGATAGATAGATTAGTCATAGATAGATTCGCCATGTATTTGAACCACTATTGAAATCAGATTCAAGAATTATTCCTAGTTAAAAAAAGAACACAATAATATACAAACAAATATTCTCTTAAGCGACTTTTGGCATCATTTCACTAGGACAACAAGACTAAATAATCTTAATGCTTGATTTGATACAAACCGTTTATGATGTTCAGGCATTGCCCATTTAGAAGCCGCCCAACCAAATGTCACAAATCGTGGTTTGACCTTCACAATCTCTTCTTGTTTCGTTATTCACGCAATAACTTCATTACCTGTACAGTTCATCACAAAAATAAATATACGTAAAAAAATACAAATTTCTTGTCAGGCGAAAACCTCGGCTGTTTCGGCGGCAGTAAAAAGAAGAAGGAAGGCTCATCTTCGTCGAATTCCACCAGCCCTCTCGGCAAGAGTGAGCCGGACACGCAACCAATAGGCGAAACTAACACGCAGCTTGGCTATAGTGTACCTAAAGGCACGGAGATGCTCTGGTCGCCTGAGGTAAGGAATTTAATACAGGATAAATTCTATTGAGTCGATCGCATATCATTCAAAAATTTTCCAGCTCAAGTATTTTGCCACACGGCTTGTATTACCAGCAGCGTCCATAAGCTCCGAACAAGAAGGGCTGGACACAAGATGGTACATAGTCCGAGGAGCAACACCGCCCGATTTTCATCCGTTTTTTTGCGGAATTTTCTGTTTAAAACTTGCAAACTTCTGTAGAGTACTTTAAGCCTCTGCCATTGAAAAATACTCTGGTCGTAGACCAATTACTTGCTTCAACCAATCAGCTTAGTAATAATTCAGTATATAAAGTTTTGACGGGTACGCCCAATGACATTCTAAACAAGGACTTCGCATCTGGGCGCTGTTAATGGGACGGCAAAAGTGTGCTTGATTGTTTTACATTACTGCTTGTGACCGAGGACATTTGAAAGGTCTAGAATGTCAGCGACAATGCATGGCAGGCGAGCATAACTGAAGCATACTAAGGTGACATTAGAGACGTGGCATTTTTGGGTTTTGTTATTGTATGACGTGGTGAGTCCAGGTGTATACGTACGCCACTCGGAAAAGCTCACTTCGTGCGCTCCTGTATAGGCCGAAGAACGATGTAAGGCATCGCTAACGTCACGTATCTCTCTCGCAGGTGGTGCCACTATACATGGCGCTACTGCAGACGTGTTCGAACCCAGAGACGCTGGAGGCGGCGGCGGGCGCGCTTCAGAACCTCGCCGCCTGCTACTGGCAACCCTCCATCGACATCCGCGCCGCTGTTAGGAAAGAGAAAGGTATTTATACATATTACAACAAGTAATAAGGTGGCGTGGCAAGTCGAGATCAAGTTCGATGCATATTATCAAGAATAGGGTTCATTTATTTCAGGCTTATTTCAGTCATCAAACTATATCATGCGTTCAAGAGCTTTAATTCACTTCTGCAAGCTTGATTTGTGGATTTTGGATTGAAGCCTTGGTAACTGCTGGCTCTTTGAGAATTTTTGGCGGATTTTAGGTAGATTTTACACATTTTTTTTTCTCTGCTACTAGATACTGGGCCTTAGGAAAAACATACATATGAAAGTAAGGGCTCTTACAGACCAGCGACAGTGTTCTGCGACAGCTCGCGACAGGGTCGCGCGACAGTTGAAGACCGTGACGTAGTGTTGTATAGTCTGAGAGATAGACCTCCATATCCAAACCAGTTTTTTTGGTAGTTTGTAACATCCTATATACAGGGTCCTTCTTAATATGCTGACACTTTTTTAAGGCGATGACCAGACTATTAAACTGAACAACTTTCGAATCAACATCGAAATCGCGAAAAAAAAAAACAGTTTTCCCATACGTTTGGCTCCGAGTAGGTTTGCAGTTTTGTATGGAAGTGATGATTTTTTTTCGCGATTTCGATGTTGGTCCCGTAGAGGAAGTTGTTCAGTTTGACGGTCTGATCATCCCCTTAAAAAAGTGTCAGCATATTAAGAAGGACCCTATACAGGATGTAACAAAACACCCTAGTAATACTTAAGGGGGTGCTTCAGACCATCAATCTGAACAACTTTCACTATGGAGCCAATGTCGAGAAAAAATAAAAAAATCTGCCGTCCCATACATTTGAGTCAAGACGGCACTGCAGTTTTGTATGAAAGAGCTGATTTTTTTTCGGTGATTTCGATGTTGGCTCCAAAGTTGTTCAGTTTGATGGTCTGAAGTACCCCCTTAAGTATTACTAGGGTGTTTTGTTACACCCTGTATACGTATTTATAAATATTTATGTGTATAATATTATGTGTTATAATTATTAGTGTTGTGTTAAGTATTATATTATAACTAATTAACTATATAATGTATATTATAATTGCGCTATTTTTACCAGTCTGTAATATTTTATGGACTTGATGATGAAATAATCAATTCTGGATTATCTATTATCTAAAGAAACCAAAATCTACGAAAAACTTATAAAAACCCGAAATATCAACCATGTTATTTTTTAGCCTCCGTTTTCTTCAAACTGAAATCTCTTAAGAACAAGACTTGTGCTCTCAGACTATACTATACTATACCTACGTCACGGTCGCGCGACCCTGTCGCGAGCTGTCGCAGACAACTGTCGCTCGTCTGTAAGCGCTCTAATATATTTTGAATCATACATAAGCATAATAATTGCTAAAACTGTTGCAGGTCTACCAATCTTAGTAGAGCTGCTCCGAATGGAAGTGGACCGTGTAGTGTGTGCGGTCGCGACGGCTCTACGGAACCTGGCGATAGACCAGCGGAACAAGGAGCTGATCGGCAAGTACGCCATGCGGGACCTCGTGCAGAAACTGCCGAGCGGCAACCAGCAGCATGATCAGGTTAATATTCAGTGAAAACCTTCGCACAGAAACAACAGCGGAAGAGTTTCGAATGTGAACCTGGAGGGAACAAACTACACATCTTCCCAATTTCGTCAAACCAGTCGAAACATTACTCTCCATGAGGAACGGAGAAATGCCCTGCCTTAATCCGGATGCGGGTTGGTCAACACGCCGAATCGGCAGTACGGCAGTCCCAACTCGTTTGTCTCGCCTTGCCAGAACGTAATTAATAATTCGTATTTTGCATCCTATGGGCACAGCCCGGACACTGCATACAAAAATTTGAAATTGACAAGATGACGTCAGCGAAACCAAACAAATTGAACCTAAGTCACAGTATAAGAAAGAGTATCTATTACTAGATACTCTTCTTTAAGAAGAAGACTTAAGTGTAACGAGTAACCATTGCGAGGTAACCAGAGGACGATAGAGGGGGTGAGGTAAACAGTTGGTGGGAGGAAGGGAGTGTCCGTACTGTATCTAATAATAGATACTCTTTCTTATACTGTGCTATGGGTACAAATATTCGTATTCATCACATAAATATTCGTCCTCTTAAATAACTAGGGCTTAAATCATAAACTTTATTGCATCCTTGAGGTATTTAGAGGTCTTAAAAATAGGTATGGTACATCTCAGGGAACCTGTTAGGGCACCGCAAATTAGCAACAGTGTGTTAATTAGAATATATGAAATTGAATTTAATTAAATTGAAAATAAAATAGAAAAATAGAAAAAAGGCGACAATAATAATAAATCAATGATCTACGTCAAATTGAAATAATAAAATACGAAATAATAATAAAGGTAATGAATGGAATTAAAAAAAATCGTTATAACAGGTAATAGCGCAATGTCATCTTAAAGTACAATAAAAACTCATAGTAAAAAATTAAAAAAAGTCTAAAATTAAACATAGTCAGATATTAAACATAGTCAAATATTATCAAACATTAAACATGGCAAAAATTTTTCAAAGTCAACAATTAAACATAATCAAATTCCAAATATGGCAAAGATTTAACAAATTCAAAAATTAAATAGAGTAGACCGAGATTTCATGAAAGTTTGGTGTAATAAATGAAAAATAGGTATTTTACAGTTCGTCGTCCAGGTATTCTTGTATTTTATAGTATGATTTTTGGTATAATATGTTCTTTAGATGTTTTTCGAAAGAGGTGTCTTTACTATCATTTTTTATATTAGGCGGCAGTTTATTAAAGATTTTTATCGACATACAGTATGGACCTGACCTATAGAGTTCATGTGTATCCTGTATCCTTAGGCTGGGCTATGAATGCTATTATGATATGTTTAGGATAAAGGTAATGATTTGCTACGATGCTAATGCTTGATATGATGTGAGTGCTGAAGTCGGTTACAGCCGACAGGAATGAAACGGCTGAGAGTTGCTGTTGTATCTACGTACATTCAGACACTAAAGATAGTTATATAAATATTCTTAAAAGGTAATGTTTATGCACTTTTATTCTCGCATGATGTCCGCGTTCAATGTTGAAATGCTTTGCTGCGAAATAACATCTACCCATTGACCCCGATAATTGATGTACTCATCAATCTGACTGTAGTCAGTGATTTCATTTCCAACATTTTTTCAGGGCACATCAGACGACACGATAGCAGCGGTCCTGGCGACGCTGAACGAAGTTATAAAGAAGAGCGGAGAGTTCTCGCGGTCGCTGCTAGAAGCAGGCGGCGTGGAGAGGTTGCTTAATCTCACCAAGCAGAGACACCGCCACACGCCCAGAGTACTCAAGTTTGCAGGTTAGTTATAAAGAAGAGCGGAGAGTTCTCGCGGTCGCTGCTAGAAGCAGGCGGCGTGGAGAGGTTGCTTAACCTCACCAAGCAGAGGCACCGCCACACGCCCAGAGTACTCAACTTTGCAGGTTAGTTATAAAGAAGAGCGGAGAGTTCTCGCGGTCGCTGCTAGAAGCAGGCGGCGTGGAGAGGTTGCTTAACCTCACCAAGCAGAGGCACCGCCACACGCCCAGAGTACTCAACTTTGCAGGTTAGTTATAAAGAAGAGCGGAGAGTTCTCGCGGTCGCTGCTAGAAGCAGGCGGCGTGGAGAGGTTGCTTAACCTCACCAAGCAGAGGCACCGCCACACGCCCAGAGTACTCAACTTTGCAGGTTAGTTATAAAGAAGAGCGGAGAGTTCTCGCGGTCGCTGCTAGAAGCAGGCGGCGTGGAGAGGTTGCTTAACCTCACCAAGCAGAGGCACCGCCACACGCCCAGAGTACTCAACTTTGCAGGTTAGTTATAAAGAAGAGCGGAGAGTTCTCGCGGTCGCTGCTAGAAGCAGGCGGCGTGGAGAGGTTGCTTAACCTCACCAAGCAGAGACACCGCCACACGCCCAGAGTACTCAACTTTGCAGGTTAGTTATAAAGAAGAGCGGAGAGTTCTCGCGGTCGCTGCTAGAAGCAGGCGGCGTGGAGAGGTTGCTTAATCTCACAAAGCAGAGACACCGCCACACGCCCAGAGTACTCAAATTTGCAGGTTCGTTAATAGAGAGTCAGATAAATTCTAACTATACCATACTAGGGACCCGACCGGGCTCCGTCCAGGTGGGATCTATAATATAAGTACACATAAACCTTCCGGAAGAAATTATCTAAATGATGACAGTGAAAACCATATCAAAATCCGTTGTGTGGTTTAGAAGTAAGAGGAATAAAAACAGACACACAGATGCGGATTTTTATACTATTTAGAGATATCACAGACCATAATCTGAACATCTACATTTCACTAACAGTGTCCAAACTGTGCATAGTGGACACAATAGGCAGATCGAAATTAAAGGTAGGTTTCTCGCGCTGTTTTCCGTCATCTGAAAATCTGGTTATTCATAATTACGATTATTTGAAAAATGTCTTGTAGACACTTTTTGTAATAGTTTGTAATAGTTGCGGCCACACGTTTGGTAGATATTGTTAGCGGCTGATGTATTATTTAACTTAAGAGCCTACCAAACCTATTGTGCTGCCCCCAATCGTATTTTATTTATTTCTAAACAATTAAACAACATTTCTAAAAAACAGGAATGTCACATTGTAGTCCTGATTGGCTTTAAATTTATCGAAACATTACGGATTATTATGTTTTATGCTTGTAGCTATTATCGTTAAAACCGCCAAAAGTGACCTTTTGGCGGTTTTAAAGATAATGACTACAAACATTACAAAAACAAATCCGCAGTGACCCGATAAATTGAAAATCAGCAATGACTACAATGTGGCATTCTTGTTTTTTGGAAATATTGTTTAATTATTAAGAAATAAAAAAAATACGATTGGGGGCAGCACAATAGGCTCGGTGCAGCCTTAAAACTTTCCTAGTTTCTGCCGTGAATCTTGTCCACCAACTCATGTAAACAATTTCTGGCCTAAATCAACCAGCCCCATTCATCATATCTGCCGATAGACGTCAAAATGGGGGGATTTGCCAAAATCGCCACGCTTGGCAGGCGGGTTGGCGATCGCAGTTGGATTGAATGTGTGTACTCAGAGGATGCTGCTGCCCATCCTCCGGTAGATCCCTTAGCCGCCTTTTACGACACCCACGGGGGGAATTTGGGTGGTGCTATTCTTAGCCGACACCACACGGACCTATCTTTATTACAAAATTAAAACTTTACATCTGTAATCCTGTTATTTGTCGAAAGAAACTAAAGCAGCAATTAAATGAGTACTAAAAGTAATACAATGTTCAGGACAAGTGCTAATGACGATGTGGTCGCACGCGGAGCTGCGCGAGGTGTACCGCAAGCACGGGTGGCGCGAGGCCGACTTCCTGACGCCCGCGCGCGCGGCACAGCCCCGCGGCAACTCCAACAGCAGTGGTGAGTATAGTGCTTATTGAATACGAGCTTTTACCCGCGACTTCGTCCGCATAAATTATATACCAGATTTTAAGTCAGATCGGAGCTCGGGCGAGATCGGCCGCGCCTCGCCCGAGCTCCTGATTGGTTAACAAAACACAGCTACACAGCTCGCACAGCTCGCGAGCTTCAATGGACAGGCAGCCTAAAGTTGTGTGATATAAATGTCTTGTAAATAAGTCTGTTCGTATGTCCGTCTGTGTGAATGTTGATATTGTGTTGTACAGAGATGTGTGCGTGCATACATGCTACTTTATCTCATTCTAGCCGCTGTGAGAATTTTACGCTAATAACATTTGACAGTAACATGCTAAATAAACCACTATAGCCTCTCGCAGAATGTCAAACATTCATAAACCATAATAGACAAACTGCAAAAGAATATCATAGTCACTTTACTAAACCTGTAGCATGTAACAGAAATAATCATTTAAACTCTATCAATGAAAAGACAATCTCTACAGGGTCTTTCTTTAATTTACTGACCGTTTTATAAGGGGATTATCAGACCATCAAACTGAAATCTTTCATTACGAGACTAAAATTAAAATTGCGAAAAAAATTCAACTGTTCCATACAAAACTGCAATTCTACTAGACTCAAATGTATGCGGAGCCAGATTTTTTTCTCTATTTTCTTGAGCGTAGACGATGTTGCAAATGTACTAATGCGACGTCGCAACTGAATCGCCGCAATACCGTTCCGACCTCAACGCCTATGCTAAAAATTGATGATACGGTCCTTAGTCCCATAGAGAAAGTTGTTTAGTTTGAGGGTCTGATCATCTCTTTAAAAAACCATCAGAATATTAAGAACCCGTGTAATGCCTATCCTAGTAGCCTGGAAAAACAAGCTAACCTCACTTAGCGTAAGTTTCACGGCACGTGTACATAAAGCTTATGGTTGGGGGAGCAGGTCAGGGCACGCCTTCGTCAGCCAACACCGGAGCCCCGCACTCACCGAGCAACGCGAACAGTACGCTCAGTCGACCCATGGCTTCTACCGGCGGCACCCGCTATGAGGACCGCACTATACGCAGGCATCGCGAGGTGAGAGAATAACCTTGCAACGGTTCTTAGCGAAAAACAGTGCAATGTACTTTGGCAGCATTATATGCACTGGTGGTAGATGCTGCGAATTGAAGTTTATCGAGCTTTTTAGGAAGAATATCGTAAGCTAAACATGACAAAAATACTTTTTTAATTGGACCAGATTTATCGTTTGCACTTGTTTATATATTAATACCGTCTTTTGTAAAATATGCATCTTAAAGTTCGTATCACAATTAAGTATCCAACTTTACCTGTAAGTACGCCAGTTAAAGTTGGTCATTGAATTATTAATCCATTCCTAAGTTATGACAAAGTTGGTTAGTCGTCTATGAATTTTAATTTAGTGGCGATAATTCACTAGACTGTTTTTGGATTCAAATCTTCAGGAAAACACTGTAAACCAGTTTAATTATAGTTATTTGCGCATGGCGTGCTAAATACGTAGAAGAGATATACAGAGAGAGAGAGCTGGAAGTGGCTATAACGGTAATGCAAAAAAAAAGAAGAAAGCAATGCCAATGACGCTTGCAATGTTCTTCCTGAAGGTCGATATTACTTTATACTCGAGTAATTACAACATCTTGATCGTCTGACGTAGTTACCAGGTATGAGAATTTTCAATTTTTTTACGACGACTCAAACATTTGTCTATCTTCCATTACCATAAAGCACATCATTGTATGCACTGTCTCATAGCTTTGGATTTTGGCGTTTGTATAAATATCTGCAATTAAAACAGGTTATGTATATACTGCACAATGTCTTGCTGCAAAATAACAAACGTTAACAACGAAAATTAATAAACAATTGTGACCTTTATTTGTATGAATATAAGGTGTATCAAATTGTGTACCGTAGGTACCAACTTTAAGTCACATTTTAGTGATATTACTTGTTTATACAAATATATTTGGTGTTTCTAAACGTATATTATACAGTGTAAGTGTGGACAGTTTCATTACCTTGAAGAGTGATTGTACTCATGATACTGAACAACTTTCCCTAAGAAACCCAAAGGACATTCGAACCTAAATGTCATCTTTTCATACAAACAAATGTTCGATCAGCTGATTGCATTTAGTACGAGAAGTCCAAAGGAACCTTAAGAAAATTTCCTATACGTTACTTGGGGAAAGTAATTTTAACAAAACTATTTTATGAAAACGAACTTTAAAATTGTATCCATCTTGCAATCACATAATATGTTTAAAATTGTTCAGTTTCAAATCATTTATTTATAAACATAGTTGATTACGAGATGGACATAATTTTAAGGTTAGTTCGCAGTCAAGAGTAGAACCGCACTTTAAAGAGTTTACAGTAACGAAACTGTCTATACTAACATTGTCCAACACCTATAACCTATTTCAGAACGATGACATGCCGCCAATGGACAACAACTACCAGGACGGCCTAGGGATGGGTAACCCGAACGGTCGGCCTATGAACCTCCAAGGTGTGCAGGCACAAATGCCCATGCCGCCCAGCAGTCGCTAGCCTGGTGGTACTCCCTGAGGTACGGACTTTGTGTTGCCATTTGAAAGATATTAGTAAGCTTTGGCTGTTGATGAATTGTAGAGAAACGTTTTCGTTGATGTCAGAATACAGTAGATAGCGCAATAAGTTTACATAACTGGAATCCGTGTCAGTACAGATCGCGCAACGAACAAGACCTTGAATACGCAGAAATCATATTAGGGTTTATTTGACGCGGGAGGCGAACGTCATGAACCTGCACGAAAATCTCTACCACTTTCCCACAGGGCTCATGATTCGTTGCGCGACCTGTAAAGAAATAAAATGTTATTAAATTTGGTTCATTAATTTAGAGATTTTTTTATTTTATTTTATTGTTAAAGGAAACAAACTATTTACACCTAAGAGATAACACGTTAAAAATTGTATGCAAATTCAGTTCTTTTGTATTTAAATAAATTTACTAAATATAACAACATCATCAGCTTGACAGAGCCCAGTGGCTCATCTGTAAATGAGAGAAGTTTAGTGGCATCTACTGTCTTTTGATATCGACGCATTATCGTATCTGAAAATGCAATACACTTATAAATTAGACTGCGATTTGTTAATTAATTTTGTATTGCATTATCTATGAAAACGCAATATTTATTCTGTGTTAATCTACATGATAAATGAAAACAATCTTGATACTTCTTAATCAGTACCTAAATTAGTTTAATTTGGACCAATTTTGTTTTATTAACTAAACTGCGGACAAGTTGACTATAACTAGACAAACTTAGAAGTCAAAATTTGAGGTACAGATAATAAAAATTACTCCCCAAGATCACGTAAGAAACAAGAACACGTTTAAAAGGACAAAAAGCTAGACTTTAATCACAGTATAAGAAAGGCCCCTTGAGATAGTGACAACTGTATGGATTCATATAAACTGTGCTATAATTATTGAGGACATGTGGGATAGCTCTAGTGTGATACTAGCCCTGAAATGAAACTTGCAAATGTGAGCTTTAAATCGTGATATATAATATACAAATTCAATAAAATGATAGGAGTGAACAGTTAGCTTACCGGGAGCCAACTCTCTTTAATATAAAATCTACTGAACGGAACACAACTTAAAGTTTACATTTGAATATTTCATTTTAATAGCAACCTGACTAATAATATCGGTCGGGGTATAACATAACAATGCGATTCCTCCACCTCCAATCGTCCCTATACAACGCTAGGCCAACCCTTCGTCAAACGACCGTTAACACAATCACGTTACGTCGCCATTATACGAAGTCCACGCGCGGGGACAGCAGCGATCTCTGCCCACTCTTCTTCTAGCGTCTACAGACGCAACAGTCCGCTTCTCACCGATCCCCACTACCCAAACCGCCGCGTAGTCCCTGCAACGCTAAGTTCTTTCATTACTACGATTGACCTACCAGGGCGCTTCGTTGTCACTGGTATGGTCTCCCCATAGTCCGCAGTCATAAGTAGTAGTTGCTCACTGTGTAATGCTGTATTTGTCAGTTCGACAAAGGGTAACCCCAGGGCTCCTCGGCCGGGACGGTATCCAAGTCATCACTCCATAAGATCTTCTCCTTGGTCATTCCTGACGTTTGCATCCATCTTGTGGAACCCATTCTATAGCTTTCATGAGGGAGGCCTTTGTCCAGTAGAGGACACAGCTACATAAGAAAAAAACTAGATTTTTGAAACCGGTTAGGTCAATAGACCCTATCTCTTTTGACGTCTACGTTTGGCTAGTTTAAACAATACAATACTATATGAATCGTCACTGTATTAGTTACTTTAACAATCACAATGTTGCATTTAAACCTGATTATTATATCGAGATACATTTTCTCGATAGCTACAATATTGGTGATATAATATTACATTATTTATTGACTATAGTAAAGAGGACAATGTACACAATTAACATGTAACATGTTTTGTGTTAATACATTAATTATTTAAACTTTTCATCGTACTTAGAATCTGAACACATCGGCCGAGGCACGGCGTGTTTCTTTAACAGATTTGCGCGCTAAGAATCTACTCATTTATAGACGCTGAATTACATACGAAACGGTGCGTATGGCGTTTTTTTATTCGTCCTTACACCATTAACATAAAGAATAATTGATGTCGGCAGATGTATCCAGAATCTAAGTCGGCGATACGAAGCATTAAACTTTTACTGATAGAGTTCTTGAAGGTATCGAATTGCACACGTTTGGTTTTGTACAGTCGGTCACAATAATTAGATAGCCACTTGATAGAAATAACGTGCAATCTTTGCAAAATGATATTAGTTTCACTCTTGATTCATAAGTATATTAAAACTTATACTATTAGATGATCTACGAAATATTCCTGTCTTCTAACTTTTATCATTTAACAAAGAATTTAAAGAGTTACTAAAAATACAACGTTTGAATTATTGAGATTAACTGTACAGTTTACTTTGAGGCCTAACAAAAAACGTAGCGAATGAGTTTGTATGTGAACATTTTATATGTCGTTTCATTTCTAAAACAGATCATGTCAATTCCTCATGTAAATAGTCGTGCCATTTTGTGTATTTTAAAAAGTAAAATTAAAAAAGGAGTTTCGATTTTCATGTAGTCGTATTGTGTATGAAGTTTTTAATGAAAGTTTGAGGCTCACCGCGCGTATACAGATAGTTCAATCCACGAAGACTTGCTTCACTCTTTATCCTAATTGTTAACAAGGCAAGTGCAATATATTGCCAGTGTGTAAAGCGCGAATTGCATTATACTTAATAAAGGCTGCCTGACTAGCTAAGTCGCCATCCATTGGTTGTTTTATTCGCTACACTTAAAAATAGAGAGAGTAGATCAGGTAATGGATGCGGAATTAGCCAGTCGGGAAACTTTCATTCAGGATATACGCGCTTTAGTTCTATCGTAGTATTCAATGACCTTGAGATAACTATGGTACTAATACACTAGCAGTACATTTCATATACTTGCACATACGGTTAAGACAAAGATTGGAGCGCGTTTTCGTGTATTGAACTATCTAAAGAATGCATTTCGTTATTCAATTTATTACTTAAAGTTATTTTATCCAATATTGTTAATGAAGATACTGAACAACGCTCAAAAGCTGTGGATAACTTGAATAACGCAATGCATTCACAAAATAACTCCCAATGTAACCTTTATAATAAACTTTAGTCAACTAACTATAAGTTAAATTGAGATAGACATTTCGTATATTCGGAATTTGATAATTGTTATTATTTATAAACGGTTAGTTCCGTAGCAATTACGCCCAAACAACGTATGAGAAACGAATAATACGGAGAAAAAAACCACACAAAATGTAACATTTCGTACGGGCTGAATAGTTTTTAACTGTAATAATATATAGAATTTTGTAATATTTTGTATTCATTCCACGACCCTCTATGAATATTGTAATATAGGTGTCTATGGTCCTCTATATTTAAGGAATATCCGTCTTATATCTAGTGTTAAGAAACATTAACAGTGGGACGTTCGCGCTAGCTTTAATCACTTTCCGTTATGGCTGCATGTTTCATTTCATTGCGATGCAACTGCACTGCCACTACCATTCTGCTGTTGTAAGGAAGAACACAGTAACGCAATTCTTGGAAGAACATTGTAATATCAATTTTGGAAGAACAGTGCAACACCAAAGTTGGAAAAACATTGTAACACCACAAAATACATAATACACTAAACTACGCACATGGCTCTGCAAAGACACAATTAAATAGCTACTGTCGCTCTACGGCAATAAAGTGCAATCTATCTCGCACCTGTAGGCCCATGTGTCCTCGAGTGCCGTAGGTAAATTTTCGTAGGTTAAGATGTGCCAGGCTTGACAACATTGGGACATAAAGATAATACAGTAGTTGTTTTTCTCGATTTATTCGCGTTACCGTGTTTTTCCATACGTCTCGGTAGCATGGTAATTTGCTAAAAAGAAAACACGTAAATGTGTAAATCGGATCAATCTAGTTATAATTTAAACACTTGGGCTTAAAGGTTTTGCAGTTTAAAATGAGTTGAAAATATGTATAGTTTTAATTACCCGAAAAATGATATAGATTTGACTTGGAAATAATGGCAGCTAATGATTTTAGGGCGTTCTGATCTCGTCGTTCTGGAATGTGTATTGTGAAGGAAGAGCTTTAACTGTTACTTTGATTTTCCCTCCGTTTTAGGTTGATTACTTTAAACGGCATACTCCCTTAGTTACGTATCATTTTGGAAGTTGGGAATTACCCAATTTTTTTATAACAATTCAGAAAATTCTTTAGTTTACTTTGGGATGTTTTCTGGTTGAAAGCAAAGGGAAAGTATGCTTAGTTTAATTATAATTTTAAGTTTTATTTTGTAGTTACTATTTATTTTTATATTAATCAAAACATGAAGGTAATATTTTATTTATAGGTGATATGGCAATTAAGGGTTTTGTGAGAACATTTTTGGGATATATTTTATGCACAACACTGCATTTTGCGTCTGTCAAAGGGCAGCCACATTGACTGAGTAACCTGGTACAAAACTACCCTCATCCAGTGCATTATAATGATTTAAGTAACCGTGTCGTGTAAGTTTTGTATGATATTTTTAATTATAAAAATGTAAGTGAATGTACAACAATTTTTTTCAGTAACTTGCCAGGGCCACCGTCGCTTCCATGAAGCGAATTTTTTATAATGTAATTTTTTCGAAACTTTCCTTCCCTTTTCATGATAGATTTTAAGAAATTTTTATTTAATCAATCATCATAATTGTTTATTTATCGTAACCTTAGATGAGAATATTAGACAATTGTAGGCATTATTAGGGACATTGTTTTAAAATATAATAACTTTTATCAATATTGTACTGTCTATATAAATTTTATATTGAATCATGTCTTGTGTAGGCCTTTTATATAGACTTGTGTATGAAAATTCACCTTTATTTGCAATTATTATTGTTTATCCACATGAGATCTCGTACGAAAATAATATTAAGTCATAGTAGTGTCACCATTGAGATCTTACGTAGTGTTACACCACGATTTAAAGTATATATATTAATATCTATGGTCAACCATAGAATATAGAGTTGTTGGAACAGTAATACTCGATTATTTATATTTTATTTAAAATTTTATATTGAAAATTATTTAACAACAGTCTTCGTTTGTCGTTGCGACAGTATTAGCGGTAATTAAATAGGTTTTCTTATGTCATGTTGTATGTAGATTTTAATAGAACATATTCTCTTACATAAGAATGAAGATATTATTATATTATACACTTCACAGAGAATTAAATGAATGATTTTTATTTTGTTTTCTTTTATTTTATTTTTCCTTTTATTTTTAGTCTTAAATTATTTGTTTATCGATGGTTTATCGTTAAGATTAAATGTAAATGTATAAAGGCCTAGGGTTCTTCAAAATTAACACAAATCATAAGTAATTGTTAATAAACGGATTGAATCGAGGATTTGCAAGCCACATGACAAGACTCAAAAACGGAATTAAAGTTTTGGAAATGTTTTTAAAGTTGTAAATTAAATGTAACACTCAATAGCTTAGTTACCATGGCTTCCATTCCATACAATTTTAATTTATTATTCCATACATTTGATTTATGGTTAACGTAGTCTGTTTTCTAGTTAAAATTAGGTCTTTTTTACTGATAAACGATAAATTGGGTACTAGACGAAATGTAGTAATATTTTTAGTATTATTAATTATTGTAGGAGAAAAATAAGATGATTTTTTTATCTGTTGACCTTAGTGTGGGACATGTTGTTAGACGTGAAGTTTATTTGCAATTTCTGAGCGTAAAAATATGTTGAAAATTACTAAGGGGCTATTGGAAATGGGTACCAAGAAAAAAGACGTCAATATGGTTTAAAACGCCAATGTGACGTCAAATTGTCTTGAATTCTTTTTAAACTTTGTGGTTGTACTTTGTGGTTTTCATTGATTGAAGTTATAAAGAACCAGAAGAAAGTTTGAAGGTAAAACTCACTAATTTCGACCTATCAATTCGATTTTGGGCTCAACGTAACGTAAGTTTTCAAAATAAGATTAGATTAGATTAGATTCATTTATTTCATATTATAACATGTCACAGTATTACATAAATAATTACATAAAATGTCCATTCATAATATGATCGTCATATTGTATATTGTATAATAAAATTAAAATAAAATAGTAATGTCAAATAAAATAATGTCAAAACAATATAACCTTAAAGTTAAAAATAGTCTTGACTATTTTAATAATAGAAAAAAAAATGTCAACAACCACAAACAAATTAAAAATGAATATAAAAAACTTAAAAACTTTTTTTCAAGAATTCGTCAACAGAGTAGAACTCATTATCCAATAAAAAGTTTTTCAATCGGCGATCGAATGTTTCGTCGTTTGTTTCGTTTCTTAGATCAGTGGGTAGGTGTTCGTAGTACGTGGGACCGATGACGCGCGGGTTGCTCTCAGCTAGTGCGGTACGCCGCGGCACGGATTTCAGTCGCCCAGTGTTCCGTAGAAACACTGGGCGACTGAAATCGCTTTAAAATACTAATTAATCAATCCATACGAAGGCAAAGGAAACACATTTGGAGCATTAGCAGCAACAATTTGCTCTCTAGTGGTGAAAAATGAAGCCACCAGAAGCCGTAGCATGATGCGCGTGATAAGACTATATCACACGTTTTATTTCGGTCGTTCAAGCGCAAATAGAAAAAGAGCGCGAAGGTTCGATAGGGCTACATCAAGCTGCCATACTACGGCCACAGGACTTATAAATATCGGACTTGTTCCTAAAGAGAATCCAGAATTTAAAATTAGTTACAATTTTATAGTCCGTGTGAGTTGATGCGAAATTAAGTATTGCTTCACTGTAATAGAGTTCATCTTTGTAACAGCAATCATTGTAAACCACAGTATATAAAAAAACCTAACTAATCGAAAAAAAATCTCCTATCTGTATGAATGCTCACATTTTATATTATCAGTAGTGTCCTTAATATTAAAAAAAATAATCAGTTATTGAATTTATAGATGTAATAGACATTAATGAAGTTGTATTTAAATTTTAAGATGCATTTTAGGAGCATGCACGTTTTTATCAGTGATAAATTCTTTTTTACTACCTATTCGTATGGTGACACTGATTGTTAAGGTGCCTGCTGCAGCGGGCGCCGCGGTGTTAATGATTCGCGACAGTATTAATCAGTAATCTCATGTACCAACGTTGCTAAATACACTTAATTAACTACATTTAAATAATTTTATTTGTTTCATTTTTGTACCTTCACCAGCGGGGCTAGTACGCCAACCCGCGATAGCCACATTTAACACATCCATCTGTCAAATTTAGTCTTTTATCTCGTTCGTTCGCGCGCAAATAGAAAGAGCGGAAGCGTGATAGCGCTATATCACGCTATCACGGGTCGGCGTACTAGCTCCGTTGATCTGACTCTAGAAACTGTCGTTTCTAGTTAAATGTACACACGGCGACAGATCAACCTACCCATAGTTGAACTCTATGTTCATGGACATAAGGTCTAACTATGGGTAGGTTGATCTGTCGCCGTGCGTACTTCATACAGCAATGTGGCTCTTTTTGAGCTCGACTTGCACTGCCGTGCTTTCAGATCTACAGGGTGAAATTGATATCATTAGCATCCTTTTAAACTAAGAGTCTACTCATCAACTTTTACTATGGGATGCACCAATCGGAGCTACAAAAAAATCTGCTGTTCCATACTAAACTGCAATGTCTACGCGACACAAATGTATGCAACAGCAGATTTTTGTTTTGCTCCGATTGGTTTGCTTCCATAGTCAAAGTTGTTCAGTTTGATGGGTAGGCTCTTAGTTTAAAAGGATGCTAATGATATCAATTTCACCCTATAAAGCACATTAGTCATCAGTTCATCACACACGGCAGTTAAGATGTCTTAAAGTCGAAGTTGTATTCTTCTAACGCAAAGTTGCTAATGGCTTCCTCTCACTCACACAGGAACGAGACGTGATAATGTGATTTTGCGTGCATTAGACTCTTCTATCGCACGCAAAATTACTCACCACAACCTCGACTTTAAGATATATCTTAGAGCCGCCGTGTGTGGACACCTTAACGCCTTAAGGGTATCGTTGGTGCGCTCCATACAAACGAAGTCTGGTTATATTTGCAAAACCTACTAACCAATTAAAGTTAATGAAATTTTACAGAAACAATCTAGAACCTAATCTCTATGCTTGTATGTTGTCAGATTTTTGTTAAAATATGTATAATTTTAAAGTTAGAAGTGCCTGAAAGATTTCCATACAAATCTTACATTAATCCTACTTTAGGTATATTTTTACGAAAATCGGTCAACATACAAGCATATATACAGCATGTAAACTAACTAAAGGCAAACCTTTTAAGGGGATCAGACCATCAAACTGAACACTTTCCACTTTCTTAAGGGACCAAAACCGAAATCGCGACAAAAAATCAGCTGTTCCATTCCATACATTTGGGTTGAGCTAAAGGCAAACCCTATGAGGGGATGATCAGACCATCAAACTGAATAACTTTCTTTATGGGACCCACATCGAAATGACAAAAAAAAATCAGCGGTTTTGTATGGGACAACAGTTTTTTTTTTGCGATTTCGATATCGGTCCCATAGAGAAAGTTGTTCAGTTTGATGGTCTGATCATCCCCTTAAAAGGTTTGCCTTTAGTTAGTTTACATACTGTATTTGTTTCTAGGTTGTTTCTGCAAAATTTCATTGAGTATTGAAAATATAACCAGACTTCTTTTGCATGGAGCGCGCCAACGGTAATTTCCCTTTGCACCCATTCTAGTGCAAGAAGATAGTCTCTCCGAGTAAATCGAGTAATACACTGAACCCGATACATACGACACATCCTGAACAATCTGCAATGGATCGCCCTCTGAATTATTATAAAATTAAAACGACTGATAGGTACTAAGTGGGCAAAGCCGCAGGCGATGTTACCTACGTTAATATATCAAAGACATTACAAAGAAAACGCAGAAAAACAATATTTTTCCCCAAACAGCTTATGAAAACAAGAAATTACTTGCTGAATAACTGAAGAGAAAACAAGGAATGGAAACGTGAATTTATTAATATTGTAAGTTAGACATCTTTGCCGGGACATTTATGCGCACGTATGGCCTCAAGTTATTATCAAGGTCACATTTATTGAACGAATTCACTGAACTGGATATTATTTCAGAGAAATGTTTGAGAGTGAGGAAACCTGCATGATTTAATTTCGAGGCATGTATTGTACTTACTGTCCATTACAAGTGGCGACGGGCTCACTCCCCGTCACACTGGACAGAGTTTCGGTACTACTAGTGAAATGTGGATGTTCTGAAGTTTCAGAATATCTCTGACTACCCCCTCGGGGAATATAGTCGTGAGCATATGCTAAATGTTTGAGAGTACATTTGGTCGAGGTATGTAGGACTACATTTTATTAAAGTTTATTATAAGTAGGTACATCATCAGTCTGTGGAGGTGCTACTGGGTATATGTTCCTCCATTGAAAAGGAAAGATCTTCCACCAGGCTATGTGTGAAGCCTGGGGACCGGCCATGGTCCAACAGTTCTTAGTTGGACCTTGTATATGTATCGAATCTCTGTGATTATTTCTCTTGCGCGATTTATGTCTCGCATTCGATTGTGAACCTTAGTTGTAGTAGGTTACGAGTTACGTATTTAGGATGAACATTGTCTTTGTATGGAGCATATTTCCGAGAGCGACGGTATCGCCATCTGTTGGCATCTTTGCTATAACTTGTGGGTGTTGACATCTGTAGCAAGTCCCCACAAGTCTATCATCGTCCACTGCTGAACATAGGCCTCTCCCAAGGCGCGCCACAGAACTCTATCCTCGGCCTTCCTCATCCAGTCGCTCCCCGCTACCCATTTTTAGGTCGTCTTTCTAGCGGGCAGCATGGCGTCCCACTACGCATTGCCAGTTCGTTGTTAAAATATATTATAAATAACAGAAATTATTTCTGAACCAGCATTTAAAAATATACTTACTTTGTTAATGAAAGAATAGAATACATTTGTAACCAGTGGAACATAAGACAAGTCAGTTTACGCGAAAATATCGTTTGTATTTAGTTTAGTTCTAACTACGTAAATGCATGCACTTAGAATATTGTGCAAGAGCACAAGTGTTTTACTAGCTGACAAATGCTATTCAGGGTTTAGAGTTGACGAATTTTCTTAGGAGAAATGGGATCCGCTTGTCTGCTGATAGATGGAAATATTTAGTTAAGCTAAAGTAGGTAGGTAGGGTAACCTACCTACACAGGGTGTACATTTATTTGCTTTAGGTACCTACATATCAAAGGGAGTGCTTCAGACCATCACTGAACAACTGTCACTATGGAGCCAATATCTAAATTGCCAAAAAAAAAACAGCTGTTCCATAGAAAACGTTAATGGTTAGGTTTATCCAAATATATTGTAACAGCAGATTCCTGCCAAGTCCGATTCCTGCTTCTGGTAGCTCGTAAGTGTATTTTCATAAAATATGATAATAATCTTATCAAATAATAAACGAGCGCAGTAAGTTTGTTTCAAAGCTAGTTTGTCCTGTAAGAAGTACTAAAAGTGACTGAAACTTCACGAGTATATATGGCATAATTTAATGGTACGGTCAGCCTCAAAAAGATGTAAGTATTCAGTTTTGTTCTATATCGTAGTACAGTTACCAGCAGATATATATCGTAGCAAACAAGGTGGTCAAATATTTGTAAGCAGTTCTAATTTTCAATAATTTCTTTACTCATAACCAATCAAAAATATAGGAACGCCAGAAACATCAAATATATCGACGCAGTGAGGGTGGTCATAAACATCTGAGCAGTTTCAGAAAAAAACCTTAGGTACTCCATTGTTTTACATTTTAATTTTAAATAACATTGTAAAGAAATAATTGAAAATTCGCTGTTCAGATATTTATGACAAAATACACACTTAGATATAATTGGTAACATATGCTGTAAAGAATTTAATGAAAATTGGCACTGCTCAGAAATATTTGGACACCTTGTATGCTAAGATATATCTGATGGCGACAGTACTAAAGTGTATACATGTTTTTGATGCTGACTGTACTTATAGAGTTGTTTATTTATTAACAGTTCTAAAAAGTAACTTTACCTTTGTCTTCAAGGGAAGAGTTTCTCATTGCAAGGAACAGGATCAAGCTTCGTTTTGCAGCATAACAAAGTAGTAGGTAAGTACTAAGTAGGTGGCACCTTTGCCAGCTTCCTATGGTAGGTTTGGGAGCATGTCAGAAACTTTTTCCTTTCGGAGTGGACATAATCTTATCTAGCATTAGCATAGCATATGGTCACGACTATATTGTTGACAGACTGTTACAGATATTCTGAAACTTCATAACATTCAACGTTTCTTTCCAGTGTGACGGGAAAGAGCGAGTGAGCCCGTCGCCACTTGTAACTTTGTCGTCAAAACTACAACGTCTTTATCAGCGAGTAAGAAGTAGTTAAGGGTTTCAGGTGAAACATTTTCTTTCCTTTCGACTTCCCATACATTACGAACTAGGTAGGTATGTGTACAGTTGCCATCAGATATATCGTAGCATACAAGGTGTCCAAATATTTCTGAGCAGTGCTAATTTTCATTAAATTATTTACAGTAAATGTTACCAATTATATCTAAACGTGTATTTTGTCATAAATATGTGAACAGCGAATTTTCAATAATTTCTTTACAATGTTATTTAAAATTAACATGTAAAACAACGGAGTAAGGTTTTTATCCGAAACTGTTCAGATGTTTATGGCCACCATGACTGCGTCGATATATTTGATGTTCTCGGCGTTCCTATATTTTTTATTGACTATGAGTAAAGAAATTATTGAAAATTAGAACTGCTTAGAAATATTTGACCACCTTGTTTGCTACGATATATCTGCTGGTGACTGTGCCTAGTATCACATACTGTGCAGATTCTACAGAAATGGCTTTTAAGATTTTGTCTTGTAAGAATAAGTACTAATCTACTACTACTACTACTCTTAAACAGCTTTAGGATAGGGTCCAAAAATACGTTAATAATAACAAAATAATAATAACAAAATAAATAATAATAATAACAAAATAATAATAATAGCAGCCTCGAGGAGGGCGTTTGGGCGTTAGTCCACCACGCGTGCCTAATGCAGATTGTTGGCAGTGTTGGTAGACTTCACATTCGCGTCAGAATGTCTTTGTAGGTTTTCTCTGGATGTTTTCCTTTCCCGTTTAAGAGCAGTCGGTATACCTACATATTACGTTCCTACAGTAATGCTTGATTACACCCGGACCCTCGATGAATAAGTACATATCCGCACCTCTCCGCAGCGCACCAAGTTTAAGGTATTTATACAAAAATTTTAATCGTGCTGCAACCAATCCTAGCCAGTTATTTGTAGGCAGGTTGGTTTGGAACCTATTCTATCAAATCTACAATAGTATCTTATTACAAGGATAAAGGTAAACCACTGGCATATACTTAGAGACTGTTCTGACTTCATACGACAATATTTCGCAACTAATTCATAGATAACACTAAAAGAAGAAGATGCCAAAATAACCCAACTAAACCTGAGATTTTTCTACTTACAACTAATAAAGGTAAAGATAACACAGTCATTACCACAGTCTTATATATATATTTGATGAAACTTTTAGTTGGCAATTTTGTTTTATAAAAATGTTGATACCCTGCTATCCTGTAATTAGTCCGTAAGTTTTCCTAAAATGAATAAAATAAAATAAATATTTAGCAATATTGCGGGATAAAAATACTCCGACAAACATTGGAATCTATTGGTTCAGTATTTCAGACTCTTTGATAGCAATACTTTCGGGATAAAACCACTCCGACAAAAATTGGCAATGGCATCGATTGGATCACTCTTTGAAGCCTTTATTTTGTTATAAGATATTTTTAATTTCCAGGATCAGTTAGATAGGATCAGGTGGATAGATTTTTAGTTTCCGGCCTCATCATCACTCAACATCAGGTGAGATTGGGGTCAAATGCTTACCTATCACACATAAAAAAAAAAAAAAAAATCAGTCATCCCTGTTGACCTAGAGTACTTTCAGAGAGGAATTCGCGCTACGGGCATAGCGTAAATACAATAAAGTACGCTTAGTGGCCGCGTTGGGTCTATGCTTGTGCGGAGTGCGGGGGGCTTGCGCGGTGTGCGGAGGGGTGAGGCACCGGCCGTTGTGGTACAGCGCGCATGTGAATCGGTACTGGGACCGCGCCCCTCGCCACCCGCACCCCCCGCACGATAGGCCTGTCGCGACCCGTGAGCGCCCTCACTATTAGTATATTCACTTTTCACTTTGCTACGGGCACAGTTTTGACATGGGTCGCTTCTTTCAGATTCATAATATTATGAGCAAATAGGTGAAATAGGTTACGTATGCGCATAGTTAAAATTTTTTGTTGGATACTGCCGCACACTCTTTTTGGTTTTATCTACGAATAGTTCCAAGTATTTTACTATAACGATAGCTAATGCAAACCTTATGATTATAAAATTACACCAATCACTCGTAAAGCCACGTTTTACGTGTACGGGAACAGTTTAGCGACAGTAACGTCCAATTTACGTTGTAATGAACGTAAATAGACGTCGCTATCGTAGCGAATGTGTTACGAATTTGTAAATGACTGAACTGATTGGAATGCAGTTTTGCGATAAATGTGGGAAAATCTAGTAGGCAAAAGGCAGCAGGTATCAGAATAGGTACCTAGTAGGTCAGCAGGTATATTATAGATAGAAGGTAGGTATTAGTAGGTAGGTAGTATCAAGAAAAAGAGCATCGGGGTGGCGCGTTGCGGAGAGATGGGCACTAAGTCATTAGGGGCCGGGTTCGAATCCGTACGGACGACATGCCATGTGTAGTACCAATGGGTACCAAGTTAGTACCGACTGCTCTCAAACGAAAACCTCGTGAGGAAACCTGCATGCATTGAAGAAGAAATCTGATTGTGTTAAGTCTACTAATCTGCATTGGACACTGAACTGACGGCCATACCTACACCTTGAGGGTAGGCCGTAGTCCTGTACTCTGCAATCGGATGTAAATAGACTGTGATGATGATGATGATTTCGATGTTGGATCGATACTGAAAGTTGTCCTGTTTGAAGAGCTGAAGCACCCCCTTAAGTATTACTATTGTTTTGTTACACCTTGTATACGAAGTTTATATGTCAAAATACAGGGTGTAAGGTACAACCCTCCGCATAATGAAACAGTGAACTCAGACCATCAAACTGAACAACTGTCACTATGGAGCCTACCTCAGGAAACGCGAAAGAAATCAGCTGTTTCATACAAAACTGCTGTGCCTACCCGACTCAAATGTATATTCACCGTTTCAGTCTGTGGAGGGCTGTACCGTCGCTTACACCCTGTATAGCTCTGTGACAATAGCAAACACACATTGTGCTTAAAGGCCGTGTACTCCGAAACCTCGAGTCGCTGCGTATCGATACAGCTCTATGAGTAATTTATCATAATTCGCTAAACACACCAGCCTCCATACCCTCCTGAGGTCTGCCACACACATACGGAATTGCAATCTGGAATTCCGAATCAGGATTGTGATTTTGTATAGGATTTGACAGCTGCGCAATTCCGAACGCAATTGTGGAGGGGGAAAATCCATACAAAATCGTAATCCTGATTCGGAATTCCGGATTGCAATTCCGTATGTGTGTGACGGACCCAAATCAGATGAAACGGAAAACCGTTATGTTCCGAGTCGGGATTGGATGCAGTGCCAGTGACTAATCGGTAGGTAGCCACGGAGTGGGCATCTGAGATATTAATATGTAACGATATCGATACCTGATGAGATTATTCGCCTGTTAGAATACTCGTCTTGGTTGGTGCTATTATATTCGAACCGGTTAGAGTCACTACATTTAACTTGATCTGACCCCTTCTCTGATCGTAGTGGTTCTCCGGTTCCATCACATTCAGGAGGGTGAGGCGACGAGAGATTGCATGTGTAAGCGCACAAATATGCAGTTTAATAATAAGTCTAACACTATTACTTAGCTGAAACTAATTTAAAGGATGATCAGAACATACTGATGAACTGTCTCTTATGGGACTAAGGTTGAAATTGAGAAAAAAAAATCTGATGTTCCAATCAAAACTACAAACGTAGGTACATAGGAAGATAAAATAGATAGGTAGACCTATACTACCTTACGTGACCCGAATGTGTGTGACACAGCTACAGCAGGTTCTTTTTTTCTCGATTTCTATGTTGATCCCATAGAAAAGACAATGCGGGTTTTGTATGTAAGGTTGGCGCCTTATTTCTCGCCGTTGTTTTTGGCGCGGCCAGCAACCAAATTTGAATATTTTAGTTCAGAATAAAGTATCAAACAAAACTTATTAACATGTATATCCCTAAACTCAGTCCGGACGGAGATATAAAGGCTTGAAGTTGAAAATATTACCATTACGCGCACTTCAAGCCTTTATATCTCAGTTCGGACTGAGTTCCGAGATATTTGTAATAACAAGTGTTGTTTTTATCTTTATTCTGAACTATAATATTCAAGCTTGATTGATGGCCGCGCTAAAAAACGAAAAAAGGCGCCAGTTTTAGGCATAGGCTTTTTGTTCAGTTTGACGGTCTGATCATGTCCCTTAAAATATTTTCAGCTAGTTTTATTAGACCTTATACAGGGTGTAACAAAAAACCAGTAATACCTACTAAAGGGGGTGCTTCAGACCATCAAACTAAACAACTTTCACTATTAAGCCAACTACGAAACCAAAAAAAAAATCATCTCTCTCATACATTTTAGTCGAGTTGGTGCTGCAGTTTTCTATGAAACAGCTGATTTTATTGTAGCGATTTCGATGTTGGCTCCATAGGTAGTGCAAGTTGTTCAGTTTTATGGTCTCATACACCCTTAGGTATTACTAGAGTGTTTTGTTACACCCTGTATATCCTGCATCTGCATACCAGACTGCTTATTTAAGCAGGTACGCTGCAGTCGAAATCGATGTTACGAGCGTACGAAACGATACGAACATATCGTTGTCGTGTAAGTTTGTATAAGATAAAAAAAAACAAATCTAACAAAATAAATACCTACTTACCTAAACCTAGCAACATTTAGCTAAGCTTTCCCCTATGTTAAGACTTTAATCACCACCACCTTTCATACTTTAATACCTAACCTGGCGTCGTTTATAAACTAGAACCGTATATTTAGAGCGGTCATTCTGCAACATTAATCTATTCAAGATCTATAGTTGTGCTGGTCCGGCGATTACGGAGGTAATACAGGCACCTATTAGAGATGTTAAAATTACACCTCACTTGTAACTAAGTATCGGGCTTTATATACTTTTTGAGATTACGAAACGATTACGACACGATTTGTGAAAACTTTTGATTAGAAAGTTTGTGATTTTTTGTGATGATGATGTCGTGAATTCAAAACCTAAGCGAGGTTTGGAAAGAACGGATTTACTCTGAGAGATTGCATCCAAATTCAAATGAGCTGATATGGGTATCTACGTCAGAGAACTGAGTAAAAGCCATCCCCGAAAATCAAGTAGAATGAACTTAGATGGTATGACAATTTTGTTTTTTTTTGGAAATGACTGTTACAGCTTTTTACTGCTGACTATTGGAGGGATCACAAAGGGTTTACCGGGCCAAACGAATGAACTTAAGGGGTTTCCCTGACTGAACGACCTTGACTCTTTCAGAGCCACCTCACCTCTACTAAACTACGTCATTTTTGATTAGATTGTCCTTCATTATGTCACAGTGGAGCCTTCTAATCCGAGGAAATCAAATTCTAAAATCATAAGAATTCGCCCCAAAAACAATTATCTAATTAACTCATTAAATATTGGTCTTAAAAAAAATTGCTAAATAGCAATTTTAGATCTTAATATTGTCTACACAAAGGTGTGTGTCTCAAGTAAATGTGACTTCAACTTAAAAAGTAGATGCACATAATACAGATTTTTTCCAATATTTAAGCTTTCCTTTGAACACAGAGTTCATATGTATTTTATAGAAAAATAAGAAATATGATCTATAGCAAATAAAGCCGAGATGTTGAAGAATATTGCTACACTTTTCAATTATTTGTATGTCTTTCAAATAACGAGAAGATAGCTTCTAAAAACCAGTAAAATATGGCCCGAGCTAGCGTTTACCTATCCTACGGGCACCCAGAGGGGTACGGACCTCGGCATAGGACGTTGCTGGGGCTACGCAGCGGATTGGGTAGCGGGGATTGGTGAGAAGCGGCCTGCGATGTGCCTTTGGTGTCTGTAGACGCCAGAAGAGACAGGAGTGGGCAGAGGTCGCGGCTGTCCTCGCCGGCGGGGACGTTGATTACGGTGTCGACGCATTGATATCGTGTTACCTACCTGTTGCCATGTGTTGTGAGTTTGTTGATTGTTAGTTGTGTCTGTTGGGCTGGTATGACAAGGAAAGTACTTACTTACCTACTAGACATGGTGCCCCTACGAGGAAGACTTCGATAGACATGGATAGCTACGATAAACAGGGATATGAAAAACGAACAAGATATCACCTGAGACTGAGACCGGGATCGAATATCCTGGAGAATTTGACTAGGAAAGCCGACCCCATGTAATGGAATGGGATTGAGGCTAGGAAAAGAGAGAGAGAATCATATCATAATCAGAGAACCTAGTTAGCTCTGAAAATTAACCAGCCGATGTGGTAAAGCCAATTGGCGGTCAATATAATAATAAAGAACTGAAACTACTCAGTTATAGGCAGTGTGAGCGCTGGGCTTGTAGATAGATTAAATAGGTAGATAATAATTTATACAAAAAAGAAAAAATATGATTTAGTAACTAATTTGTATTTGTCCGTGTGGTGTCTAAGTACCACCCCATTTCCTCCTGTGAGTGTCGTCATTCGTAAAAGGCGACTAAGGGATCTAACGCAGATGGACAGCAGCATCCTCTGAGTACACACATTCAATCCAACTGCGATCGCCAACCCGCCTGCCAAGCGTGGCTATTATGGCAAATTCCCCCATTTTGGGGGAGGCCTATAAATGTCCAGCATATCGGCTGATATGATGATGATGATGAACTAATTTGTATTAGGTACTACCTGTGGTACTACGCTACGATTCGACGACGACACGACACAGCATTTCAACTCAATATCCGCAAGGTATAAAAGTAAAGTCATCGCGTAAACGCGACGTGGGCGATTGTACGTTACACGAAATGAATTATCGATATTTTATGCGCAAGAGCGACGTCTTAATTAACCCCGCTGGACAACGGCTGGTTTAGATTTAGATTTGTGGCCGTGGCTGTGGGCATGACGAATAATGATCCAAACAAATTGTGGCAGCGTAGCTCCGTGGTAACTCCTGTACAGGTAGAGAATGTCTCAAACCTTACCTGGCTTGAATCTAGGTCGTAGATTCAACGAATATTTACTACATGATTTTTGGTTTGTTTGCTAAAAGATACCGTATACCTTCACACTTAGAATGTAATCATTTCTAAGTTAGTAAATATTTTAAATTGGAAAGTGCGTTTGTTTGTATACAATATTCTCATGACTGTCTTGTCTTCCACTGGGGTAGGCAGAGATAACGGAACGCCACCTGCTACGATCCTGACAAACCGCTCTAGCTTCTTCCACATTCATTAGTTCTTTGCAAGCTCATCGGGTTCGAGTAGATTAGACCTGGCCCTGTACCCGGACTTTCGATCTTCTATATATCGCGACCGTTTCAGTCTGAACTTCATTGTAATAGAGTTGACATTGGAACGAAAACGTTCACGCAATTGCGAAGTTCGAATGTCCGGGTAGTCCTTTTTCTCTACTATATCTACCTACAAAGCGCTTACTTTTCTTTCTTACTTACATTCAAACATCCATAAAATGCCTTCTTCCTTTAATTAAATAATTGTTTTAATAATAAATTTTTATTAAATATTAACTGTTGTTATCATACAATTTTCATACTATACCCTTAGTAGGTACCTCGAACTCTCATACCGAAATTGATTGAATAATTCAATGTTCGTTCACAGTTATAAGTAACTGTTATTATTTACTGATGTAAATTGTTCTAACAGTAACAAAATTATCTTTATCGATTCCCATAACTAAGACATCTAATGTGAAATACATTTCAATACTAATATTCGTTAAATCAAATTAATTTCCAATACCATAACAGCTTTAGAGTGCCTTCTAGCATTTTGTAGGCAATATACAGGCCTTTGCCCCTAAATATCACAGCTTGAATCGATCTTCGGTAGTTCACAAGCAAAATAGTTTAATAAATTAGCATAATAATAGTCATCTAGAAGACTATAACATCGATCATACAATAATCTTTAAGTGGGCGTTTTTATTTTGTAAAAAGCACGAGAACGACATCTTTATGTCTAATAGAAAAAGGATTAAAGGAATTATTCATTTGAAAAAAGATGACGCCATTTTGTTGGTAATTTCGAACGTTTAAAATGGCAGCTTATAAAAATGAAGAGACATAGTTGACGGTAAAGGTGCGTCTTAGCGCGAATTATGTCTTAATTAAATAAAATTTCATGGTAATTAAATACTTACTTATATTCTTTGGTCGTTAATTATAAACAAACAACCCGGTTGGTGTATGGTTATCACCGACGACCCGGTTGGTGTAATGGTTACCACGCCGGACTGCCAAACCAGGGTCCTGGGTTCGAATCCCGGTTCGGTCATGGATGTTTACATGTTTGTGCCGTTGTTGTATGGTTTCCATAATAAACAGCCTATTAATAGTACTTTCTTGGGATCATTACAATGTATGTGCCTGTGAGCGTTATTTATTTATTTATTTAACAAAAGTTACAAAAGGTGAGAATAAACCTTATAAAATTATAATAAAGCATAGCATATGCTCACGACTATATTCCCCGAGGGGGTAGTCAGAGTTTCAGAATATCTCTGAAATTATAATAAAAACATTAAAAAATATGAAATGAAATATTATATTTGCGTAAAATACTTTGTCAAAAGAGTGTTACAAATGTTTTTTACGTGTGAATGACATTACATGCGTCAGGTACACTAACTACTAGATTAGGTACCTCATATTAATATTATACAGGGTTTTTTTAAGGGGATGATCAGACCATGAAACTGAACAAAACATTGAAATAACGAGAAAAATAATCTGCTGTCCCATACATTTGGCTCGAGTAGGTTTGCAGTTTTGTATGGACGAGCTGATTTTTTTTTCACGATTTCGATGTTGGTGCGTTCGAGAAAGTTGTTAAGTTTGATGGTCTATCCCCTTAAAAAAGTGTCAGCATATTAAGAAGGATCCTATATACAGGGTGAAATTGATATCATTAGCATCCTTTTAAACTAAGAGTCTACACATCAAACTGAACAACATTTACTATGGGAGCAAACCGATCGGAGCAACTAAAAAATCAGCTGTTCCATACTAAACTGTTATGCCTACTTGTCTCAAATGTATGCAACAGCAGATTTTTTTTTTGCTCCGTTTGGTTTGCTCCCATAGTAAAAGTTGTTCAGTTTGATGGGTAGACTCTTAGTTTAAAAGGATGCCAATGATATCAATTTCACCCTGTATAGGTATTACCTCCATTATTATTTTTATTATTTTGGTTGTAAGGGCTTGGTCAATGACCAATAGCTACTGCGACCTGAATAGATCTATTGTAGCTGTCACCCTAGACCTAAAGGTCGTTTCCTAGGCCCACGGACTTCATGAACCGTGTTATGCTCTTGGAGGGGAGGTCCCTAATGTCATTAGGTGTTATTACGTATCCACCTAGATGGCGACTCCTGCTGTGAATGAGCACTTCGCATTCGCAGAGGAGGTGTATGGGCGTTTCCTCTGCTTCACAGCAGAATCTGCAGGTGGGTGAATCTACAAGCCCCATTCTGTGTAGATGCTTGTTTAACTTGCAGTGTCCTGTTAAGGCTCGCACTAAGAGCCTTAAGTCGTTGCGGTTTGAATTGATGGCCTCTGAGGTAAGTCTGTTTGAAAAGCCGGTCACGAGTTCTTTTGCGTGCCTCAGTCCTGGTGTATCCGACCAGAGCTTACGGCTTTGGTTCACGGCCCATTCCTTCAGCACACGTCTAGAGGTGTTGCGAGAGATTCCGCAGTAAGGCTCGGGGCCTATGGCGTCCTCTTCCGCCCCTCTTCGTGCTAGCTCGTCAGCAGCCTCATTTCCATCAATACCGCAGTGTCCAGGCACCCAGCCTAGGGTGACAGAATTTGTCGAACCTAGCTGGTTTAGGGCTTGGACACATTCTAGTGTTAGTTTCGACTCTATTTCATCAGATCCTAGCGCCTTCAGAGCAGCCTGGCTATCTGATAAAATAACAATGTGTTTCCCCTTTGGGTATCTTTGTAGATTCTCATGTACGCAATCTATGATAGCGTACATTTCTGTCTGGAATACCGTGGCATGCTGGCCAAGATGAATCGCCTTTTTAATCTTGGGATTGCCACCACATACTCCAGCTCCAGCACGGTTGTCCTTCCTGGAGCCATCTGTAAACCAGACGACGTCTCCAGCACCGAAGGATTGTGGGGTATTCCCGTTCCAGTCCTCTCTTTGGGGTAGGATTACCCTGTATAACCTGTTAAAGTTATACTCTTTGTTCATGGTGTCTTTAGGCATACACATGATCGGAATTGTTATGAGAGTTTCGTGTAACCTTCTCATAACAGAGGACTTCCATTTGGGGTCTCCTCGTTCCAAGGCTCGGAGCATTGCAATTTTTGCCTCTTTCTGCACATGGATGTGTAGTGGAGGCAAGCCTAATATTGCCTCCATAGCAGCCGTGGGTGTAGATTTCATTGCCCCCGTTGCTATTCTGCAAACTAATCCTTGTAGGCTGTTTAGGGTGCTTACACACTTCGCTTGTTCGGTTTTTTTATGCCAAGCTACCGAACCTGCCTGCTGTGCCGAGGGTCGCGGGTTCGAATCCCGTAAGGGACAAATATTTGTATGATGAATATGAATATTTGTCCCCGAGTCATGGATGTTTGTATCTATATATGTATTCTATATCGTTGTCTAGTCATCATAATACAAGTCCAGGCTAGATTCTGGTACTTTAAATGTGACTAGATAATTTGTGTGACATTGTCCAAGATATTTATTTTATTTTTTTTTATTTTTTAAGCTACACTGCAGTAGGATACCATAGGCCTCACTATCGCAGTGTAGATCCACATAACCGAACTCGGTTTCAGGCCCCATCTGGAGCCCGTTAAGCGACAGCATGTCCCTAGTCCTATTTTTGCCTTTCGCACAATGTGGTCCAGGTGTTGGTTCCAAGTGAGTTTTTGGTCCAGAATTACTCCTAGATATTTAACCTCTTTGGAAAACGGTATAGATTTGTTGAGGAGTGTAGGTGGTTTGAGACGCTCTAATTTTCGCCTTCTTGTGAAGGGTACTATAACCGTTTTATCGGCATTGACTGAAAGACCGAAGTCTTTGCACCACCTTTCTATCTTGTGTAGCGCTGTTTGCATGAGACTGGATATAGTGCTGGGACATGGGCCCACAATTATCACTACCAGGTCATCAGCATACCCTTGAGTATCTAGATAGGCGTTGTTGAGGTCCCACAGGAGGCAGTCCACCACCACCGACCAGGCCAGTGGTGAGAGCACTCCCCCCTGCGGACAGCCTTTGGATACCTTGACCTCTAGGGTTTTACCTAGAAGTGTGGTCCTGACTGTTCTTGACGTTAGCATTGCCTTGATCCACTCTTTCGTAGTGGAGTCGACATTTCGATCGTTCATACATTTCAATATGATTTCGGTAGAAGTGTTGTCGAATGCACCTTCTATGTCCAGAAAGGCACAGAGTGCAATCTCCTGATCATCGAGAGCTTTTTCCACTCTGTCAACCAGTTCTAGCAGGGCACTTTCTGTGGATTTCCCTTTCTGGTACGCATGTTGTCTGGGGTGCAACGGCCTACCCTTGAGGTAGGTCTCCCTAATATGCAGGTTTATTACCTTTTCCATGGTTTTTAGTAGGAAAGAGGTAAGACTAATTGGTCTATAAGATTTGGGTTGCGATTTATCTTTATCCCCAGCTTTGGGGATAAAGGTAACCCTAACCTTAGTCCATTTCTCTGGTAGGTATCCCCAAGCAAAGCTCGTTCTAAAGATTTTAAGATTTTTATTACCTCCATTCTGTGTGTCCCTATATATTAGGACCTAGACCGATAATCTAGATTTGAACGTAAAATGGTTAATTATTTACAATTTATTAGGTTGCAAATAATAATAAACAATTTGCAGCTCTGTCATATTGCATCTTCAGTTCATGGTAGTTTCTGACGAAGACTTATAGTAGCATCCATGGATGCTACTATAAGACACACCCAAAAAGACACGACACGACACCGTCTTTTTGAGACGTGTCTCAAAAAGATATCTGATTTCTGATGCTATTATGCCATTCGTGTCTGCAAATGGCAGATGTTAAATGTAGATATTTTGAACACGGAATTATACTTATCTGTTTATAAGACCTCTGACTACCTTCTCGAGAGTATAGTCGTGAGCATATGCTTAAATACTTAGTATTTCTCGAGTTGTAACTGGATATACAATCAGTTAACTTTGTAGGTAATAGAGATTAATGAAGCTGTTAACTTTTAACTTGTGTTTAACCTCTTCTGTAAATGACCCCTAGTTGTCAGTGTAAGGCGGTAACATTTTGAAGTATTGCTTCTAGAAGCAGCGTAAACAAGTAAACAACAAAGTTTCCAAGTTAGCACGAACTGCTTATGTTTCCAGTTAGAAAACAGGGTCGGATCCAGGGCTATGGGGCAAGGGCCTACAGCAGGATGAAAAGTGTGTCGCTGCTTACGTTTAGTCAACTAGATAGGTTCTCTTTCTTATACTGTGGTTTAGTTATCGAATTAAGCGCAAATTAATAATTATAGGGACTGGAGAAAATCGTAGAGGTAGAAATCTACTGTATGATATGTGGCCAGCGTGGCTGCTCCACAGTAAAATACTACTCGTCTTGCACCAGAGCCACTTTCAAGAATTTATTACAAAATAAATGCGTATTACCTACACGTTAAATATTAAAATATTTGTGGATAGTTCTGTTAAAATATTTTCCAAATGTTTAAGAGGTTCCTCAACTCTGGTCACATATACATTTGAACAAGGTACAAAGAACATAATTTTTTTTAATGTGATAGGTATTCTGTGTTTTATTTTGGAGCACCCGAGAGTTCAGATTGATAAAGATGCTAGTGACACCGCTAGTTGTGTAACAAATGCGTGTATAATTTTTTTTCAAACACTTGTAAACACTTTGGAGACGTGTGCCATGTTATCGTAGTAGATATCTACTTACGTTTCTCGCTTTCTTGAGACATCAGACCTTATCAAATATTCTCATCAGTTTCGGCTACTTTTAACCCGGCATTTCCTAATTACCTACACTACACCACATCCCCAATTTGATCTAGGTCTTGCCGGTCTGCCTTTACCAACATTTTCCATCCTGTCAGTTTCAAAAACAATTAGAAAGAGATCCCATATTGTCGCCTGAGTCCGTCCGTGTTAGAAATGTAAACCTACTTAGAACAAAATGGTCGCATTTGAGACATTGTTTAACAGTAGGCTTCTCGGTGAATAGTATTGTTTGTATAATTTTATAATAGGTAGTAAGTATACCTTCAAATTCTCTAACCCTTCAGCCCCTGTCTTTGCTCGCTTACTTATATTTCATTTAGAATTTTATGTGGTTTGTGGTGTACGGGCTTTTGCTCGCGACTTCATCCGGGTCGATTTTCGAAAAATCCTTTCTTACTGCACCCGAAAATAGCTTTAAGGCTTTTGTAGGAGTAGTGGTTTTTCAGTTTGGATTTTCATTATTGAGAAATTTTAATAATGTAATGAGGGCGCCACTGAACAGTAAAAGGAGTCTTAATAAATCTTCAACACAATTGAAACCAACCTGGAGTCCATGCCATGCTTTATAGTTAGTAAAACAATACAAGATCTAACTACTTTAGTACATGGAACTAATGAAAATGTCTAAATGAGAAATAGCGCCATTAAAACTGTATTAAACCGGGCTAGGGACGCCATAGATTAAATTATAATTACCTAGCTTATCGAGACCTCATCAAGATTGTTATAGGTAGGTACCCGTATTTCACATAGTTGGCATGACATGTTACCTACGAATTTTTTTGCGGGGTTCCTTTGATTTGTTATATGTCAAGATAAACAGTCAAAGCAACAAACGCGTCGCCAAAATTACAATCAGTCTGTATGCACGCACAGAGAGATAAGTTGTATGACGCCTCGCGCATACCAATATAAAAAAGTTGGTCCATTTGTTTTAGTAGGTACGTTAGAACCATGAGGCTCTATCTTGAGATATTCAAAGCGTTGTTTCCCTCACAATTACAACTGTAGGACCACTATCCAGGTCTCTGGAAGGCACTAATTAAGAGCCTATGTCGAAAAATAATTTTACAAAACGGGCGTGTGATAGCTTATATTACTGCCAGATGCGAGAGAAAGAGATGGGGCGGCGCGCGCGCCTGGATCGAATCAAGCGAAAAAACAAACTTTATATTTATGTTAGTTCAATTCTGCTCTAATCAAAACTTAGATAATAGCAATCTCTTTTTTTTAAATCAAGTCTCATGTTTCTATTATTCACCGTTTAGCAGTTACAAGCGTTTATAGACAAAAACGGAGGCTACTTTGGCTTGTTTTTTATTGAGAAAATTTGTCTTAATCGTGTTTTGGCTCTAATCAAAACTTCAAATATATGGTCAATTTACACATATCCGCAAATCATACTCCTACTGTTAGAATCCTATTTTGAATCCTATTTTTTTTACATAGCCCCTTAAATCAAATGAAATCCAAAATTGTTTGACCAATGTTCGTCTTTACGAAGGTTTTTCGTTGACAGTAGAGAAAATGCGGAATAACCTCACGAATAAATGTGAATGCAAGAGTATTTTAAATACTCTGAAAGCAGCACACGACTCTCAGTGTGACACAGATATAGCGGTGATGATGATGAAGGGATAAGGCTTAGAAAAAGTAGGTATATGTCTAGAATGAGCCTTGCGCTTCTATGGTATAAAACAAATGGGGTCAACTTTCTTAGGTTGGTGTGCGTGAGGCGTCCTACAAATTATGTCTGAGTGCGTATATCGATAGGATTTAGGGGCCAGTGCTGGTTGCAATTTTTTTCGACGCGTTCGTAGCTTTGACTCTATCTTGACATATAACTTATCAAAGGTATAAGGTTTTGTTGCCTGCAAACAGCTGGCTTTTATCACTAACGTGTAAGTACAGGTTACCTATTTCCATCCTTTATAATAATCCTGAACACGACTTTACTGTTTAGCTAGCAGGTATAGGTAGATATAGATTTTAAGGAAATTGTACCTATACGTATGTAACAAGTTCAGGTTGTAATCGATAATTTGAATCGATTAGTCCATTCAAATAATCCAGTTAAATCGATTTAGGGCAGCCCTAAGGAATTTTGAATTCCGAACACAAGATGTGATCGCGCTTGAGATTCCGCAAATGGCGACGAAACTTCAAATTCGAATGTAGAACGCTAAACTTTAGAAATGACGCGACTGCGAAGGAAGATGTTTTTCTGCATTCACGTTAATGTTCTTTCGTTTAGATCCTTCGGGAAACTCAAATTTTGAGACCTAGGTAAACGTTATCTTCTCATCGTCTAAAGATAACAATATTTTAAATCAGAAGGTGTGTTAGTTGGTTTGTTACGTTTTTACGTCTAAAATCATCTATTTAATAGAAAACAAAATTAATTCAAAGCAGGCGATACTTATTTTTAAAAAGCTAGTTTTCTAAAAACTCACTAGAGATTGTCAGAGATCTATGTGATTCCATTCTCTTTGATTTGATTCTTTGATCTCTACTGCAATTTTTAATAATGTACCTATACCTAGGTACAATTTCCGCTTATTTAAATAAGCACTGACATTTACTGATGATAGAGATTACATAGCTTCCACAACGGAATTTATGTACGGCTGTATTTATCATTTACTAGCTCGGCGGTGAAGGAAAACATCGTGAGAAAACCTGCATTCCCGAGAATGAAAAGAAAATACCATAAGTTGGGAGGTATGCGTAAATATGGGTGAGCTTGGGGCGAACACAAAAGGACCAGCGCTGGTCTCTGTTACAACGACCTTTGCTTGCAATAGCCCAAATAATAATAATAATAGCTTCCACAAAAATACGGCAAAAGACAATTTTGCTCTTAGTCGTAGCGTGTGATCCATGGGAAGAGATGCTGGTCTATGGTGGTTAAGACTGAGACCAAGATGAGATGACTGAAGCAGTTTTTTCACTCCGCTCCGGTGGTGTGCGGAACGACGGAAACTCGTGCGGAGCTGCGATGCACGACGGCTCCACACCAAATAAAACTGTTGATATGGATGTGATGTGGACGTGTCCTTGGCTTTAAAAACCGCACGATATAGCGGATCTCGGTGTGCCATACCCTGCGGTCTGCGGTGAAGCCGCCCGGCCGGCCGGCCATCTCCGTGTCGGGGTCACGCACGGAGGTCCGGTGCCAGTGATGGATTAGGTTATGCGTTTTTATCATACAAACTGAGGTACACGGTCAACGTTAAAACCGCAGCCTCGCACACCCGATCAGAGTGCAGAGCAGTGTGTGATCCGCCTTAAAGTCAATGACTACCGATCATAAGGCCTGTTAGTTAGTATATCATCAACAGAGGCATAACTACGCTATGTAGGACCATTACCAGGAGTGCGATTTTTGCAAGTTTTTCAGCAGTTGAAAATGTCAAAATTACAATGGAGATATGCATCTTTCTACTGCTGATTTGACTTTCAAAAATCGCACTCCTGAAGTATGATTTTTGAAAGTCAAATCATCAGTAGAAATATGCGTATCTCCATACATTTTTAACTGCTGAGTTCAACTTGTGAGATTCAAAAATCGCACTCCTGGAGCAAGTAGAAATTTCAAAAACAATTAAAAATCAGGAGCGACGCCGCTCGCAGACCCACCTCCTTGCTAAAAAAGCTCGTCTACGAGTATGTAATACTAAAGGCTAGGTTCTCGGGGTCCCTTCAAGCCCTTGGCATTTTGCCAGTTCTGCCAGCCGGTTTTTAAGACCATAATAATTTGGTGTAAGTATGAAGAAAGTAAAATCATATTAGAGTTGAATATCCGGTAAGCAACGAAAGCACCCACGGCTGCAACAATTTCGCGGGAATTAGGGAAGTGGGTCAACACGCTAGGAGGGAAGGGAGGGACACCAACAACTCATTATAGTCGCATAGAACAGCGCCTTCAGCGGGTGGATGTCCAATTACATTACTATTTAAATACCTTATGCACCTGGGATTGTAAGTTTGGGCCTTTGAGGAACTTCGTGGCTTTTGGTGGTTTGTAGGTTAACTACTGTGTTGCAGGGTGTCAATAATAATTAAAGTCCAGCGTTGATAGATAGAGTCGAGTATGGGGTTGATTTTGGTTCTTGAGCTGCAACAAAGTAATGTAGTTGTAGTTACTAATTAATTTTTTGAGAAAAATATCTACAGGGTGAAATTGATGTCATTTAGCATCCTTTTAAGCTAAGAGTCTACCCATCAAACTGAACAACTTTTACTATGGGAGCAAACCGATCGGAGCAACTAAAAAATCAGCTGTTGCATACATTTGGGTCGAGTAGGCACTGTAGTTTAGTATGGAACGGCAGATTTTTTAGTTGCTCCGATCGGTTTGCTCCCATACTAAAAGTTTTTCAGTTTGATGGGTAGACTCTTAGTTTAAAAGGATGCTAATGATATCAATTTCACCCTGTATAGAAGAAAAATATCTATACAAACATATACCTACAGGGTGTATGTGACAGCCTAGCAAATACTGAAACGGTGAACTCAGACCATCAAACTGAACAACTTTCACTATGGATGCCTACCTCAGGAAACGCGGATAAACCAGCTATCTCATACATTTTAGTCGGGTAGGTAGGTTGGTAGGTACAGCAGTTTTGTATGGGACAGCAGATTTTTGTCTATCGATACCGTGACAACCACAGGGTGTAACAAAACACCCTAGTAATAATCAAAGGAGTAATTTAGACCATCAATCTGAGCAACCTTCACTATGGTATGGATATGGAGCCACATCGAGAAAAAAAAAAGGTATTTCATACAAAACTGCAGGAACTAATCGACTCAAATGTATGGGACCGCATTTTTTTTTCGTTAAAAGTTTTTTCGATGTTTGGTGATCTAAAGTTCAGATTCTAGAAAGTAAAGTAGGTAGTCTAAACTACCCATTTAAATATTAAGGGTGTTTTGGTCCAACTTGTGTTTAACAACACAAGACAAGACAATTCAGTTTTTGAGAGTTACCCGCGGTTATTAAAAAGCCTATGCCTAAAAATGGCGCCTTTTTTCTTTTTTTATCGTGGCCATCAATCAAACTTGAATATTATAGTTCAGAATAAAGTTAAAAACAACACTTGTTATTACAAATATCTCGGAACTCAGTCCGAACTGAGATATAAAGGCACGTAGGCACGAAGTACACGTAATACTAATATTTTCAACTTCAAGCCTTTATATCTCCGTCCGGACTGAGTTTAGGGATATACATGTTAATAAGTTTTGTTTGTTACTTTATTATGAAATAAAATATTCAAGTTTGGTTGCTGGCCGCGCCAAAAACAACGGCGAAAAATAAGGCACCAACCTTACATACAAAACCCGCATTGTCTTTTTAAAAAAAAAAGCATTTTCATGCGGGTTCTCATCACATTTCGGGAACTCAAATGTACCAAAAACGTGGTAAGAAACTAAGAACCCATTAAAAACGTTAAATTTTAGGTTTCATGTACTAGGTAATTCTATTTTTGTTGGTTACTTGTTTCTGGGAAGATACGTCCAGCGAAGATCTCTCCAAGTCTTTTAACGTCTCTTCTACAGAATTCTTTCTCGATCCCAAGACCTCATATTGTCACAACATCTTCCGTAACCATTCTAAAAGCACTTTCAAAGTTTAAACAACAAAATCTCGCGGTTAGTTGGTATGCATAAAGTAATACAATACAAGATCGCGGCGATGTTAAACGCAACGAAAGTTGCGGGTTCAAATCGCCCATTCTGAACGTAACTACTTCGACAACTTTGCTTGGTGACCATGAGTTGTGGGGCAGACAGGATACGGTGAACTCTGTTTAATCCACAGGTGATTTAATAATTGAAACAAAAACACATCATAATCTAAGCTAAGAAGTACCTAAACTAAATGGAATGCAAAAAGTACGCCACTGTAATGGTTAATGTAAAAATGTTCTCTATCGCGAAAGTTCTTATCTACATGAATTACGTTTTGATATAAATAAAAATTATTAAGTATATTGTTTTTTAATAATGATGGTAATTCAAATTAATCTTGGCAAAAAAATCCTAATAAAAAATAAGGGCGCTGCCTCCATGCAAGAACGTCAAAATTATGCACAACCTGACTACACCACCATACTAAAAATTTAGTACCACCTGTCACCACGGTCATAATTTTTTTGCCCAGCTTTAATTTGACACACTCTTATTTTTTAATTTGAATTCATCAATTTGACAATAAATAGGTTTTCATTGAACATTCAACGATACAAATAGAGCTGGAAGTTTGTATAAAAAAACACTAGAGTACCCATCTACATAATTATACATAGATAATGCAAGATAACGTTTAGCACAGATATAAATTCAATATCAAGAATAGAATCTCCAAAAAGAGCCACAAACATAGACCCCCTACAAGCTGTAACAAAAGCCATTACCTGCCGGCGAGGCCGCGACTTGCTAACTCGTACAAAATGACGCCTTCGCCAGGATTATCCTGAGTACAGACCGAAATATGCTCATACGAGTATACCGAGAAATCGCCTTCTGTTTGATAGTGTTGCAGCTTTTCAGTTTTAGGGCTTTAGTGTATATTGGATTGACTTTTGAACATAGTCAAATACACACAAAAACATAAGCTCGGTCTCGTACCGTTATACCACGGGGTAGACCCTTAGACAATTTATATAGGGACTCGCCTTGCGGTAGCATTTCCCCTCTGCCACGGTATAAGAACAATTTTGGCTACTTGACAACTAGTCAAATCAGCTACTCTTTATCGGACGTCAAAAAATGCGCTTAGTAATGAAGATTTTTAGATACTAAATATTGAGTTGTGACGTCATCAACATTTTCATTACTTTTTATAGTTTATCTTGTTATTAAAAATAGTATTCAAGCTAAAAACTCAATGAAAATTGGAGTTTAGCGTTATTTTCTAACCCTTTTTTTATTGAGTAGTTAAAAATGAAATATATTGAATGTAGTCAAATACCCAATTGATCTTGTGTATTTACACCCAATTTTATACCTTATCACTAAACGAGACAGCCTATAATAGCGAAACAATAATTTTGAACTTAGAACGTTTAGGGTTCACACGAGACTACTTTTCATCATTTTTATCATTCAAATTTAGAATCTTAACTTATGGGGAATAAGATCCAAAGTTGCGGATTTCATGTTTCCTCGCCCCCCGCAATAAGTTTCGCCCCACACTTTTTGTCATTCTTGACACGCGTAACTCGTCCCTATATGAATTGTCTAAGGGTAGACCAGATATTCTTATACAGGGTGTAAGGAAAAGTACCATTAACCATTAAACCAGATACTCGATGCTTTATTGCGTTTCACAATGGTATAGAATAGAATAGAATAGAATTATTTATTTCATATTATCAAATTCATAATTACATGTAAGTGCGTTACATAAAAAATAAAAATGTCAAAGAATAATATGATCGTCAAGAATAAAAAATAAAAAAATGAAACATTAAAATGTCAACATCACTAATATAGAGAGTAACAATGTCAAATAAATAATGTAATACATAAGAAAATACAATTCAATTTAAATAAAATGTCGCTACAATTACTTATTGTAGTCTACTTAAAGTCAAACAAAAGAAATTCGTTTACAGAATAAAATTCACAATCCAGCAAAAGACTTTTTAGTTGGCGATAAAATGATTCGTCATTGGTTACATTCCTCAGATGTTCATATACAACAGGTGGTGTAATCTTATAACAGTACAACATTGTGAACCCTGTTAGGAGGGCACAGCAATTTCAAAAGAGAGGAGGACTTGAATAGAAGGTATCAAGATATGTACGAGCCACAATATGTTGTCTAGTCATCATAATACAAGTCCAGGCTAGATTCTGGTACTTTAAATGTGCCTAGATAATTTGTGTGACATTGTCCAAGATATTTATTTATTTATTTATTTATATATCATAATAAACCACATACTCTACCCATCAAACTGAACAACTTTTACTATGGGAGCAAACCTCACCTCCGAAATGTGTCCATTCCGATAGCTGATCGCCTGGAGCTCCTTGGCATTAACATATCGTCCGATCTGAATTTCGGACGGTACATTGAGTCCATGGCGAAAACCGCAGCGAAAAAACTGGGCGTCCTCTCGAAGGTCAGACGGTACTTTGCTCCGGGACAGCTTCTACAACTTTATCAAGCACAAGTCCGATCGTGTATGGAGTACTGCTGCCATCTCTGGGACGGGTCTGCCCAATACCAGCTGGCCGCGCTGGACTCAATCGACAGGCGTGCCAGGAAGCTCATAGGTGATCCAACCTCGGTGGCGAAGCTACAAAGTCTTGAGCATCGTCGCAAGGTAGCCTGTCTGTCTGTTTTTTATAGGATACATTTCGGAGAGTGTGCGACTGAATTACACGATCTGATACCACCGTCTCCCTTTCATCTGCGGGGGACGAGACGCAGACTGGGTTTCCACCCCTATGTCGTTGACCTACCAGCAATTCGCACGAAGAAGTTTGCTTCTTCTTTTATAATGCGCACGGCTAAGGAGTGGAATGCCCTGCCTGCGGACCTGTTCCCTGAGCAATACAACCTGGGCCTCTTCAAGGCGAGAGTGAATAGGCATCTTTCTAGGTAAGCATGCTACATCTTCGGCCTCATCATCACTCAACATCAGGTGAGATTGGGGTCAAATGCTTACCTATCACACATAAAAAAAAAAAAAAAAAAAAAAAAAAAACCTGTCGGAACAAAAAGAAATCGGCTGTCCCATACGTTTGAATCGATTAGGTATTGCAGTTTAGTATGGGACAGCAGATTTTTTTCGCGTTTCCTAAGGTAGGCTCCATAGTGAAAGTTGTTCAGTTTCATGGTCCGAGTTCACCGTTTCAGTATTTGCTAGGCTGTCACTTACACTGTATGCTTGGTTATTCATACAGAGCGTGCATGAACACTTTTGGGCTTCGATTTCCAGTTTTTCTGCCATAAATAAGATATTAGCGATGCAGTGTGCACCACTGCACAATTCAGAACGATTTCAAACATTAATTTAAACTTACAGAACATCAAAATCCAATCTAAATCCAATGTCAGTGCAAAACACAAGCGTTATTATTTAGTCGTAATTCTAAAAATGAATTATTGTTGTTTAGTGGAAGTAATACAATGGTTTCGCTTTTGTTTCGCCTCCGTTAAGCCTGCTTTGATCGATGGTTATGCGGACAACGGAATGGTCTATTTATTAAATTAGACGATAATATTTCGTACACGATTAGAGAATGACATTACTTCGGCACAATCATAGTCTAAAAAAACAAGGTCTTCTATTCCCAGAGTGACACAAGCCTACGTCACAAAAAAATGGCCGCTAAACATGGTAAAAGGGTATGATGACGTAGGCTTGTGTCAGTCACGTGGTCAGTCACGTGATTGGAAGAGAATACCAGGCGCAGTATATTATTGTACCATGGGCACAATATAATCTTCGGCACAATAATATAAGAAAGAGTAGTATCTAGTTCTACATAGTACGGATACTCCCTATCCTCCAACAATTTTAACCTCACCTCTCTGGTAGGAAGCATGGTACAATAATATACTGCGCCTGGTATTCTCTTCCGATCACGTGACTGACACAAGCCTACGTCATCATACCCTTTTACCTTAGATTAAAAACTTTTCGCTCACGCTGAAAGATGGAGCCAAGAAATGAGAGAGCGAGATAGCCAGTTATGAAAACTTATGTAAACAAAAAAGACAGAAATATTATTTTTTGTTTTGGTCACCGTGGCCGGTTTTTTTGTTCGGCAAGATGTCAAATCATTGTCAAACCTATGGAATGTTGATGACATCTTGCCAAACAAACCGATTTTTTTTGTATGCAAAAGTCACACTATTGCTGTTTCATGTGCGGCCACGGTATGGTTTCATCTAGTTACTATATCTATGCCTTTTACCATGTTTAGCGGCCATTTTTTTGTGACGTAGGCTTGTGTCACTCTGGGATTAGAAGACCTTGTTTTTTTAGACTATGGTAGGAAGTCTTGCGAAAAATATATGCAATGCCATATTTTTCTCTCTCTCTTCTTCTCTCTCGCTCGCACTCACTCAGTATCGTACTTTACCTCTTCTTAAGGTGGTTTTAGTCCATACAAACGTTTGACGCACAATACGCGTAGACGAAATTAATAAAAGTAATATTTTATATATAGAAAAATAGTTTAGAAAATCTAGATGTCGCGTATCAAATAAAATTTGCAATTTATAATATAATTACGAAGATATAACGCTTTGAAAATTTTATATAAAAAATTTCAAAGCTCTTTGTAATTATATTATATTATGACGACCCGGTTGGTGTAATGGTTACTACGCCGGACTGTCAAACCTGGGTCCTGGGTTCGAATCCCGGTTCGGTCATGGATGTTATATGTTCGTGCCGTTGTTGTATGGTTACCATATTAAAAAGCCTATAGTGCTTAACTTGGCATCATTACAATGTATGTGCTTGTGAGCGTTATTTATTTATTTACTTATATTAATACCGTCTACGCGTATTGTGCGTCAAAGTTTTGTATAAAATTGACCCCTCTGCAACCGCCTTAATTTTTCCCATTCGTATGAAATGACAACTAAGTGTATATGGGCTTTGGTAAACTCTCTCTTTTAAAATTGCTGTGCCCTCCTAACAGGGTTCACAATGTTGTACTTTTATAAGATTACACCACCTATTGTATATACCATTGTGAAACGCAATAAAGCATTGAGTATTGAGTATTGGGTATGATCACAAAAGTTCATCAAAAACATTTCAGGTCAGCCAGATACAGCTTTTCTTCTGTATTCCGAATCATTTTGATTCTGGGTAGTACTGGTCAAGCACGTATCCAGAGGGGTGGATTGGTGGCGATTTCTTTTTCATTGTATTTCAAAGAAAAGGAATTCCACTGAAAAGGAATGTCCCCCCGAACCAAAAGTCTGGAAACGTGGTGGTCACAGATGAAAGCCCTGGCTTCGCCTTAAAAAAAGTAGCGTTCTTACCAAATATGTGAACAGATATCAAGATAATATGGTACATCGACCATATCAGTAGCATGTCGGCAATACCATATAAATAGACAATATAATAATAGTACACTATAGAAAGTAAACTCAAGATACGCCCACAAATGGGGGAAATACTTATTTCAGATATAGATAACAATAAAATATAACTATACAACTAACTAAAATATAACTAAATAACATACAGAAACTGTAGAAAAACAAATTTCAAATACAAACCTGCTTACTCGAATAGCCCGCCCCGGGTCGTGTTTGTACCGAACGTACCACCAGAACGTTCCCATTACGCTGGCGGCATTGCCACATTGGATGGCTAACGAGATGCGTTGGGTATGAAACGCCCCAGAGTCATTGCCCCTCTCCCGTAATCTGCTGCCCAGGTCTTTTATAAACTTTTTGGCCTCAGCTCAGCTCTCAGGGCCTTCCCTGCGGTTTCAACTGCCACTGGCACGAACAGATATGTGCGCTCTAAGTTTTGGTACCAGGTGTGCTTAAACCGAGCTGCGCTTTCTGCCGCCGATCCAGCCACCCGCGTGGTACCCTGCAGATGAGATGGTGCGTAGGTGCAGACGCAAGTCGCATCCCACAACAGGGACCTACCCTTCTCCCAAGGTACCAACCTTCGTACCGCCTACAAATTATGTCATGATATTCCTACCAATCTTGTGTTGGTTTAACCATAGTTTCGCTCCTATAGTGTACTATTATTATCTATCCATACCTGCACAACCCGGTTAAACCAACACAAGATTGGTATGATCACAAAAGAAGACAGAAGTAGACTTCTGTTAAGGCGAAGCTTGGTTCTCTCATCTGTGACCCCATCCTTTAGTACTTTATTTTTGCAAACCTCATACATAATCTACAATTACTGTCAACAGTAAGCTTTATCTGTGACATCAGATTAAACATAACAGCAAAACCCACTTTAAACTTAACATGTGATAAGCTTTAATAAATATTTTTAACTCGACCGTCAATATTTCATAGGTTTATCATTACTCGCAATTTTTTCTCTGCTCCACAGAATAGCGGCCTGGCGGATTAATGTCGCGCAAGATTACAACAGTGGTTCGCATGATTTATACTATTTAACTGGATGTTGGATTATGGACATTTACGGATGGAGATAATGTACGATTTACTGAAATATAGGTCATTTTGGTATTCGATTATGGATGCGAATAAAATTTTGCATGCAGAAAATGTTATTTGAAATGAAATATTACTTACTTATTCGAGGTTATACGAGGTGAGTCTGCAACTAGGTATTCCACTTATATGCCTAGGATAAGCCTATAGCTATCAAAAAAGCGGAAACGCTACCAGCCTCCAGGTACTCTGCCTCAATTAGGCACTATGAAGGATTTTTTCATTTATAGCTTTTTATGTTGTAGTTTCGTGTCTAACAGGGTGGAATTGATATCATTAGCATCCTTTTAAACTAAGAGTCCCTATCTGGGCCATTTAGAATGATTTGACCCGTAGTAATTTGTGATTCCTTTGGGGGAAACTTTGTTAAAACTACTATGTAGTTGTGCAAACTACTATGTAGTTGTGCAAACTACTATCTACATAGTAGATTTCTACTAACTGCTTAGTTAAATCTACCATGTAGTTTTTATTAAAACTACCATGTAGGTTGTTAAATCTTCTATGTAGTTAGTTAAATCTACCATATACTTTGTTAAAACTAATACGTAGCTTGTTAAATCTACCATGTACTTTGTTAACAGTCTACAAAAGGACGAGAGAGTGCATCTGTCTTTACCGCGGACACTTCAAAATATCCTGCGTTCCTGACTGCTGTTCGGTAAAAAGATTAGCAGTCGCTTTAGTTGAAATCTATCATCATTCAAATAGTTGCTTTACCGACAGATCTATGATAACGAGACTGGTCCATAAACCGCCCGATTAAAGCTCCCATGCTTCCCTAAATAACTATCACTTTATCTCATCATCATCATCTTCTGTCGTCAATATCCTTTGTCTACTAAAAACAACGCATAGCGTGATGTTTCCCCCCATTATCTTCAAAATAAAGGTAACATCGTCAGAAAGCTTTCGCTTCACCGCCAGCCGTTAAGACTTTATTGTGGAGTAAATTAGGCGAGACATGGAACCGTAATCAGCGCCACCTATATTGTGTTTTGTTATCTACGGGGTTTGATGTTGTTTACGCGCCAGCGCACTTGGTTAGGTGTAGTGCTAAATTTGTTTGGCGAGCATTTGTGTCGAGTTGTTATTGTAAATTAATGCTGGGGTATAAAGGCCTTTAGTGCAGGCCCAGTTCCCAGCCTAGATCAGACTAGTATACCAATTAGTTTTTACGACTATAACATCACTGACTTTTCAGTTAAACGGGTACCGAGCTGGCCTGGCGCTGCCCTGGCGTGGGTTAGCAATTAACAACATTTCCAAAAAAACAAGAATGTCCCATTGTAGTTTTGGCTAGTTTTCAATACAAAAAAACATTTACGGGTTATTATGTGTACTGCCTCCGTGGTCTAATATTTCAGAGCATTGGGCTCTCGACACGGAGGTCGTGGGTTCGATTCCCACGGGGGACACACTTTTCCCCAGTTTGTTAGGACATTGCAGGCTGAATCACCTGATTGTTTGAAAAGAAAAATGATTCCGTGCTTCGGATGGCACGTTAAGCCGTTGGTCCCGGCTACTATCTCTGGTGGTAGTAGTCGTAACATAAAAACCACGTCAGAGGCCGTAAGGCGGTCTGTAAACACCAGGGCTCTGCCCACACGTTAAGAAAGAAAGAAAGATGTGTTATGTTTGTAGTTAGGAGTAGGAGTGGGTCGCCCGGTAGCATAGAATAACTAATACACCCGGTAGTCAGATTTAAGACATTTGGAAAAGTAACGGTAAGACCTGGATGCGAATGGCATAGGACTGAGAAGGATGGCAAAATGGAGAGGAAGCTTATGCCCCACAGTAGGTAGATACAGGCTAACTATGATGATGATTGTAGTTATCTTTAAAACCGCTTAAAGTAATTGGCAGATGACACGATTGAACCGACCGACCGGTTGATTTGACCGCTTAAAGTGGCCATCTTCCGCAGTTTTAAAGATGCAATACTGGAATTAAGTACAAATATAAAATTAAACTAATTCGTATGTCACAAAAAAAAAATCTGCTAAACTGTAACTACACTGTGAATTTCTTGTTTTTTTTGGAAACGTTGATTAAAAAAATATGATTAAGGGCAGCACTGGAGCCTTGGTCCTCTTAATGGAAACATCGAAAAGAAACCTATGCTAAATTTTGCGGCATGTATTGTGGTCGATACTCTGATTCGAACACTCGTTGAAAATAGTGTTCAGGAGTGCGATTTTTGAACATCACAAGTTCAAACGAGTAGTAGAAAATGACAAAATTACTATGGAGATTACATCTTTACTATTAAAAAATCGCACTCCAGAGTATGTTAAATGAAGTGATAATTTAAGAAGCTACAGAAAATACTAGGTATTGGATATCGATCTTTGATTGAACTAATATCGTCTTCCATACAAAACTGCAAATCCTACTTGATTCATAATGATTATATAATGCGATACGATAAATTGGTGAATATAAAATCAGGCGGTGAGCAGATTTCACACGATTTCGATGTTAGTCTTAAAGAGAAAGTTATATAGTTTGATGGTCTAATTATCTCCTTAAAATTGTGCTCTATTTCAGAAGGACCTTAAATGGCTGATGATGACGATGAACTTCGTTAGTGACGCTATCTATCGTACATTTGATATTAAGAGCCTATGTCGAAAAATAATTTTAGCGAAACGGGCGTGTGATAGCTTATATTACTGCCAGATGCGAGAGAAAGAGATGGGGCGGCGCGCGCGCCTGGATCGAATCAAGCGAAAAAACAAACATTATTTAATTGTGATTGTACTATTTGTGTAAGTTCAATTCTGCTCTAATCAAAACTTAGATAATAGCATCTCTTTTTTTTTAAATCAAGTCTCATGTTTCTATTATTCACCGTTTAGCAGTTACAAGCGTTTATAGACAAAAACGGAGGTTACTTTGGCTTGTTTTTCTATAGAGAAAATTTGTCTTAATCGTGTTTTGGCTCTAATCAAAACTTCAATTATATGTTCAATTTACACATATCCGCAAATCATACTCCTACTGTTAGTGCTTCATGATATATGGAGCTTTGAAGAATCCTTTTTTTTTCACATAGCCCCTTAAACTGTACACTCAATTGCACCTATAATTTATCAATGTTTCAATATCGTATGGGCTAATTGATATTTTGTACCGCCGCGCCATACAAAGCAAGAACAGTCAGAATTTATAATATTGTCACCCAACTCTGTATGACTAATGCTTTATAATGGCATACAAGTGGGCGTAGACATGAACATATGGTGCCCTATTGTCTTTAGGATTGAATTATAGCCTTACTTGCTTATGTATTGTGATAGTCTGGCTCTATTTATGTCTAAATAGA